>JAKEEE010000028.1:1200000-1842500 GCA_021498325.1 Bactrocera minax | reverse complement strand
TAAGGTCTGCTAGAATAACGAAAATCATTAAATGTAGTATATGGGAGCTGTTGTAATTCGTTCACGGGTTTCACACTTTTTCGTCCTGAAACTATTGTATATCCAATATTAGACTTTCCCTTAATTTTGCTAAAATAAATATCTTACATACTGACCGATATATACCGTATAAAATGTTTGAAAATCCTTATATTAGGTATAAGGGGGCTAGGTAAAGTTAAGTAAACTTAACCGATTTCAATCATTTTTGCACTCCTTACATTTCCTTAAGATATCTCACAGAATGACCGATTTTTCGGTATAAGGTCAGTCATAAGCACTGAGTTTTACATTGGATATCTAAGACTTAAAAAGTTATGTTCCGATTTCGACCATTTTTACGCATGAGTTGGCATTGGTGCTTGATTTAAGTACTGTAAAGTGAAATAAACAGATGAAGTATAATATTGCGATATGTAGGAAGTAATGGTTGAATTCCAATTTCGGTTATTTTCACACTGTAATATAAGGACGCAAACATAATGTCACACACCAAACTTGATTGTAATCGGTATAATAGTTTCTGAGATATAGGAATTCATTTAAAGTTGGTCGGTGCTGTGTCCATTGTGCAATTTTTACACTAATTTCTTTGAAGGCCTTAAGTATCATCCTGTGAAATTTAATGCTTTTGACGCCATTTTTCAGCGAGTTAACGCACTTTTAATAGTTTTCAATATAACCGTTAGATGGGAGTGGGCGTGGTTATAATCAGATTTCACCAATTTCCACACTGTCTAAGGAGGTGTCGAAGGAATTTATCCCCAACACGTTTGGTTGATATGGTTATATAATACAAGTTATATTGATTAGGAAATATCAATTTTGCTTTCTTTCCGGCTTTTATCCTCCTTACTTTCCCTTCAAGTGTTAAAGAAATCATAGCTGTTAATTTTGCTTTCCAATCTCCGATAGTCAATCCTAAGTTACAAAAATCGTTAGGCATAACAATCGACAAAATCAAATAACCGCCCACATAAAAACATATAAAAATGTATATAAAACAATACTTATGAAATTGGTGGAAGGTCAAAATATTTTCAGTACATAAATCAAAATCTTTCTAAAGTGTATTTTAATTAAAAATAAATTCAAACCCTTGAACTCGATTAATATGTTGTTATAATTAAACAAACCAAACACAATAGCTGCTACGGCTAGTGGAAATTCAGCAGTGTGGCTCTAAAACTTTATCCAAGACACAAACCCATAATATTGCTAGTTTCATTGCGCTGTCAGAACTGGCGCCAAAATGTGTTTCGCGTGCAGTAGACAGTAAGCTGTAAGAAGAAGTAGGCTTCGAATAGTTGCATTGCGATCGTCAACATTGGTTTTAACTTTGTGAAATATATATATTTTAAACAAAAGCAATGGCGGTAATTAATTAAAATCATTACCATTATATTCGTTAATAAATTTGTTTTACAGGAACAAGTAAGTTCTCCTCCTCCAGCTACGCCTGGCGATGTTGACGAGCGACGTGAATTGCGCGGTGCAATGACTTCGCCCGTTGGTGATTTTGAACCATTCGAAAATGAGGATGAAATCCTTGGGGATCAAACTATACGAAACGAAGAGGAAGAAGATGGTGAGGAGTTGTTTGGAGATAATATGGAGAACGACTATCGACCTATGCCAGAGTTGGACCACTATGATCCAGCAATGTTAGATGACGATGAAGATTTCTCAGAGTTGTCACAAGGCGAACGACACGCAGCTGAAGCGGAAATGCGGAAGCGTGATCGCGCTCTAGGAATACATCGCGATGATCGTGATCTGGGTTTTGATCAAAGCGATGACGACGACGACGTCGGTCCCCGTGCGAAACGCCGGGCTGCAGAAAAAGCAGCAGAAGGTGAAATGGAAGATGGAGGAATGATAGAATCCATAGAAAATTTGGAAGATACAAAGGGACATTCTACAAAGGAGTGGGTCAGTATGCTAGGACCTCGCACGGAAATTGCCAATCGTTTCCAGTCATTTTTGCGCACATTTGTTGACGAGCGTGGTACATATACATACAGGGATCGCATTCGTCGGATGTGTGAGCAAAATAAATCCTCATTTGTTGTGTCATACACGGATTTAGCAAATAAAGAACACGTATTGGCATATTTCCTACCTGAAGCTCCTTTTCAAATGTTGGAAATCTTCGATAAAGTTGCAAAGGAAATGGTGTTGTCTATTTTTCCCACATACGAACGAGTTACAACCGAAATTCATGTCCGTATATCAGAGTTGCCGCTTATAGAAGAATTACGTACCTTCCGTAAGCTACATTTAAATCAGCTTGTGCGTACTTTGGGTGTGGTAACTGCAACAACTGGCGTGCTGCCTCAGCTTTCAGTCATTAAATATGACTGTGTGAAATGTGGTTACATTCTAGGACCCTTTGTACAATCACAGAACACTGAAGTAAAACCGGGGTCCTGCCCAGAATGTCAAAGTGCTGGACCATTTTCAGTAAGCTACTGGGCGATAGCATACATTTATCTTTTTATTATTTATCCGTATATTTAATACTACTTTTCCTTAGATCAATATGGAGCAAACACTTTATCGCAATTACCAGAAAATTACTTTGCAAGAATCACCTGGTCGTATTCCCGCTGGTCGGATTCCAAGGAGCAAGGACGTGATTCTTTTGGCGGATCTATGCGATTTGTGTAAACCAGGCGATGAATTGGAGGTGACTGGTATTTACACCAACAATTATGATGGTTCTCTAAACACAGAACAAGGGTTCCCAGTTTTTGCTACTGTTATTATAGCAAATCACATTGTAGTGAAGGACAGTAAGCTGGTCGTACAGTCCCTTACGGATGAGGATATAGCTACTATCCAGAAACTAAGCAAAGATCCGAGAATAGCGGAAAGAATAATTGCATCAATGGCTCCTTCCATATATGGACATGAATATATTAAACGTGCTCTAGCTTTGGCACTATTTGGTGGAGAGTCGAAAAACCCAGGTGACAAACATAAAATTAGGGGTGACATAAATTTGCTCATATGCGGAGATCCAGGAACAGCAAAATCTCAGTTTTTGAAATACACCGAAAAGATAGCACCACGAGCTGTATTCACAACCGGACAAGGTGCCAGTGCTGTAGGTTTGACAGCCTACGTTCGTCGAAATCCAATATCACGGGAGTGGACTTTAGAAGCAGGCGCTTTGGTGCTGGCCGATCAAGGCGTTTGTCTTATTGATGAGTTTGACAAAATGAATGACCAAGATCGAACATCAATTCACGAAGCCATGGAACAACAGTCGATTTCAATATCAAAAGCTGGTATTGTAACTTCATTACAAGCTCGCTGTACTGTCATAGCAGCTTCCAATCCAATTGGCGGACGATATGATCCGTCGATGACCTTTTCAGAAAATGTCAATCTTTCAGAACCAATCCTGTCACGTTTCGACATACTTTGTGTAGTTAAAGACGAGTTCGATCCCATGCAAGATCAACATCTGGCTAAGTTCGTAGTAAATTCACATATCAAGCACCATCCCTCATGCGAAGAGTATGTGGAAGATTCGCAGACAACAGGTGTGGCTGAAATACCACAAGATCTCTTACGACAGTATATTATTTATGCCAAGGAGAATGTACGCCCTAAACTCACGGTTAGTAAAAATAAATTAAATACAAATATTTTCGTTTAAGTGTTTCACTTTGTATTTAGAACATTGATGAAGATAAAATATCCAAGATGTATGCACAACTTCGTCAGGAATCTTTTGCTACCGGTTCATTGCCGATAACGGTAAGACATATAGAAAGTGTTATCCGTATGTCAGAGGCACATGCTCGTATGCATTTACGCGAAAGTGTTACCGAGGCTGATGTCAGCATGTCTATACGTATGATGTTGGAGAGCTTCATCGAAGCCCAGAAATTCAGTGTAATGAAGAAAATGCGTACAGCATTCCAGAAATATCTTTCCTTCCAGAAGGATCACTCAGAATTACTGTTCTTCATTCTTCGACAATTAACACTCGATCAACTAGCCTACATGCGTTGTAAAGAGGGCCCTTCGGCAACACATGTGGAAATAATGGAACGCGATCTCATTGAGCGAGCCAAACAATTGGACATTTTTAATTTAAAACCTTTCTATGATTCGGAGATTTTTAAACAAAATGGATTCTCCTACGACTCCAAACGGCGGACAATTTTACAGATAGTCACAGAAGCTGCTGTGTAACCATTCCTATTTAAATCAGATTTGCTATATTTTTAATGTCATATGCGTTTGTTCTGTTTCATCGTACCGTGTTCGGCACTTTTATGTTCATTATTTTAATACATAGTTTCAATATTACATGTATCCCGCGCTATATTCGCACTACAACCGCAAGTACAACTATGAATAAAAATATATCTTTTACAAAGGAAAATGTAAAACTTAATCAATTTATGAAACAAATTTGTACTTAGAAATAAAGTATACACTTGCAAATTGCTATGTGCCTAATCCTCAATACCCATTTCTTTATCGAAATCTTCCTCAGAGATTTTATTTCTTTTCAACTTCTTAAATAGGCGTATATCGTTAACCAGTTCATCTAAATCTTCTTGTGTATATTGGGGTTTCCTTTTCTTTGTTTTATCGTCTAGCGCTCCACTTTCGATTTTTCTCTGTTTTTTTGCTTTTCTTAGTTCCTTTTTAGTTTTTATATCCATTTTCGCCTTTTTCGTTTGTTCCCAAGCTTCCGTACGTTTTTTGAATTTTTTCTTCCCCGGCCACACACCGCTATTCTCATAGACCTTAAGGTTTTCTTGCCGAATTTTTTCCTTTTGTGGATTCTTATAGCATAATTTTGTTATATCTACATCACATTTAGGTCCAATAAAATTCGAAGCTTCGCAATTCTTTAATTCTGGCATGCGTGGCATTTGGAGCAAGCCATATGCTGTAGCAACTCTTCCCAAGTCCAAATCTTTTAAACGCAAAATTGCATTACATTCATGTTTTGTGTATGCCTGGACGTGTGATACGAAAGCACGGGTTCCTTTATCGAAAATATCTTTATCCTTTAACTGAAAACACATACAACATTGAGAAAATAATATAATAAAACTGTGCATACTTACTTGTAGTGTGTGTAACTTTTGTAGAGTAGGCTCTAGTTCCTCGATATTGTGATTGACATTCTGTAGTTCTCTTAGCTCAACTTTTTGATTTATCTTTAGAAAAGTTATATAAGCATCTTCGGTGGGCAAGAGATAAACTAAAGCATTGCCTTCATTGCCCTGTCGAGCTGTACGTCCGACACGGTGCACAAAACTACTTGCACTTGCAGGTGGATCCCATTGCACTACCCAGTCAATTTCAGGCACATCCAGACCACGTGCTAGCACATCAGTAGAGAGTAACACTGCGTCCGACACCTGTCTGAATTTTTCCACAGTATTTCTGCGTTTATTTTTCATTTTACCGTGAATTCCTAGTATACAGCGATTAGGTAGAAAATGTGTAATGACTTTCATCCAGTATTCCACACATGCGCAAGTAGGCAAGAAAACCATAACTTTGCCATGAGAAGTAATAGGCGAGCGAAGGAAATGTAAAAGAGCTAAAAACTTTTCCTCAGGCTGCACGACTTTATAAAAATTTTGCAATTTTACTGGCGTACTAATGCTGGCTTTTTCTTTAACCGAAACTCGAACAGGATTTCTAAGACCGGCACGAATAAGATCTGTTACTTCGGTTGTTTGAGTAGCGGAGAATAATCCGGTTCGACGTTGCCTAGGTAAATAACTAAGAATGTTATTGATAGTTGCTTTGAAACCCAGATCAAGTAATCGGTCAGCTTCATCCAGCACAAGCAGTTCCTGTATTGACAAATTATTTATTAAAAAATGTAAACATTCATTCTGAAATAAGTGTGATTTACCAAACTTTTCACCCTGCCCGCAAGGTTTGGATCACCCCTTCTCTCAAATAAATCCTCCAATCGACCAGGGGTACACACCAAAATGCAAGGACTGTCTTGTTTAATTGCAGATATGTCTTCTTCTATGCTGCTGCCACCCACTACTAATTTCTGTCGCAAATAATTCAACTCTTTTCTTTCCAAAAATTTCTCTAGAACTTCCGATATTTGAAAGGCGAGTTCACGTGTTGGTGATATAATTAGCGCACCAATTTCTTTGGACGTCCAACGGGTATCAGAGTGACGATGTTGTAACATCTCTAACATAGGCACCAAAAACGCTAGTGTCTTTCCTGAACCTGTTACTGCCTCGACACTGACATCTTTTCGTTGAAGTAACAATGGTATTGTAGCACTCTTCAAAATTTTTTAATTAAGAAATACTAGACAAAACTTTATTTAATATCTCTTACTTGAACCGGAGTAGTCCTTCCAAATCCTAAATTTTCTATCACTTCCAAAACTGGACGGGAAAGATATGCTTTTTCCAATTCGGTCCATTTTCTACGAGCCATTGAAGTGTATTTCTGTACTTTTTATTTAATTGCTTCCGAAATAATTACCTTGTTTCTAATATTTGATAACAAATTTTATTCTTTGTTTTGCTTTGATTTGAACCACGTGCTTAAGAGTTGCCATGTCTATCTTTCGTTATTTCTCTTAAAGAACAATATTAATATTAATTTATAATTAAATAATAGCAACAGAGAAGTTCAAAACAAAAAAAGGTTCAATTTGACGATATCTACTAATAGGAATAGCGTAACAAATATCAGGTATTTAAAAGGTTTATACCCGATATCGGTGCAATTACACGATACTTGCTTTACTTACATTTACTTGCGATACTTTCAAGTAGATCATACCTACCTACTACCTGTTAAAATTGGTTTAATTTGACAGCTGTAACGTAGGCTGCAAACAACTGCACACAAATTGATTTCACTTGATGATGACTGATGATTGTGACTTGACATCACTGATCACAAGCAACTTGATAATCAATCATTGCTTGAAGATGTCGTCGTCAAGGAAACAATTTAAAATTACTGAAAATTTGGCTAGATATAAATAATTTATTGAGAAGAAGAGATGAGTTGGGAAAGCTATATCGTTATATGAAAGCAACTTTAGAGTATATGCAAAATACAGATCTTTACACAATAAGCTGTTCGATGAGACGCAGGGGTTTTCATTTCTGCAGAAATTTATTGATATTGATTTATTGATTTTACAGAATTGCACAGCTTTTGTTTGGAAACCTATTTGATCAATTGCTTTGACTTGATTATCAAGTTGGCACACGAATTGATTATAAAATTTTAGTGAGAGTGCGGTAGCAAAAAAGTGTGAATGCATTGGAACTTGAAAGTATTTTCTTGATAGTGTAACGTCTGGGTAATATAAAAAGTAGTTTTATGCATATGAGTATTGATCTAGCGAAAGTTATTGATATTTAGGTGTATTCTTAATCGGAAGAGATAAAAGTTTAATGTGAAATTTCTATGTACCAATGTATTTTGTGCGACACGGCATTTAAGATATGAATGTACAAGTGCATTTGTAAATTATATATCGCAATTAAGTAAACTAATATTTACTTTGAGAAATACAATACATATTTCAAATAAAAATATTCTTTGTTATCTTTGTGTGTCCATAAATATGATTCATTTGCATCACCTTATTATTGGTATGAAGCTGTCAAAATTCATTCCTTTTACATTTCGTCTGTGTTGAATTTCTTGACGTCAAAAGTAAAGATGGCGTTGGTGAGTGCGCACGGTTGTTAAATTGTACCGGGTTTTCATTTTCAATAAACTTGGACTAATAATTAAATATAAATAAGTGCATTGTAAACGTTTGCCCATAACCACGATCCAGAAATATGAGTTTAATTCAAGTTACCATTCGTGTTTTTAAATTATAATAAAAGTTACATCAAAACTATTCAAGGCGTAGTGGAGAAAAATTCCGATTCAGTTTTTCTGTGTATACGTGAATGAGGAAAAAATTTGCAACACCCTAAGTAGATTCAATAGAATGTGAAAGCAATTTATATGTTAAATGGATTGAGAGAATAATTTTATTAAATTATAAGTGCCAATTGTTTCACCTAAATCTATAAGTGTTGTGTTTTGATTTGAACATATATTTAAATTGTGCTCCGTTTTAAATTAATCTTACATCTTACAATCTATTAAATATTCTTATTTGCTGAATAAATACCGAAGCTGAGTAACCGATCCCCGTGCGGAAACACCCTTTACCAACAATTTACAATTGCGTTTATGTGTGTATTTCCTTTGGTTAGGCACAAGGACGAAAGGAATACATACCCATACAAATGATACAGCAATACCGCATAGTACTCAGTTGTTGATAAAAAGGCAATATAAATTAATAAATTATACGGTAAATTATAATTGCATCCCACTCCACCTTCAGCCTCAACCAATTGGATGCATTGGACCCAATAACACACATCGTAAGTAGAATTTAGTTTGGGCAGACTCACAATGTTCATTCGTGACCTCGCTGTGTTCATTCATGAATACATATAAACAAACCTCCCTACGCTTTTATACGCTTACGTATTTACCACACATTTGTGACCTCACCACGGCTGTTAGAAATTTGTGGATTGACATCATTGATATGTTTGTCAATAGATTCGTATAAACAATTTTATTTTTAAAGGTTAAATTATGTTAAATATGCATTTCCACTTTTTCCACTTTTGTTAATGGTAATAAATCGGTCATTCGTTATTCTATATATCACGAAAGTACATTCAAAGTAGACACATAGAAAAGTTCTTGTTCCCCAACAAAACAACAACAACATAAATGGCAGAATAAATAAAGAGGTTACTTAATTTTAAACTGTTCATATTTATTATTCGAAGCAATTACAAACCTTAAACTGCAGAATTTATGTGTGCACATTTTCCCATCGTATAGAAACTAGCATCCATATTTAGGACAAATGGAATTTGAATATTGAATGCTATCTTATCTCTCCCGCTTATGTACATATAATGTCTACGGTCTCAGTATTGGTTGACGCAGATACCGTAAATATACATAAATACAACATTGGTATTAAGTTTTCACATATGTTTATTTCTTCTAATTATAAAAAAAGAGAATTGTTTTTCTTTTATTTTTTTTCATTGGCTCACTTCGCAACCCGTTTTGCAACTTTTTCTGGTCCTTCGACTAGTAAAATAAAACCCGTCAACCGTTAAATAAAGAAGTATAATGAAGATTTAGGGTAAGCCACTGACACTTGCAAACTTGTGTTTGTCAGTTGCAAACGAACTATTGTCTACTACAACGTTTAAATTGGAAGATAAGACAATTTATATAGGGAGATGTAGGTATTTTATCTCAGAGAAACTTGCCGCTTGTTTTTCAAGCTAAAAAAATCCAAGTGAGGAAAAAGTAAACAAGAAATGGAGGAACAACAAAAATGATAATCTAGCTACAGGTAATGATGTCACCCATTGATATTTTATTATTTTTTGACATATACTTTCAGTTTACTTTGCTTTATGAGCTTTACAAATGTTATAACGTGAATATCTCTGGAAATTCTTAAGTGGGTTCACCTCATTTCTTTTGCGCAATAAAATTTTGATTTAAAGAACGATTTAACATAGTTTACTTTTGTATACTTTCGAGATTTTTATATTCGAAAAGTGCGAGTAGAGACGTGCCTTGTGGATTTGAATAGCTAGCGCTAACTACATAAATTCAGAACCAAATATTTGGATTAGGCAAAATTACGTAAACAAGTTAGGAAGAACTAAGTTCGGCTTCAACCGAATATTTTACACTGTCGCAATGTGCAAAGATCAAAAGCGGGAAATGCTTTCAGGTGTTTGTATAACTTTATATTAAAAATGTATCGGAAGAATTCAACATTCTTTATTCGACGACAGTGTGAATGGATTACAATCATATTTGGTATATTATTGACTTATATTACAGGTCATAGATTCACGTACTTTCATTAGTATATTTATCTTCGTGTCCGAGATATTTATATTAAAATCTACCAAATTAACTAAAATGAGGTATGTGCGATATAAACTCAACCAAAGTGGCAAATTAAATATATTAAATACTTGAGGAAAAAGTCAACCAGAGAATCGGAAATCATTATATTAGGAATAAGGCGCTTAGAACACGGTCTAGACCGATTTAATTCATATTTAGCACGAAACCACATTATGTTTAAGAAAACATATTCACTTAATTTCATTAAAATATCACATATATTGGCCAATACGAACTATTTAAAGACAGCTGAAAAGTCGAGAATCATTAGAATATATATATATATATATATATATATATATATGTATATGGTATATTTGTGTTAGGATCTGTACTGACCACATTAACTCTTTTCATTATTTAAGTATATTAGAGAACATGTTTCCTCGCAATTTTATGAAGATAACTCACACATTGACCCACAAATACGGTATAAAGGGTGTTAGAATAACGAAAATCATTATATGTAGTATATGGGATTTGGGGTAATTCTTTGTCCGATTTTACACATTTTCGGCAATTAACTAATAATAAACTAATAATATGATGCTCTCAATTAATTTTGCTAAGATATCTTGCATATTGACCAATATTTACCATATAAAGACAACCGGATGTTTGAAATTCGTATATTAGGTATATGAGGGCTAGGGGTGGTATTGATACGATTTGATTAATTTTTTGTACCCCGACATATTATTACCAAAAAAAGATGCTGTCTAACTTTCATTAAGATACCTCACAGATTCACCTATATACATGATATAAAGCCAACGGGAATTTTTAAATACTTTGATTAGGTATATAGGGGCTATGAGAAGTATTCCCCCAAATATATCCATTCTGGCAGACGGACGCACTGTTATCAGAAAGAGACGCTCTCTGAATTTCACAGAGATAACTCATATATTGACAGTAATATATGGTAAAAATTCTAACGGTAGATTGACTGCTAGAGGAAGTATTTACTCGATTTGCCTAATTTTTGACACGAGGCCAGTTTATCATGGAAAGATACTCCTCCAATTTCATTACGATATCTTACCGATTTTCCGATATTTTCGGTATAAAGTCAGCCATAGGCACTGAGGGCCTTATAATTTTTATCCCTTCTGTACCATATTTTCTGTGAGGTTTAATGTTTCTGACGTAGTTTTTCAGCGAACGCACTTTTAGTAATTTTCCACATAATTTTGTATAGGAGTTGGGCGTGGTTATCATCTGATTTTACTCATTTTCCCATTGTATGAAGAGGTGGCAGAAATACTTATTCTGAGCAAGTTTGGTGTATATAGATTTAGTCGTTTGTGAGATATCTACATTAAACCTATTGGAGGGCCGAGCCATGCCCACTTTTTAGTGGGTTAATTGTTAGCTACAGATCCCCCTCACTGCTGAGATTCCCTGCACCACACACAGGCGTGTATCTTAATTTATTGCTTAGTTATTGTAATTTATAAATTTTCGTTTAACGGCATATTATGGGCATGGCAGTATTCCGATTAATTCCAGAACACGTGTACCAAGTTTCATTAAAATATCTTAATTTTTACTCAAGTTATCGCCTACATGAGCGGACGGATGGACAGTCTGCTTCGTTATAGCACTTTATCTGTTTTCGATTAGTGGCATTTTGTGGGCGTGGCAGATGCCCCATTACACCCATCTGCAATACCAACCGTCTTACGGTGACAAAGAACACGTGTACCAAGTTTCATCAAAATATCTTAATTTTTACTCAAGTTATCGCTAGCGCGGACGGACGGACGGACAGACAGTCACTCGGATTTCGAATCGTCTTTTCATCCTGATCATTTATATATATATATATAGACATATATATATATATATATATCTAACTCGATTAGTTCTAGGTGTTACAAACAACCGTTCGGTGAACAATGTTAATATACTCTGTAGCAACATGTTGCGAGAGTATAACAAATAAAATATTAATATTTGTAAAAAATATTATTTAGCTAGTATGAAAAGGGTTATGTATGCGTCATTGGTACTTATGTATAAGCGCTACTGCAGCACAAACCACCAGTAAACCAATAAAGAGGAATCTTGATGTTTACTTGTTGTTTGCGTTTGCATAAATGTTCTGATTATAAAAGTGATTTACTTTGATTTTTAACCTTAATAGCGTAGGGTCGGTACATAAAATAGACGATAGTAGTGCATTTACATTGCTTTTAATTATTACAAATTATCAAATTTTGTTGTTTTCGTATACAGTGGCGGACAAAAGTCTACATACACCCCCTATTTCCGTTGGATTTAATGTAAAAAAAGTTTATTGGAAAATTTAATGATACAGTTTATTTCAAATATATTTCCTTATCATGAAAAACAAAAAAAATCCATTTTTTAACATAAAATAGTAAAGCTATGACAAAAAAACGTTAATTCAGGATTGACAAAAGTCTACATACAGTACATACATAACTTATCTTAGAGCGAAAACTTTGTGGTTAACATTAGGTAAACTGGTTTTTTTAGTATTTAGTTGGTCCACCGTTTGCATCAATAACAGCCCGAAGCCGTCGTGGCATCGAAGCTACTAAATTTGTCAATTCTGCTGAAGTAATACTGTTCCAAGCTTCAGTAATGCGTTCTTTGAGTATTGCAGAGCTGGAAATCTGATTTTTTCTAATTTTTCTTTCTAAAATTTCCCAGACATGTTCAATAACATTTAAATCTGGACTTTGAGGTGGTGTGTGTAGTTGCTTTGGAACGTGATAAAGCAACCAATCCTTGAAAATATGGGCCGTGTGCTTTGGATCGTTATCCTGTTGAAAGATCCAGCCTGCACCAAGCTCCAAACTATCCACCGAAGGCTTCAGATTAGCTTCCAATAATGCCTTGTATTTAAACCGATCCATATTACCCTCAATAAAAGCAAGCTTTCCAACTCCAGATGCCGCAACAGCTCCCCAAACCATTACGTTGCCGCCACCATGCTTTACTGTTGGTACTATATTTTTCGGATTTAGTGCAGTGTTTTGTTTTCTCCAAACTTTTGCCCTTCCATCGCTGCCGAATATATTTTTTTCATAGTTTTTTACTATGGTCTGTACTGTTGGACGACTTAAATTTAAAATTTTTGAAATTTCGCCATAAGATTTGTTCTCATTTCTGTGCTGTATAACAAGGTTTCTTACGTCAATAGAAATTTCTTTTCGAGGAGCCATTGTTGATGCTTAAGTGATTAAACCACAACTAAATTAAATACTAGCAAATCAGACTACATAATAAAGGAAAAAAATGTGAAAAAAACGGTACTTTATCCTTATAGCAACACAGAATATCGATCTACCTGCTAAGAAACCGGTCTTGTATGTAGACTTTTGTCAAGGACGTTTTTGGGTTTTTCCACCATAACCTTTTTATATTAAGTTAGGTAATGGATTTTTTTTAGTATATGTCATTAAAAAAGGATTTAAAATAAAACTGTATACCTACATTTTTCAGAAGAGTGATTGTACTTTCTACACAACAAATACAAGCGGTGTATGTAGACTTTTGTCCGCCACTGTAAATTGAATATCCAATAGGAGAAATTGAGAAATTCATGTGACAATTGGTTTTCACAACAAGCAGATAGTTTCTGCTGAAAAAATTTGATATGGGCGAAGTACTAGTAATATAACCAGTCCAGTTCTTCAGTTTTTCGACAGTTAAAAAATTAATTTGTCAAAACCCTTTCTATATCTGTTTAATTTACATCGAAACATTAATAGTTTGTTTTTACATGCTTTTGACGATAATGAAGATAATAAATGCCGTTAAAAGCGGCCTTTCAATTAGACAATAATCAAACTCATAGCTGCTCGTTTCCCACACTTTTCTCATTTACAAATTATCACTAATGTTATTATGAACACAAGTGTACATATATCTGAAAGTCGTTGGAGTGAATAGTGGGGATATTATAATTCTATGTTCTTATGGGATTTTATACAGGCGTATTAATGTTTACCAGAACTATTTTTACTAGCAGGCTTTTCAAAAACTTATATACAATTATTATATATTGTACAATAATTTATATTTATTATTATGAATATTGAACATAGGTATGTTAGTACATACATAAATATGTGTGCATACATGCGATAACGTCAGCTAAATTATTACACTTGAAATTACACATGTGCATATGAAGTTAAATTTAAAGGGTGCTTGTAGACTCTTGTAAATGTAGCTAGAATTCGATTAAATCAATAAGTAAAGTGCTTGCAGTTCTTCAAGCAAGGCTAAAACGATGCTGGAGAAGTGGCCAAATGACTAAACTGTGTCACCACTGGTTTATTGCCCCAGTGTCACGATGTGCGATATACAAATTACACATGTGTGGGTATTTACGAAAATTTGTATCTTCAAATGCAACTTTATCCTTAATACGCCTCAAGTGAATAATCAATCGATGATTTAGTGAGTCTTTTCTTTTCAAACATTACCGGGCTATTTCTAATGTAATACTGATATAGAAAGACAAAACGTTTAAACGGCGGTGTATATGTATGAGTTTTCCTGTAAGAATTCAGCTGATTGATGATTGATTGATTAATGCTTTTTAGACTAACGCTTTTTCTGAGTGAGTTGGTGTTTCGCTATTATCATATGCTATGTCTTTGGAAATTTAATGAACGTTTTTCACACGGACAGCTGTAAATTACATCCTTGCTCGCGGGTAACTTTATTTCGACACCGCCTTTTTTTCTTAATCAAATTTTTTTTTATAGAAGTTAGTTTGTGATAAATTGAATAACATGATTTAAGCTCTTATAGTCTATAGAATTGAGTTGTAGCAGGTACTTTAAAAATAACATCAACAAATTGTAATACATCTATGTACAGTTTTATTTATTTGTTGTAAATAATTGCACATATTGCAGTTCCTTCTTTAAACTAATTTTAATTTTCCTAACAACGTTTAACGCTCAACGCTCTCCTATTGTTTTATTCCTAAATTAATAACTGATTCTTTCAATATCTTTCTTCCATATTTGTCAGACGTTTTGACATTTCTTTTGATTTCCTCTTGCAGTTATGCCTTTTATTCATTAAATTGAAAGAAAAGCAATAAATAATGTTAAGTCATTTTCGATTAATTTCTATTATCTTTTTATACTCTCGCAACATGTTACAACAGAGTGTAATAATAATCGAGATGAATATGGCGTCATATATATCAAAACTATTAAGATGATGAGACAAATTGAACTGTCGAGTCGGGTGACTGTCTGTCCTTCCATCCGTCTGTACAAGCGAATTTGAGTAAAAATATATTCTGATGAAACTTGGTATTGCAGATGGATATTCGGACTACTTCCACGCCCACAAAATGCCGTTAAGCGAAAACCTAAAAAATACTATAACTAAGCAACAAATTAAAATACACGCCGGTGTGTGGTGCAGGTAACCACTAAAGCTATATAAATCAATCTTGTTCAGAACAAATATTTTTAGCACCTTCTCATACACTGAGAAAAAGAGTGAAATCAGATATTAACCACGCCCACATCCAATATAAAAGTTAGTTGAAAACTACTAAAAGTGGGTTAACCCGCCGAAGAAACACTTCAGAAACACGTCAGAAACATTAAATCTTTCAGTAAATTTGGAACGGAAAGGTTGCAAAAAAAACCGGTTAAAAATTGGAGAATGGGGGCGTGGCACTTTTCGGTGAAATCCGATATATCAGGAACGGCTTTGCCCCATTTCAACCAAATTTGGTGCATAGCATAACTCTGACATTTTTATGTTACAGTGTGAAAATAAATATGTGGACCTCAGTGCCTATATCTGACTTTTTATCGAAAATATTGGTCAATATGTGAGATATATTAATGAAAATCAAAGAGCATCTGTTCTCTTAGCTTCCATACACTTAATATAAAAAGTGTTGGACTACCGGTTGACTTTATAAGGTATTATCGATCAATATGTAAGATATCTTAGCGAAATTAAATGAATACGTTATCTGGAATATACTATATTTTTGGGCAAAAATTTGTGAAATCTGTCTACGAATTAATCCAGCTCCCATATATTACACATAATGATTATCGTTATTCTAGTGAACCCTATGCCGAATATTTCGGGCAAAACTTGAATTATCTTAACAAAGTGTACTCGAAATATGTTCTCGAGCATAGTTTTGTTTAATGCCGAAAATAAATGTTGTCTGCTCAGAGCTGAGGCTTTGGCTGAGTATCGCAAATAACTCCATAGAAGATGTCCCAACAAAATTCAATCAGAATATTTCAATTAATATCATTCGATAATAAAAATATTGTTACAACAAAATTATGGGTGTTGTACCTTCCCACAGCACTAATAACATGAATATATATGATTTGTCTTAGTTGGATTGACTCTATGAGTATATATCCGAAAGTAAATGTTAATATGATGCCAAATATGATTGCAATCCATTCAAAATTTCGTCGAATAATGAATGTTGAATTCAATTGCAAAATTTTTTAATATAAGGTTTTTTTCAGCCCCTGAAAGTATTTCCCTCCTTTGATATTTTAAAATTGCAAGATTATAAAATGTTCGGTTACACCAGAACTTAACCCTTCTTTACTTGCTTGTTTTGCTGCTGAGTTTGGTGCCAGCCCTCCCGTTTGTGAGGTACGGTTGTCGATGCCTTAATTTCAATTGTTGTGCCTACTTTAATGCGTATATGCCTATATACATATATTATTATCTATTATTGTGTTTTATGTGGACTTGCATTTAATATGATTTTAAATATGGTAGTTTTTAATATTTTATTAACATAAATTTTACACACAAAAACACATACATATGTACATATAATATGTGCATAAAACTCGATTATCGTGCAGTGACGTAATGTACTTTCTTCTTATCATATTTGAAATTGCTTTTATCACGACCGAGGAAAAAATTTAATTTTGTTAAATAAGTATAAATTTTATATATAATTGCAATAATAATAAGCGCAATCCCATTGGAAAGACCATGTATAATGAGGAAATTTGAATTTGAATAAATAAAAAAAAAAAATAACAATAATTATTTATTAGCCAAGAATGAGTGGTTGCTATATATGGCCAACAGTTAACTACACCCACGTCCACTACCAAATAACGATCATCTTATTAACTGAATGTTTTAGCAGGCATGTTACTCCGAACCTTTAAAAAATTTAGGCATTCATTCATTTGGAAAACAAGTAAGCAAGGGCTAAGTTCGGATGTAACCGAACATTTTATACTCTCGCAAAGTGTGCAAGGATCAGAAGCGGGGATATGCTTTCAGGTGCTGGCAAAACTTTATATTAAAAAATGTTGCGGAAGAATTCAACATTAATTATTCGAAGAAATTGTCAATGGATTGCAATCATATTTGGTATCTTATTAACTTATATCACAGGTCATGGAGTCATGTACTTTCATTGCTCTATTTTGCTTCGTGTCAGAGATATTTATATTGAAATCTACCAAATTAACTCAAAAGTGATATATGCGATATAAACTCAACCAAAGTGACTCAATTTCATGAAAATATCACACATATGACAGTGTTCCACATGGACACACTGTCATCAGAAAGAGACACTCTCAATTCAAAGAGATATCTTACATATTTACCGTTATGTATGGTATAAAGTCTACCAAAAGGTTGAAAATCTGTATATTAAGTATATGGGGCTAGCGGAAGTATTTATCCGACTTTCACCATTTTTGATACCAGAGGACGCTGTTATGGAAAGATAGTCCGCCAATTTCATTACAATATCTTACAGATTTCCCGATATTTTCGATAAAAAGTCAGATAGAGGAACTGCGGTCCTAATATTGGGTATTTGGTGGCTTGAGAAGTTTTAATCCGATTTCGTCTATTTTTACGCATAAGATGACATATCTTGAAGGCACTATTTGTACAAAGTTTGATTTTTATATCTTAATTGCTGCTCGATTTATCTGCTTTAAAGTGAAAGGATCAGATGAAACTTAAAATTGTGTTATATGAGAAGTAGGCGTGGTTTTTATTCGATTTCGTCCATTTTCGCAATGTCACATAAGAATGCAAATGTAACTTACTTACTTACATGTAATGTAACTTTTGTATGGGAGGTGGGTGCGGTTATTATCCGATTTTTACTAATTTTCTCAGTGTATGAAGAGATGCTAGAAAAACTTAGTCGGAGCAAGTTTGATTGATATAGCTTTAACGGTTTCCGAGATATATATATTAAACCTATTGGGGGGCGGAGCCATGTCCACTTTTACAAAGAATTCTGCTGCAGATGCCCCACTCTACTAGGATCCTCTATATCAAATTACACGTTTATGTCTTAATTTGCTGCTTAGTTATAGCACTTTATCTGTTTTCGATTAGTGGCATTTTGTGGGCGTGGCAGATGTCCAATTACACCCATCTGCAATACCAACCGTCTTACGGTGACAAAGAACACGTGTACCAAGTTTCATCAAAATATCTTAATTTTTACTCAAGTTATCGCTTGCACGGACGGACGGACGGACGGACGGACAGACAGTCACTCGGATTTCAACTCGTCTTTTCATCCTGATCATTTATATATATATATATATATATATATATATGTCTCATATGTATATACATATGTCTATATCTAACTCGATTAGTTCTAGGTGTTACAAACAACCGTTAGGTGAACAAAACTAATATACTCTGTAGCAATATGTTGGGAGAGTATAATTACAATTTCATATTGGCAAAAAGAAATCCATTATTTTTTCAATTGACGGTTTGTATCCCGCGTTGCATAAGGGCGTCTGGGTTACGCTATGTGGCGTTAGACAGATAAGATTTCGTAGGGTTCGCTTTGTTTGAGCAAGCGTCAAAAATGGGAACCAGCAATGAGAAAATGCGCTATATTTAAAAAATTTTCTACGGCAACGGCGAAAACGCAAGCCAGGCGGCTGAAAATGTGAATAGTGTTAATGGTCCTGATACTGCAACAGCCAAGCGCGCAGTTTTGGTTTCGTCGATGCGATAATTTTGAGGTTGTCAAAGACGCATCACGCTTTGGAAGGCTAATTGTAGAAAATATCGATAAAAGAATTGCAATCGTCGAGTCCGACAATAATGTGAGCACTTTTTAGATTGCCGAGGAGCTGAACATTGCATAAAACACCATTTGGGACTATTTAAAAAGGCTGGATACAAAAAGAAGCCCGATGTATGGGTGCCTACGTAAGTTAACGGATATTTTCATCAGCGAATCGTTGCTTCAATTGAAATTTCATTGAAAATAAGTCACCACTTTGGATATCCGCTACAACGCCGCAATTTGCGACGCTCTTTTTTATTTGTGTGTTCTCCAAAGTGCGTATGTAAATTGTAAGTGCATGTATACATGTATGCATGTATATGGAGAACATCAACATTTGCAATGAAATAAACGATTAAATAAAAATGACGTTGGTGACGTCAAAGAAGGTACGTAGATAGAAACGCACATAACTACGAAATAGATGACGAACATCGTTGCCAACCAAATAAATTTTGCTTACTGAATTCTGCAAAAAAATTTAATAATTTTGAATGACCTGGCAGCAGGTCGTACTTTAAAAAAATAGTTAGTATTTTAAATAATTAGTATATATATTTATTTTTGATGATTCTCTTTAATGTAACTCGAATCATGGAGACCAACGAGAACAATCTACAATGTATGCTATGTATCCTCAAATTATTTTGACATTTCACATACGTTTTAACTAAGTGTTTTATACTAATATGGCAACACTTGACAAGTAATAACAGAAATGATAGTAATTGTGGTGATGTTGTAGGTGGCTCTACTGATAATGGCAGTAGTGTTGTCGGTTTGTAAAGTGATGGTTTTACCTATTGCTATGAGCGTTTTGTCAGCTGTCCTAAAAGTTTAGTAAGTAAAAATAAAGATATTTGTACACTTGTGTCAAGGATGACATGATGCGAAACTCTTTGATTCGTGAGAGAGCTGTCAAAACTTAAATTTTTTATAACCTTTGCCAATGATGCCACTGTAGTAAATAATAGATTGGGTATTTTGAAAGTAACTTTTGGATATTTTGAAATTTCAATATTTCGGTCTTCCAGTGGGCTAATATCACGCATATCCAAGCTTAAATACATACAAGCATATTATAAATAAGTACTAGATGAGTACGTTGATAAATATCTCAACATATAAACATAAAAAGAAAATTGCAAAAAAGCAATTCATAATAAAATGTTATGAGAGGCGTATTAAATACAAGTATTTCTCATTTATAGCAAGGAATAGCTAAAAACCTTTACTCCCAAAACCTTGCTCAAAACTCTATATAACTATATAATCTGTGTCGCTCCTTGAAATTTTATTTCAATTTCTGGCATCGCGCCTTTTTTGATATCAGCTGTTCAAAGTTCCCTGTTCTCCATTGCGCATCTTGCATTTCAGAGAGAACTTAAAGTGTTTCGCATCATGTTGTATTTGCTTGTGTGTCTAAAAACACTAATTGCGCTGGATCGAATTTAAGACGGTTTAACGTTTTTGAAAATGCACATTGAAAGTTTATTAAATTAGTACTGAGTATTATGGGCAATTAACAATCAAAAATAAAAAGAAAATAGTTGAACTTTTTTTAACAAGACTTGTGTATAAGCAAATACATAATTACATCTTTAGGTACATTGAATTGTATTTATTCCAACTTTGAACGAACATTTTAGAAATTATTACTAATTAGAAATAACCAAAATTATTACTAGGAGGTTATATCCTGAAAAGATTTAGCAGAGCGAACCTTCCTGAAGAATAAGCAAGCCTGTTGGTAGCAATGTTTCCTGGCGAAGCAGACTAAAGTAATAGTAGTAGAGTTATTTGCATAAAGTAGCCATATGTTTAATAGAAAACTTTCGCTTCTGTGCTTCTGCGATAGTTATCCTTTAATGATTATTATTGTACCTTGTTCGTAAAAGATTATACTATGCTCAAACTAAAGAAGAAACAATTTAATATTTTATTGTGTTAATTTGTTTGTTTTTATGCATCAGTATTATAATTTTTTGACAGATCAAAAACTTCTGTAAGTTTTATGTGTATAAGATATTGACGAAAATTACTTCTTTTCTCTTGTAAATTACTGGCGTAAACTCAAATATATTCTCCAATATTTAATATTAACTCACATTAATCTAAATGTATATGTACATAAATGCTTTTTGACTGCGTTTATCGACAAAGCGATCCATCCTAATGTATATACAAGTAATTTGCTTTCAACCATTAGTTAGTCAGTGAATGAACGAAAGCTCCGTGTGTGTGATAAAAAATTGTCCAACCGACTTCTCCATTAGTCAGACAGGCCTTAGAACATGCCACAAGTACCTTTGAATTCAGTGACAAAAGAAACTAATTGATTTTGCTTTTACTACACTCAATTGTAACCGTAATGAATACTTGCAGTCGGCTATGAGTGTACTTTATTTGTCTATCCTAATGTTATGAATGCAAAGAAAAATTTTGAATCCAAATAGTAGTAAGCAAAAAGATAGCCTTAAATTATATACGGTCATTTTTTCTTTCGTTTTGTTTTTGTTTTAAAATTTCGAAAAAAAAAACTTATTGTAGAACTAATGTCGTAGACTCTCTAATTGTATTTTTAATGTAATATAGTTAAAAAAATAAATGTAAATAACAAATTTAAAACTGTCGTAAATGAATGAAACCCTATTGTAAACAAATAGTATTTTTATTATATATATATACTAGTCGTTTGTTCTATTCGCCACTTTCCAAGATTTTTTTTAGTATTCACCCGTGTACCAAATTGCATCCAAATATATCTGAAGCCCAAAGACTATTTTGAATTTAACCAGACAGATAAACTTATCGACTATAAAATCACACATTTTTATTCCTGAGCATTAAATTTTTTGTTTTGGTCTTTCTTTCTTGACCAATTTTTTGAGATGTAAGCAGTGTAACAATACAAGTAAATTGAAATTTTAACCGAGTCGCAGGAGTCTTTGCAGTTAGCTTATAAATAAATACGCCTCAAGAAAGGTATACAAAATATATAAGCAAAATACGAAATGTTAAGAAAACCAGGATAAATTTGCTTAGTTGTCAGAATTTCAAACCAATTCTGATTTTCAGTGATGTCACAGTATAACGAATGAATTTGGACTTCTTGAATATGAGCTAACCAATTTTCAAATTAGCTGGTACTATTTATGAATGGGACAAAGCTAACGAATTACAAATTTCAAGTCTCAAATTTTAAATATTTATTAAAACTAGAAAATAGGTTTGAAAGTAGCGTGTGTTGCAGCTTTTATTTTATTGGAGAAAGAACAGAAGGTTACGGCGTCATAGTAATACCTTGATGTCAAATTAGAACCGCAAGAGTATCTCAGTTTTTATGTATAAATATGCAATGTAATGTATGTGTGGTAAAAAAATACTTCATCAAAAAAAAAAAAACTTAATGTATATAACACAATTATGTAAATCAGGTGAAAAAATACAAGTGATAGCGAAAATAGTAAAAAAACCTTAAAAACCTCGCGTATTTTATAAAATATCAGTGAAGCACATTGATCAGATTTTTGCAATATGAATATTTACAAAGAAGTAATTCATTCACATCAATTCGCCATACTTATGGCAATTCGTTAACTTTAATTAACATTATGGAAATAATCACTTTAATGGGTAACTTTATCGTTTTGCACTGACGACATATACAAGCTAAACATTCCTTGAGTATAATTTCTGTGACACAAATCTACGTTGTCACTTGTCAATATCATGTAACTGTCAAACGCATACATACATACATTTCCATCTCATTGTACATCGATGCATGCATGTTATACAATCGTTGATTTTCAGTGTAGTCGCCAGCTCCGATTAGCAAACGCTCTAAATTATTTATGGGTAGCCTATGTGTTTGTACAATTGTCCATTTTTTTCTTGACTTAGAGTTCATTAAGCACACGCACACATACATGCTCGTATGTAGTCAATAGCGGAAACATCTTGTGACCCACCAGCTAAGTTCAAATGTTATCAACTAACTATTCAGTGGAGCAATAAATTTATTGGCGCGTACTCAATATTGAGTAATGAACTCAACACTAATCGCCTACTAATATTTATGTATGTAAGAACTTATGTTATATATAGTTGCGTTTAGAATTGTTTATATATTTTATATTTGTTTTGTGCTGTTTTTTGTTTTTATATTTATTTTTTATGTTTTTATGTTTTTTGTGCTGAATATTAAGGAAATCGGTCTAGACCCTGGTCTAAAAGATTTACGTCCCTCTGGTTGACTTTTTTCTCATATACACTGACTCACCCCAAAACTATTTGATTTTTTAATTTAAAATATTAATAGTAAGCAAAATATGCTAATTTTTTCAAAAATTCCTTTTAATTTCAAATCACACTTTTTTTATTATTGAAATGAAGAAAAACAACTGAAGTTTATGCTATAACAACAACAAAATGAACATAATTACATTTATTGTGCGTTCAATGCAACTTATTGGAATCTGAATGGGACAGTTATAGCGGCACGCTGTAGTACTGTTATTTTAGTATGTGTGCTTTTAGTAGTTTAATTTATTTTAATTTATTAACAGGCATCAGAATAAGATTATCAGCGATTAAAATTTTAAAAATTCTTCGCTTTACCGTTGAAGAAAGGAAATTTATTATTAATAATACGAAAATAATAAATCTATAAAGGAAATAGGCGAAATTGTAGGCAAAAAAATCGACTATATTTAACATTATTCAGCGCTTTAAAAAAACCGGTACTTTATGTAATAAAATACCTGACGGAAGTACAAAACGAAAAATTGACGACTGAAGTGCGCGGTTTTTGTTGCGAATAATCAAGAATAACCCATATCTATCTGCTGTAGAGTTACAAAAACAGCTAAACGAAGAAAAGAAAGTCGACGTAAGTGCAGAAACAGTTCGTAGATTGCTTAGACAAAATAAACTTAACGCTGTATTACCTCGTCGAAAACCACTGATATCACAAAAATACCAAAAAGAAAGAATGGAATTTGCTCTGAAACATCAAGGTAAGGACTTTTCTTTTTCGCGTAAAGTAAAGTGTTTTTAAAGCTTGATTCATGAAGCTTGGTGTGAATTGCAGATATCTTTAGGTTCTTTTCACTGACGAAATCAAAATTAACATCTCTGGATCGGGCGGTAAGCGTTTCGTATGGAAAATGGCAAAGAATTGGACGACAAAAACATAAAAAAACAGTGATGTTCGGGGGTGGCACGCTGATGATTTGGGGTTGTATGTCGGATGATGGGGTTGGACATTTTCATTTTGCAGACGGAGTGTTAGATGGTAAAGGATATATAGACATTCTTAAAGCAAATGTTCATAGCAGCGCGGAGAAACTTAGGATTCGTGATTGTTTTATGTTTTACTAAGACAACGATCCAAAGCATAAATCCTGGAATGCTAAAAATTGGTTGCTCTACAATTACCCAAAAGTACTTGGTACGCCTGCTCATTCCCCCGACATTAATCTGCTCCCTACAGAGCATTTATGGGTAAAACTTAAAAAAGGACCAAAAGAAAGATTAAACAAAATCAGAGTTAAAGAAAGCCGTGAAAGAAGAATGGAGCAAAATAGAAGGTTCGGTATGCAAAAATCTTGTGGAAAGAATGCCACGTCATCTCCATGAGGTCTTAAATAAGAAAGAAAAATCCGCAAGACATTGAACTTCCGCAGACTTAATTTTTTTCTTAACTCTACAAACTGTCTCATTTCAAATGGGAGTTGAATTCAACGCACGATAAATGTAATTATGTTCATTTTGTTATTGTTATAGCATAAACTTTGGTTGTTTTTCTTCATGTCAATAAAAAATATATGTCTTATTTGAAATAAAAAGGAATTTTTGAAAAAATTAGCACACTTTTCTTACTATTCATACATTATTCATAATGTAATGTAATGTTCATAATATTCAATATTTTGTTCCTTTGGTTAAGTTTATATCGCATATATCTCAATAGAAGGTGTCTCAAGAAAATTAAATGAGAATATTTCGATTAGTATTGTGTCATTCGGTAGTAAAAATATGGCTGTTGTACTTTCCCACATCTCTAATATACATGACATAGATGAGATGATGATCTCTAATATAGACATATAACATAGATGATTTGGCTTGGTTAGATTGACTTTATGAACTGTAGTAAAAGTTAATATGTTGCCAAATATGATTGCAATCTATTCACAATTTCGTCGAATAATAAATCTTGAATTCTTTTACAACCTTTTCTTCAGCATCTGAAAGTATTTCTCCGCCTTTAATCGTTGCAAATTTCGATACTATAAATGTTGGGTTACACTCGAACTTAACCCTTCCTTACTTGTTTAATATTAAGTTTTGCCAACACCTGAAAACACGCGCCCGAGTTCGATCTTTGAAAATTGTCAGAGTAGGAAATATTCAGTTAGCACTTCCTTACTTTATTATTTGGTTATGTATTTGCGAAAGGGTCTATTCGAATAATTTACCAAAATTCTTCTTCAAAAACGATGCTTGATAGATTTTAAACATATTTTCCCAAAAATGTAAACTCGGGGTTGTTATTTGCGTTTTCTGCTATAATGAGATCAGTTGTCATACGCAAAACAAAATCCCGTAATAGTAGCCAGAGCAATAGACCGGCAACTATACACCATTTCATATGCTATACACACATTGATATAGATATTTTCGTTTTTTGATAATTAAAAGTATTATTTAATTTTTGTCAAATATGTATAAAAGCCATTTGCTTCATTTCCTGTTGCATATGTTTTGCACATTACTGAGCATAATGTATATACATATATTTATAACAATAACATTAAAAGTAACAACACTATGATTGCCTTCAAATCAGCTAAGCTGCCCATCTTTTTTTTAACCGATGCTAAAATTTAGTAAAAAATAATATACTGTGTAGCAACATGTTGCAAGAGTATAATTAATAGAAATATTTTATTGACTGCATGCAGTTAATGTATTCAATTTTATTATCAATGAGATTTCAGACAATTTTCGCCCTTTTTCCAAAATCCAACGTTACTAGGAAATTCTTCTGTCCATTAAAGAGAGCCTCTCAAGATACGCCACAGCTGTTTGTGAAACGATGGAGCTAAACTAGATTCAAAGCTCATAAATCATGCGAACGCTTTTCCAAACAAATCCCAATGCTAAACTATTTTACTTATTTTCGTAACTTTTGTATTTTATTTTGGTGTGCTTATTTGTTTGCATAGTTTCAGTGCGTTAACGTTTTTGGAAATAAACGAGAACTCCCACATGTTCAAGTAGCTAAAAATGCTTTGGTATAGGCGTATGTACATCTGTATGTTCATATGTACATACATACATATTGTCTATTGTATAATAATTGGTACAGTTTTGTAACAAAATATGTGCATACGTATAACTGATGTCATATTTTCACACATACATATGTACACAATTCCGTACCAGTTTATTATCTATAAAGTGATTGCATTATTGACCAGCTTTCGAAACTGATTTGAAAACCGTCTTTGTGTTTCTTATTCTCCATTTTCACCGTTTGTTTGCTTTTGCTTCCATGAGTTTTTTGAAATTTCTTTTGTCAAAGCTAGTAAATATACTTTCCATAACTTTAAACAGTAATTATAAACGATGAGAAGAGTAATTATAGTTTCGTTCTCTCTGAACTTTCGATTTTTACTAACGGGTAATTAATATTAGGACTCAAAACCAGATACCTAGGCTCGATTTCACCAAGTTTTGTTTATGTTTTATGAGATTATATGGCAAAAAACACATTGGTAGATAAAAGTTTAAAAAAGCTATTGTGAGGTAAGCCAATGTGAAATAAAAATCTGTTTCGTAAAATTGGAACACCTTACTGACATCCTACGTTGAATGTAAGTCGTCTTGTAAGTAAACAATAACACATTTTATATTGTACCTTTTAAAAAGAAACTTCATTACAAAAATTGATAGAATTTAAGCCTCACAGGTGAGCCACAAATACCGAATTGCATTTGTAGAACGAAAATTGTGAGGGATACTTCACAATTTAATTACCCATTAGTCCTCTTCGATTTACGATTTCTCTGCTCTTTTGTCAAAAAATTTGCTAGCAAGTTGAATACGTTACAATATGCCTTATTTTAATTGTATAACCTCATTCTTCAATGCTACCAAGTTTAGTTTTACTAATTTTAGGCAAGTTTTACCTTTATGATTGGATCAAAGGTCAACTATTTATAAAAAATTACTATAAATTTTTTTGATGACTCTGCTCGAAACCAATGGGTTTCCAAAACCAAGCAGCTCGCAACCCTTGAAAATTTTTTTTAAAGATATTTAGGCTGATCTCCGATAATTTATCTTACAAATTTAATTGCATTAAAATTTTTAAACCAGTAACCATCCTCAATTTATTTTCACCTGTAATATTTCTTGAATCTCTTGAATTTGTAGTATTCCTTTATTTTATAATTTTTTACTTGAAATTTTCAAATTGCTGTAGTGTTTTAAACCATCAGGGTATTACATTCAAAAACTTAAATAAATAAATATTCACTGGCATGGATATTCACTATGATAGCACCTCCACATTTCAAGGCGTTTTTTTTTGTTTCACCGTGCAATTTCTTTACATACGATCAAAAGGATATTCTTTACAGTATAGCGCATAAGCATAACTAGATTTCTTTTACAATAAATATATAAACCTCATAAATAACACAAAAATACTCAGCTAGCAGCAAGCAGCTGCATACTACAAATTTAGTGAACTCTCCTTCAAAAAATAGGCGAACTTTTAGTGGTAGTGTACCATACTGTACTGTTGCATAAGCAAATTACTCCTCTGATGTATGCTTGATCGAGATTCTCCTATATGGTGTCATCTGAAGCACAGATGTCAGCAAACAAAGGCAACTACCAGGTTAAATCGCTTGCGAACGTCTAATCAGTTTTTATGAGAAGCTTCTTCCCGGCAGAAATAAAGTTGAAGATTTACCACCCGGGAGTTGACAAAAATTAAAAAAAAATTTATATAAGCCACGAGTCGAATTTAATTAAATGCGTCCTCCAAATGTGTAGTAAAAGTCTTTTTCTCACTGGTTAAAAAGGTTTGTGGATCAAAATCGTTTAAAAAATATTTTTATATTGACACATTGCCAAAATTCCAGTTTGCGTTTAATAGACTTCTGCCTCGAGATGTGTAGAATGGATGTAACTGCTGGCTTAATTATTGATCTTATTTAATATTTGGTAAGGATAACATTGAAATTAGACTCGAACTCAGATGATAAATATTTAAATTCGTTTATAAGCCGTTTTCCATTCGCCTTTTCTCTGCTTGCTTTGTTCTCTGGTCAACAAAAGAAAAAAAGGATTTTTTTTAGAAGTAGATAAACGTACATAAACAAAACTGAATGTAAATGTTTGAAATTACGAAAGGAAAAAAATATTGTAGAAGAATTGTGGAATGGCGTTCATCCATTTCTGTACATCTGTTTGCTAATAATAGCGGCAAATGATTGGCCGCGTTGTTTATAAACATCTTCTTTTCGGGTTCATGAACTTCGCAGCCATAACTACCTTACTCTCGAAGTATATAGTGTAAGGCTAAAGCAAACATACCGCACCTGCTACACAAGTTGTGAAATCTTTGATAAAACACCGGAAAATCATTTAATTTATCGTATTGTTATGATTAAACAAACTCTTTTAATTCATCATTTAATTGGAGAAATTTCTGGCGAAGCATGTGGTCGAAACTTTCAAGAATATTAATACTTAAAAATTTTTTTAATTTTAGTATAGAATTTGTTTGTTTTTACATATAATATTATTAGCGGAAGGTTGTTAGGTATTTGTTCATCTAACGGTCGGAATATGTCAATAAATTTTAGTTATAAATAAAAGGTCACAGCTATATTTAGAGATGATCGCAGGATTAGCTATTTTTATTAGGTCTGGCTCACGCTATTCAGGAATTTCATTATCTGTGTAAACACTGCTCGTTTGTAAACTTTTGTCACACACTGTACATAAGATAAACACACAATAACCAAATCGATTTGTTTTTCTTTTGTATATGTAATTTATGTTGTTCGAACACTATAAAGCTATGCGAAAGTTTCAAAAGCATTAAAGATATTTGCTTCTGGTTGGCATATTGCAGTCTTTCCATTGAAGTATGATTTGTTATTCTCAATTCTTTTTCCCCTGGCGTTTCTTTTTCAATTTTATTGATGTTCGTAAATTGCGGTGGTGTTTTCTTCAGCTTTGTAAATAAGACATAACGTGTACAGTGCAAACACGATATAACAAAGTCAAAGGGGTTGGAAAAATTTTTTCGTTAAAATTGTTGAAATTCTTCATTGTCACTAGAATTCTTTTCAGATCTGAAAACAGAACAGATGGTTATGAAAGGTATATGAGGCAAGGTTTTAGCAATTTGTCTTGATGAAACAGCCTGCCCGGTATTTTAAGCTAAACATTTCTATTCTGTATCCATAGATAAATTTTCTGCGGGAAATTGCGAACCGATGAGGGTCAACAACACTTCCGTTATGTTTTCTTTCTTCCTTCGTTTCACCCTGTCCATTATATCGAAGTTTCACTGTTCACATCCATATGTGTAGTTTAAGTTGGGTGTTTTGGCAGTTACATTTGCATTGGACATCCTGCACAGCTGCATCGCCAGAGTTTATGCAGTGTGTGAAATGTTGGAGCATCATAAGAGTTATCATATTCACACATACATATTTGTGTAATTTAAAGAAGTACATAAAGAAGAATTCTGTTTCGCTGAGTCGTGTACTAATTTCTATTAATAATCGCAAATGTGCTGTAGCCATTGAGTTTCACCCTTTCAAACTCTCTTAGCAGACACTTGAGCACTGTTTTTTATTTTTTTATTTATGTATTCGAATTCACTATCGGTGATGAATACGCTAAAAACATATTCATCACGATGCACTAAGGCTGCTGAGTAGGAGTTTTGTATACTATATGCCATTTGCCGACTGACTTGTCAATCACGTCAGGAAGTGAAGGGTAACGCGCTGTCATAAAACGCTGACTCCCCAAGATGGAAGTCGCTGGTTTGGTCCGGTTGCGAAGTTGGCAAACAAACTGGTGACGATTCGCATTTCTATAATATTTTATAAATAATCACATACGACGAACGGGACGACCGCAGAAGTTGAGTAGGTTGATGCGTGGCAATCGGTTCATCGCGATTTCGAAGCTCAGGAGCAAGGGATGCAAAAATTAATGGACCGATTTTTTTTGTAGCGGTTATCTTCAAGTTATCTAAAATTTTATGTTTTTGCTATAAGAGTTTGACAGTTCTTTTCATTTATGACTGCGTTTATCGATTTTGTCTATATCTTTGACTTACATTTTTAAGACATTCCATCTTTGGATAATATCGTCACAAATTAGAGTAAAAGCTCGGCCAAGCACCTACTAAAAGCGGTAGTGATAGACGTGTCACTCGTTTACCTATTTTATGTATTCGATCACATAAGTACATACATACTTATGTACGTCGATACATATGACAAAGTCACTTCACAAAGATGGAATGGACTTGCGTCTATGTACCAGATTGCCATAGAAATCACAGCGTTTGCTGTATCGGTGTAATTGTTGTATGGAGTTGATGCATTTTAAAATTCTTAGACTAGTTTGAGCAATTTCAACGTATACAAAGTACTCGCGACATTTTTTTTACCAAATTTGGTTGGTCGTTAGAAAGTTAAAAAAAGGCTGTGTGTAATGATACTTCGCTTTAACTTGAGAGTTTAGAATTATATAGAAAATCTTCCTGTATGATATTATGTACTCGTATTTATTTATATGGACGTTTTAAAAGTTTAATACTAAAAAATTAAATTAAATTAATTTAATATTCATTTCAAACAAATAGATTTCTTAGTAGTATTTGCTAAGGACTTAAGGACGAAAAAAGAATTGTAATAAACTAATTGCAAGAAAACAAATGCTGGATTAAATATTCAGCCGTGAATTGCCTCGTTCTTCAAATTAGATTAAAATGTCAGACCATTGTCAAACTTGTTAAATTTAAATTTAAACATTGACACTGGCATTAACTTATTAACATAATTGAACACAGGGTCATTTGTAACTCTCGTACGATATAACTGTATTTGTTGATATTCCCGGGATTATTTGAAGTCAGCGATAACTCGTTTAGCAAAAGTTAACTTTAGAATATCGGGACAGTCTCCCGAATCTGTCGGCCACATTTGGGACAATAAACGAAGATATGGCCTATGCTCATATATTTTAATGGTACATGTGGGCCTTCGTCGTTTGGTGTCCAATTTTGTTGGGTACGTTACAATGAGAGATCGTGAACATGCAGCTTTTTCACAAGAGTTTTGTAGTTGCCGTGTTAGTAATTTGGGAATCAGTGGAACCACTCTGCGGTACATTTTGAAAGTTGTTTTTAAATTTATTTCCATAAAACACAAATAATATTGCCGACCTGCCATCCAAAATATGTCAAAAAGAAATGCCACTGATCACTCAGATTTGATGACCTGACCCCTGATTTTTTCTGGGTCCATTTGAAAAGCGAAGTACACGTCAGCAAATACATCACCCGGGATGCTCGAAATGGTAATGGAAAACGCAACAAGAGCTCATTTTGCACTGAAATGTTCCAAATAAATTGTAAAGGGGCAAAGTAATTAAAAATATATACAGATATTTTTAAAGCTATTCATTGCTTACACATCGATATAAAAGATAACCCTTTGAGTATGGGCTTTTTTTTGGACACAATCGGATCCAGAAATATTTTAATTTTCTGGGACAAACAGTTTTTAAAAGTGACATCAAAAAAAGAACAATTGATTGTATCGACTCAAGTGTGTTGGGAAAGTTCTAGAACGTTTTTTATGACCAAGAAACTGTAACTCCACTCATTTTAATGTTTCTTTCGTTTCATTATATTTATAGTTACGATACTAATAAATTATTTATTTTATATTTGCAGGTTTTAAGAGAATCCAATTGATACAACGATGAGGTTTAACTAGAGCTACACACACGCAAAGTCAAAGAGCCGCGATTCTAAACTATGTGCATACTAAAGTTAATCATGTTAGAAAATATAAAAGATAACTGGAGTAAAAGAGACTTTTCTCGAAAATAAAAGATCCATTTAGAATGAAAAAGTAACACATTCGTTTCAAGTACATCACTTTTAACTTTGTTGTTTGTATTCTAAAAAAGTTTAGGACAAAATTTAGTGCGAAGCAATGTTTCAGCGCTAAACTTCCAAAATCTAGACAAATGCACAAGCATAAGGCTTGTCTAATTCAACAACCCGAAAACCAACTCGTCAACTCGTATCGAACTCGAAATACGCCCACATTAATTCCAAATTAAATACAAAATAAAAAGAAAACAAAAACAAAAGCAAATGGAATTATTTCGACAATGAAGCAACGCAAAGAACCTGATATGAACTAACGGTGCAATACATAGGCTAATTATTGTAGATTAACATACTAAATTTAATAGTAACAATAGGAACCTTTAAATTTCAGGTTTTCAATATTTAATAGTTGTGTGAGTAAAATAAGTTATTGAGCGAAAATATAATAAGCGTAAATAAATATCCAACCTATTCCATTTGACCAATTCCAAACCAATTCGTTCAATAAAAGTCTTAAGCCACAAAAGAAATCAAAAGAAAGGTGTGTAAAAGTCTCTTAAATAATAAGTTGTGTTTGATACAATTAGTCATTGTATTAAAAAGTGATTGAAACGACGAGTATTGAAAATTTTTAAAAATTCTGGTCTATAAAATGTCATTGGCCGATATGGGAACAGCGATTCGAGATGGTGGTATGAGCCGCGGCGGTGTTGGTGTTAGCGTTGTGGATGGTATGGGCGTGCCGGGTGGACGCATGACTCACTCGCTGAGCACACCATCTGGAGTTGATGGCACACCATCTACGCCAAGGCATCGCGGTGGCAAGAAATTAACCGTACGGATACAAATGTTGGATGATTCAGTGACCATGTTCCAAGTACAGGTAAGGGAATACCTACATATATAAATATAATTTAAGTTTATTTATATGGAAAGTTCGGGTTATGAGTTTGAATGTTATAGGGTAAAAAGTGGGCAGCGCCAAAGGTCTAATGCTATTTGTATGCGGGGCTACAACATCATCTTTTTATACTCTCGCAATAAGTTGCAACAGAGTATTATAGTTTTGTTCACCTAATGCTTGGCTGTAACACCTAAAACTAATCGATATATATATATTACAAGGATGAAGCGAGTTGGATTTCGGGTGACTGTCCGTCTGTCCGTGCAAACGAAAACTTGAGTAAAAATCGAGATATCTTAATAAAATTTTACAAACTTTCCTTGGCACTCTGCGAGGGTTCGTATTGAAGACAAGTACATGGGCGGAATCAGACCTTTGCCATGCAAACAAAATGATGTTAAGCGAAAACTTATAAAATAAAGTATAACTATAACTGCAACAAATTAAGATACGAAACTGTTATTTGTAGGGTGTGGTATCTGTGGTTTGAAAATTTGTAAAAACTATAATTTGTCCAAAATAGGTAAAATCGGATTAATAATTCCCTTATTTTCCATACACCTATACCATATATATATATACACTACACCATATAGAAAATATCGAACTTCCGGTTGACCATACATAAGGGTAATAATGTGCCCTTGGTAATATATATTGGTATATAATATTGGTATATTTACCAATAATATTTTATTGTATTATATTATATATATTATTATATATAATTTTATTATATATTTTTATTATTAATTTTTATTATATGATTTGAGTTATCGTAATAAAATTGATTGGAAATATGTTCTCTTGAGTTTAATGGCGAAAGTAAATTTTATCTGCTCACAACTTCCTCTAACCCCAATGTACCCGATATTGTGATTTCCGACTTTCCAGCTGACCTTAAGCCGTTTATGTAAGTCAATATGTGTGATATTTTAAAGAAATTAAGTCCTTTCTTAACCATAATATAATGTTCTGCACTGAATTTTAAGGAAATCGATCTAGACCTGTATCTAAACCCCATTCCTTTGATATAGTGATTTACGTCCCTCTGGCCGACTTTTTCCTTATACATAAAGAGAATGTTTCCAATAATATTATGTGATTCAGTAATGAAAAGTATAGCTGTTGTACCTTCTCGCAGCACTAATATCATGAATATAGATGATTTGTCTTAGTTATTTTAACTCTATGAATATATAAGATAAAGTGAAAGTTAATATGATGCCTAATACATTTATACATTTGTTCATTACAAATTTCGTCGATTAATAGATGTTGGATTCATTTCCAACATTTTTATACTCGTAACATTTTGCTACAGTATATTAGTTTTGTTCACCTGAGGGTTGGTTGTAACACCTAGAACTAATCGAGTTAGATATAGACATTTATATATATAAATGATCAGGATGAAAGGACGAGTTGAAATCCGAGTGACTGCCTGTCCGTCCATCCGTCCGTCCGTTCGTGCAAACGATAACTTGAGTAAAAATTAAGATATTTCGATGAAACTTATGCATGGCCCCGCCCCCCCAATAGATTTAATATATATATCTCAGAAGCCGTTCAAGCTATATCAATAGAACTTGCTCCAAGTAAGTTTTTCTAGCATTTCCTCATATACTGAGAAAATGAGTGAAATCGGATAATAACCACGCACACCTGCCATACAAAAGTTATGTTGAAAACTACTAAAAGTGCGTTAACTCGCTGAAGGAACACATCAGAAACATTAAATCTTGCAGCAAATATGATATGGAAGGGCTGCATAGGAATCCGTGCAAAGTTTTGGTGATGGGCGTGCCACCGCCCATTTTTGGAAGAAAAACCACATCTTAAGAAAGCCTTAACCGATTTCAACAAAATTTGGTATATGACATGACATATATGACATTTGGTATGGACCAAATCGGAGAAAAACCACGATAATTTCATTTTACAGTAGATAAATCGAGAAACAATTAAGATATTGGAATAAAGCTTTTCACGAATAGTACGTTCAAGATATGCCATCTCATGCGTAAAAATAGTTGAAATCGGATTATAACTTTTCAAGCCACCAGATACCCAATATAAGGACCTCAGTGCCTCTATCTGACTTTTTACCGAAAATATTGGTAAATCTTACGTGCTTAAAATGGATACAATCGGGTAAGCACTTCCCCTAGCCCCCATATACCAAATATAAGGATTTTCAACCTCTGGGTAGACCATATATTTCGGTCAATATGTAAGATACTTAGCGAAATTAAGTGAACGTGTAATATTAGATATATTTTAGTTTACTGCCGAAAATGTGTGAAATCGGTCTACGAATTATCCCATCTCCCATATACTACATATAATGATTTTCGCTGTTCTAGCAGACTTTATACCGAATATGTCGGTCACTGTGTGAGTTACCCTCACAAAATTGCGTGAAAACGTGATCCGAAACGGTTAATGTGATCAGTATAGATCCTCCTCTATCCCAGAAATGCCCGATATAAGAATTCCCAACTTTCCACCTGACTTTAAACCATTTATGTTGGTCAATATGTGTGATATTTTAATGAAATTAAGTGGATATGTTTTCTTAAACACAATGTAATTTCGCACCAAATATGAAAGAACCGCTTATTCCTAATATAATGATTTCCTTTTCTCTAATCTAATCTAATATTTTCAATTAAGCCATTTTGGTTGAGTTTATATCGCATTTATCACTTTTGAGTTAATTTGGTATTTATATATGTTATGTATGATTTTAATATAAATATCTTTGACACGAAGCAAAATATAGCAATGAAAGTACATGAGTCTATGACCTGTAATATAAGGTAATACGATACCAAATATGATCGACAATTTCGTCGAATAACGAATATTGAATTCTTCCGCAACATTTTTTAATATAAAGTTATGTCAGCACCTGAAAGCATATCCCCGCCTCTGATCCTTGCACACTTTGCGAGAGTATAAAATGTTCGGTTACATCCGAACTTAGCCCTTCCTTACTTGCTTGTGTAATAAACCGTACAATGGTGCGCATTTGTTTTAAAGTTTTGAGCTGGATTCGTATCGTATCCTCGTATGCTACCGAGTGCTAATAAATATCTTAGCAGACGAACTCGTTTTATCCTCTGTGCAAACAGTTTGAAAAAATTTTCATTTCAACTGAATATCTCTTAGTTATCTTACAATTTTGCTATTTTATCTCTTTTGGTTTATGCCAATCTATATCAGTTATACTAGTTATGTGTTCTATTAGACACTTTTCATGGTACATCCAAACAAAGATAGCTTTTAAATAACTATTATTCTGAGTGTATCACGTCAAAAGTCAAAAACAGATATTGGTCTATAAAAATAGTTTACTATAGTTACCTATTGCTAAAAACTACAAAGAAATTTTCTAAGGCGGTATGTTAGGTTAGTTTCTAAGGCTACAATAGCTTCCACTCTTGAACAACTATAGAAAAGTCCTCTGTGATGATGGAAAACTCTTGTAGTTGAATGTCTAATGTGTCTATAAAACATCTGAAGGTGTGAGATCACAAGAGTTTCAGCCTCGTTGAGAGGTTTCTACTTGACAAATGCCTTGTTATACTTATCAGCTTTACAATTCTCGTCGATTCCGCTGTGACCAAGCATATGATCTCATAATTGTAATGCTATTGCTAAAAACCGTTATGTTCCCTTCTACAAATTTTGGATCCTGGAAAACTTACTAAAAATTCACATTGTTTCAAAGCAGAAACATGAATCACTATGTTTACTATTTTCATAATGTCTGTCTTAATTGTTATATGTGTGCACATACAAACTTATTTATAGATAGTATTGTTATATGTATGTATATTATATATGTCTGTATATACAATAAGACCGTTTCATTCTCTATGTTTTGGTTAGCTCTTTTCATATTCACCTCTCGTTCACCGCTCATTCGGCGCACTATTACAAAATAAGCAAGACTGTGCTCTGTGCCAATACTATAAATTTTACACTCAGTTACAAGCTACACAGCGACACATAACGGTCATAGACCCCAACAAACCATTTCGCATCTAAGTACATTCCTATTATTTTGTTTGCTCGCTTCTGTGCTTACCACTTTGATGGCTAATATGGAACTAAATACATACATACTTACTATGTATATGAATGTACATAGATAATAATGTATATATGTACTTACATGTATATATACATGTATATATACCTTACAAGGTTCTACAAAAATAAGTATTGGCGCATATATAACACTAATAAAAAATGCAAAAGCCTGATGCCGGTTTTCCATCTTAATGAATTTTTAAATAGAACAGATGTAGTTTTGCGATCTGCTTCCTATATCGAGAACTTACAACTTAAGTATTGTTGAAGTAGACTGGTGCACACCCAATCACATAACCAAAAATAATAATAGTAGTAATAATAATACTTACCCAAATAGACAGTACCGGAATATTAGTGGTCGGCAAGCGGCCAAGCAACTTACGAGGCAGTTGCCTAACGACTTGTCAAAAACATTTGGTGGAGAATCATTGGATAAGTGCCAGAATCTATTTTAGAGTGAAGTACGGCACCAAAGTTGCTCACATTCGTAATTCCATTTGTATCGTTTGAGATTTACTACTTTGCATCCTTGCAAGGTAAATAGTATACTTACATGCTACACAAATATACAGTGTATACATACGATAAGGGTGTGGTCACTGACGTTACATAATCTGCTCAGCATTTCTCTCAATATCGAAACATTGGTACATTTAAATTTGGCTTGAAATTACATAACTAAAACCTGACTAAAAATTTACTTGAATCTTGAAACATTATCTGGTATTGCAAAATTATCAGTGAACAAAACTATTTAGTTTGGTATTTGAAATTTAGTTGTTTTTGGTGAGGAAGGATTAAAATAATAATAATAATAATAAATTGTTAATAACATCTTAAGTAAGGTTGGCTGAGAATTACATGCATGTCAAAGAGTAATTTAATTGTCCATAAACTTGTTATAGTAATGGCTTGGGGTCCTTCCTTCTTTCTAAATTGAGCGTTTTTGAGTTTTGCAAACAAGACAATTTTAAAAAGAGTCAAATCGGGCGAATAAGATACTTAACTGAAACTATTTAGACTTTGTTGACGAGCATCTCCAGTATCAATTTTGAGTCGCCTCTCTCTCTTTCTCTGGTAAAGTTTAGCGCAAAAATTATTTGAATGAATGGAAATGAGAGCCGCTCAGAGTAGGATACACAATTTATGAATGAAATTACACATATTCAAGCATTTTTCTGCGATAAAAAAAGTCAATATCTTGTTTTGAGAAGCCTTAATACTTGACGGACCATCCACTTGTCGGATAACATCAAGGCGCACACAACAAATAAGGTTCTCTCTCAGCGAAACACTTGTCAATTGAAGAAATTGACATTCCACAAGCCCGTCTAGCGAAAGCTGGGCTAAGGAAAATAGCTAGGGGAAACCGATAATCTGAACTGAATTCTAATGCATTCGACTTGATGATGCGAAGGTATGTCTGTTGATTAGAATTAAGTGTGTTAAGCTTGCCGTGGATTTTGGTCATATTTTTGGGAAATTTTTTTAATTAAGACGTCCGAAATTTCATTTGTAGGATTTTTCGATAATTTTTTTTTGATGCCCCCTCATTTATTGTTTCACATTGTTATTCAACTATAGGAACGCTGAACTATGCATACAAATGTGATAAGAATTTGTGTATAACAATTCACATGAAGTTAAAATATAGTAAAATTATGTCAATTGAAGATAAACGATTTCTAAAATGATGTCATTTCATTATCTCCTTCAAATAATTTTTTTAAAGACACGTTTTCTCCGATGTGAACCATAGTTTTCATTCACTTTAGGGTTGAGTGCAACAGAGAATTCGATTTGAAATCACTAGATATATTCGATACTCCAAGCATTAGATAATTAAATTAGCATTTTTGTAAAATATCAAATTTTGTATTATTTGAGTTATTTATAGTTATAAAACTTGTCTAAAATCTGTAAAACAAACCTTATTTGATTGAACCAAGTGGTTATACCACACTTTGATCTTGTGTCGAAATTGCCTCTAATACGCTAGACAGACGTACATATAATATTGTACATATTGCGATATGATACGGAAAGCATATGCGTGTCAGCAGTGTTCTGAATTTTTGTTCCAAAGCAACTGGAAATCTGTACTTCAATATCATGCCAGAAACCATTGAAATTAACAGGTTTTGTGAAATCTACTACGACGGATCGCTTTTCTGTTATTTTGTCAACAAAAAAAATTAAAAGCCAAAAATAAGCATAAAATTTAAGTAACAAAAATGAAAAAATTTCGTTTCTTACCCATTTTTTTAGAGCAATCCTTTTATATTGTTTGCTCCTTTTTAATGCCCGTACAGAAAATGTAAAATATTTATTTTTCGTCTTAAGTTGGCATACATTTTCTTGCTTTATCCTTATTTAATTTTAATTTTGTTTATTTTATTTTAATTTATTCGCTTCAGCTGATGAGTGTCAAAGTCATAGAATACCGTATGTATGTCATTATGCTTGTACATGTTTTCTTGAGCTTTCATAGAAGGAAACTAGAAGGAAATATGTCTGGCTATAGAAAGTGTTTGAATATCTTAAAAGATATTGCTATAATTGTAACCTAACAACCTAGCTTATTTTTCCTAGAAAAATGGGATTTTTGAGACTTTGTGGTTGGCTTGGGGTTGGAGACTTTGATGTATTGACGTCACTTTCCCGGTCGTATACGTAACCACCAGTGATACAATAAAGTTGTATTTACATCCAGCATCCATACATTCATGCATAAAAGATATAAATTTTGAAAGTTTTTACCCCGAATAGAGGCCATAAGGCCAATATAAGCTTTCATTTATGCACACGTACTGTATGGCCGGTGCAAGGCATGTGGAGGACCGTGTAAGTAAAGATTTTGTGTTTACATTGAAGCAATTAAAATTTTGTACACCATGCGTCTCTGCAGCGTTTATCACTTTATTCTAACGTTTTATTTTAGTCTATGTTTAAGTTTCCTTCCTTGTCGATGCTCAGTTGCGAGACAAGCGTTTGCTTTGCGGAGCTCATTCATGCGAAACTTTTTACCTTGCAACATCTTTTAAATGCTGGTGCCACATACACACACGACATGTGGATGTTGGGCTAAGATAAATAAAAGGCGCATAGAAAGAAGGACAATCTTCTTTACGTGGGAGAATATTTCACCTCAGGCTGTTCGTTCCCAGCAAAGAAATGAGTGTTAGACAGGCTTAAGACCGACTTGCACTGCTGGTCTTTTGTTACATGTTGAAAGTGAGTGAAGACTCTTTGGCAAACGCCAAATGGTTTGGTTGCCTTCCGTAGTCGGTTAAGCAAATTTTCTGCCCTGAATGGTTATTCAATTCAATTTGGAAACCAATTGTGAATACTATTACTTATTTATATACAATCAACTTGAGGTTTACTCGAGCAGGTCACATGCTTATTTGTGTAAAATATTCTAAAAGTGCTTACAGTAACATGCCGCACAATGCCTCATTCGCTCACTGACTTATTCGCACTAAAGACAATACAAAATGTCATCGCGGCCACTGTCCCTGTGTGCCCTTAGTGCATCTTTTCGCACCTCAATTTATTTTCCTTAATTTGTCTGCAGTGTCGTTGTTGCAGGCATTGTTGAGGCAGCCTTTCAAATGGAATAATAGTCATTCAAATAAAATTTTAGCTGCTTTCCAAAACTCAATGTAATGCGCAGTGACAGTCGAGGCCTATGTAACATAAAAGACGCGTTCTTATTTAGACTTGACACAAAGCTTCATGTTGAGTGCCACTTCCTGCACTGCAGCTGACGTGCTGCGCCACTTACGTGCTCTATAGACAAACAAATTCACAGTGGAAAAAGTTTACCATGCAATTTAAAGTTTTATAAGCGCGATGATTTAATAAAATTATTTCTTATTGAATAATAAATATATCATATTGTACAACGTGTTATCATGAAAGACTATTAGACGTTGAGAACGACGTAAAATAAAATTGGTTATATATAATAAAAAAATGTGTGTGAGCTTCCTCACTAGTGAAACTTTCCTAGATATTAAACAACTTTGAACATTAAAAATAGGTTTTATTAAATATTACAGGTATAATATACTGTGGTTTGGTTGAAACGGAAATGAAATAGTTTATGTATCCTGATCGTATTGAAAATATTCTAAACACATTAAAGTTCCTCAAATACTTTTCGTTTGATACCAATATATTCTAGTATCGTATTTAATTTATACCTTTTTTTTCTTTTTCATTAATTTATTACAAAGCTGTTACGGTTTAGAATAAATTTAGAATTTGGCATTAGAAATTACAACAAATTTTAGTTGAAGTTTCATTGGAAATGTGAATAAATATAAAAAAGTACATTATTTGATGCATCCTACAATGTTAAAAGGATAATGTTTAGTCATGCGTAATTTTACGGATGCCACAAAGGCTTTGAAAATATTTGAATCCTTGAAAGGCTTTTTAATAATATCTGTGGCATATTCAGAAGAAATTTTCGTTTAAATAAGGAATATTTTTTTTATTAAACGAGATGAAGGAGCATTCCATCAAACGTATGCGAGGAATGGCTGTATCTCCTATATTGAAGTCATGCGCAACTCTCCGATTCCTCCTTGAGGGTACTTGTCAAAAATGCAGTGGAAATACAATATCTATAGTTGCTAGGGAGGTTTTAAATATTATGGAACACCATATTTGTGTGAAGTGAATTACACCCCAAATGATAAAAAGAGGAACAAAATGGTTCATTATTAACATTTTACTCAAAAATTGCATTCCCGAAAGTGCTAAGTTGCATCGATTCATCATGATCGCATTATTTCCCACAATCCCTTATTTTATCCAATTTGTGGCTTGCCTGAAGGTATTTCTCCATAATTTCAATGAGTTTTTCAAATTGTTGTTTTGATGCAACATTGGTTTTTCTAAAAATTTTAACAAAATTACTGAAAATGGTTTATTTACCCGCTATCTATTTTGCTTTAATATTTTTTCGAAATCAACAGCACGAATGCTACGGCTTTTGATTTATTGTAAACGGTAATGTCACAAAGGAGTTTCAGTTCAATAATACTTCATCGCAACTGGTGGAAAGAGGTACTTTAACAAGACACAGTCAGAAGCAAAGATATCAACAGAGAACTGATCGAGCGTTTATGGGAGAGGTAGTTGAGATACTCATAAACCATGCTTCTTGAGGTGCTCACCTCAAATTAAATTAATGGTTGACTCTGCTTAGAATAAATATAAACATCGTTGTTATAATTTAAATTTTTATTTTGGTTTTCAGAGTAAGGCATTTTAAAAGATTTGTTATAAAATTTCGTAACTCTTATAATTAATAAAAGTTAATTAATAAATGAGTAATATTATCTTATATTTTTTTCTTTATATATATAATATATTCTTACATATATGTCTTATGTATAGTTTTTAATATTTTTAATAATAAGTGAGTATTGAAAGTAGAAAAATTATTTCCTTTCAGTTTTCGAAGCATCCATGAATTAATATCTTGTTTTAGATTAACAGCTTTGTTCAGAAGTGAAACTCAGAAGTGCACTTTGAATTCGCCAACTGATGTTTAATGTAAGTAAATAGCAATGCGAGTGCTTTCTAAGCCCATTCGATGCACTAGGAAATGCACCTCAGTGCATGTATGCTTGTATGTATGTGCGTGCAAATGCAATTGTATACTGCTGGCAGTTGGGAAGCAAAGCAAATCCAGTATAATAAATTCAGTAATTTTGACATGCCTTACTTTCTAGTCCTCCCGAGTGTTGGGAATGTCAACAAAGATACATTGCAAATATATGATTTGTTATCGTAAAAAATGCTGGTATGAGTATGCGCATACTATTTAGAATCTGCAGTAGCGAGTGTAAAAATTATGTGTATATACACCTCTGTTTACAAAAGTTGTCACTGCACCGAACCTTAAATATTTAATTGAACACCATAACAACACCTATAGCTGTTAGAACATTTCGAAATCCTGCACAATAAACTCTCAATGCTCAGGAGCTTATATGAGATGAAATACTCCCTTGCTACTGAAAGTTCAGCTACATAGTTTTGAGGTTTGAATAAAACCGTATTGCAATATTTGATTTTGTTTGTGACAAAATTACCTTTCGATATCGATAGATGGCGATGAAATTGTGTAGCGCACCCGAATTTCTTCATGGTTGCTATATACAGAGCGCTACAATTGTGAAGGCAGATCGATGACAGGAAGATTTAAACTAAACTAAGTTGGAAGGCTTCCACATGTTAACAATAAAAAATAATGAAATAACGAAACGAAAGAGCTTTAAGAAAACGGATTGCCGTCTGTTTAAAATACGTTAATCTATTAAATTGATAAAAAAAACATATTGAACATGTTTAAGATAGATATTTGATGTAGATATTTATAAGAAAAGTTGCTATCTTGATATTATTATCAAAAAATTGGTCTAAAGTTTTTTAATTAATATCAACCTAATCAAAAGAGAAACAAGTAAAATGAAGGAATAATTGAATTCGAATTCGAAGAGTGGTTTTATAAATTACAACGAATGTTGTTTGTCAATAATAACGCGGGTCTCCATACCCGAAGTACCAATTATTCTAGTTTCACTGTTGTTTGAGAATTTTACTCATTTATTAGGTAGATGTTTTTTTGAGATTTTCTGAACGAAATGTATCTACAAGCAGACAATAATTTACTCATAATACTGATACTTATCGCTAAACTGGAGGGGGTTTTTTCTCCAATTTGCTCTATCCTGAGGCTAGAACTAAAGCAAGAATTTGAAAGGATACAACAAAACGACAAGACTCATACTACGTTTAACAATATACTCCCGTTGACAAAAATTATCGCCACTTGCCCTTCAAAATAAAGTATTAAAAATACAATATTTAATTTTCTGTCTTAAAACCACAATTATTTCATTGAGTTCATTTATAAACAAGTAAGGAAGGGCTAAATTCCGGTGTAACGAACATTTGATAATCTCGAAATGTGCAAGGATCAGAGGAGGGATGTGTTTTCAGGAGCTGGCATAATTTTGTATTAAAACATGTTCCGGAAGAATTCAACATTCATTATTCGACGAAATTGTTAATGGGTTGCAATCATATTTGGTATTTTATTAACTTATATTACAGGTCCATAGGCTCACATATTTTCAGCTCAATCAAAGTAGCTCAATTAAATATATTGAATATATAAGAAAAAACAACCAGAGAAACGGAAATCAAAATATTAGGAATAAGGGGATTACACCACGGTCTAGACCAATTTCATTCATATTTAGCGCAAAACCACATTATGTGTAAGAAAACATATTCATTTAATTTCATTAAAATATCACATATATTAACCACCATATGAAGTATAAAGTCAAGTGGAAAGTCGTAAATCACTATATCGAGTATATTTGGGCTAGAGGAAGTCAGGACTGATTGCATTAACTTTTGGCATTACTCAACTATACAAGAACATCAACTATAGAGAACATGCTTCCATTCAATTTTATGAAGACGACACTAACCGACATATTTGGCTTAAAGTGTGCTCGAATAACGAAAATTATTACATGTAGCATATGGGAGCTGGTGTAATTCGTTGATCGATTTCACACATTTTCGGCATTAAACTATGATGTATCAAATATTATACGTTCCCTTAATTTTGCTAAGATATCTTACATATTCACCAAAACATATGCTATAAAGCAATCTGGATGTTTGAAATTCTTATATTAGGTATATGGGGGCTAGGGGAAGTGCTTACCCGATTTTACCCATTTTTCACACAACAGCACATTATTATCAGACAATGATTTCAATAATATATCTCATAGGTTTATCGATACTTTTGGTCAAAAGTCAGCCATAGGCTTTGTGGTCCTTATATTGAGTATATGGGGGTTTGAAAAGTTATATGCCGATTTCGACTATTTTCACACATGAGATGGCATATCGTGAACGTACTATTCCTGAAAAGCTTTATTCCAAAATCTTTACTCATACTTGATTTACCTACTTTAAAGTGCAAGGATCAGATGAAACTTAAAATTGACTTATATAAAAGTAGGTTGTTATTCAATTTCGCCCATTTTCATACCATCTAAGGAGGTACTTGCGGGATTTGTTTTCAGCAATTTTAGTGGATATTGTTTTAGTGGTTTGTGAGATATGTACATTAAACCTATAAGGCCTGAGCCATGCCCACTTTTTGAAAATTTTAATAGATGCCTTTCCCTATTATGATTCTCTGTGCCAAATTTCAGTTTAATATCTTAATTGGGAGCTTAGTTATTGCTCCCAAATTAGGTTTTAGTTTAACGACATATTGTGGGAGTGGCATTGGGCCAAACTGGGTGCCAAAACATTCATAATCATGAATTATTATTTCGCGCAGGGCACATTTGCCTTAGGGACACGGCATGCGCGATCTGTTTCGTTGCTGTCTCGACAACGACTGAACGATAGAGTGTAAATGTACTTCGTAGTGATGTAAGCTAGCACAATTGTGCTATGAAATGCCAACCGCTGATATAGGATTATATATATATTGCCAGAGCATTCATGTGGCGATGTGTTGGTAAGAGATGGTAAGATGATTACCATGATGTGATGGTAAGATGCCGGAGAGATAGCAGACACTATTCTAATTAGAGTGTTGTCGAGTAAAGTGCTAAGTTAGTTGAATTAGAAATAAAGACAAGTGCATAGCCATTAAATGATGATCTTTATTCAACATTCCAGTGATCGAACTCAAGGTGGAGCTTCACCGTTGTCGATTAATTTAGTAAATTCCGTATTCCGTAATAATGCCCGTTGGTATTGCAAATGGGCGTAAGCGGATTACTACCACGCCCACAAAATGCCTTTAAACGAAAACTCATAAAATTCTATAACTAAGCTCTCAATTAAGATATAAAACTTGAATTGATACAGAGAATCACAATAGGGAGGGGAATCTGTGGGTTGAAAATTTTTTAAAAGCGGGATTGTCTCCGCCCCCTAATAGGTTTAATTTACATATCTCACGAATCACTAAAGCTACAGCCACCAAACTTACTGAGGCCAAATCTTTCCAGCGTTTCCACAAATAGTGCGAAAATAAGTGAACTCGTATTATAACTACGCCCACCTCCCATACAAACGTTATGTTAAAAACTAGTAAGAGTGCGTTAACTTGCTGAAGATACACGTCAGGACATTAAATTTCACATCCGAAGTGGTACTTAAGGACTTCAAAGGACTCGGTGTAAAAATTGGACAATAGGTGTGGCACCGCCCACTTTTAGGTGAAATTCCATATCCGAGGAACTACTATACCGATTTATACCAAATTTAGTACCTAACATTATATTTGCATCGTTATGTTATAGTGTGAAAATTTGCTAAATCGGGATTCTACCACACCTACTTCCCATATATAACAATTTTAAATTCCATATGATTCTTTCACTTTACAGTATATAAATCAATTATCTATAAAAATATCGGAATAAAACTTTGCACAAATAGTGCCCTCAATGTATGCTATATAACCTGCCCAAAATGCCCATATACCTAATATCAATCAATATGTGTTATCTCTGTGAATTTCTGAGAGCGTCTCTTTCTTATAACAGTGTGCCCGTGTGTCTAAAATGGATAAAATCGGTTAAATACTTTATCTAGCCTCCATATAACTAATATAAGAATTTCAAACATCAGGTAGGCCTTATACGGTATTTATCGGTCGATATGTATGATATAGCAAAATTAGGTGAACGTGTAATATTGGACAAACCATAGTTTAATGCCGAAAATGTGTGAAATCGGTGAACGAACTACCAGCTCCCATATACTACGTATAATATTTTTCGTTATTCTAGCAGGCTTTATGCCGAATATGTCGGCTTGTGTGTGAGTTATCTTCTTAAAATTGTGTGGAAACATGTTCTCTAGTGTACTTGACTAATGACAAAAGTTAGTGCAATCGGTCTAGACCTTCGGTTAGCCAAAATATACCCAATTTATTGGTTCCTGAATTTCCAAGTGACTTTGTTTGTGTTTTGACGTTTCTATTGGTCAATATATGTGATGTTTTATGAAATTAAGTGGATATGTTTTCTCAAACATAATGTGGTTTCGCGCTAAATATGAATGAAATTGGTCTAGACCGTGGTGTAAGCCCCTTATTCCTAATATAATGATTTCCGTTTCTCTAGTTGTTTTTTCTTATATACTCAATATATTTAATTAAGCCACTTTGATTGAGCTTATATTGCATATATCTCATTTGAGTTAGTTTGGTTGATTGTAATATGTATAAATATTTCGGGAACGAAATAAAATATAGTGATGAAAGTACTTGAGGCTATGACCTGAAATATAAGTTAATAATATACCAAATATGATTATGATCCATTCACGGCTTCATCGAATAATGAATGTTGAATTCTTACGAGATATTTTTTAGTATAAAGTTTTACCGACACCTGAAAGTGTTTCCCCACCTTTGATCTTGGCACATTACGAGAGTATAAAATGTTCGGTTACACCAGAACTTAGTCCTTGCCTACTTGTTTAATATACAGTTTTCTTAACACCTGAAAATATTGCTTGAGCTTAATCTTTCCTTACTTGTTACATTTCTTGTCCATTTTAGTCTTCATGTTTTCCCTAAAGAGGCACCACTACTTTCCCGCCAAGTTAAAACACTCCGAATGGACTTGTAAACGGAATATTTACTTTCCGAAAGTAGAGTTTTTTCTTCCTCTCTTAATTATGTTTGCTATTTCCTATATACTATATATCCTATTTTCTATGTAGCTAATATATTGGGTTGTTCGGAAAGTCATTTCGTTTTTTCCCGCCAGAGGACTTAATTACGTTTTTTCGAAACTAACTTCACACTTAAGCCCCATAACCATTATATGTCATGAGAGCTGATATTGCAAGGCTTGTGTGTGAAAAAGTTCTATTAATTCTACCCAGTAGTGTTTGGTTGGTGCCTTTTTAAATATGGAGAGCAATAAGCAGCATTTTCGTCATATTTTACTTTTTAACTTCAGAAAAGGTAAAAATGCTGTCCAAGCGAGAAAAAAATTGACGGATGTGTATGGAGAAGGCGTGTTAACAGTACGCCAGTGCCAGAACTGGTTTGCAAAATTTCGATCCGGCAATTTTGATGTCGAAGATGCACCACGGTCTGGAAGGCCGGTCGAAGCTGACAAAGATGCGATAAAGGCATTAGTTGATGCAAATCGGCGAATCACCACACGAGAGATCGGTGAGAGGTTAAATTTGTCGAATTCAACTGTTTATGGCCATTTGAAAGGCATGGACTTAACATCGAAGTTCGATGTGTGGGTGCCCCATGTCCTTACCGAGCGAAATTTGTGTCGTCGTGTTGACGCGTGTGATTCGCTCCTCAAACGTCTAGAAAATGATCCATTTTTGAAGCGGATTATTACTGGGGACGAAAAATGGGTTGTATACAACAATGTTAAACGCAAGAGGTCATGGAGCAGAAAAGATGAACCGGCTCAAAGCGTGTCAAAAGCCAACATTCACCAAAAAAAGGTGATGCTCTCCGTTTGGTGGGATGTCAAAGGAATCGTTTTTTTTGAGCTTTTGCCGGACAATACAACGATTAATTCAGAAGTCTATTGTCATCAGCTGGACAAATTGAATGATTCACTTAAAGAGAAGAGGCCCGAATTAATCAACAGGAAGGGTGTAGTGTTCCACCAGGATAATGCGAGACCTCACACAAGTTTGGTCACTCGCCAAAAACTTTTACAGCTTGAATGGGACGTACTGCAACATCCACCATATTCTCCAGATCTGGCGCCTTCCGACTACTATTTGTTCCGGTCCCTGCAAAATTTTTTGGATGGCAAAACCTTTACCTCAAATGAAGATGTCAAAACCCACCTGGACGAGTTTTTTGCCAGCAAGGACCAAAAATTTTATGAGAGGGGAATTATGTTACTGCCAGAAAGATGGCAAAAGGTGTTGGACCAGAATGGCCAATATATAATTTAATAAAATATTTATTCATTATACGAAAACTGTCTTTCATGTTTCCCAAAAAAAACGAAATGACTTTCCGAACAACCAATACTTCCGGTTGACTTTATACCATATATATCGGTGATGGGTGCCCACTTCTCATATTCCTTTCCTTTATTTAAAAGCATTTACTTTTTTTTTCTCTTTATATTTTATCAACTCGTTTTGATTTCGCATAACGGTACCCAATTATAATAAAAGAGTATTTTCAGAAAAACGTTAAAGTAACGATTTTAGTTGGGATATTGAGGGAATTTTATTACATCGTCCTATTTTTACCAATTGCAGAGACGTAAGAAAGTGGAAACAAATGGCTATATAAATATAAATTCTGCGGATATATTACGACCATTACTTTATTGATAGTTTTCAATTTATGCCTTCTTAATCTACTTGAGTAAATATGTAAGTACATAACGTACATTGTATTTATAACTGCATATGTGCATTCTTATATACAGTGGGCAGAAAAAGTCTGCGTACAAGGTACCAACAAATATAACTCTTTGAAAAAAAGTCTTTTATATACTTTTTAAAAAATCTAATTTATTTTATATTCATTAAAAGATATTATATTTGCAGTTTTATGAAAATAAAAGTGATTAATTTTCTAACAATAACATATAAGCAAAACAAAACATACAGGTGGAGATACAAGGTACTTAAGCCGAACAAAAATGTTCTTCTTCCAAATTCCGCTTAAAATTTAATAAAAAGTCGGATATCCCCTACGTTTTAAAACGTTTTGAAGGGATTTGAGCCCATTCCTCCTGTAACACATCCTTGAGCATAGCCTATGAGGTAATTGTGCGTTGGCGTATATTTCGTTGAAGTGAATCTCATAGGTGCTCTATAGGATTCAAATCTGGCGATTTTGGTGGTGTTCGAAGCTGCTTGGGAACGTTATAGAGTAACCAAAGCTTAACTATGTCTACTGTATGCTTCGGGTCATTATCTTATTGAAAATAGTAGTAATTTCTTAGCCTCTATTTTTCCGCGCTTTGCTTCAATTTTCAAGATGTAAAGGTATGCATATTTGTCCATGGTGGACTCTATAAATTCAATTCGGCCCACCCCATTAGTAGCCATGCACCCCATATCATTGCGCCACCACTACCATGCTTCACAGTAGGTACCAAGTTTTCCTTATCGAGTGCCGTTCTTGTTTTTCTCCACACAATCTTGCGCCCCTTGATTCCAAAGACGCAAAATTTGCTCTCATCGGAAAAAATAACCTTCTGCCAAAACTCTCGGGGCTTATTTAAGTGCTCTTACGCGAAAGTAATTCGCTTTTGTCTATTGACTAACGATATGAATTACTTCTTGCGTGCGACATAACCGTGATCCCCAACTATTTTCAAAATTTTCCGTAAAATTTTTCTTAACATTTTGAGCGATTTTGGGTGCAGTAAGTCGAGGGTTTTGCTTAACACTTTGCAAAACGTTATGGGTTTCACACTGTGTTAATATTTTTGCCGCCTTGGATGGGACCGAGGTACAAAAACGCAGATATCTTTCTAGTTAATAATCACTCTTTGTATGGAAGAATGTGTTCTACCAACAATCCGACCAATTCCACGGTATGTTTTTCCTTCTTCGAAGAGTTTAACCATAATTTCCTTTTCAGAAGGGCTTATTTCTTTTCCTTTGACCGACATTACATATTCTAATATTAATACCGAATTGGATGAAACAAAAATTCTTTAAAATTGCTGCTTTTACGAAAAAAAGTAAAATTATAGCTTTCCGACAATTTGACAGTTGGGGAATACTTATGCGGGGAATTCCCATTTTAGCAATTGTACGCAGATCTTTTCTGCGCTGCCAAAAGAGTATTTTTTTGTAAATTTATGGATGAAACAATGTTGCCTGGTTTTAATTGCTTTAAACACTATCAGATTATGCAATAGACTTGCAATAAAACACATAATGTGATCTTGCTATGAAATTTCATATATAAAAGTTATTTTTTAACAAAAGAAAATAAGATATAAGCGTGTATGCAGACTTCTTCTGCCAAGTGTATATACATAAATATATCCATAAACATATCTGCAATATCGATTTCTCCGCAGCTAATTCATTGCAGGGTTTACACAAAATCGACGTGAATGAAATATTAATTTGTCTTCTATGCACTTCGTTGCTCCCCAAGAGAATTCGAAGTGTCAATAAGGTACGATTGCTCTTCGCAGCAATTTCCATTTGTCATTTAGTACAAATCAAGTTTTCCATAATTTCAACGTCCTGTACATTTCTTTTTAGTACAACTTCGATAGAATAGCCACGCAAATTTCTAATTTTAGAAAGTTAATTTTGTGCTCGCCTATATATGTTTACGTACTGCGTACGAGTATGCACCTAAATTGGCGACGCACATGAATTCTCTATGGGAGTTGCTTGGACGGTTGTTATTGTTGTTGTTGTCGTAAGGCCACGCGTGTTTTGTAGTTGAAGTTTGACTAACTGAAAGGTAAAATTTGTTCTAAACTCCCATACAAATATGTAAATATAAAAATGTACATATACAAATGTATCGATTGTATTTACATTAGGGTTAGTAAATTTTCCAATAAACAAGGTTTCGTTTTTTTATTTAAGAAAATAAAATTACATATTATGTTTTGATATTTATTGATGAAATATTTTCGCTCAAATCTCCGTTAGAAAATCGGTATGCTTAAAGGGATTAGGCTAGTGTAGAATCCTCAAAAAAGGCCTAAATTTGGTATAAAGTAATTGAATTTCCCTCTTTCAAGTTTTATTAAACATTGAGTGTATAAAATATTTTTAAATTAACCTTTTGTTATCGGCTAATCTTCGGAATCGGATTCAAGGAACTTATGTCATGTTTACAACGAAATAAAAAACGCGATATTAATATTTAATTGGAAGCTATTTTTTATTTTTAATAGTTTTAATGCTAATAATTTTAATTTAATCTTAGTCTACATCAGAGTTGGTATAAAAGTAGGTACATTTTTAGTCTTGCATCGCAAACTCGTGGATTGTAAAAAAATTTCTACCAAAAAAATTAGCAGTTAATTGTAAACGAAAATTTTCAGTAATAAGACATTGTAAATAATAATCATGAAAATAACTTTGAAGGAGTTGAATAAATATTCAGAAACCACCAATAACCACTAGTAACATAAGCTAGAAAACTAAATAATTCGGATAGGCAACATTGTCATCATCCAATTCGTTGGAAACATTTGAATCGCTTTGCTGCATAAATTTTTGTTATCATTCCTTCTTTATTTATGAAAAAGATTTTCTATTCTGGTTCTAGTCGCTTGAAGAAAATAAATTAAAATGCTAACGTTGCAACACAAGGATTTGTTACTTGCTACGTTCCATCTATGATGGCTTTGGAACACATGTGTCCCGAAAGTATTAAATGGCTTGAATTTTCATAGTAAATTCCATTTTTGTGAAGTATCAAAAATGTATTAAAAGCTTTGCTCGAAGGTCGAGAAGGTCGAAATTTTTAAATATTATTAATGTTAACTAACTAACTATACTGTGTAAACAAACACTTTGTTAATAAAATTAAGTGCATTTTACTTTATATATTAGGAACTATTGGGAACTTCAAATGGACATCTTGTTGAGCATTTTACCTTAGAATTAAGCGTAGTACCCGTAAATGCTATACACTTACGTCAAGAATATTTTCCAGAATAAATAAGCACACCCTACTGTACATATATTTATTGGCAAGAAAGAACATGGGTTCGACTTCTTCCTAAGAGGCCATTCACTGAAAATATGAATTTGAATAATTGCCGATGTGACGATCGTTACTTAGTAATGTTGAACACTAAATTTTATGCCATAAATTAATGCGTATTTCTGTATTTAGCTTAATCCGTTTGTTTTATTGGATTTTATTCGTGTGTACGCATGTGAAAGTCGTTGAATGTTGAATTTAACGAAACTCCACTTTAGTAACAGAAAATTATAGTATTTATTAGTAACATGAGGTTTTTAGCTGGTACCACTCACTTTTCTTTTAATTTGACTTATCAGCGCTCTTTATTATTCTTGCCCCGAGATTCCATATTTAAATATACAATAATTAAAAATGGTACAATTAAAACTGCAATAAAGACTACTGGATTCAATTAATTTGAGATGCAGCTTCGTTTATAGATCGATTGGCATTTTGATTAAAGCTAGCTTCATTTATTAGTGGGTTAACAATCAACCGAAGATCTTTACAAATCCTCTTTTGATGTTCATTTATATAGTTTCTCAACGTGCCATACAATTTCAATGATGGAAGCCGCGATTTTAGACAAAGTTTTGTTTTTGGTTTTTCCAATTTAGCGAATAAATGGGTTTGTACGCAACAGTCATTTTATTTTTTTTTTAATTAGTATTATTGCTTATTTTTGGATGGGTTGTCTACACTGTAGAGTGTGTCTGTTGTGGTTTCAATAACGGCCGATGAAACATAATTTATCATATAATAGCATTATATTTCTAAAATAGTCTCGAAAAACCACATATAAAGTTTTCGAAACCAACCAGCTATTTGAAATTTGTGGGAAATACAATGATATTATTGAATGTGAAAAATTCGTCCTTTTATTAAAGAAATAAAAACCTTGCTCAGACAAAACCGATTTCTGAAGTTGATTTCAGCATTGCAGTCGAAAAATTCTTGCCATAACTTTGGACATACTTTATTATTTACATTTAAACACACACATTTTAAACATTTCACATGAAAACGAAAATTGAAATTTCCACTTGAATGACAATTTCCACTTCTATCATACCGATGTTGCTGTGTTTCACTAATAAAAATAATTCTATTTCTTCTATTTAATTTCGTAATAAAGCAATACTGTCAAACTCAGTAATAAGTCAGCTGAGCAGTAGACTAATACTTTTCTTAAGTATACTTGAATGGTGAAAATGAAATTGTCCAAATAGTTGCTGAACCGGTTCTTAGGGTTGACTTTCCGACCAAAGTGCTAAGCTAAGATCAGTGCTATATTTTTCAATCATTTATCCGTTTAATAATATAATACTCTGAATTTCGACTGAATATGCAATACGTGTATATAATGTAAACTACGATCTGGAGCATAAATTAAACGATACTCACTTTATTAATAATTTTTCCACATCGGAGCACTGTATTAATGTTAGAAATATGCATATAAAGTTTATGTAAAACATGAGAAATAAACTGATTTTACTTTTCAATTAAATTTTTTTCTTTATTTATACTGTTTATTTATTTCACAGAAATCAATGTAAATAATTAATTCCTAATTTTTCATTTTCACGACAATAAAACAGGCAAAAGCACTTGGACGCGTTTTGTTCGACCAGGTGTGCCGTCAATTAAATCTACTTGAGGCCGATTACTTTGGTTTGGAGTATCAAGAGATATCTACACACACCAAATATTGGCTAGACCTCGAGAAACCCCTAAATCGACAAGTTGGTCTGTCGCTTATCGATCCCGTGCTTCGTTTCTGCGTTAAATTCTACACCCCTGATCCAGCGCAACTGGAAGAAGAATACACGAGGTAAGTGGTAAAAAAAACTCAGTGTTCAATAAGTTCATTGTGCTATCGGACGAGTGCTCTCTACATATGCTCTATCTGTTATATCTGGTTGTCTATTTGCAAATGTTACCATCATCTACACCATATATAATTACATTCTTCTCTGACTAATACGAATTTTCCTTTTAGATACCTCTTCTGTTTGCAAATTAAACGAGACTTGGCCAACGGTAATTTGCAATGCAACGATAATACCGCTGCTCTAATGGCCAGTTACATAGTGCAGGCATCATGTGGCGATTATGTGCCTGAAGATTATCCTGATCACACTTATTTGTCATCGTATCGTTTCGTACCTCATCAGGATGCTACCATGCAGCGCAAAATCATGGAGAACCACAAGAAGCATGTGTAAGTGCCATTTATTTGATGAGGCGAAGTATTTGCGGAGCAAAGAAAATGACGAATTGTGTAGGCTTTTGTCACATTGAATATACCTATGTATATGGGTTGATTGCTATTTATCTGAACTGCTACATTAAGGGTTAGGTAGTGATGACATTTACAACTATTTTTAAAATCTTCTAAAAAATTTAAATGTGTATTTATTAGTTCTTTGCTTAATTTTTATAATCCTTTGAGAGAAATACACGGAGGTATATGCTTTACTTTAATATATTTAAATATAATAATAAAAATTTAATTATATATTAACTATATTCAAATATATTTAAAAAAAACTTACAAAATATCATAAATATTACATAAAATATATGATAAGTTAAAATGTTCCACAGCTCAGTGAATACACTTCTATATATTCTTCACGAATATTTATTCTCTCTCAACATATTGCAACAGAATATTATACTCTGTTGCAACATATTCACCTAAGGGTTGTTTGTAACACCTAAAATTAATCGAGACAGATATAGAGTTATATATAACTATGGACACGGCACAAAGTTTGATTTCATATAAATGCTAAAATTGTTTAATAGAAAGTTGATTAAAATGTAAAAATTTTGCATTAAATTTGGTGCTCCTGTACAAGAGTTGTACTGTACTGCCCAAATATTACGTTTTGTTTTGTTTTTTGTCTGTCGTTATAAATGAAGCGAAGTCCATGTTGGTTTTGAGTGGACGCATATGTAAATGGCACAGATTACTTTGCTCGCGTAGATTTTAATAGAAGAACATTATTTATTGTGTTATTGAAAAATAAGTAATTAAAAGTATATCAGTCTAAGAAATAATATAAAGTGGGATCCGGAAAACATGCTACAATAAAAGAAAGGCGAATATTTTGTAAAATGTATGAAAAAGGTCCAAAAGTGACCGAAATTGCTAATATAATACAAATATCTCGTAAAAAATATAAAACTTAATCAAATCATGTGTGGAGAATCCCCAAGTATTAGTCAAAGGCAGGATTCGGAAACCAAGATTACACAAAACGGATTCTCGTGCGGATGATGCTATAGTAAGAATGGTCAAAACCATCCATTTAAAGCATCGCTACAGACAGCAGCCGATATTTATCAATAATTGGGCTTAAAAATATCCTGTAGACTTGCCAGGAGACGTTCGAATCAGGCAAAGATGTTCGGGTGCCTTTCGAGGAAGAAACCACTCCTTTCAAAAAAAAATTTCTCAAAACGATTAGCTTCGCCTGAACCCATCAAGAAAAATACTTAAAATTGTTGGAGAAATGTATTGTGTAGTAATGATACAAAGGTTAACAGGATAGGATCAGATGGTAGAATACTTGCCCATCGTCCTAAGTGCCAAGAATATAATCCTAAGTTCACTCAGAAGACGCTATAGCATGGTGGTGGAAATAACATGGATTGGGGACCATAGGCACCATTTTCTTGGCATGGTGTAGGTCCGCTCGTTAGAACCAATGAAAAAATGGATAAGTTTCGGTACTCGAATATTTTAAAAACAAAGCAGAGCCATTTGCTTTCGATTCCATGCCAATCAGATGGAAATTTATGCAAGATAACGACCACAAACACACCTCGAAACTAGTAAAAAATTGGTTTTCTGTGGAGAAAATTGATGTTTTGAATTGTACAGCCCAAAGCCCTGACTTGAATCCAACTGAAAACATGTGGAATGTAGTCAAGGCTGAAATTGCAGAGGTTATTTATAAAAATATAAAGCTAAGTGTCAAAATCTCGTGGAAAGTATGGGTCGCAGGTGTAAAGCAGTCATCAAAAAGGCTACAGCACAAAATATTAACAAAACAAAAACTAATAAACTGTCCTTCCTTTTCTAGGTTGTGCTATTTATGTGTCCAGCTCATCTCATCACAGTTTTCGCATTTTGATCATTATTTTGTTTTTACCAATGAATTATAATTTCAATTTATACTATCATAGAAGACGAGGAATAAATCTTTAGGAAAAACTCTTTTTATTTATTAATACATTTACGACACTGTAACACGAAAAGAAGCAATAAAAAATGTGTGATTTATATGTCCATAGTTATATATATAAATTATTAGAATGACGTGACGAGTTGGATCCGTCCATCTGTACGTGCAAGCGATAACTTGAGTAAAAAGATGATATCTTGATGAAACTTGATTTACATATTCCTTAGCACTCTGAGGAGGTTGGTATTGCAGATGGGTGGAATCAAACCGCTGCCGCTGCTGCTAACCACGCATACTTCCCATAAATCACAATTTTAAATTCCATATCATTATTTCACTTTACAACATATAAATCAATTACCAATAACAAGTAAGGAAGAGCTAAGTTCGGGTGTAACCAACTCTCGCAATTTTCAAATATAACAGCCGCGGAAATGCTTACAGGTACTGGTGAAACTTTATATTAAACAAGTAATGATGGGCTAAGTTCGGGTGTAACCGATCATCTTATACTCTATCTTATAACATCTTATAATATGCAGGGATCAAAGGAGGGGAAATTCTTTCAGCTGCAGAATTCTTTCAGCAGAGAAACGGAAACCATTATATTAGGAATAAGGAGCTTAGGCCACTGTCTGGACCGGTTGCATTCATATTTAACGCGAAAACATGTTATCTGTGAGAAAATATATCCACTTAATTTCATTAAAATATCACACATATTAACCCACATAGAAGGTTTAAATTTAGCTGTAAAATTGCAAATCATTATATCGAGTATATTTGGACTAAGCGAAGGCGTGGACTGATTGCATTAACTTTTGTCATTACTCAAGTACACTGCAGAACATGCTTCCACGTAATTTTGTGAAGGAAACTCACACAGTTCCGACCTATTCGGCATTGAGTCTGCTAAATAACGAAAATCGTTATATGTAGTATATGTGAACTGGGATAATTCGTTAACCGATTTGGTATATTCTTTATTAAACTTTGGTATATTCCGTATTACACGTTCACTTAATTTTGTTAAGATATCTTACATATTGATCGATATGTACCATATGAAGCCAACCGGATGTTTGAAATTCTTATGTTAGGTTTATAAGGGCTAGAGGTGGTTATCCCGATTTTACTCATTTTTGGGATAACGATATATTATCAGGAAAAGATACTGTCTGACTTTCATTAAGACATCTCACAGATTGGCCGATATATGTTATGAAGCCAACCGGAAGTTTGAAATTTTTGTATAAGGTATACGGGGACTAGGGCAAGAAAAAAGGACGTGAGTCTATGACCCGTGGTATAAGTCAATAAGATACCAAATATAATTGTAATCCATCCACGGTTTTGTCGCCTAATAAATTTTGAATTTTTGTGCAACATTTTTACTAAAAAGTTTCGTCAACAACCGAAAATATGCCACCGGTCTAGAACTAATCGATTCGGATATAGACATATATATATAAATGATCAGGATGAAAATACGAGTTGAAATCCGACTGACTGTCTGTTCGTCCGTCCGTCCGTGCAAGCGATAACTTGAGTAAAAATTAAGATATTTTGATGAAACTTGGTACACGTGTTCTTTTTCACCGTAAGACGGTTGGTATTGCCATGGGTGTAATTGGATATCTGCCACGTCCACAAATTGCCATTAATCGAAAACAGATAATGTGCTATAACTAAGCAGAAAATTAAGATATAAACGTGTTATAGGGTATAGAGGATCCTAGTAGGGCGGGGCAGCTGTGGGCAACAATTTTTGTAAATGTGGGTAAGGCTCCGCCCCCAATAGGTTTAATATATTTATCTCGGGATCCGTTAAAGCTATATCAATCAAACTTGCTCCGACTAAGTTTTTCGAACATCTTCTCATATACTGAGAAAATGAGGGAAATCGGATAATAACCGCGCCCATCTCCCATACAAAAGTCATATTGAAAACTACTAAAAGTGTGATAACTCGCTGAAGGAACACGTGAGAAGCATTAAATCTTGCAGCGAATATGGTACGGTTGCATGGGAATCCGTATAAAGTTTTGGTTTTGGCACGGTCCACTTTCAGGAGAAATCCCATATCTCAAGGACCCCTTAACCGATTTCAATAAAATTTGGTATATGACTTTATATTTGTATTCTTATTTCACGCTGTGAAAATCTACGATTAGAAATGAACCAATAGAAATCACGCCTACTTCTCTTATAACACAATTTTAAGTTTCATCTGATCCTTTCACTTTAAAGCAGATAAATCGAGCAGCAATTAAGATATGAAAATCACACTTTGCACAAATAGTGCTTTCAAGATTTGCCATCTCATGCATAAAAATAGACGAAATCGTATTATAACTTTTCAAGCCACCAGATACCCAATATTAGGACCTCAGTGCCTCTTTCTGACTTTTTATCGCAAATATCGGGAAATTTGTAAGATATTTTAATGAAATTAAAGGATTATCTTTCCATGAAAATAGCGTGCTCTGGAATCAAAAATGGGGAAACCCGGATAAATACTTCCCCTAGCCCCCATATACCTAATATAGATATTTTTAACCTTACGATAGACTTTATACCATATATTTCGGAAAATGTATGAGTTATCTCTTTGAAATTCAGAGAGCGTCTCTTTCTGATAACAGTGTGTCCACGTGCTTGAAATGGATTAAATCGGGTAAGCACTTCGCCTAGGAATCTGAGGAAATTGAGTGAACGTGTAATATTGGATATACCATAGTTTACTGCCGAAAATGTGTGAAGTCGGTCTACGAATTATCCCAGCTCCCATATACTACATATAATGATTTTCGCTATTCTAGAGTTTATGCCGAATATGCCGGCTTGTGTGTGAGTTACCTTCACAAAATTGCGTGAAAACATGTTCCCTAATATACTTGAATAATGAAAAGAGTTATTGTGTTCAGTGCAGATCTTACTCTAACCCAATAATGCCCGATACAAGAATTCCCGACTTTCCACCTGACTTTAAACCATTTATGTTGGTCAATATGTGTGATATTTTAATGAAAATAAGTGGATATGTTTTCTTAAACACAATGTGATTTCACGCTAAATATGAATGAAACCGGTATAGACCGTGGTTCTCTGGTTTACTTTTTCCTCATGTATCTAATATTTTCAATTAAGCCACTTTGGTTGAGTTTATATCGCATATATCACTTTTGAGTTAATTTGGTAGATTATAATATAAATATCTCTGACACGAAGCAAAATATAGCAACGAAAGTACATGAGTCTATGGCCTGTAATATAAGTTAATAAGATACCAAATATGATTGCAATCCATTGACAATTTCTTCGAATAATGAATATTGAATTTTTCCGCAACATTTTTCAATATAAAGTTATGCCTGCACCTGAAAACATTTCACTCCCTCTGATCCTTGCACATTGCGAGAGAATAAAATGTTCGGTTACACCCAAACTTAGCCCATTCTTACTTGTTTATTTTAATTTTGGACAATGAATTCAATAAATAAAGATTAAGTATGAAGTGCAAATAATAAAAACCGTAAAATAAGTTTTGTTATTGTTCAAGAGATATGCTAAAAAGTAAAACCCAAAAAGTAATTCTTAACATATTAATAATTTTTTTAGGCAGATGTTTCTAAAGCAGATAAAAAAAAAGGTTTAAGTTTGAAAAAAAAAGTTTTCTCAACTGTGATTTGGTGAGAATTGTAACTCTGGCAGTGAAATATAAATTGAATTTAATCCCGCTAACCTCTTAAATATTTATTTAATGTGGCAGTGCTGTGAAAGAGAAGAAACGATACGGCCAAAATAGCTAATCGAAAGTTAATCTAAAGAAATATTAAATATTATTATTTAAAATTAATTTTAAATTTTACGCTAAGAAAATGAGTTAGAATTTCACTGCAGAAGAGGTACTATGTACATTTTTATTATCTACAAATGAATATTGTAAAAGGTGGCGTAGATGTTGAGGAAAAAAAGTTAACCGTGTATTGACTGCTAGTTAAATTTGTCGACGGTGTAGTTGAGAAAACGAATGTGTCTTTATTGAGAAATTATATTTTAAGGGGCAACCGAGAAACGGTGTTATTTCTTCCAGTGTACCTTTTATTTGATGGCAATATGGAGGTAAAAACGTTACTCCACCATCGGGAAATTAGATTATTGAAGTAATCATCTTTATATTTTGGCAGATTCATGACATATCGTATAACATAATAACACAATATTGATTCTAATGAATACTCCGTAATTTATAAGGAATAATTTATTGGGTCTTTTCTAATTTATTTAAACTAATGTTATAAAAATTTTTCTCATAATAATAGGGGTCAGTCTCCTGCTGAGGCCGATTTGAATCTGCTGGAAACGGCTAGACGATGTGAACTATATGGGATGAAAATGCATCCAGCGAAGGATGTTGAGGGTGTGCCGTTGAATTTAGCAGTTGCTCACATGGGTATTGCTGTCTTCCAAAATATCACACGCATTAATACCTTCTCCTGGGCTAAAATACGTAAGATATCATTTAAGCGTAAACGATTCCTGGTGAAGCTTCATCCCGAAGGATATGTAAGTTCATATAATAAACGCTTTTATAGTTTGGTCGCTTTTCAACATATTGTTCTTTCTAATATCTGAAGGGTTATTACAAAGACACAGTGGAATTTTTCTTTGAGGGCCGTAATGAGTGTAAAAACTTTTGGAAGAAATGTGTAGAGAATCATGGGTTTTTCCGTTGTGCTGCAGTGCAGAATCAACCTAGACGAAAAGCTCGGGTATTATCGCGTGGCAGCTCCTTCCGGTATGTACTACATATGTTGTTATGGAATTGTAACAGTTTCTAATTCATCGTGTTTTCCAATATTGCAGCTATAGCGGCAAAACACAGAAACAGATCATCGAATTTGTTCGTGAGAATTATGTAAAACGACAAAATTTCCAAAGGTAAGTACATTTTATATATTTTTTTAGAACTTTTTGATTCGAGAAAATTTTTAGTTTATATCATAGAAGGAGGATCGTTGTGAATAATTGCATATTCTGAAATATGGAAATATTTCGATTGAAGTTTACTATTTCGAAGTTCGTTATGATCATGATAGTTCCTGATATTCGAAAGAAGTCTGTTATTTAAAAAATTTATAACATAAATGTAATTACATTCGAAACTAAAATACAAAGGGAATATGAATATTACGATCGCTTAGTACTATCCTAACAATAGTTTTAAGTGTTCATTCGCTAAACTAATGATATGAAAACACTTATTTGTTGCTTATACTAATTCATTATCATTTCCATCAATATAAATTCATAAAACATACTGCATATTTCATTTATTTTAAGGTTATTTTACTTTGAAACACTTGATTTTCCCACTATCCACGTATTCGTATAGTTGCTCGTATATACGAAAAACGCTCACAATACGTAAACTGGACTAACTATTCATTCGTACTTTACAGTTATTACAACTCAAAATTTATAAATATTTAACAATGTTGATAAACTTAAGCGAAGTTGCATCACAGAGTCTAATGTCAATAGAGAGCTCAGAAAAGAGAAGAGGATTTAAAGCGAATTGGTTGTAAAATATAATAATGTGCTTGAAAATAAAATTTAACTACATAATGTATAAAAATCGAGTTGAATTTTTGTTGAATCTCTTTTTTAAAAACATTTTATTTCAATTTTACAATATTTTTGAAAATATTTTTCTTTTTTTATTCTAATAAATAAATTGAAAATTTTTGTATGTTGATTGGCCAACTAGTTACCGTTAATATTAATTTTACGGTATTATAAATTATCTCAAACTGTCATACTCATACATATCATCTTTAATATTTGTTATTATTTTTCAGTGAGTGAGTTATTGGGTATAACTTAAGACTTAATTAAACATACTAATTTTTCAATTGGTTTTTTATGGTGTTCGAATTGTAGAAGTAAATATAATTTTTGTAGAAAGGTTCATTTTTATATTTATAAATGTTTAATTATTTTGATTGGTGTTGAAACTATATGCTGAAATCTTACAATTATTGGTTTAATACTTTTTGATGTTATGAACTTGGACAATTGAAGCATGAGTCCAAACTTACTAATATTTTCTGTGTTTAGGATTGAAACCAATTTAACATGCATTTATATCATATTAGTATATTTATATAAATGACAATATCATTAAAATATCTTAATAAAAACATCAACTTGAGAAAATACTGTAACATGCAACACACAATATTTTAAAGAAAAACACAATTTCTGACAAATTTTTATTATATTATTCAACATAAGAGCCATTCAGGACGGTTGCCGATTATAGCGATCTTCCAACTTTTCATTGCCATATTTGTGTTACGATTGGTCTTTTGTTTCAAAGGAGGCCTCAGCCTCGGCGACATCTTTCCTGCGATCATTCGCTTAAGGTCGAAAACCAGCAAAACGTTGCCTGGGCCATATCGGCAATGCGGAAGCATTTCGAAACCCAATTCAGATTTTACAGAGCTTTCGCATATCTAAATATTCATGACTAATATGTCCAACATGTTCCTTTAATATCTTTAAAGTGTTAGCTATCTTGATTAACTTCATTTTACAACCATTAAAATCATTTTGTGGATTTATTGATGTTCCCCTACTTAACATCCACTGGGTTCGTCGTCTTCGGTGCTCATATGGACCGTACTGAATATGGCATGTTTTTTTTTAGAATGTTTGCTTCGCCTGGCACAGAGTGCGGATAACACTCACCATTTTTGGTGTCAGCAGCATTTTTTCACCAAAAACAGCCTTTCATTAACACACGAAATTCTTTTTACAGTCTGACAAGTATGAACTAAGTTGTAAAGGTTTGGCATGACTATTTTTCATAGTTCATATCGATTAAATTCTAGTCCTTTAAATTATCTTCTTCGTTTGTCATGAAATTACTGACTTGTCTTCCATTAAATATTTAAGCTACTCAAATCGGTTAATATTTCCAAATTTAAATTATACAAAAAATTATTAAACATCATTAACCAGTCACTATGCTTTGTCCAAATTTTGGTATGCGATTACCTAGCGGTTGATGTACTCAGAGAGTTGTAAATGTTCTAAAGATTCCGAGGGAACTAAGTTTTTCGTACGATTCATTGCCTTGTATTGAAGAGGAACACTGTGAGCGAATCTCATTTAGGGAAAAGCTTGAATTCTGGAATCGCGAATCAGAAATAGTATAATATTTTATTGTCATTGTATCTAAATAAATTTAAATAGCTATAAATAAGATTTTTTTTTTGTTTGTGAAGTCTTTCCATTTATTATATTTCAAAAAGCTCAGTTTTAAATCATTATTTTTTTCCATAAATAGCCTTTCTAGTGTTCAACAAATATTCTCAACATAGTTATTGTGAATACTTTCGTTAGTTTATCATATTTTTGAATTATCTTTTCCTTATATTTGTTATAAATGAGTTCTATTTTTGCTGAAATTAGCATCAAATTATCCCCTATCTATTATTAGATAAGTGCCTGCAAATTATAAAAATTTTCCAAATCTATTCCATAGCATTGCTATCAATCTGTTTTATCGATAGCGCTTCTATAGTGCTACCTTAGTTGATAAACTTCTAATAATACTTCCACAATTCTCCGTACAATTCATACCATCCATTATCCTAACTACCCGATATTAAATAGCAATAATTCTATATTTTGACCAAATGTAGTTGTGAAAATTAAATTGCCTTATTATAATTTAAAAGTAGTAAAACATTCGCTACTACAAGAGAAATTAAATAAGAGAAAAACTTTGTAGCCTTTTTATTATTTGGCTGTATTATTTGATAAACAAGTTTAGATTTTCGGTGAATCTAATTTTTTCCAATTGATTACTATTTGCATGAAAATATAACTGGAAATGCAGAATTTTACACTCAGGCGCATAGGAATATACATCTGTCGATATATTTTCTTTGGTAGTTAGATTTTTGATGTAAATTTTTTATTTTTATTTAATATGTTCGTTTAACTTTGGATGTTATTGAGTTATAACTAAACCTTTATCTTAGAGAGCTTATTCAACTTAAAGCGCTAATGGTTTTAGCTGTTTTATGCATTTACTTTTTTTTATATATTTAAATTTTGTTTCTGGAAACTAAAACTTCAATTAATATAGATAAATATATTTGATGATTAACGTTTAAAAATTGATTGCGTTAATTGGTTGGTAAAGTTTTTCAATTTGTAGGCATCAGGATTATATTTTAAAATAATACATTTCATTCTTGATTTATTTATACTCTACTTAGTTCTTAATATCTAATTATTTTAATATCTAATTATTTATTATTTCTTATTTGTATTTTTGTATTTCTGTTGACATTTGTTTTTTTGGTTTTATTTAATTATTTATTTTCTTGTTAATAAGCGTTCTGTAGAGTAATATTAATTATTCAATTCATAATATATAATATAGAAAAGATAATGAAACGCTTTACAACTAAAATGTTATAAATGAAAATTAATAAACAACAAAATTGGAACAGAAATAATTTGAAACTAAATAAGAAACGCATTAAAATAGAACAAAAACATAAACGAGCATGCAAATAAAAACGTGGTATCCTCTTGTCTTTTCTTTTGGTGCAGGTCACAGTCATTCCGGCAAGGGCCTTTGAATGCTAGTAGCCGAAGTCAGTCGCATACGTATGTGAATTCCAGCATTTCAGCCAATCCCCTTCTCCCAATTGACACTGGTTTGTATTGTTTTAATATTTTGTGTTTTCCATTTAAGATTTTTCTGTTTATTTCTTTAGTAATATGTGTATTAGATATTCGCAAGTAACATTTGATATTTAATGTTATCGTATAATATTATATTAAGAAACTTATTTTATAACTTATGTAAGTCAATAATTGTTTTAATTTTTATTCTTCCATCTCTGTTGCACACTAAAGCGGACTGGGATTATCGCAATCAATGCACCGCCTTGACGACGCTTTCTCTGACGAAGAAGGCAGCGGATACCTTGGATCGCCGACAAGACAATCCTACAGACCGCACGCGTTCTCAAGTATATATTTTCTTTACTGTATTGAATACCTAGAATTTTATTTAAAATCTTTATTATTTTCCTAGGTCACAGCAGCCCAGGTGGAGATCTATCAGACGAAGAGTTATGCTCCGGAATCGCCAACATTGGCGGAGGAACAGCAACACCACTCGGCAGCGGCTATGGACCAAATGAATTCGAACCGCTCTGTATCTCCTCAGGGTCCGGGGTCATGGACTTCGCCCAACCACAGCAGTCAGCAATACAACAATATGCGCGGCCAAGATCAGGCTCGTGCGCATCAAGGCGATCACAATTTAGGTAAGTCCAACTTATCAAAACACAGTAAAGCAGACGAGTTCTCAGTTGTAGTATTTAATTTTATCTTTTATTATTGAAAAAGAAAAATTTACATTTACCCAGTGATTTTTAACTATTTATAATTGTTACATATTTGTTTTTGTGAGTTCAATTGATTTGGTATGATATTTTTGTCCTTCACACCACAAATGATTTGTGTAAATTATTTATTAGAGACAACAAATTCCAACTAAGACGAAATTGGATATTTATAAAAAAAAACAATTGTATACCTTCGGAAGCGATAATTTCTTGTGGTATGATTTTCATGACAGGCTTCAAGATGATCTTGTTTCAAAAACGGTTATTCAAATTTTCTTTTGGGATTTATTCAAGAGGCAGTAATTGTTTGTACATTATGTTTTGTCATACATACCTGTGTTGAGTCCCTGATTTTTGATACATTTAATAGAAGAAGATGTGTTTTGTGCATGGAGATTAATTTCGTGATTTTCGGTTAAATATTTATGGTTTGTATTGATATGTTTGGAAATATATCTTGGAATTGCATTGGCTAACTGTCTATTTCTTAAAATCTCGTTGTGCTCTACGACATCATCGTTTTGGAATGAATCGGTGTATCGTGGTGTAGGTCTGAGCCACTTGTCCCACTTATACAGCAGCAGCACCCCTCGTCGAGTCTCAGTGGCATCTCAAGCGTATGCCCCTGCATCGCCGCAGCTCATGCGCACCAACACCAACAACACCATCAACACTATCACAACCAACACAGTGGGTCTATCGGTGGATCTCAGCAGCTCTATGGAGTTGGAACAGGAGGAGTATTTGGAGGAGGAGGAGGAGGAATTAGTCGAGGAGGAAGCGGATTCGGACTTGACAGCATCTACAACCAATCGGGAGAGTATGGTATCAGCGGCACCGGGCCCTGCCCTTCATCAGCAGCTTCGGTCACAGGAGTCCCAATCACAAACTGTCACACCAGTCCATTATAGCAGTACCAATTATTCGATGTCTAAACAGTGTTTGCTTAATAATAATAACTCAACCGAAACTGAAACAGATAATATCATATACACTGACATAAACGACATTGGACATTATAAATATCCAAACTTTATTGGTATTACCCCTAAACCCGAAAATAAAATATCCAATTCTGAAAATTTAAATCTCAATGATCGTAACGACATTTATGCAACCGTTAATCGCAAAACTAAATCCAAATCACGAGAGAAACACTTCAGTGATGAGTTTATTGATGAATCTATATTACAGTACACAAGAGCCAAACAAATGGGTATGATTGATATGCAAGATCAAAACGGACATTTCGAACATGAACGTGGGTTTTCGAGTCTTAATTATCAATATCACAATGACTTGAATCATCCGTCTGACTCGTCCTCGTCATATTTCGGAACTGGGTTCGGTACTAAACGCTATGCGACCGCAGAGCGTGCTAAACTAACTCATTCCGAAAACTATCTCACACCCTCAATGGACTCTCAGAGCTCTGTGTCGGGCATAGGAGGTGCGACGGGGCGACGCCATACACACTCGCTGCCTCGAAACTCCGAACTCTCCGGTGTAGACTCTGTGGACTCCTATGACAGTCACTATATTACTCATCATGCTCACTCGATTGGCAGTTTACGTCCCAATACGAACATTTCAAACAGTTATTTAGTATTCAACGATAGCAAGCCGGTCAGCTCCGTTGAGGAGCACAGCGCTGCTGGTTCACCCTTGAATCGTTTTAAGACTTCGTCGGAAAGGCTTGAATTTGAAATATCTTCCGCCAACTTGTACTCTACAAGTCAGTATAATAAAGAGGCGTATGAAGGGGAGAACATTTACGACCAAGTTGAGAAGGAATCCTGGTTGAAGAGTAGTTCTTGCAAAGATCTGTATGATTTCTCTTCGTTTTATGAAAGTGAAAAGTCCAAGCCAATGACTGCTTTCGACAAGGAGTTCCTCTCGTTTAATCGTATTGACTCTCCCGTTACCCGTTACGATGATTCGAGACATTCATTGTATATTACCAAAAACTCTTCAATTGATGCCGCTCAAGACTTTTCTCCATTGCCCAACTCAAAAGTTTATTCCTCAAGTTACCCAGGTAGTACATATAATACTCAAGATCACCAGCACAAGCGTACTTACGGACATCAAATTGACTATACTGGCTCCCAAGACGATATTTCACAAGATAGTTATGAGTTACTTGAAAAATATGACATTGACTTTTTCAATGGTCGTCGACGATCAGATGACCATATGCGCTCGTGTTCGCTCGATTCAGGGAACTACATACCAAGTGACGATGAGTCAGTCTCGGAGCAGCATAAATACCGTTCGGCTATGGATGTAAAATGTAAGTCGGCAGCTGATATCATGAATGAAATTTGGGACTCAGAAGATCCACGCTACTTGCCACGTGAGAAGTTATGCGTGAAGTCGGATGGTAGCTTTTATAAAAGGGTCAAAGAAGCCCTTTCTCGCACTTCTAGTCAAGAGAGTCAGAGTGAAGTTTTTGAGACGAAAATGTCGCGTAGTTCTGACTCTAGCAAAAAATCGCATGACAGTTTATATCACACCGATAGCAAAAAGTCGCGTGAAACAACAAAGAGTAAGACATCAGTGGCATCTAGTCAAGACTCAAAAGAATCATTAATAGGTGACTGTTTCGGGCGCAACTATGAGATGCCAACCACCACGGGAAAGAAGCTAAAACATTTAAATAAAAAGGATCAATATGAAAAATACCAGCAATCCAGTCAAGAGTCAAAGAGTGATTACTACGATGCCGTGGAGGGTGTCGAAATTGATAGCCTCTGCGGACGGCCGAAAGTAAAAAGCCACGATTGTTTATTGTCGGACACACATAGCTCGACAGCAAACAGCTCGTTCTACGACAGTCGTGACACATATTCAACGTTTCCGAGCAACAAGTCGCACAAAACATCCAAGGTACATTCGATCAGTCTCCAAAATGTAGAAATTGAAAGGAACACTAAATCATTTGGAAGCAAGTCACCAGATGGAGCTTCGACACCGGCATCAGGTAAGAAATGCAAAGAAAAAGAAATTCAGACCAACGACTCCATTGATCAGACAGCGCCAATTAAAAAAGTTGATTCACAGTCGTCAAAAATTTCTGCCTTCCGACGACGTTCAGACAGTGAGAATATTTTCAGCTTCGACCAGGACCGTATTGAGTGCATTCAGAATTACACCAAACAGTGTGAAGTACAAGGCAAAGAAGAAAAAACCAAACAGAGCCCAGAGTACCCCTTAACACCAGAACTAGTTTCAGAATTTGAAAAACAACAAGCGCGTGCTGCTAAGCAGAAAGTAACTCGTAAAGAGGAATTGATGGCTAAAACCCATTTCGAAGAGTACAATCCGATTATGGCTCCTCTTAACTATTCGCATGCTACCGTAGAGCGCACTAAAAGTGATCCCAATTCATTAGCTAACCGCGCGCGTCTTGGTAGCAACTCTCGTCGGCATGTGTTGATGCATCAGAAGTCCATAGACTTAACTCCGGCCGATTCTAGTGATGAAGATTATATCTACAAGCAAATACCGAGTGCTCCACCACTTTGCAAAGCACATGGTAATTTTGAGATTCCAAAGTGTTTTGATGGACCCCCAGTTCTGACTGATATTCCAAAGACGGGTTTTGAATTACCAAAGAGCTTCTTCAGAGAGTATGACAGACGCTTTCCAAAAGTTTTGAAAGATGATATACCATATGTATTGCATAAACGCCATATAATGAATGGTACAGCTCCATCTCTTGGAGAAAAGAAACACACTAAACCCAAATCGCCGAAATCGCCAAAGTCTCCAAAATCGCCAAAATCTCCGAAATCGCCAAAGGCGGAAGCTACGAAAGCCCCAACTTCAGCCAGTCAGGTCGCTGATTTTCTACCAGACATACTGGAGAGCTTGTTGCCAGCTGAAACCAAAGAATTTCTATTTACCCAAAACATTGATCTCTCTAAAGTTGATCCCATAACTTTGGAAGTTAATAAGTCCATACCGACTATCGAGTTATCTTCACCTAAGCGGGATATTACTAAACAAATGGATCCGTCTTTGTTGGAGAAATTAAATAAAAAACTTAGTCAAATAGAAAGTGATTCCGCCACTTCTTCTCGAACTGAAAGTATACAACAACAAAAGAATAAACTTGAGCAAAAGCAAATAGAACTTATACAGAATCTCCGGAAAGAACTACAAGCTAATACAAGGAAAGTTGTAAAGCCGCGTATAATACCAAAAACAAAAATTTGTAATAAGCCCAAGAAAGCCAAAACTCGCATAACATCGTTCTCCTCCGACGATGAAAGTTTGGATTCAGATGATGTTTTTGGTTCGGCTGAAGCCATACCCGCTAGATTGGAGTTCTCCCCTCCTCAGTCACGTAAAGAAATAGAACCAATATTGCGCATTGAACAGAGCCGTTTGATATCAGCTGCTTGGGGTCGTGGCCAGACTATGAGTTCAACTGAAATTGAGGGGTCACCGCCACAATGCCGTCGGCTTGCTGAACTGGAAAGTCGTTACCACACACCAAAATTAGATCCGCAATATGCTAATACCACAGAATTAAGACGAATTTCTGAGAGATCGATTTCCATTCCGTCCTCAGAAGACGAGCCATTGCACATTCCAACCAGACGTATGGATGAGTGCACTAACGATTATCAACGCAACGAAAATATTCCGTCGCCAATATTAGAACACGCTGAGTTTTTCCGCAGCACTGATGACATTTATGAAACTTGTCAGGAGGAAAAAATAACGGAATCAGATATTGATTATACTCTTAAGAAGAAATCATCTCCACGTAATGAGATGTTAAAATCAAAAGCCAAATTTATTGAAGAAATCATAGATTCTTCAATAGTAATCCGATCTAAAGGTCATGCACCGATACTCTTCGCACATGCCCGTCTCAATTTGTCCGAAGGTTCGGTATCACTCCAGCGGCAAAAAGCTACGCAAGAGTCGCCAACAACTGAGAGACGTACTAAAAGCCTAGATACCCCAGTCATATCACTACACCGACTTCCACCTATGAACGCATTTTCATCCAAAGATGATACAGTTGGATTTGAAGAGGAAGCCGAGATATTAGAAGAAAAATCTCTATTACGAGGAACTGGTGTTCAACAAGATGATGATACTGCTGACAGCATACACTCTTGCGCTGGTTCTATACCGACACAGACGAGTTATCATACTGCAAGAAAAGATTCTTTACTGAATACAGTATCCATTGATGAGGAAGAGATGCATCTGTTAAATCAGCTCAAATTTATTGAGAAAATTGCATTGCAAGGTGTCAAAATAAAAGCAAAGAAAAAGTCGAAGATGAGACTTAGGAGTGGGGATCACCTAATATTAAATATACCTAAGTATCGTTTCACTGACTGGTCACCCTATAGCTCAGCCAATAGTTCTCGAAAAACATCTCCGGGAGTTTCGCGAGCTAGTAGTATTGAAGGTACTGGTAAAGGTAAATTTAAAATTGGACCAAAGTCTCCAGAGAGTACTAAATTAAAGGCAGGCACATCGCGAAGTCGTCCAGAATCTCGACGTACCAGTGTAGATGATAGTAAGGCAAAAGACGGTAAAGGAAAAAAATCGAGTCCAAAAGAGCGCCCTCGTTCCATTGAAGCTCGTCGCCTCAGCAAGGATAAAAGCAAGTCTCAGGAGGAAACAGAAGCAGACATAGCTAAACGAAAAGAAAGACAACAAAAATTATATGAGTCCGCTATGAAACAGACCGTAACCATGCTTAGCCCTGTTAAAGATTCACTGCCGCCATTCCCAGCACCTGAAGATAAAATCTTAGTGAAGACGGATGGAGATAAAATTATAATAGAAACAGAGTTTAAGAGCAAGGTCGAAGATCATGTTTTAATAGCGAAATCTCCACGAAAGTTGGACACTTCGTTAGTGAAATTTAGTCGCAGCTTCGATGAAGGCCGTAGCCCAGACAAGTTAGACAAAGCCAACCGTAGCTTCGAAGATCGAAATAAATCTTTCGAAGAATCGGAAAAATCAGACGTACCGGATGATATGGTAATTAAGTCACCTAAGAAAATTGCCAAAAGCCAAGAGATTAAACAAAAAATTGAAGGAAGTGTTGTTCATAAAAAAATTGATGGTAAGTCGAGTAGTTTAGAAAAATCAGCTGAGCACCATTATTTGGGAACTGATATAAAGGCAAAAAGTCTTGATGATAAAAAACCGTCACCTACTGCGGAACCAAAGAAAGTCGACGACAAATCTACCATACGAAGTGCTATTGGAGATCGGCGCATGTTCGCACATCAATACAATGTCCATGAGGATATAGATATGCAAGCGGTTATTTCGGAAAGACGATCATTGGAAATATTAAAGAGATCCTTGCCATCGGAAGATACAAAAGAAAGTGATGGTACCTACAGTCGTAAACAATCTACGGCAGAAAGCTTGGATTCGTTTGTATCTGCTGATGACAGCCATTCACCAGCGAGCAAATCTCCAGTTCCACCAGAAGTGTATCCGCACCGTGTACCAACCATTGAGTGCGAAGAACCGTCTATTGAAGAAGATGAAAACTCAGGAGAATGTCGTCATTTAAAAGTGTCTTGTCAAGATACAAATCGATTAAGTTTGGATCGTAGTCGTAGCGATGAGACAGGTTCTTGGATAACAGTTGAGTGTGATGAATTCGTCGGTTCTGATACTTCCGATAATGAACCTCGTACCTTGGAGCCAGATCATAACATACTGGAGACACAAGCAACTTTGGAGGATGCTATTCCTTTGGAGTATTCTAATTGTGCTACACCTACATCCGATTTAAATATTTTAGTAACACCACCAAATACGAGTCCAATCATTGAGAAATCGGTTTTAGAAACATTTGAAAAACAAACTGAAACATCCGAAACTAAGAAGAAACATAGCTTGGAGAAGCAAAGTGACAAGTCCAAAAGTTCTGACTCGTGGACAAGTGGGGAAAAGGATGTTAGTCCTCATCGGAGCGAACATCATCATGATTGGAGTTTATCTGTAAGTGGTGGAAAGGAGAAGAGTTCCATGGACGAAGAGTCGAGTATAAGTTGCTCAATCGCAAGACCGTTGGGAATTTCCCAAGATTTCGGAGACATTGAAGAGAGAAAATGTCAAGAACTTAAACAAAGAATGTTAAAATTAGAAGTTTGTAATGAGGGAGATCTAGGAGAAGCAGCTATACCTCCTAAAACTAGTCCTACTGGTTCGAATGAAACCACACCAACAAATGAGCCAAAAATTTTAGTAAAGAAACCAACAACACCAACTTTGGAGAAACAAAGTCCGATAGATTTAGGCATAAGTACTGAAAGCTTTTTAGATCCAATTGAGGAAAAACTAACAAAGCTTCTACAACGAAATGAGGATAGTGAGTCTAGTTCTGGCGCCTCGAAGAAACCACCGAAAATTGAGAAACCTGCGCGCACTAACGTCGGTAAAAAACTGGCAGTAGTCAAAATGGATGGAGGTGATAAGATAGGAAAATCTGGAAGTAGTTCACAGGAATCAAAGTCAAGCTTTGACTCAAAAGGATCGTTAAGTGTAGAATCGCGTGGATCCTTTGAAACAGAAAGCAGCTCAGGTTCAATGGGCGCGGCACATCGCAGAGGAGAATTAGTACAGAAAGAGCAACAAACAACATGGAAACCATTCCCTATAGAAAGCTCTGGAAGCTCTAGTACAGATGACCCTTGGCACCACATTGAAACTGATGGCTATGAGCGATACGATGCTAACAATCCCTTACGCGATTCTTCTGACAGCGATTTAAAAGAGGTATCACCAGATGACCAAAAAGAAAGTGACACGAGCTTTCAAGATGAGTTAAATGATTTCCCAACTACATTTGGTTATCCAGCGATGACAAGCTCTCTAGGTGGTATCGGAGTAAATCCGACGGATATAATTGGATATACCACTGGTTTTACTTTGGGAAGAACCTTATCTCGGATATCAGAGCGCAGTACAGCTTCTGAAAAATCTAGTATGGAGGATGATGTTAGTAAGGCATCCACTCATTCTGTAAGCATGCGAGACGAATCTGTTGGTTCCACAGATCACCAACCCAGTTTAAGTTCGGATTCTCGAAGCAATACCAATTTGGCTTATATATCAGATGCCGACCGACGTACATCGGCCGAGATGCCAGAAATTCCATGTGACTCTGCAACTGGTGATCGACTTTCTAGCATCGGTAGCTTTAACGAACCGAAGTCTCCGATAGTTGTGACTGGGCGCTTTTCTGTCACTCAGGTCGAAGAGCAACAAGGCGATGACGTAGACAGACACACACTTATGTGTCTTTCTAATGCAGGAAGTCAAGATTCAGAAGATTGGCCACTTCCCGAAATACCCTTCGATCATGTACCAGTGAAACCAGTGGAATCTATTTACCAAATGCCCGATCTGGATAAACCTGTGCCGAAAACATTTTGTTGGAAAGCTAGTAAATCATTCCAGTCGCAAGATTCGCAGGACTGGCCTTCTCCACCTCCTAGTGCTATGGAACCTCCATTAATAATTGAAGATATTGAAATATATTATGCTAAGGAAGCACAAAGTGCTGATCAAGTAATGGTTGAGTCTTTCACAGCAACTGATAAGACAGACGATGACGTGCAATCACAAGCCGACGATAGGCTTTCCAATGAAGACTTCCCAATTACTCCGCCAGATGTGGTGAAAGTTTTATCGTACGAGGATACGGCATATTTAATGTCGGCAGCATTTGAAGGTAAAGATTTCGGTAATGAGGACACTCAACACGACACACCAACATGTTTAAGTTCAACGTTGAGTGCGGCTTCTTGCCTTTCGTCTTCATTTAATATAACTTGCTCATCCTCGCAAAAATCAACTCAAATTTCTCCTATACGAAAAGATTCTAGTCCCGACTCGGTAATCATATCCCAACCAACACGTTCGCCAACCATCCGAAGTCCAATTTCCGAAGATGAGGTTTTATCAAGTGATGATGTTTTTATGCCTGGTACCGTAAAAATTCAATTACCAACAGATGAAAATCGTACAACAGATTATTTGCGAAAGTTGTCTAGGGGTTCAAATAACTCTGATACCTCCATTGATGATATTTTATCAACATCTGGAACATTTGTGGAGGATCAGACCACAGTACGGCGTAATTATGAATCACGGCTCAGTACGGGTTCTTGTAAAAGGTGCAGCCATTCTAGTCATTCTGAAGAGGAGACAAGTTCCATTGGAACTGATTTAGACGGCACTGTGCGCATGGGTTTACAACAGAAGAAATGTACACATAGCTCTCATTCGGAGGACACATCGATCGGGTTGAGTATTTCTGAATGGTCAACGGGCACAAACACAGTCCGCCAATACGCGAATCTCTCCGGATCAGATAGTCTTTCAGCAGTGTCAACCCAATCATGTGCCAAAAGTGAGAAGTCGAATCATACAAAGTCTAGCATGAGCTCAATAAACAAATCAGCCGAAAGCTTGAATGAGCAAAGTGGAAGTTTTTCAAAAGGACTTTCTGGTGACAATGGTTCATCTGACGGTATGCGCTATGATATATTATCAAACTCTGAAACAGAAAAAATGTCTGAAGCCACTTCGGCGACAAAAAGTGACGATACTACACTGACGCTAACAGAAATGGCACAAACAATGACTGAGTGGTCTACATCAAGCAGCCGCACTTTGGTAGCAGCCCAGACTGGGGAAAGCTCTCAGGATCCAAGAAGCAGTAGAAGAAGTAGCTACATAGACTATGTGCCATTGAAACAGTCGCGCGGAATTGCCAAAAAATCTCCTAGTGAAGAGCTGCGTACTGCTATTCCGCAAGTACACCGAAGAAGTGCGAGTAACGGTAATAATGGTCGCAACACTTCAGATGAAAAGGGACAAAAAAATTCCACTCCAAAATTAGGTGACCACGGACGACAGAATTCATTATCTCGTTTAATCAAATTGGAAGAGAAAGAAGTTGCTACTGAGCACATGAGTGCAGCGCGAAAACGCCGTTCATTGGAAATGATGTCGAAGCTGTATCAAAGTCAAGATATTTCATCAGAAAGTGAGGTTCCGTTCGTAGAGCGATTATATTGTCCTAGTGAAAAGCTAACAGAACGTTATCAAAGTCAGGAATTCGTTCCGATGCATGGATCTGCGCCGCAAGCTCAACAAGTAAATACATCAACAACTCAAAAGTCCAAAGCTCCTCTGCCACCAATAAAACCGAGAGCACCGCAGCCTCCGACAAAACCAAAGCCTCAAGTAACACGCCCATTAATGCAAGCATTGTTAAAACATATAAAATCTGTTAGTAAAGCAGAGGAGACTTCCGCCTCAGCTTCCATATCAGAGGCATCGACATCGTCGCAAACAAGTGTTTCCAAGAAGGCTCTTCCCCCACCTATACCCAATATACCACCCATTACGTCACCAAACGATTTGCCGCGCACTCATTCAGTAGGTAAACCGCCCGACAAGCCGCTTGCTAAGCATCATAGCTATGACGATAAAACTATGTCGAAATCACAAATACGAGAATACAAAACCAACAAACTTCGTCAATCGAACTCGTTTCATGAGCATATGTTGTCAAAGTCACAGCAATCTTCACAAGAATCAATGCCGCCGCGAATTGACGAAGAGTCGTCGCTGGGCGGAGAGGGTAACGGTGTGTCGTCAGCCACTACAACAGCCACCAATTACAGTGAAACTACCACGAGTACGGAAACGTCATCGCCTAAATTACCACAGCGTGCAGAAAAGCTAGTTAAATGTTCGCCATATTATTCGAGTAGCTTGAGCTCGGAATCGCCACCAAATCAATTAATACAAAAACCACCACGAAAAAGTTCCATTGCACGCAATACCATGATAAAAAGTCCACCAAGCGGCAACGACACCGACAGCTCTATGGACATACGTTCGCAAGATCCAAAACTACGTAACAAAGGATATCGTCGAAAACGACAAGTACCAACCAAACGAATGCGTTCCACGGAGCGCGCTTTAATGGAACAAGAAAGCTCAGAATGTTCAGAGGGCTATTTACCAGAAATCGACTCTGGCAGTTCCGATCCGTCATACCGACCCGAAGATCAGTATTTGGAATTCGACGAAGAATTAGAACACGAGCAAGAAACTGACGAGTACGATGATCTTCCACAATATTCTGGCGCTGCGTACGCAACGTCTACCAAGTTTGAAAGTTTGGACATGACGGATAATGTCGATGAAATGGGCTTTCCACGATACGACCGCTTGAGTCACATCACTAATCCAATGTACCACACACAATTGATGCAACCATTAACGTGCCAGAATAGGGCAACGAAACCCGCACCAGCCAATCATCCAATGCCGCCACCAAATGGTCAACCAGTGAAACCAGCTCGTACCAAAAAACGCCAGCTTAAGCGGGAGGAATCAGTTACAGGTGGACCTACTGCAGAAAAGCCTGAAATAACGCGTACACCAGATCAAACTCTAATACGACAGTTCCTTACACCCGAAGACAGCGAATTTGAAAGCAAAGATGGTCTCTCAGATGACTTGGCTAATTCCAGCGAGGAAAGCAGTTGTTTTGCACAAGCAACTGGTACCATAAGACGCTCCACTGATGTCACATATACGCAATACAGCGGCGATATCGAGTTGCCGTACCCTGACTTTCTCTCAGACTATGAAAACGAACCGATTGAGTATGAACGTTATGCATGTGGATTGGATATACGCGTTGATCCACCACCCAAGTTTGACGATTCGGATAACATAAGCGATCACTAAAATGCTATATCCACTTACATTAGTTTTTATGGGCTCTAAATGAACTGATGGCATATGAAATAGTATGGCACCCATGTAAGCGTGCTCTCATGTAGTTGAAATAAATATCTAGAAGGCACTGTAATCAAAACTTATTGGTAGTAGCAAAGGCAAATTGCAACGCATCCTTACATAAGCGTTAACGCGTTTGAAGTTTAGCAATTACACAAACAAATGTCGATCCCGAACTTGTTTATAAAATATTGACTAATATTCTCCGAATCATCTTATATTCAATTGAGACTGATTTATGGTGTGAACTGCTGCAGCCATTTTGCTTTCGACAAATCCCCATAAAGTTTATAAATATTAAAACGAAATATTTTTAAATAACTAACTAGTGCAAATATAAAATTTTAATCAAAGTCCTTATTTGTCTGATTTTAAAATAACTAAACCTTTTTAACAACAACAACATAATCAAACATTATGTATACGTTTTGGGAAAACGCTGGTAACCTATAAGATGAAAAGTAAAAAATAATTGAAAAAACATATAAAAATCATCAACATCTGTTGTAAGTTAAAGGTTGAGATTCTAATAGCTTGATAAAAGCAACAAATATAATCGTATTGAAAATGTTACATTTTAATGCACTGTTTATTCATCGAATAATTCTGAATTAAAGAAAAAAACTTTAAGACATTTAAGATAGCTAAATGATCATAAAGCAACTTAATTACACACACTCTCACACACAGAATTTTGCAAGAACATTGCTTTAATTTATAATTCGATTTAAGAAGTCAAGTATTGAAAAATATTCAAACGATGATTTGTTTTTTAATATGTGATTGATTTATTTTGAGATTACGTACATTATTATTATATTACTCTCTTTAAGATATTATGGCACTATCAGATTAAGTTGAGTTTGCGGGTATGTGATGCGAAGGTAGATTAATATGTTCTAAAAAATTTGTTTATGTAGTCTTCCTAGCTAAAATCTAATATATTTTTTCTATGAAATGAATCTACCATTTATTATCAAATGAAATTAAAAAAAAAAATGTACCTTGATTATTTGAATGATTCATAAATTAGTTTTAACTCGGCGATCTTTCTACCGTCTAACAAAGGAGTGATCGATAGCAATCGATTTGCCCATTTTTGTCATTTCTTTTTAATGTATTATATTTTTCTGTTAATATTTCGATTCGAGTATTTTCTATGTAAATGAATCTTTCTGAAATTTTATTAGTTATTATAATATTCGGTGCAGATACAATTTCAACAAATCGGAGATCATCAATGTCGGTCCAGTCGGCCTTGAATTACAAGTGTTGTACTTAACTCGGCTTTGTTTAATTTATATATGTATATGTCCCGAGGATAGTTTTCTTATAGTTAATGCGAGGTGAATAGCTGAATCATCCAAAACTTCTAAAATCGGAAGATACTAACAAACTATAAAAAATGAAAGAATCAAGGAATATAAGAAAAGTATCTTTACTCATGCACTCACCATCTGAGAATTCGTTAAGTTTATAAAAATTTCGTAAGTTCCTAATTGTCATGCGAATATTCTGCTAACATATCTGCAGTGTCCCTAAGCCCTAGGAAATGGTTTTATTTTTCATATGGGAAAAAAACAGTCTCACGGATCAGTTATTCACCGTTTGACTCATAAATTAACACAAGACTAGGGTGAATCCACCAGCCCATTCAGAGAGTGGAAGATTTTAAGATCAAAACAAAACCAACAGGCACTGAGTAATTTTTAAAAAAGATTCAATAAATTTTACAGCTTTAACACAGATACAGTAGTAGGGCTACTAATGAAGTATAATATAATAAGAATGAAGTAATAATATTTTTCCTTAATATTTTTCTATCTTAAATTAAGTTATGATATTTTCAGAGATAAATTGGTTCAAAACTCATTGCTTATTATTCAGTTAGATAAACTAATTCTTAATAACTAATACTTATTTTAAATTAAGCTCGTTGAATAATGTTTGAGAAAATGGATTATTTTCGTGTCAAGTCTTTTCTTTGGACTTTGTCATATTTTTGATTCCTCCAGCTGGGGAACGAACAAAGTTACGCTGTTAAAAGTAAAGTAAAAATATTTCCAAATAGTATCGAATTGTTAATCAAAACGAGGAGTGATAACAAATAAAATATATCAAACTGCCAAGAAATACCACAGCTTTTCACCCAAGAATGGAAATATTTTCTTTTTGGTTACACATATATATATATATATATATATAGAAGCAAATTTTGGGATTTTTCTGCAAATCATCAAAAATTTTAGAATGTTAATCAATCAAAAGTATTATAAATACACAATGTATATATGTATTTCTTTATAAACATATATAAGGTGCCAAATGTAGTATTACACACATTAACAGTTATAAATAGAGTGCTAAATTTTGTTTGAAAATATTTTTTAATAGTAAATTAATTTATTGAGAAAGTTGATGTGCTTTCACATACCTTAAGCAAATACATAGTAAAGTGCTTCCTAGTAAATTTAAAATATCGAAAGTAAATAAGATGTTTAAACCCATGTTTAAATCCATGTTTAAACTTTCGATTATTTTGTACATTGATTTCTTTAAGTTTAGAATATCTATAAGAAGCATGAGAATATTAAAAATTTTAATAGAACTTATTACATACACATTACATTACATACATATTACATTTCGACACAAAGTAAACAATTAGACCGATGTTGGTGTCGTGGTTGGTTGATTGGTATATAATAAATAGCCACGACTGGGGTCGCGAAATCTGCGATATCGCATTCATTTTTTCGTACTTATCACGAGTCTTATGGTTATGGTTAGGTCATAAAAATTATATTTTATTATGCTTGTTAAATAATTACTCAATCGCAACATTCTGACCCGTACAAGCAATATTGATTATATAATTAATCAAAATTTAATTAGAAAATTAATATAGAAAAGATAATGACGACCGAATTACGGGTGGGTATGGCATTTAAATGCGTTCGCTTTTGATCTGTTCCACCTTGTTTCTGGTTTGTTTTCAGGAAAAAATCCGGGCGAACTTGTGAAAATGCCGAAATTGGCTCCCAACCAACGTAGGCAAAGAAGTTAAAATTAAAAAAAATGGAAGGCAGAAAATATGAGCAAAATCTAAGTTTTCTTATTTTTAACACATTTCTTTGCTAAAATAGAAAACCTTTCGGAAAGTTCAATCCATTTATATTTTCCATTTTTCACCTTTTTTAACTCGTGCTATCTGGAACAAGGTAAAAAACAGGATATTAATCTGCTTAAGAATTGGCAGTAAAGTAGGTATGTGTCTAGCTTTACATTAATTCTTCGCAAGATGCCGGACTTGTAAAAAAAGGGCAATAAAAACAAAAAAAACGTACTTAGTTTACTAGATAATGTACAAATAATGTACAAATTGTGAAGCTGCAATTAAAATTTCAAGTAGATAGATGCTATAATCTTCGAGTACCACAGTCGCACGATGCAAAAAATACAGTTTCGAAAAAAATGTGTTTAACCCTTATGGTAATCACCGATCACCGATCGCGATGATTCGTACGAATTTGTTTTTTAATTCAAACGCAAGTTAATTGTGAGTGTATTTAATTTCATTTTTAAAATTACTATACTTCAGCTATCTCATTAACAACCCGATACCCACAGTAGTGAGCATAACAAATAAATTGAACATGGTTTTTATAAATTCAAGCATGTAAATTTTATTAAAAGAAATAAATAATAATAATATTAAGATAAATATCACAGTTTTTAATTATGAGAATTTTATATGATAATATCAATTATGACATTTAAGACACTGTGCAATTAAATGAATTCTTATCACATGCTGGCTGTTGACAATTGTCACAGCTCTTGCGAGTCTTTCGTCGTTTATTTATTGACGCATGATGCACATATGATTCCTGTGTTTCCAAAACCTTCTAGTTCATCATACTCTTGGTGGTCTGCTTGATCTGAGACTGGTTATCTAGAAATATTCGCTGGGACTCAGTCTTCGTCATCACTGTCAGACGACCTGCATGAATCACAACAACTTTCCCCAAGAAGTTGTTTCAAATAAACATTACTTCCTCTGGTGCTCATCGTAAACAATTAATTATTATATTATTTAGTTTGTTAATAATATTATTGCACGAAATTATAATTAAAACATTTACAATTATTACATATATTCAACTCTCGGCGATTGTTCATAGCTTTAAATTTCACTGCACAGATAATACCACAAATAAAAGATGTCTGATCTCACCAAAAACTATTTTGAAAAAAAATTAATAACATTTTCAATATTAAAGTCCGTGCGTACCACGTCGCTAAACGATGTCTATTAAGTCGGTCATTCATAGTAAGGTCATCATCATAAGGGTTAATGTTTTACGCGTTGAAGCAGATTGACCGAAGCGCTTCGACACTACAGCGGATTGACAGAGAACATTTACTTCCCTACAAACAAAATGGCAACAGGAGATTTTTTGACATAAGCTTATTCTCACCTTTTACAATTAAGGAATAAGGCTAGGTTTTGTGAGAGAGTTCATTTCTTGTGAAGTCTTTAATTTGAAATTGACTAATTGTGCACAATGTGTGCTCTAATGTTGTTTCTGACATAGAAAAATGTATATGGAACTATTTTATATTCGCTTCAGACAGCTTCCTAATTAAGTCCATTAGCAATCGACACAATTAAAGAGCTGTTTGAAATGCATTTAACCCACTTTTCGTTTCCGACGTGAAAATACCATAGTGGTGCCAACAAATAATACATTTATTTGAAATGAAAACTTGGTTTGTTGTTAATTTTTCGAAATTATTCGAATAATACTTATTTCCACCCTGAGTAGATTTAAGCATGTTTATATGGTATATGTATAAATGTTATTTGAAACCATTTTAATGTAATATCTAATGTATAATGTATATATATATATATATATATATATGTTTGTATATGTATATGTTTGTAAATTTCATTTTTGTGAACATGAAAAAATTTCTCTTAAAATAAGTTTTCTTCTAGTTAACATGTTGTAAATTTTAATATTTCTTTGCTAAGGTGTCGATATGATGTTTTAAACTGATAAACAAATACCAAAGTTTGTAATCAACATTAATGGATTTATTTGAACGTGCCAAATTTTATGATATGTTATCAATATTTACCCTATAAGTATTTCATGTATTTTGTTGTTCGTAGTTTAAAAGTGATGCCACATATTAAATCATAAATGTGGGAAATTCTGGTGCGTATTGAAACAAAAACAAGAAATCACTAAAATATATTGAGAATTTAAAGAAATTAGGTTAAGCGAAGGTAAAACTACTTAAGGGCGTTAATGATGATGAAATAAAAAGTCAGTTATGCATTTAAGTGTATTAAGCAAAACAAAGCACACTCACACACGACACATTTAATTCAGTTGAAATTGTCCAGTCGGTTGATGATGAAAAATTTACAATTGCCAAATTTTGCTTAAAACTTCTTATTGCTGATTTGCTTGCGAATATTTATTGTTGTTATATTTTGCTCAATCGAAAGTTGAAAAATCTCTGATTTTGAAAGACGAAATTTCCGATAAACAGCTGGACTAAACCAAGTTACACTTACCACAAGCATACATACATATTTAATATAGATAATGTCATAAATTATTAAATGAAACCCATAACAATTTCAAATTCAAAACAAAAAATGTTACAATCTTAATAAAATTCCATTAAAGATTACATAAAATAAATAAAGAAATTCAATAATTGATTTATGCTTTAATTCTTCTGTATAACTCATATAACCCAAGTGTATTTAAGTAAGTCAAGATATAATGAAAGTGTGTGAATGGGGGATGTGCATATGAGCTCCATTTGTCTCGAAAACTTTTATCAGATTTTATTGAAATTTTAAACGAACCCTGCTAGAGCAAACAAGCCGATTCCAAATTACTTTAAATTGTCAATAATACTAGTACAACCTATGGTGTAAACATGATATTATGCACCATTTTGAATTAATTTTCCCAATCATTTTTGAGCTCCCTTGAGAATGGTAGAAAAAATGATTACGACAGTTTCGTCCCGTTAATTTTTTTTGACTTCGTTTGAGATAAAAATACTTTTGTTTGTGTCATCATGAGGGAGCTTGTAACAACATAGTTATAAAGATGATATTTATATGAAGATGTTTTGAATGATGCATATATGTACGAATTGATAAAAATATACCTGTTTCCTCGACCGAGCTTTCGTTTTCTCCCGCCTTTCTGTGCTATAGCTACAACTACGACAAAACGGTAGGTTTAAAATTGACATTTTTCCGTCCCTCTTATTGATAAACGTGCTCAGACAAGTTCAGTGAAAACATTGTTTACCACAGTATACCGAAACAATTACTATCAGACAGTAGTCTCACACATCATCTTTACATTCTTTTTTCTAGTCGTCATAACTAAATGAGCATGAAATTTTGTCCGCAGATTGACGCAGGAATTACCATATATTTCCAAGTTTAGTTCACAGGCGTGGGGACATCCATTCTTATATTACCTGTATATTAAATCTCTGCCGAAAAATATTTACATTTTTAGCAAACACATTAAATACATGTTTTATTGATTAATTAATTCTATTGTCTTATAAAAGAGATATTATTGGTTTTTAATCATTCAAAATATTTCTATGTAAAGATGTCACTAATACTTTTCTTTTGTTACCAATATATTGATATATAACATTGATATTTTATCGTTGTTTATTCAAAAATCAGGTACTAACCCTTTTCACAGATAATTCCGGAAGAAATTTTTCTTAAACCTTATTTAATTTTTGATGCTTTTATCTTAATATTGTAGGTATTTTATAAATTGAATTTAATAACAATAAGGAAGGGCTAATTTGGGGTGTAAACGGACATTTTATACTTGCGTGATTTTCAAAGATCAAAGCCGGGGGCATATTTTCAGGTGTAGGCAAACCTTGATATTACAAAATGTTTCAAATAAATTCTACATTTGTTATTCATTACAAGAAATCGTGAACGGATTACAATCATATTTGGTATTTTATTAACTTTTACTATGGCATCATATGCTCACTTAGTTTCATTACAGTGGGAAGGTACATACCGATGTCACAAATTTTTACAAATGGCTAAATGGTTAATTGAAATACTTTCGTTTACTTTTATTGAGATACATGCGATATAAACTCAACCAAAGGAATTAAATTCTATGTATTGAGTATTTAAGGGAAAAGTTAATCATAGGGGCGGAAATCATTATATTGGGGGTATGGGAGCTAGACCAAGATGTAGACCGATTCAATTCATATTAAGCGCTAAAACTAAGCACCAAATTAAGATACAAACATCTAATTCGGTATAGGAAATCGCAGTAGGGAACGGCATATGTGGTCTAAAAATTTGTATAAAGTGGTAATGTAAAATTTTGTAAAATGGCTCACTAATAGGCTTAATCTAAAAACGCACAAACCAGTAAAACCATATCAACAAAACTTCCTGAAATCAACTCTTTCTAGCACATCCAGTGAAAATGGGTAAAATCGGTTTATAACCACGCCCACTCCCCATACAACTCCCCATATAATATACATATATAAAACTACTAAAAGTGCGATAATTCACTAAATAATTATATCAGAAGCATTAAATTTCATAGTCAAATATCATCAAGACCCAAGGCCTTCATAGGAATCGATTTAGAAATTGGACAATGGGCTTCGCACAGATTACCCTTAGGTCTCTATTTTTCACCTAAATTTGGTATGTAACATTGTTCTGATATTTTTATGTTACATTGCGAAAATGGGGAAAATCGGACTACTTCCCATATATAAATGAAGCGCCCATGAAGATATCGATATACAACTTTGTGCAAATTGGGCCGTCATGGTATTGCGTCTCATGTCTAAAAATGGTCGGAATCAGAATACAACTTTTCAAATTTCAAAATTTTCCCCCAGATACCGAATATGTGGACCTCAGTATCTATGACTGACTCTTTACTGAAAAGATCGGTCAATCTGTGAGATATGTTATTGAAATTCAAAGGTAATAATTTACTAATGAGGTGCCCTTTTGTCAAAAATAGGTAAAATCGGGTCAATACTTTTCATAATCCCGATATACCTAATATAAAGATTTTCGAACCGGTTAACTTTATACCGTATATATCTGTCAATGTGTTAGATATCTTAATGAAATTCAGCGAGCGTTTTTCTCTGTCCTTGTACCAAATATGGATAAAATTGGGTCAACATTACCCATATATCCCATATTGTCGTAGCACCCGAACTTAGCCCTTCCTTACTTGTTACTGTAAGCATTCTTCGATCTCTTTAGTTTGATACGCATATTACCACAATTGTGGCAACGCCGCTAATATTTTTCTACTGTAGGCTTTCTGAAATCATTGCAATTTAGTACCTATTTATTAATCTTTCTTAAACGTATTTATCTTAAGACTCATATTGCAATTTCGAACACCCCAATCCTCCATATAAATATTTTCAAATATTACTTTTAGATAAGTATCTGCCCACCTAAAAATTGTTTTGGAACTGTAGGCTCTTTGAAATCTCTTCAGTTTAGTTTTACTGAAAATTCGAAAAACTTTTGAAATTGAAAATAATAATACAGCAAATACACAATTAAAATAGATTTTAAAAAATCGTTTATTTTTCCGGCATTTGTTACTCTATTTTTTTAAAAAAGATGTAGAGTTCTCTTGTAGAAAATTTATCTTAAAGAATATCGTAAGGTTGCAAGATTACTAATCCAATACTTTGCTTTATAATCTAGGCAAGAATAATTAAAGTTTTATTTTGAAATGTTTTGCCATTTACCCAGTTAATTAAATAAAAAGGTTTCCCTTTCAAAACCAAATAAAAACTTTCTTGTTAACCAACTATATATTTATCTATGTGTTAAGAAATAAAATTGGCAAAAGATAATAATAAAAATTAATTAATAAAAACAAACATGTTCACAGATTACCATGGTATTAATGGTAACATGTCACTGGATCGGCGTGGGGAAGTGGGCGCACCACAAAATCGGTATGATCTAACGCTGGGCTCAGATAAGTCATCGTCATTATCCCGTTCAGAAGCCGGTACATATGATGTAATACAAGCTGAAATACAGCACGCTAAGCGGCACGAATTGCCGACGTGTGTAGCCATGTCGAACAATAATGACGGACAGCATAATGGCAGCTCCTTTGATGTCGAAAATGACGCAAAGAAGAGAGTAATATTACTTTTTTCTTTAATAAAAAATGTATTGATAAAAAATTCTATACAAATTTTAATTCGTTAGAAATGGCCCACAGAGAAATCATACTTTTTGGCAAAGGAATTGCTCATGACGGAGAGAACATACAAAAAGGACTTGGAAATACTAAATCGATCATTCCGCCAAGAACTCTCCGCACAAGATGTGGAGAACCTACAACCACTATTCGATTTTCTCGACTCAATGGCACAACATCACAATACATTCCTACGCGACATCGAACATCGCATGGTGCTTTGGGAAGGGCGTGGAACGCACGATACCCATCGCATCGGCGATGTGATGATGAAGAATATCGCAGTGTTGCCTGTCTACGATGAATATGTACAGTCGCATATTGAAATCCTGCTTTGCATGAACGAGATGTTTGAAACAGACGACCGATTCCAACAGATCTACAAAGATTTCGAACAACAGAAACTGTGCTACTTACCAATTGGTGAACTGCTACTAAAACCGCTAAATCGCATATTACACTATCAACTGATTTTGGAACGTAAGTAAATAGCGCACTCATTTAAATTTTAAACAAAAACCATTGTAATTTCTTTGTTACTCCATAGGTTTGTGTGATTTTTACACCGAAGAGCACATCGACTATGCTGATTGCCAGGCAGTTTATCATATTCTGTTGAGAACTGCCAAGCAGATTCGTGAACAATTACCCGAATCGGAAAATTTCGTGCAACTCTGTGAATTGCAGCGTGACATAACTGGGTTCGATAAGTTGGTGCAGAACCAACGAAGACTGATAAGACAAGGTTGTCTACTCAAGCATTCGAAACGAGGACTGCAACAGCGTATGTTCTTCTTATTTTCCGACATTCTACTTTACGGCACCAAATCGCCGATCGATCAGTCATTTCGCATTTTCGGTCACGTCCCTGTGCGCTCTTTGCTCACAGAAAATGCCGAGCACAATACATTCTCTATATTTGGTGGGCAATGTGCAATTACAGTGAGTGCTGGCACTACTGCCGAGAAGACCCTCTGGTTGGCAGAGCTTTCTAAAGCGGCAGCAGATATCAAGAATAAGCCACCAACACAATTAACCTTAACTTCGCTAAAAAATTTCAGTGAGTACTCAGCAGACTTGTTATAATATTAATAACATTTAAGACGTAACACATTGAGGAAGTTAATATCGCGTATATTAGGAATTTTATTGAAAAGAAACTCATTGAGAGTGTGAATAAGTTGCTGTAACAGTAAAAATTAACTGTCGTCTTTAGAATTTTGTGTTACTTCTCAAATTATCAAAGAATCCATTACATATATTAATAATATACAATATATTAATAATATATAATATATTAATAATATATAATATATTAATAATATATAATATATTAATAATATATAATATATTAATAATTTATAATATATTAATACGCATTCTTTTATGGGCTGCCAAGAAAAGGAAGATGTAATTCCATGTAAGTCCATAAAACTAAATATATATGCAAATACAAGTTAATTGTGAGCACGAGTGCAAACTTTTCATTTAGACAAGAGCTTAGCAAGCTATACTCGAAGAACTAGTAAAAGAAATTTTGAAAATACGTAAGAAATGTCAGAACTAGCAGTCCAAATAATATTCGCTGGTAAATTGTAACAAATATGTCAGAACACAAGCTGTTTTTGACAGAAGAAAGTATAAAATTTGGAGTAACAACTGAAAGTTTCTTGTTTTTTACTTTCAAGCGTTACCGTACGCTTTCACTTTTGACAATTGTTTTAATTTTAGTCGAACAAAATTGGGATCACTACAGTAAAGTCGTTCAATAATTGTTAGTCCACTCTTCCTTGAAATAAATATTTATTGTTCTTTTACGACAGGCTCGTCGGAGGAGGGTCTCGATCTGTGCGGATTGACGAACGGTAAGACCTCCCAACAACAGCAGCAGCAGCAACAAAATTTACAAAACAAAACGCCGCCCTCGCGCAGCAACACGGCTCTACACGTTTGTTGGCATCGTGGCGCAACCGTCGGCTTGGGCGATCATCTCATATCCGCCGAAAACCAACTGTCCGGTTATTTGTTACGTAAATTCAAAAACAGCTCTGGTTGGCAAAAATTATGGGTGGTCTTCACCTCCTTTTGCTTATACTTTTATAAAAGTTATCAGGATGAATTCGCCTTAGCGAGTTTGCCATTACTGGGATATTTTGTGGGTCCACCAGGTCATCAAGATGCCGTACAAAAGGAATTTGTTTTCAAATTATCTTTTAAAAATCATGTTTACTTTTTCCGCGCTGAAAGTATACACACTTACAGTCGGTATGTTGTCCTTTACGACTATTAATATACTCTTTGAATTATTTGTTGAAATGTATTCTAATGTTTACAGTTGGCTGGAAGTCCTACGAAGCACTACACAAACGCAAGACTTCAAGAATATCAATGCGAGCCCAGCTCACTGAAGACGAATACGACCATGAGCAATAGTATTGAACGTCAGTAATCCACAGGATTCTGAGAATACAAAAAAAAAAAACATATATATCGGTAAAAGTGGTTGGTGTCGCACACTCATCAATGAAATATGAAGCAATAAATGGAAACCAATTGCTGCTACCACGCGTAAAAAAAGTGCCTTTAAGTATTTTCTCTGCCTTTGTGCGTAAATACACTAACGTGCATATGCATACATATAATCTTTTTAAAACTTTGCGACATTTGTTAATATTTGGAATATCGTTAAAATGAAAATATTTTCTATATTATATACAGTATGTAATTATATACTATATCTAATATCTTCACATTTGTCATTTACAAATTGGATTTCATATAGGTCCATATGGTAAAATCAAGCCTTTATATATATATATCGAGTATATTAGATTTTTGCATTTATAAAAAAATTGTAAATATGAGGAAAAAATGCATTTGCTTGACCAATTCCATTCTTTTATATTGACGAGCAAAAGTGTTCAAATATTTTTATTGTCTGCTAGTATTATTTTATGTACTAAACTTTTAACAATTCTTCAATACGAACCAAAAGCTGTACTTTAGTAAGTAATTCTCCGAAGACAAAATATAAACAATTCTTTCCATTGTTGATTCAGCTCACTTTAAATCACAATACTTTCGATTTTGATACTTTATAATTAAGCAGTCTACATAATGTATACATTACTTTCAACAATGTAACCGTACTAATAAATCAATCTAGATCATGTACCAAATAAATGAAATAATTTGCGTTGTCTTACCAAGGATGTTATCTGTAAGTAATATATTGTTTGGAATTGAACCATTCTTCTTCCATTCTCCTTCATTCCTTCCCATATTACAATTGTATGAAATATGTATGAATAGAGAGATTTGCCTACAGAGATGTTAGAGGCACCGGAGCTCTTAGATGAAGTTAAAAAATTTTTTCTTCGAAGTCGATTTCTCTCGTCTGAGTCAACATTTTGCTAGTTGCATACATCTTATATCCAAATTTTTACGGAAGAATATGTATTTGGGAACATTTGGGTTCCCAAAACAAAAAAAAACAAAAAACATTAATTTGAACTATGATTATATATAACAAGTTAGGTTTGCACCAATATTGCTAACCCTTTCAGTTCCTTCTCTAAAAAAGTTTTAGCATTAGAAAAAAGAGTTTTAATTAGAACCTGGTACAGAAGTTTTCTTTGTTTTCTGGTTAACTTTGGATGGTTTTAAATCCAATTTTGAGTATACATAGGCGATAAACTGCACTGCATTATAGTTGTTTGTTTTTATACTTACAAGATCGACATACGGAAATCTGATTATTTCTGTTAATATCACTGCAAATACCCTGTCCAACTAGACAAAACACGATAACCAAACGACCATCAAAGTTAAATGACGGACCCTAAGAAATCTCTCGAATATTTTGCACACTATTCATTGAGTATCGTGAGAAGATTAAATCAGAACGTAGCATCCGTAAAATCCACTTCAATCATCTTCCTTAAGGCTGTTGAAAATCGATTATTAGCAACCTCCTTCATTCTGGTAGCACCTGATCTGTTCACAAGGCCTTCGCCACACTCAACCCCCTATTATAGTCGTCACCTTTAGACAAAAAAATATTAAATAAATGTAAATATTAATTAAACAAAAACAAATAGATAAAATATAACAGAAAAATATTTAAACCTAAGATAATTCCTTCGCCTATGAGTTGTTGTTCCCAAACTGGTCTCATTTTCGTAATTTTGACGGTGAATACTGTAATAAGATGTGTGGTCTTGAAAATTCGGAGATACTACCGTTATCCTGGTATATATAACCCCAATAACATTTTAAAGTGGGACGTATATATGCCAATAATGCCAAAATAACCAAAAAATTATGTGACAACTATTATAAAAAATAACAATTTTTAAGACAATTAAATAGAGCATTGTTACATCCAAAGCAGATGTTACATCCAAAGCAGATGTTACATCCAAAGTGCAATGTACCCATCGACTAGGAAAAGGCTCCTCAATAGGAAGATGATCGCCCATACATAGACGTTCCGTACGTGATCGCTTTGTTGGTCTTTTACCACATTGATGGGTTCTACGGCGTTGACGTTGTGTGAATATAATCCAGGTGTTAACAACAGCTAGCATAAAAATCTTGAAAAAACCTTTTTCCACTATTTTTGCGACTTACGATTTATGCCGTATATTGCAGCCTTCTGATCTGCCAAATAATATATGTATGTATACATTGCAGCCTCCCATTATGCGATTTTAGTCTGCAATACCTATCGGACAACGAACTTCTAATTAAAAAACATTTTTTTGTTTTCGACACACTTTAGTTAAGGTAGGTATATGACAAGTCGGACCTCTTTCGAATTCATCAATCGAATGGTCATTACACTATCGCAGTTCATTTAGAATTGACGTTCTGAACGTTTCAGAAGTCCACTAAAAACGAGTTTATTTACGGGTTGGAATTTATGTACCGATCACAGGGAATTGTATGATCTTGAGTAAAGACTGTTAAATTTCCTACAAGCCGATTTCCTACAGTGGCATTTAGATCAGAAGATGTGTCTTTTCCAATATATACATTCAAGTCATAAGTGTAGCATGCCTTAGCATCACATCGTAACCATACTTTTATGGCTCTTTTCGTGAGTTTCAAAGTCATATACTGTTTCTAACTCGAATGACCTTTGAATTTTGCCATATATTCGTCAATGGATTGCAGACTACATTCATTTCGCCCTGCTGAGAACCTTTCTCTGATCCACGATACAACTTCTGATATATAATAATCTTTAGCAGCATTATCGGCCTTATGACAATCAAACGACATGATCGCGAGAAATACTTAGTTTTATCATATAGTTCCCCATACATAGATAAAATTTTACTCCAATAATCAGCAATTGATGTTAATTGATTATAGTGCATTGCCAAAGTGACATCCGTATGAGCTTTGTAGATTTTTGCTCTGTTTAGTGGTTTGGTTTGCACACTCTGCCTTACGTACGAATAAATCTTTTGGAAACATTTTTCGAAAAATGTCGAATTCTAGAAAGCCATGTGGAATGTAAATAACACTCCCTCTCTACGGGCATTTTGCACTTTGTTTCAAAAACGATGTTGTCGTCAAACCTTGTCAAACATTGTATCAAAGACACTCACTCTCCTCCAACTAATTTAATTCACCGCCTATAAATTGACTGTCATCGTCGCCCAGTTCCGATTCAGCAGAAGATTCATCCTCTGATTTAGCTTTTGCTGCAGGAACTTCAGTGTCTTCATCATTATCATCATCATCATCACCACCATCAACACCATCCGACGGTTCATAGCTATATTCATAGCTAAAGGTATAAACAATTATTGGGATATTATTATTGGGATTACATGTCCTATGCAGTCCAGAATATAAAGAACTTCCATTTTATACTCTTATATGTTGCAACAGAATGTATTAGTTTTGCTCACCTAAAACTTATCGAAATAGACATAGAGTTATTTATATATATAAACGGTCTTGATGACGAGACGAGTTGAATTCCGAGTGACTGTCTGTCCATCTCTCCGTGCAAACGGTAACTTGAGTAAAACTTAAAACCCCTTGATGAAACTTGGTACACGTGTTCTTCGTCACCACAAAAAGGTTGGTATTGCAGATGGGTGCAATTGGACTACTGTCACTCCCACAAAATGACGTTAATCGAGAACATAAAGAGAACTACAACTAAGCAAAAATTTTTGATAAAACCATGAAATTAGGTACAAAGAACTCTAGTGGAAAGGGGTATATTTGGGTAAAAAATTAGTCACAGTGGGTATGGTTCCGCCCCCACCAGGTTTAATGTACATATATCACAATCCGTTAAAGCTGTATCAACCAAACATTCTCAGAATAAGTCTTTCTGCCACCTCCTCATTCAATCGGAAAACGAGTAAAATCAGATAATAACCACGCCTACTTCCCATATAAAGGTTATGTTGAAAACTACTAAAAGTTCGCTAACTCGTTGAAGAAACACATTAACAACATTAAATCTTACAGTTGTGATGGTACGGAAGGAATGCATAGAAATTAGTGTAAATTTTGGATAATGGGTGTGGCACCGCCCACTTTTAGGTGATTTTCAATATCTCAGGAACCGCTTTACCTATTTCTACCAAATTTGTTATATAAAATTCAAGCTGGATCTCTATGTTACATTGTGAAAATGGGCCGAACCGGATTACAACCACGCCTACTTTCTATATAACACAATTTTAAACTTCATCCGATTCTTTCATCTGAATGAAACTTCGCACAAATAGTATCTCGCGATATATACATATATACAAATATTCCAGATATAATGATTTGCGCATTTCCAGCTGACTTTAAACCTTTTATGTAGGTCGATATGTGTGGTATTTCAGTGAAATTAAGTGGATATGTTTCCTAAAAATTATGCGGTTTAGAGCTAAATATGAATGAAATCTGTATAGAAAATGGTCTAAGCTCCTTATTCTTTATAACAATTTCCGTTTCTCTGGTTGACATTTTCCTAATATACCCAATATATTTAATTAAGACACTTTGGTTGGGTTTATATCGCATATATCTCATTTGAATTAATTTAGTAGATTTTAATATAAATATCTCTGACACGAAGTAAAATATAATAATGAAAGTCATGATTCTATGACCTGTACTATAAGTTAATAAGATCCCAAATATTATTAGAACTCATTCATGATTTCGTCGAATAATGAATGTTGAATGAAATGTTGAAAATTTATGTGTTCCCCCTACTTTAGCCTTCGCATATTGAGAAAGTATAAAATGTTCGCTTACACCCGTACTTAGGCCTTCCATACTTGTTTCACTTTAATTCATTTCAATTTTCAATATATTCGATTCCGATACATACGATTTCAATAATAACGGGACGCGTTTACTGTTCATTAAAGAAAACTTCGAGCTTTTAGTTGAATCTGTTGAATGACTAACAGCATAAAAGGTAAAAGTTATATATGTATAAGTTTGAGGTTTTCTGTGTCATATTTTCCCAGTAGGGATGAAAGGAATAAGAGCCTCAAGGTGACGACCAGCGATTTCCAATATTTACTTGGTAACAACTTTTCTAAGTAACTATATACATATGTTTCTTGAGGAATGCAATATTTTTTGATAAGGTAGAAGTCCATCGATACCCTCTATTGACTTCGTCAGAGTTTTCGATATCGGCGTTTCCATCTCAGAAATGATAATGACAATTTAAGAAATTTTTTGGATCTAGGGGATCTTATCGGTGATATGAGGTATTATACATTTTCCGCATTGCGTGAATCGAGAAGGAAAACCAACAAAAATTCTGATTCGAGCATCAAACCAATAACATCAGAATTCATGATATCTACTACAACCTTTTTTCGTTTTCAAGCCTGTTTCCGGTAACTATTAGATTCCACAATCTGATGTTCTCTTAGGTATTTAATAATAGGAATTTACTCATATTTTGTGATTTGTAACTATCTAAATTCCACCCGATTGATCGTGACCATGCCATGTCTGCGTCAGTCTCCATCTTTAAGTGGCTTAAACCCTTACTTTGTGATGACACTTTAGAAGGATTTTCTAACGAAGAAAAAAATTGTTTTTTCTTGGAGTAAGCTCGTCAGGCATAGGCATTATACCGTGGATACTTTTTTTGTATGCCCGAACCATAAAACTTCATGAATTTGTCAATTGTACTTCAAGTTGACATTTTGAAAACTGAAATAAGAGACCACTTATATTATCATTTCGTAATTCTTATATTGTATTTTTATAAGTTTTATTTATGTTAAATATAGGTATACGCTCTTGTTTATTTGTAATTGCTTAAACATAGTAAAATGATTTCAGCTGTTTTATTGAATCATGTGCAGCATACTTAAACATACTATAATTTAAGAATCACACACACAAAACAAATAGCAAAATGAAAGCAAGTGAGTTTAATAAAGCAATTTTAAGAATTTATTACGAACATTGGCTCTATTTTGCTACGAATCAAATTTCTTCATCAAAACAAGTACAATGAATGCGACGAGAATTACAGTTTTTTAATTTTCTTCTTAGCAATATTGACACTGGTGGTTTAAATTAGTAATAATATTTTGGTACACTGTTTTCTGAAATAATCAATGTGACTTTATTTCTAAAACAAGAGTAGTAATATGCAAAGCTTCTGAGCACCAATTCAATGTTAGTTATAACAATAGAGGAAGTAAATAGGGTTTACAGGTTACCGACGTCATCATCAAGCCCTTCGTAGTAAGTTGAAAAAGGACAAAGGGTTATGTAACATATATTTTCATCTAAACCTTAATTCATTGGCTTAAAATGTTTTTGTCGAAATTTAACATCAATCACTTAGGGTGTTGATGTTTCTACATTCTAAATTTCAACTCAAAAATTACACTGAAGATAATTTCCATTAAGGTACATACACATAATAATGTAATTGATTTTTATTTGTTAGTATATTGTTTTCTTCTACAAATTCTATATATTTCTGAAGATGTGAAGCACGACGAAATAGCGTTTCGCAGGTCAACATTAATCGTTTGCTTTGCTTCAACCGCAGTATCGATTTAACATTGAATTATTAACGACAAATCCTTCATGTCAATCGGTCATTAAAGGGTTGAACATAGCAATTACATTGATATTTTTACGAATATCTTAATGAGTTGAGTTCTCCATTTCGAGCTTGCCACTTTTATTCATACAGTTTTGGGTTGGTTTTTGATTTTTTTTCTGCCATAAGTGCAATTTCATCTTTTTTTGATAAGCTTGTTTTTATTGCATTTTTAGCAACACAACTTACACGACGGAAAAAGATGTGCGAATGTGTATGACTTTTGTTTTTATGTATTGTATATTATGTATTATATATATGAATGTTAAATTTTAATATTTTAATTTTTTTCTTCGAATTTTATTTCAATAAAACATTATAGATGCTGCAGTTGCAGTTCTTCTTCCTACTGCACTAGCAGCTGCAGTTGTTTTGCGTTTTGTAGCTGCTGTGGCGGATGGCTAGTCGATGAAACTTTGTTCAACACAAGCTTTCACTCGCTTCTCGTATTCGCGACGATTCTCTTTATAGAGCTGAGCAGCTGTGGAATTAGCTGGTGAGTTGGGATTCGGATCACTTAATAGAGACTAAAAGTAGATATTCAAATATTTTTGGATTAAGTATTAATCATTTGTGTACGTGCTCCAATTATTATTATTCTACTAATTAATACCTGTATAGATGTTAGAATAGCTGAAACATCATATGTGGGACTCCATCTGTTCTGCAAGATGTCCAAACAAATTCCACCATCTGCATACACATTCGGATGAAATACTTTCGATACGAATCTAACCGTTGGGGGTTTATTTGGATACTCTTCCGTAAATTCTATTGTTAATTTAAAGGTACCGTCTTCGAATGGGGTGTCGTGTGGACCGAAAATCACAGCATTCCAAATCATAATATTGTTATCTGTTGGCGCTCCAGAAACTCCAGTTGGTGGATCTTCTTGAAGTCTGAAATTTAAACATAAGAGTATTTAATGAGTGCTTTGAGATTTTTTAAGAGGCAAATATTATTTTTGTAGATGGAGTTTGATCACAAGCTGTAGTTCTTGCTAATTTTCTTCTGGTTTTAAACCAAAATTTTACGAAGAAGTATTGCATTCCCAAAATTCTCATTGAAGTGAATTGCAGACTCTTTCGAGTCTAATAAACAGCAGCGAGCAGTGAAATAGTCGTGGGTATCAGCACTCTTAAATCTTTTTTAATTGTTAACATTTTTAAATATTTATATAAAATAAAAAATTTATTATATAAAACTTTACTTCACATGGAAAATAAGTGAAGCAAGAAAAGAGTAGTGCATAAAAATACATAGTGTAATCTTAAATGAACTTTGGAAGATATTTTTGAAGTTCTGTCTATACCTATACTTAGTACTTAGTACCATGACATTTATTTTTAATAACAGCTATGCAACATATCTTCAAAGTCCAGAAGAGTTTCGGAACTGTTCGGAGATATAATTTGGCATGAAAGCTTAGCCACGGAGCACACATCTCGTTGTTGTTTTTTGGGCTCTAAACAGATTTCTTAATATCAGCCCAAAGGTTTTCAATAGGATCGAGGTCAGGAGGTTGGGCTGGTCAGTCCATCACCTTAAATTCATTGACCCGAAACCATTCCCTAGCCAGCCTATTAATGTGTTTGGGGTCAATAAGACATCGTGCTAGGTGATTTTTCTTTAATAAATTATGTTATCCTAACCTTCTTCTCGCACCACACAGGCTAAATTTAATTCGTCCTGGATCCCTACAGCTAACATTGTTGGACGAGATTTGGCGTACCTGATAATATTTCGTTCGACAACCCCTGTAAGAATACAACTATGACGTCTATTTTCCTTTTTTTCTAAGCTATTGCATTAAAGACCTTAAGGTTCTTTGTAGGTTTTGCAGCTTTGAATGAGGTTTTTAATCAAAATTCGCTTTTCGTCACTGCAATGTTTCACGCGTCCCACTAAAGGATACAAACGTATATCCCTTTTTTTTCTCAGTTTAGAATATGGAAAATAACTGAAACTTACAATTTATGCGAGTTAAAACTATTGACGTGAAATCAAATTGTTTACCAAGTTTATTGCTCACTACTATCGCTCACTACTCACTACTGTTTCATTGCTCGTTGAGAATTACAAACAACACAATGACATTTGACATTTTCAAATTGAGTGCAACAGGGTTTTGCATATTACAAAATGTTACTTTATGAGTAATCGCTACCAATATATTGTGATGTGCCAAATATACAACAAAATTTATTTAAAGAATATCCACTACTATTTCAATGCTGTATGTACATATGTATGCATATAGTGCTGGGCAAAATAAGAACTACAATGTTCTTGTATAGCTTGAATTATAATTCTTATTTGTTTATTGTTTGTTGAAGGTATCCATGTAGACATTTCTTGAAGAGGACTATCCTTAAGATGACGTCCATAAAAATACTTAATTAGCTTGCACTGAACAAGGGTTTAGATATTATCAACAACAGCAGATATATATCTGAGTCCATAATAGTACCGTATTCTTAGTGGAATATTCCGCTTCGTTTGGGTATTTTAACATGACAATTACCTTTCAAGTTTCCAAATTGGAATGGGGCAATATTTAATAACACTTCGTATATTGTAAATGTTTCTTGTGCTTGTTCATTCTTATTTATTTGAACATACGTATAAATGATTTATATTTCAGTCAAAGTTCATACTACTCTATATAATTTTGATTTACATTTTTTTAAGTTGTGTTTTAGATTTTTTTGTACACAGTTTGATTTGTTCATTTGTGAAGCACAGCACTACATATATGTATGTATGTATTCGAACTAAGTAGCTCCTCTTAGTTCTTTCACCTCAATAATGTATAAATAAATCTTTATGTATTTATATATCTAAGTAAGTATGTGCAGATATTAACATTATTTGATTATACAGACGTATAAGATCATATAAACAAAGTTCAGTACTCTTAACATACTCAAGTACATATATATATATATGGTACTTTCTCCAAGTTCAGGTGCAAAAAGGTCAATAAAAATATTATCAGACAGCATATGTGGTTTCAGCGGTGGAAAACATTCCGCAAATAGTTTCGGGACTGCTGCAGAGTTGAAAGTCCTTGGTCAGAAAAAAATTCCATTCCGGTTAAAAGGACGAGATCAGACCAAAAATCGCTTTCAAATTTTACATGCACGTATTTTTCGATTTCTAATTGTTTGATAATTCCTAGTTCATTCAAAATATAAAATAAAATATGTAAGGCAACAAAAATTTGTAAATTTAACACAAATTAGACCTGTTTATTTTAATTTTAATCATTTTTTATGTTGACGTACACCACAGCAAAGGGAATGAATTATCCTTTCGGATTAATTGGAATAATGTTTAGAATACGCCTGCATGACTGCATGAATAGATTACTCTGAATATGTAAGTTTGTGTAATGCATCTGCAACCAATTTATATATTAAGAATAATATAACTATGATGATATCGAACAAACTTAAGACATTTGTTCGCATGTGTAGTAGGGAAAATATACCCATTTTTCACCAAATTTAGCAATAATACTGATTAATGCATCTTTAAAAATACGCATTTATACTATTAGGTTGTAAGCATTATCGTATCGCTCTTGCTGAAAACTAATAAAACAATGTACTCAAAAAAGCATTTCCTCAAAAACTTTCAAAACAGTAAAAGAAATTCTGTTGAAATGTTAATGACATTTATTGTGCATAAAAGCTGTTTGCAAAACTTTAATTGGGGTGGTTTTACATGGTTTATTTTGTTAATAATAATTTCGTTTTGTTTTATTTTGTTAATAAATCAATTTAAAAAAATTGTAATGTTAATAATATTAAAGTATAGTAAATATGATTGGGTGAATAAAAATTATGTTTTGTGTGTATGTATGTCTAAATTTTTGATCGAATCAGGGAAGAACGTTCAATGATTTAAGTAACACAAAACTGAAACCTCATTTCGTCTATTAAAATTGAGCGTTTATATTGAAGAATTTCAAGGCAATTCCCACAACACCGGTTCTACGGTACCGGAATTGACCCGGTCCTTTGTATTCGGCCAAGAGCAGTTATTTCGAGAATCCAACCCTGTTTGGATCGGTAAGTAGAAAACAGAATTTGTTATCAACAGAGCAACTTCTACAGCTGGACTGCTCCAAATCTCCTAATCCATGCTGGCATTGAGTCCAAACAGGGACCGGAGGAACTTTTCTGCTGCAAATGCGTTAAAAGGCTCCATCCAAACTCTAGCTCAGTTAGGTGACATACATGCAATGGATGGAGTCATCTTAAGAACTGCTCCTGCATTAAGACACACAGAGAGTGGACCACAAGATATTTGCCCCATGCTGCCAACACACCACAGCGACAAATGCCGAAATCACCCCTGCAGTCGCTCGGAGCGAAACCGCCTTCTAGGAACATCAATAGGACATTCCATTTCCATTTTCCACATTACAGTTCGTCGACGATGTTCAACAATTTACCGACCAAAATCCGGACGTGACAAACTTTCGACAAGCACTGAACGAGTGGAGCCACCAACACCTTCAATGTCTCCCTCCCAGTGAATGGCGTCCTCCTTCTCCTCCCGTAGAAACAGCTCGTTTCCTGGACCTACCGTCTGGATAACTGCTACAAGAACAACAACAGGAATTTCAAGGACGGGCTGGTAATATACCATCACGTGTATCTAAAGGGTCACGCACATATAATTTTGACATTCCTTAAGAACTTTCTTTTTTGTTATCCATGACTAATAGAACAATAACAATATATGTATACATATTTTGCATGTTGAATTTCGCAAATATGCGTTTATGAATAACAAAATCATGATCATACCCTTAACAGATGAGTCAAGGCAGATGGCTACCGTTTGAGTACCCGCAAGTGGAGCCGTACAACCACTGAACTAGGAAGCGAACATCAAGAGGAAGCAGCAAAATATATCATGTAATCAATAAACCACTTAAATCTAAGAACATTGTTTAAAACGAATGTTTATTGGATAAATACATTGTAGTTAATAAACATGCACACATATTTCTACCATTGGGTTGTTTTAATGTTACTACATTGTGATTTCATAATAAAATTAATTTTTGTAAATTGGTAAATTGGTAAAAATGTAAATATGTATATTTTTTGAGAGAGACAAATACAATAACAATTGCCATGTCATAGCATGAGGTTCGTACGAATTTTCGGGAAAGTATAGAAGTTCCGTAAAAAACAAGTAAGAGAAAAACTAAATAAATTCACAATGCCAATGCCAGCAAATCTGTGGCCAAGTGACACGCAAAACGAGGAACTGCGTACATAAGTATATATGTTCATATATTCCTGAGCAAACGAAATAAAAAAAAATGCAAAATATAAACCATGTGAAGAAAATATCACACGTAATTTTTCATATACACCTCTTTTATTAAATTTCTTTTGCGTTTTCTTTTTTTTTAGTTATTTCCATGGGTGATTCTCTATGCTAAATTGGGCTGAACTACAAGTATCGCTCATCGGGTTCAAGATTTCTTTTCTTACCTTTTAAAATCTCTCATAAGACGTCTGCGTGCGGGTGTTGACATTTTCCTTTTATTCTTATAGCGCTTTTACGCTTTTCAACAATGAAATTAACAATTTTTACAAATTTTAGCTCAGAAGCGAAATTTTTTCCTTATTACACGAACACAACTAGAAATCGTTTCGCTTTACTTCTTTCTGCAATTCTTTTTTGCTGCGTTTTTATTTGTGTGTGTTACCACCGTTTTCTATTGCTTCTTCTTCACTTATTTCTATATACGTTTTTCTTAAGGCTTCACACTCTTACGTTATTTGCCTTTAAGCAAATACTGAAATTATATTCCGCTTGCTTCTAATGATATTCTTCCTAGCGCGTGCAATTTTTTACTAAAAGTCAACCAAATATATTGACAAATTAAAAGCAATTATCAACAACACACTAGGAAACCGACAACACTTCATGAAACGACGGTAACACAATGCGAAGAAATAAACGATTCAGAAGAGATAAACAAATGTATCACAATTGGCAAGAAAAAGGCAACTAGGTAAATCACTAGTCAAGTCATCAGCTGACAGCAGCCTGTGTCTCATATGTACGAAAAAGACAATGCTCTTCAGTGAAATTGCGTTATCAAGTTTTTATCTCTCTTGCAGAAAATTTGGAACCCCATTGAATTATTCAACTAACTAGTTATCTCTTTCATTAAATTTCTATGATGTCTTGATTGTGTGGAATTCGCGTCAATTATTTTTATCTTCACACATACAATAAAAATTTAAGATGATTGTTATTCAACGATTTCTTGATGAATATATTGTTTTAATAGAAATAGAAAATAGATTGTGCGTTTTTTACTACCCAAAACTGAAATAATCTTATGGTTCTCGAATCACACGTAAAAATACAATTTACTGGGCACTGTACAAAATAAACCAAGAACGTCTTCAATGGCTTTCTATGTGGCAATGCCAGAGTATATTTTACATATTCAGTGTAACCAGATCTCAATAAATTTAACTTGGTTAAAAATGTATATAATTAAACGAAGTCCAAAATTTATAGATTTAATACTTTACATAAAAAAATATGCAAGTATAAATATGAAAGACATATATAGTATATAAATACATTAAATATTACAATATTTATCCTTTAAACTTTCTTATTATTTTTTAACTCCTTGAAATTGACGAAGCATTGAAGGAATGAATTTTGATGAAATGAATGAATGAAGTTCAATAGTAAACTATGTATATATATACATCCATAGAATAAAAAGCTTCTACTTATTGGACTAATATAATATAAAAACAATAAGTGTAATACTAGTAAATTAAAAAAGTTTATTAAAATATTTTTAAAGCATATCAATTCGTTTTCGTCTTACAGAAAGCTTCTCATTTGCTAACGATAATCCATTAAACATTATATTATCTATCTTCGTATAAAATTTATAGAAATTGTGCTTTAATATTTAAATCATCCCATTCAGTTGAAATTTACGAATTTGTAGAAGAGAAATATATTAGGTGTATAGTAATTTGGTCTTAAAGAGATATTTGTTGTATGATATACATATAAAAAATAGACGGAATGTTAAGTATTTTCTTATTTGCCATATTGAAACATAAATAAATGCTTGCATTTACATGGTGGGTGTTTATGTTTTACACTCGTTATGTAAATGTGTACATCTTAACAACTACAGCTTCATTCGAATACAGTGGCTATGTATTTTATTTTGAACTGGATAATCAATCACCTCAAAATGGTTCCAAGAGAACGATATTAGGATTTTGCATCTCCAAAAATAATTGGTACTGTGAGAACACGCACAACCAACAATAAATCTGTAATTAAAATACAATTAGGAAATTTTCCATTAAATATGTGACATTAATTTACATTGTAAGCCATCCAACAAAAATTTAAAAGAGCAGAAAACGTTTGCTCCAGCTGTAAAATGTAAAAATATTATATAACTATCATTATATCATAAATATAAAACTTACATAGATATAGTAGCCGCCAATAAGCCAAAGGCCCCAACAAAACTGGAACAATATTCCGAAGCCGACTAATATAAGCCAGGGTAGTAGCCAACCCCGTGTGCTATGGTATTTACCAATATCAGAAAACATATGAATAATATAATATATAAAATATGTGATTTTACCTTATACTTATTCCATAATATACAAAATACGAAGCAATTATGAGAAGTAAAAAGTATGATATGAATATCCCGCCATAGACCGGCATCGAATATCTAATATCCGTTTCAAAAAGTGGTGAATATAGTTGCGCTGATTCTCCGCCTGATAACATGTAGCTGATCTAAATTTTAATGTTTCGTATAATTTTATATAATTTCTTGTTCCTATGAACAGAATATTATTGGTTTACCAATGTGATAAAAACCACTGATACAGCCGCCGTATATACCGCCACGGCATAACTTCCGGTTTTCACAGAATTCGACCAAATAATTGGCGACCAACAAGACTCCAAAACAACCATTTCGCTATTAAGTAATTAAATTTATCATAAATTTTCTTTTTCTATTGGCATCGATCAAAAATACAAATCAAATTAATCCCAGCTTTATACTCATTGAACCAACTTAGGTGTGGCCTTAAAGTCACGCCCTTAAATTGACACACACATATTATGAATTCTCATTAACTCGTACGGCTTTCAAGCACACTAGTAATGCTTATATTTCTCACCTTTAAAATGTTTGCGCTCTAATAATAACAATTTAACTAAATTCGTGTTTTTAATAATCGTTCACGAAAAGTAAACAATAAGTATAATTTATATACAACTACTTGCTGCACTGGAATTAATTGGAATGAAACAAGTAATCAAATTGACAAGAACATGTATTGACATATTCGGCTTTGCCAGATTAATTCGAGTTAAATACAATGAACATTTAATTTGTGTTATGTAAACAGAATAATAATGTTACTTCATGTTGTGGATACTAAACTTACTCAAAGCTCAGTTACGCGATCGAGAATTTTCTTTCAAGTTGATTCCACAAACTGCTTGCCAAGATTGATTGACAGCTGTAACGTGGGTTGCACGCAACTTGATAATCAATCTTAGTTCCAAGAAGTCAGAAACATATTTAAACCTTCTTGCAATTCTGAAAGTTTTGCAAGAAATATATAAATTTGCTTATTTCAACTTTATGTTTACAGCATTGTAATCTGTGCGAAGAGATATTATTTTTGTTTTCACATCTTCCTCAAGCATTTTCATTTCTCCAGAAATTTATTCCTAAAATTTTTTAATATTTAGAGATTTATATTCCATAGAATTATACGGCTATTATACAGTTCTATAAATCGCAATTATTCATAATTTTTATCGAATTTATGCCGTGCCAAAGAAAATTTATTTGCAAAACTGTCTCAGCTGTTTTGACTTGATTACCAATTTGTCACACAACTTGAATGGAAATGGTTCATGTTCGAAAAGTGAAAGTGTGTGCATACATATTTCTTTCTTAAGTTACAAATTTGGTTCACTTGTTTATTTGGAAATAATCTTAAGGAATTTGAAGGCTTGGCCCTTTAAATAATAATCATATGAATAGACTGCGATAAAAAAAAACGAGACTCCTATGTTTTAAACATTTTAAAAACTTCAAGTGCATACATAGATGTAATAATTGGTCGAGATGTGTTTAGTCGGCACTAATAAATATTGATAGTTGCATAGAACCGATTTAAAAGGAGTCCAATACTCACCAATCACTGCAGAAATATTTTGACCTCTAATTAGAATGCTCACAAAATAAAAAAGAATTTAATAAAAGAGGAATGAGACTTCCCTATGCTTTAGTTAATTGAAGGGCATTATAATTGTAGGCTTTTTATGGAAAGGGTTAACACAAACTTTTTAATTTTTATGCAATATATATTTTTAAGTTGTACTAATAATGCAAATGCATTACCTTAAGAGATAAGATATACAGTCTTTTTTTAAGCAGGCAATTTGGAAAAAGCTGATTTTATTGTTGTGAAACATTTTTGTTTCGATGTATTCTGAAAATTTGAGAAGAGTAAACGGAAAATTGTTGAACTTGACTCATGTACTTGCTGCTGCACTTGATGATCTTGATCGGATGTGGTTAAATCTATGTATGCATTTCCCTCGTCGCTTGGATGCTTTCCTATCTAAACTAACGGAATATAAAAATTTGACATGGATTTCTAAACATCCGTTAGTTGGACAAACCTATAATGGCCGGAATTCAAGGTATTGCGGGTATAAGTTTGCCGAAAAACTTACTTTTATTAGCCAGCGGTGTTCGTCTATACCAAATATCCACATGGCCTACTGCAACACAGCAACAACGCCGGCAGTTGACATTAATATCACAATACGACATCAATAGCGGTAGTTTGGATGTGTGAGTAGTAGTCGAGTAGACGAGACTTATGTATTTATTTATTTTGCATTAATTTGAAATTCGGCGAAGACCAAGACTTCGGCAGCTTCAACAATAACCAAGTTTATGCCACTTTATGATGCGAGTGCCTGTTGCATACTTAAATTATTTTGCAACTAACAACTAAATATGTATATATCGGTATGTGTGTCTGCATCAAAATTCTAAAAAACATGTCAATATTTACATAAATATAATATATCAGTATGTACACACCCGCCAACAATAAAATAATAACAATAGATGTGTGATAGATGTTCCGTGTGTGGTAGCCGCCGCAACGTAAACAGCAGCAACAGCAACAAAATGATCTCAACTGACACCGACAAACCCAAAAAGTGGCAACTTGAGCAGACAAAAGTGCGTTATTAGGGTTTTTACTTTTGGCATCCGAGAGCGGTGTTATTCTTGTTGCCTCGTTTTTGGTTTTGTTGTGTCTCTTATTCTGGGTGCATATGTGAACGTTTTGTTGCTTATTATCGGCAACTTCTCTTTTGATGTTGCCCATTCCGTTCACAGACACAACTCGGCTCGGGTAATTTTCTGCATTCCCCTTCCCCTTCAAATCATTTTCCCAAAATTTTGTTTGCAACATATACGCTGTAAACAAGTATGTTCTTCATTAGCTAATTTTTATCCTTATTCGAAACTTTTTTTTAATATTTCCGTTATATTATATGTATTTACATATGTATACATATTTGCATATTACATATAAAAAGTATAAGATAAAATTAAAATTTCTAAACATGTTATATGTATATATTCATTGGAAACTGAGCGCAATGGCAACCATTCGAATAATTTCAAAATAAAAAGCAATGCCAAATTACGTAGCATCGAACTTATATCAACTAGAACACTAAACGTGTTGCTCGATCATGAGCAACTCGGCGCCCTTCGTTTTTCCCCGTCGCCTCGAGTTACGGTAGCAAAAGTCTTCGTGTATGAACCCGCACTTACATGCCTTCAGTTTGGGTAATAGATGTTGGTGGTCATACTGGTCCTCTCAATTAACACGATAGCATTGATCTGCTTAATGGTGCTGTGTGTGTATCTTAGCAGATCGGCGTTTTCAATTTCAACTACACAGCTAACGAAAGTAGAACAGACTCAAAGTTGCTAGTAGAAAAGTGTTTCCAAGTTAGCGACAAGCAAACAGAGAGTAAATTGTAGAGAGTAAGACTGTAAATTTTAATAAGTTCTTTAAGTTCAGTCTTGAAAATAGTACTTTTTAGCTTTCTGCCAAACCTGACGTAGGTATATCCTACATGGGTTGCAAAATCCTTGGCAAAAATATCTAATCCGTAGCTTAAAAAAACTGTAGTGATATTTCATTTAATCGTTCTCAAGTTATTGGTATCAAATTGACGCTATCAGTGTTATTGTTGTTTTCAATGGAAAATTATGAATTTCGCGTTTTGGTACTGATGGGGAAAGGCATCGTTGAAGCAGAAAAATTGCTTGATAAGTCAAGCATTGGTTTGATGAATTTCATCGCAACCGTTGCAGCACAAATGATGCATCAGAGGCAGTGACGTCCAAATGCCAGTATTTTTTGGGAATCACATGGAATTATTTGCATTGGCAACTTCGAAAATAGCAAAGTATTCACAGTAAACAATATTACTGTGCGTTATTGGAGAGATTGGGTGTCGACTAAAGACTAAAGACTAAAGACTAAAGACTTTTCATTTTCAACTCAAATATCAGATAACCAATCTTTTTAAAAGATGATATTTTGGAAAAGGTGTCAACTGACGAAAAAAATATGAAAATTATAATTTGACTAATTAGTGATAAGTTGCAGTTAACTTAACTATTCGATAAGCTGATAATTGTTGACAATTGAGATCAACTATTAGTCTACGGTGCTCCGTTTGCTACAAGCAAGGAAAGAAAGAAAGAAAAGCGAGGAAGCTTTCAGGTGTTTGCAAAACTTTATATTAAACAGTTTTGCAAATGATGTCAATATACGAGGTATGTTCAGAAAATAACGGGAATGTTCTTCGACTTTAATGGCATATTGCGTAATGAATTCTTGCCTCAAGGTCAAACGGTAAATAAGAAGTACTGCCTAGAAGTTCAACGCCGTTTGCTTGCAGCAATCCGAAAAAAGGTTCGGATTTGTGGAAAAACAATTTATGGCTTTTGCTCACTTTTGTTCAATTCTGCTCACACTTCGTTGCTTGGCACGGAAAGGCAGTATAGCAATCTGTGTAAAATTTGGAGAATGGGTGTGGCACCGCCCACTTTTAGCTGAAAACCATTATCTCAAGAACGCCTTATCCAAATCAATATATATCCAAATCATATTCAATCAAATTTGGTTTATGACATTATATTTGAATCTTTATATTACTTTGAGAAAATGGGCGAAATCGGATAACAACCTCGCCTACTTCCTCTATAACAGAATTTTAAATTTAATCTGATTCTTCCACTTTAAAGTATATAAATCAAATAAGTCATATAGTGCCTTCAACATATACCTTCAACCATACCATCTCATGGGTAAAAATAGTCAAAATCGGCATATAACTTTTCAAGCCCGCAAATACCTAACATAAGGACCACAGTTCCTATGGCTGACTATACCAAAAATATCGGTAAATCTATAGGATATCGTAATGAAATTCGATGATTATCTTTCCATGATAATAGTGTGCTTTTGTGTAAAAATGGGGAAAATTTCTTTCTCTAACTTCTTTATACCTAATATGAGGATTTTCTTTATCTCGTTAGACTTTATACCATATATTCCGGTCAATACGTGACTTATCCCTTTGAAATTTAGAGAACGTCTGTTTCTGATAACAGTGCGTCTATGTGCTTAAAATGGATAAAAACGGTTAAACACTTCCCCTAGCCCCATGTACCTAATATAAACATTTCGAACATCCGGTTGGCTTTATACGATAAATATCGCCCTATAAGATATTTTCGAAAAATTAAGTGAATAATATTGGATATACCATAGTTTAATGCCAAAAATGTGCGAAAGCGGTTAACGAATTACACCAGTTCCCATATAATACATATAATGATTTTCGTTATTCTAGCAGACTTAATAAGATTGTGTGGAAACATGTCCTCTAGTGTCCCCCTGTCCCTAATATACCCGATATGGGGATTTCCGACTTTGGAGCTGTCTTTAAACCTTTTTATCTTTTGCAATATATGTGATCTTTTAATTAAATTAAATGGATATGTTTTCTTAAACAAAATGTGTGAAATGTGGTTTCGCGCCAAATATGAATGAAATTGCTCTAGACCGTGGCTTAAGCCCCTTATTGCTAATATAATGATTTTGGTTTCTCTTAGTTGTGTTTTCTTATATACTCAATATATTTAATTAAGCCACTTTGGTTGAGTTTATATCGTATATAACTCATTTGAGTTAATTTGATAGATTTTAATATAAATATTTCGGAAACGAAGCAAAATATAGCAATGAAAGTACGTGAGTCTATGGGGTGTAATATAAGTTAATAAGAAACCAAATATGTTTGTAATCCATTCACGGTTTCATCGAATAAAGAATTTGAAAGTTTTTTAATATAAAATTTTTCCAGCGCCTGGAAGTATTTCCCTACCTTTGATCGTTGCACATTGTGAGAATATAAAATGTTCGGTTACACCCAAACTTGGTCCCTCCTTACTTGTTTGATATGCTCTTTAATCTCCTAACTGCTGTACTTTCGGTTTGCGCAGCACAATGGATACATACCCCTTTTAGGATATATCGAGTGCTATTATCGAAATTTATCAAATCGATATGCTACATATACTACTTGATTATGAGAGCATTAATCGCGTATTGTGCAAACTTTAAAAAGTAGTTTTTGTTCCGAAAGATGAAAGGTTCGAAAATGGCGCCAAGAATGTAAACAAAATCTTACAAAATCGCACCAGCGAATTGATTTTTAAGTCACAGAGGTGACAAAATGAGTTGCTTTGCCAAAATTACGCTCTCGAATACATCAGACTTTGTGCTCTCTGCCAACTATTGCAGCTGATCAGCTGGGAGCGTAAAAGCGATTCCAATTTATGCCGCAAGTAACTACACCGACAAGAGAGCATGTGTAAAACCATACAGGTGAGAAAAAGGAGTAAAAATCTACAACTAAGTGCGGAGTGGCGCCTTGCCAACGGCCGACGGCGAGAGCATTCGGAGTGCGCCAATGAACGCCACCGGTAGATTAGCGCGTGCACTCGAGCACCAGTCGTCATTACAAAAGTGCCCTGCGTCGCGTACAGACGTGCCATTGCGCTTCAATTTGAATCGTTTTCGCCTCGCTTTGTTTCGTTTTAATTCAAGTAAGTTTGTGGCGTGCGTCTTATTGAATTGTGTGGCGTTGGGTTATGCCGTGTTGTACCCCTTTCTGTTCCGTTCATTTGTTTTCTCTGCACTGCAGCATCAGGTTATTGCGCCAACGTGCGGGGCGCACACGTGAGTTTGTGCGAGTACTTGTGCGTTGCGAGTGCCTCATGCTTGCAAAGAATCGCGCGTCCAAATGCGAATTGTGTCCGCACATATTCATAGGGAGTGAAACGTAAAAATACTTTACAATAACAGTCGAAAAAGGCTAGCAGTGAATATGATAATTGCAGTAACCGAAAAAACATGAAAAACAGCAAATTTAAATTGGGTAAAAAACACGACGTTTGTGCGAATCCTATGTGTTTTTGTGAGTGCTCAAATACGTTGCTAAACTGAAGAAGATATAGGAATATATAAACTTTGGCGCGTAAGATCATTCGTTTGTATGTATGTGTGCGTGTGCACGTGACTGCATTGGGCTTGCTGAAGAGGCGTGAAACTTAGTTGCATGGGCGTCTTGATGATAGCGCGACAGGCAGTTGCATGCAATGTGCCGGACGTCGGCCAGTGGGCGACAGGTCCATACATACATGTGAGTGGGGATGCATGTATCAACAGAACGTAGTGGGATGTCTACTGTCAACCAACCAACTAGCCAACCCAAAGGAGAATGGGTTAGCAAGTAATACATTTAGTTGTGTGCCAAAAAGCAGATCAATAGACTCGGATAATGGTCTTCTGATCATTGCTTTTAGGAAGCACATGACACTTGAAGTGGTTAAAGTTGAACTTAAAGCGCAATTAGTGACGATTTCGCAGTCAATGTCAATGTTAATTAAACATAGCATTCCAATTTTTCGCGACGAGAATAATTCCAAAAATAAATATGTTATACATGTAATTTTACCAGGCTAGGCTTTAAGCCAGGCTAGATACCACAAAAAAAGCTTAGATAGCTCCTAGCTCCTAGGTCAGACAATTTATTCTGGGATTAAGGAAAAAGTAGTCGAATTTCTTTCTACAGGCTTTATAAAAAATGTGTTTAAGAGTATACAAAATTTAAATGTAGACATTTTGAAACAAAATGGCGACTGGAAAATCTACGGAATCATCGTTTTCTAGTATCTAAGCGGTTCTAGTTGGAAAAAAAACGGAATCTAAATTTGAGTAAGACTTTCTAGTACAGTACTTAAGTTTTAAGCTTTACATAAATAAGTCCCAGTATTGCGGACTTGCAAAAAAGTTTTAAATTTTTAATTAAAAAGATTAGCAGTAATAAAGAAAGTTGCAATAATAAAAAAGAAAACGTACGTTGCTTACTAGATAATATTATATGGATATGTGCAATAGCCTCTGATGACATCGTCGCCCGATTTAAAAATGTGGTTTCGAGAAAAAGGCGTTGAAAGTTTGACGTGCTGAAGCTGACCAACCCGAACGCTTCGACACTCCATCAGATTGGACTGGAACATTTTCTTCACTATTCTACCATTTGAATCATGTTTTTAGGACCACAAAGACTACTTTGAGCCTAGCCCTAGACCCTATCCTAGACTGGCCCTAGATTAGTTAGTTTAGTAGTTAGATTAGTTTCCTGTTTTCTTTTTTTTTTTTTGTTCCAAATTGTCGTTTTTTTTTTATTTCTTCTCAGCTATGATACTGCGGGTAAATTTTGAAGGTATTAAAACCTTTAATGACTCGAGACTGGTGATTTAGCATTACAATTACGAGCAAGCTCGGTTTTTTTCTCGGGGGTCAGTATCTTTAAGATGTTTTGAAAAGAAATTTTCGTTTGTTTGGTAAACAAATTTGCTTAAGTGAGCGTTTAAAAAAATTTCGCGCTTTGTGCTGTTTCCTAGATATAAATGCCCAACTCAGCAAAAATAGAGTTAAGTTTTACTTTAATTTAATATTTGTTTGCCCTCATTTTCAACTCCACCCTGATCCGAACTGAAATTTTTTATTTGAAATCGATGCGATGGTTGAAGTATTTACAGGAAGAAAACCGGGGTAAAGAAGCTTGAAGCGCTTCTTAGCTCCTAGAGATATTATTATTTCGAAATCAGGTACGGAGCAAACAGGAGATGAAAAAATTAAGGAAATTTATTTGTGGGGTGGAGTGACGGCTTTGATTGCGGTAGTGGCAGTGGCGAAAATGCGCGTAATATGCCTTCACGTCGGCTTCGCATCGACCCATTTAACGTGTCCCATTAAAAGTAATTTAAGTGCTCGAAAATAAGTAAAATATACACTAAAAAACTCTCAAAAAGCAGTGTGGCACATATACTTTTATCTTTGCCTATATATGTACATATGTAGGTATGTAAAGCGTTTAAAGTTCCAAATATACAAGTAAGACTCACGAAGAGGCCAGATTTCGTACATGCATGCATACATATCAGCACATGTGAGCAAACATATGGGGACTGATGTCTGTATATTTAAGAGCTGGTAAGTATCTGCAAGATACTCACAACTTGCGACCAGTCCATAACAGTCTGCTCGCACGACTGGCCATCGTATTTTGCATTCGTATGCAAACAAGTCAAAGTCCATGGCAAAAATAATAATAGCAAAAAAGATATCTGTAGTCTAAAGAAGACATTACAATTATCAGTGTATTTAAAAAAGTAAAAAAATAAAGTACAAACAAAAACAAAACACATTTCATCAAACCAAAACAATGGTAACCCAACAGAAGTAGCAAACAGCATTAAAAAGAGTCGAGTGCGTAGTTTTGTGTAACAAGCGGTAAGCATCATTCCGAAGCTGAAAACGCCGACAACAGTGAAAACAACAATAAAAACAAAGCAATCTTGCTATAAAAGAAACTTAAAATTAAAATTAATAACAATAATAATAGTAATAAATGCATAAGAAAACAATCGCTTGTTCTTCATTTCGCAACAGCAATAATAACTGGGCTATTTACTTCGAGATTGACCTTAAAGAAGCTTCAACTACTTCCTCAGCTATTTATGTGTAAATATAATCATTCGCCTACCGGTGAGTTTACAGTTATTACATAATCTTTGATGAGATATTGTAAGAGTTTAAGTGATATTATTCAGATAGAAGTTCCTCTTTAACATGTCACCTACGCTTTCAAATGTAGGAACTCACAAATATAATTTTCAACCTTGTTTCAGTATGTGTTTCATTGGTAATGAATTTTAATTGTGTTGTGCTCGTTTCGAGAAAAATATTTCCGCTTCAAATGAATACCTAGTGGGTTAAGCTGATCAGAGTATGATGAATCCAATAATCATTTAATATTAACTACCAGTTTTGCGATATTTGATATTGAAGACCCAAGCAGGCGATGCGAATTTTTTAAAATTAAATCTGTCAAGTTATCTTTAAGACAAACGATTCGAAAAGAACTTAAATTAGGCACTTCTTAATTGAAATTCCATAACTTTCTCTCAAAACACAATATTGAAGCGGTACCTCTTGAATAATTTTTCGTTTTTAGTTTTATAAATAGTGAAATTTTTTGACTCCATGATGAAATCCATATGGAGATTATTGTATTTTCTTCGTTCTGCGTAAATATCAAAAATATATTATTATATATTAATAATAATAATATATTATTATATATTATTAATATATATATTATCGAAAATTTGATATGACTAGAAAGTTTATAATTTTGCGTCCATTTGTTGAGTTAACATACAACTGAGCTGTGTATATATATCTTGATCGTGACTTCCCTTCTAATATACCATACTAAATAGCTTTGTAGGGAGATTTCCGAGAGATCACAATTAAGATTTCAGAATATGAAATTTAGATATAAGATTCAAAGTTCCAAATAAATTATATTAAAATCGAGTTTAGTCTTTATTTCTTATGAGAGCTAACCTAAAAAAAATGGGCAGTGTATCTAAATCTAGCGCATAAAGCAATAATTACACTGTACAACACTCGGCTGCGTATTGGAGTAAATCGACTATGAGAGTAAACAAGAAATTTCCTCATTTTAAATCAAATTAAAGGCCATTTGCTCTTTTATCCATTACAGTACTTGAAAATGATTTTTTTGCTTATATGCATATTGCTTATATTCTTTGCAATCAAAAAATATATAATTTGTGTTTGAAACATAATATTTTTTACATTTTCGAAGATCCGAGATCTCCTTTATATATTTATTTTTTTCACTTATGACTCAATCTCTCAATGTCAAGAAAAAAGTCGATTTTGGCATATTCTTTTTAGATCACACAAGAATGACATTCAATTGAAATCGCTTTTATGAATGTGTGGTGCGTCACTTTAATATTCCCATTTTGATAATTATATTAATTAAATTATTTACTTGCAAGTTTATTTTAGCAATTTTTAAGTCCTTCGTTACTTTTTAGTTCGAACAGTGAAAATAGGGTGTCAGAGGGAAACGTCACGGAAATTAAATATTTACTTCATTCCTGCTGCCATTGTGCTGTTGGTTCATTGATTTTACTCTTTTATTCACTGGAATGAACTTTGAAGAGATTATTAATCAAAAGCTTAAAAGTATAGAAAAAAAATTTATTTTTAAGTTCCCAATAATCACAAACCACTCTGATCAAATGGCTCAGTTGGTTAATTATTTATACTATTATTTCCTCTGTACATATGAGTATACGATGGGGACGTTTCGCACAATTGAAAAAATCTCTTTCTTCTATATGTTAAAGTTAAATTCAAGTAAATTTACTGGGTAGTATTTCTGACTAATCGATAATATACAACTTATTTCTTTTTACTTTGTAATAAAAGAAATAAAACCACACAAAATGAGCCTTCTACTATATGTACATATATAAATGTAATAAAATAAGCATAATGTTGCTTGGAACTTGATCATATTTCGATACTTTGTATTTACAGCAATGATATTTAAAGTTTATAAAAACTGCATGAAACTTGATTAAAGAAATCAACTCGGATGGGGTTGCCTTTAATTTCTTGCACGAATTAATTTTTTATGGGTTCAATTAAGTTACGATTCTCCGGAATTAATATTTGAGTTTTGAGCTATAGAGTGACAAATCTGGCGATTGAGGTGGTTGAGGGAAAATTGGATGGTACATTAACATGGGATGGTTGCTTCACAGAGACAGATCAAAAGACAGCAATATTTCTTATAGACCGTTTTATCATTTAGAACTAGTTTATTGTGTTCATTTATTTGACGTTGTTTTACTCTCGCAAGAAGTTGCAATAGAGTATAATAGTTTTGATCACCTAACGGTTGTTTGTAACACCTAAAACTAATCGAGGCAGATATAGAGTTATATACATATATATATATAAATGATCAGGATGAAAAGACGACTTGGTGATATTCTGTCCGTCCTTCCTTGCGATAACTTGACTAAAAATTAAGATATCATGCTTACACTTGGTACATGTATTCCTAGCACCATAAGAAGGTTTGTATTGAAGATGGGCGTGATCGGATCATTATCACGCCCACAAAATGACGTTAATCGACAAATTATAAAGTGCTATAACTAAGCGACAAATGAAGATACAAACAAGTAAGCTGAAGTAGGGAATCGCAGTGGGAGTGGCCTCGTCCTAATAGATTTAATGTATATATCTCACAGACAACTAAAGCTATATTAACCAAACTTTCTCAAAACAAGTCTTCCTGGCACCTTCTCATACACTATGAAATGGAGGAAATCGGATGGTAACAACGCCCACCTCCCATACCAAGGTGATGTTGAAAACCAATAAAAATGGGTTAACTCGCTTAAGAAACACATCAGAAAAATTGAATCATACAGTAAAGATGGTACGGAGGAACTCCATAGAAATCAGTGTAAAAATTGGACAATGGGTTTGACACCGCCCATTTTTCGGTGAAGTTCCATATCTCAGGAATGACTAAACAATTTGGGGCATAGCTTTATTTTCATATCCTAATGTTAATAATAATAATAATGATTCCAAAGATTACCTTCCTTCCACCGAACTGACGCGAGGGGCGCAATCTTCGTACATGGGGAATTAGCCGAGTCATGAAAGGCAAGAGTTTTTCAAGAGTCGAGATCTAAAATTGTTCAGGTTTATTAATGTACTAGTATTTTTTTTAGAAACAATGAGTTTTGGGACACACTCTTCAAATAAATTTATAATAGTTTTATTGTAATGTGAAATTCTTAATTCAATATTTCCATAGTAGTCTGGCCACGGTAAATTAGAAAGTGCCCTATTCAACATTTTAAAGTTAGCTTTTACAAAGTTAAACCAAGAACAAGAGCTACAAATTGGATGACTATAATCAAGTAAATTGAAAGAATTGTAAGAAAGATTTGTAGAAAAATAGAATCACACCGAATTACTGAAAACTTTGAAGCATTATCAACGTACATTAACGTACACAATCCAAACACGTCTTTTTCCCATACATCCAAATTCTTATTTCTATACGATTTTTCACTTTACGCCATCTCACGTCTAAAAAATTTCGAAAACAAAAGATGACTTTTCAAGCCCCCAGATACCGACTATGTGAGCACAGTGCATATGGTAGATTTTTTACCGAAAATATCAGTCAATCCGTGAGATGTATTATTGAAATTCACAGTAAATCTTTGCCTGAAAATATTTTTCTTGCTCTATGCTAAAAATTGGTAAAATCGGGTAAATACTTCCGATGCTTCCCCTAGCTCAAATTTATCTAATAAAAGAATTTTCGAACTTCTGGTTGATTTTATACCATATATATCGGTCGAAATGTATGACATCTTAGCAAAATTAAGTCAACGCATATTATTGGATATGTTTTAGTTTAATGCTGGAAATGTGTGAAACCCAATATACATGATATAAGGATTCCCGAATTTAAAGCTGACTTTAAACTTTAAACCGTTTATTTTGGACAATATGTGTGACATTTTAATGAATTTGTAAAATTGTGTGACATTCTTTCTTAAACACAATCTGGTTTCGCGTTGAATATGAATGAAATCAGTCTAGACCGTGGTCCAAAACTCATGTCTCTAATATAAAGATTTCCGATTCTCTGTTTGACCTTTTCCTAATATGTTTAATGCATAGTTATAGAGTTTAGCTCTTTTTGATGAGTTTATATCACATATATCATTTGAGTTAACTGGGTGAATTTTAATATAAATATTTCAGACACGAAGCAAAATGTAGTAATGAAACCATGAAATGAAATGAAATGAAATAAAATAGTGAGTCTATGACCTATAATATAAGTTAGTGAGATACAAAATTTGATTACGATCTAATTACAATTTCGTCGAACAATGAACGTTGAATTCTTACGCAACAGCTTTTTTAACAACAACATCTTCCTTACTTGTTTCTAATTTTTTTCAACAATTCTGATATTTTTTGATATCAATTCATTCATACGACCAAGCTTTAGCCGAATTAATGCCGTTTGACACCTCTGCTCTGTGTTATTGCCCAAGCATATTATATAGCATGCCCCCATTTTAAATATACAACCATATTTTATATAATTTGCGTACTCCTATGTATCTTCCAATTAAATACCTATATGCACGAGTGTAATTGTATTCGAGTACGTGTGGATATGTACAAGCGAACACCAAATATTCGCAAATGAACTACAAAACTACAAAACAACAACACGATAAAGCGATGGGCGAAAAAATTTTCGGGTCTTTTGGTGTTGCACTGACCGTCATATACAAACATTCGAGACGCAAAAGTTGCGCAGGCGCAGTCACCACAACTCCAGTTGAAGCCACACTGTTTATATATATGTGAGTATGTGTGTTCGCTTCGTTGGACAGTTGTTTGCGGCCAAGTACAGGTACCGGCGCAAGAGCAGGTGAGCGGCAACAACTTCAGGCACACTACAACACGTCGCGCTCAGCACCGTCAGAGGGCAGCGGCGACTGCATCCAAAGGTAGAAGGTTCAAAATAAGGCAACACGCTGAACTGCACCGTTGTCGTCTCGTTTTGTTACAAGTATTTGCAATTTTATTTCTTTAAGTGGGTTTTTAATTTTGTTGGACTTTAACTTATTGACCAGTTGTATCCACATTTTATTGCGTTTAATGTTAGCAAACAACGCAGACAGCTAGTCCGAAGTAGCAAGAAATGGATGCTAAAAATCAAAGCAAAAACACTCACTTGGCTTGGCGTCCAGTTGGAGCGCTTCAATGCCAAATAGAACGGACTGAAAAAGTGTGACGTGAAGCGTGTGGCATATTCGTGTGTTCATATGCCTGTATTTAAATCATTACGGCACATGAGGTTCCCTGTTGACAGACTTAACAAAATCGTACAATATAAATGAGATAGACCAAGCCCACAGATCGACAAGAGATCTGACACATGAGCGTGGTTACAAATTCCTAGCGGAGGGTAGCCAAAATGTGAATAGTAAATAAATTTAAATATAAAATTCAAGAATGTGTTTTTAATATTACAACTATTTATCTTTTGTGTGAAGAATTCATACAAAGAAAGAAATAGTGTCATAGAACTACAGGCGAGAGTGATGAAAGTTCTCTAGAAATTCAATAAGTAGTGACAATTGAAAATTATTTTGACTGTTTCTGTGGATTATCAGATTCTAGGATAGATATAATTGATTTGTATCTATATATTAAATTGTGTCGGCAACCCTTCTCAAAAATATCTTCAATAATCATCTTTATACCTCTGTAGTTCGATTTTACCGTAATATTTTATTAGTTTCATTGAGTTCAAATTTTAAGCAAGTGGCAATCTTCCAAAAAAAGTTTGTTAACTTTTCGGTTTGATATTCTATTTTAATATTTAAACTTGTGACAACTCTTCTCAATAATATCTCTGTTTTTCGGTTTTTAGTTTGATATCATCAGTGTAACTGTCATCTTCATTTTGATACCTGTGATATTTATAAAAATGACAGAAAAGTGTTTTAACTTTAAACTTTCCAAAGCTCACCACTTTCTCACCCGTATGTACTATTTTTTATTTTAATTTTTTTTTATAAATTTGTAAAATTTTGACTGCGTTTCATGTACTGCATGTAAGAATTAAAATAAAGTTCAAAATGTGTTTTATCTTATAAATTTTTCTGAATCACATTGTTGAATAGTTGGAAGCAGTATACAATACTTCATAAATTTATTTAATTTAAGTTTTTAACCGAATAATAAGAATGCCGAATGAGAAATCTTTTATAATGTTTTTTACACAGAATTTTTCAAATTATTTTTCAATTTCAAAATATACATATTCTTATTCATTAACTAATTATACCGAGTAAATTTAATTTTTTATATATGTAAATGGTATTTTAGTATGAAATAAATTCTGAAAACACTTATTCACTTCTTTATTATGCTAAATTTAAAAATGCTAACCTCAGGTTTATGCAAAAATTGCCAATTAATTTTTTCATGTATGACTGCTGAAGATATAAAATTAAAAACATTAAAACCCTTCAGCTCTATTTCTGATTATGACTATGCGTAGGACAAAGTGTTATATGTACACTATACATGCATACATATATATGCAAGAATGGATTTCTAGCTAAGCTGAATTGAGCATATGTCCGATTTCTATTTTAACACGCTCGATCAGGAAACCAATGAGGCTTGCGAAATCACACCAAAAGTGGATATTCAAGGCTAAGCAGGATATTACTCCGCTTCGAGTTTCATGGAAATTCACAAGTTTGTTTTACTTGATGATTCAAATATTTAAATACAGTATTGGGAGATTTCTGATTTTTAGGAAACTTTTCATTAAAAAAAAGAACAAATTGGAAACTTTTTTTGAATTGCCATATTTATAAATAAAAATTATCAGCTATATAAAAAAATTACCGCCTGCAGAGCTGTTTTAAAAATTCGAGAATATATTCACTAATTTCTCGATATGTTATAGTAAGATTGAAATGGAATCGAAATTTCACGTTTTTTTCAAATATTTTTAATTTCAAACATTTTCCACGTTCAACGAATTGAAGTGATTTAATGGAATTTTCTTGTCTGACTATTGAGTTCTTCTTTTAGTGTTCATGACAACGTACAGTGGTTCCCAACAGAGCAAAAAGTAATTAAATATATGTTTAGATTTGATAAATGTGAAGTGAAAGACAAATTAAAAGATACCTTTTATTATTGTATAGACTTGCAACAAATATCGAAATATCAACTTGCAATACCCAACACTAAATTTTGTCGCTATAAAAACATACAACAGAAATTGTCTAAATTTGAATTTTTTTATAATTATGTTATATTTGTCATTAAGTAATCAATTTACTTTCAAACGCTAGGAATATTAATAATTAGGTAGTCTAAAGTGTTCTTTAACAAAATTTTTAAGTGTTTAACTCTTTTTTAATTGCATTTCATAACGATTTCGAACGTCAGTATTCGAACTCAACGTCAACTTAAAACTTTTTTTATTTCTTTCTACATTAAGCTCCTACTGTGCACTCTAATATTGACCGTCAGTGAGTTAATAAGTGCCATTCGTCATCAGTTTGAGAAGAATAGCAAAGAGTGTTTTGAAATATTTTATGTATTTTCTTTGTGTTCATACAATATTAGTTGTTTCTTCGACAACTGAAGAGTCGTGACACATCTGGAGTTTTACATATAGACAAAAGCCACATTAAATAGAAAATATGGCTTGATTTTATACGTCGATTGGGCGATTAGGATTTCTTTAAAATGTGCACTGAGCAGTGGCGGTTGCCGTGTGTTGGCTAATTGGGGTTCCCTAGGATATTAATGAGTTTACATACATACATATGATTAAACAAATCAATTTGATATGAGTGTGTAAATTAATACCAGTGTATAGAAATATCAAAATCAACACCGTTAAGACAGACAGCTAAAATAATAGCTTCCAATAAAATTTCAGACGCATTATTTTAGAAAGCAACATTTCACTTTTATACTCTCGCAATATGCTTATTTAGAGTTATGGATGACGCGACGAGTTAAATTCCGTATGTCTGTATGTCCGCCTGTCCGTTCAAGCAATAACTTTAACAAAAAATGAGACACCCACAAAATGCCGTTAATCGAAAACCCATAAAGGGCTATAACTAAGCTACAAAACTGTAATTAGGTACAGTGAATCGAAGTATGGAGGGGCATCTTTGCTTAACTATTAAGTTTTATTATTATTAGTTACTTAATTAAATCTTACAGTAAATATGGTATATAAAGGATGCATAGGAATCCGTGTAAAGAATTAGGCAATGAGTGGTGTACCTCCCATATTTCGATGAAATGAATGAATGAAAGGAACAGTGTGAAAATGGGCAAAATTCAGAATGCAATTGCCTATTAATCATATGAAACACTTTTCGATTCTATCTGATTCTTGCACTTTACAATATATAGCAATATTGAATATACTAAAGTTTGGTGATAAAAATTAGTGATATCGATCTACGAATTACCCCAGCCGCGGTCAAATATGTCGGTCAAATATGCCAAAAGTAAATTTGTTTGCTTCTTCTTTCCCTAGCCCAAGCACAGTGATGTGCGAATTTCCAGCAGGCTTTAAACCGTGTATGAATATGAATGAAATCGGTCTAGACTTTGGTCTTAACTCCATACCTCTAATGTAAAGATTTACATCCTTCTGGTTAATTTTTTATCTTTTATTTCTCATATACACAATATATTAAATTTTGTTCTTTGGTTGAGTTTATATCGCATATATCTTCACAGAAGTTGTCTCAACAAAATTAAATGAAGATATTTCGAATAATATTATGTCATCCGGTAATAAAAATTAAGGCTGTTGTGTCTTCCCATAACACTAATAGCATGAATGTAGACTGTTTGGCTTACTTAGATTGACTTTATGAGTATATGACTCAAAATAGAAGTTAATATGATGCCAAATATGATTGCAATCCATTATACATTTCGTCGAATAATAAATGCTGAATTTTACGAATAATTTTTCTACTCTCGCAACACGTTGCAACATAGTTAACAAGTTTTCTTCACCTAAACGTTGTTTGTAATACCTAAAATTAATCGAGATATAAAGTATATTATATATATATGTATATATATAAAGGATCAGAATGACGAGGCGAGTTGAATTCCGAGTGACTGTTTAACCGTATAGCTAGCAACAAATTAAGATATAATCCTGTAATTTGGTACAGGGCCACAGTAGGGAGGGAGGGCAGGTAGGATTTTTGGGGTGTGGTCCCGCCCCCTAATAGGTTTAACTATCTTACAAACCACTAAAGGTTTATCAACCAAACTTGCTCACAAAAAGCTTTTCTACCACCCCTTATACACTGGGAAAGTGAGTCAAATACAAAGGTTATGTTGCTATGTGTTATTACTAAAAGTGCGTTAACTCGCTGAAGAAGCACGTCAGAAGAACTACAATATCAATTTCAACAAAATTTTGTGCGTACTATTATATTGGTATCCTTATTATACAGTGTGAAAATGGGCAAAATCGTAATTCAATTCGTAATATTTAATTCCATATGATTCTTTCATTTTGCAGTATATAAATCGATTACTAATTAAGATGTAGGAACAAACAAACAAATTAAGGTATGCCATCTCTTGTTTATAAATGGTGGAAATCGGAAAATAGATTTTAGAGCCCCCAGATGCCGAATATGTCGACTCAGTACCTATGGATGACTTTTTCCCGAAAATATTGATCAATCTGTCAGGTATTTGAATTAAATTCAAACAGCATCTTTTCCTAGTAATAACATGTCGCAATGCCAAAAAATGAATGAAATCGAATCAATGCTATCCCTAGCCCCCATATACCTAGCATAAGAATTTAAAATTTTCGGCTGGCTTTATACGGTATATATCGGTCAGTATGTATGATATCTTAGCCAAATTAAGTGGACTATCATATTAGATATGCTATAATTTAATTCCGCAAATGGTTGAAATCGGTCAACGAACTACACTAGCTCCCATACACTATATATAATGATTTTCGTTAATCTAGTAAAGTCTTTGCCGAAAATGTTGATCAGTGTGTGAGTTATCTTTATAAAATTCCATGGAGACATGTGTACTAGTGTACTTGAGTAATGCCAAAATTGAATGCAGTCAGTCCGAATATATGCGATACTTTATTGACATTAAGTGGACATGCTTTCTTAAACACAATCTGAATATGCATGAAATCGCTCTAAACCTTTGTCTAAATCCCATATCCTTAATATAATGATTTCCGATTCTCTGTGTGACTTTTTCCTAATATACTCAATATATCAAATTTAGTTTTAATGCATCTTTTTGATGGGTTTATATCACTTATATCATTTGAGTTAATTGGGTGGATTTTAATATAAATATTTCGGACACGATGCAAAATGTACTAATGAAACTAAGTGAGTCTATATATATATAAGTGAATTATAGGTCATAATTTAGTAGCCTATAAGTTCGTGAGTAGTATATGATTAGAATCAATCGCAAGTTCGTAGAGTAATGAATTTTGAATTCTTGCCCTGAGTTTTTTAATATGAAGTTTTCTCAACACCTGAAAGTATGCCACAAGCTTTGATCTTTGAAAACTGCGATAGTATAGTGTTCGGTTGCACTCGAACTTAAGCCGTGCATACTTGTTTATTATAAAGTTTTGCCAAAACGTGAAAGTATTTCCTTACCTTAGATCCCTGCACATTGCGATAGTATAAAATGTTTGGTTATACCTGAACTTAGTCCTCGGACTTAGTCCTGTGTTACTTGTTTTATTCTATATGACTTGTGGTTGCGGTTTGCGCGTTCTAGCAACTTTTATAAGTTTCACCAAGCTAAGCTGGATGAAAATCTGTCAATCAACTATATAAACATAAGTATTATCTTTACATACTTCCATCCTTTATTGGCGCATTTTTCTTTTAAAAAAAGCTTCCACCTGCATTCAAAAAAAGAAAACATTATATTTTTAAGTTAGTAAGCTGGCTAAAATTCAATTTTCACATTGACCATGAAAAATACTAAAATTTCAAATTCATCTGTCACATTTTTAAAATTTCCACTGATTGGCAAAAAATACAAATATACCTTTAGAGTTGTTTTTGAATGGGACGGTTTAAGCATAAAATATTATTTTGTTGAAGCAGATCAATTAGCTGAGAGAGTGTAGGTTAGCTTAGAATTAATTATTATTTGGCAGCACTGCAAAATTTGTTTTGATTTTTTTTTTTAAACTTTGTGTTGGATACACCAACAGCATAAAACTTCGGTCACCAATATATCATTAATAATTTTGGTAGTGGGCTTGAGGTCGAAATTTATTCTGTTGTATTCTTATGGTCTATGCTATTGAAGTCATATTTCACCAAAGATAGACGAAATATAGTTTTCTTATTCCACAATCTATTTCTTCTTTTCACAGGGATATATGGACAGATATATACATATATATATATATAGATATTACAGACTGCTTTTATAGACTTGATCTTTTTCATGACTTTGTTTAGTCTATCTATATTACTATTAATGTTTTTCACAACAATCGCCCGCAGTTGCTCCTATTGGAGAATAAAAATTCTAAGCAACCTCTTATCGTAATTCTATTTTATACTTACCGCTGATATTATTATACTTATTTGTTTACGTATTACAAATATTGAATGGAACGAAATAATTAGATGCTCAGCTATGTTTGAAAAAAATTTACAGATTTAGGCGTAATTGTATACTCGTACTTATTATTCTGCTCAGAACCCTTTTGATTTTAGCTTTCCTTATGTAGTATGGTTAGACAATTATTTCTTACAAAGCCTAACCAATTTATACTAACTGATTCGAATACTCCTCCTTCAAGGTCATACTCCTCCTACTCCTTCTACAACTCCTTCAAAAGTTAAAGCCAACAAAAACAAAGCTATTCAATTCAATTCAGTTCAATTTCGAGGTTAAAAATTAGGGGTATTACTTCATTTAACGTGTTTAGCGGTAAGGAATTCTTATGTTATTTTTTATCCAAAATATAAAGTCAACGGGGGCTTACATATTTGGAGTGCGACCGCGCGGGCTTATTGATCGACTCCCATATTCCTCCGTATTTATACATACGAGTACATTCAATATGTTTCGCACATTTATAATGTGCCAGACACTCATTAAATCTCCAGAATTTCATGTTTAATTGCCAACTGCAATATGCAATTCATTGCTCTATTTCAAGCTGTTATTATTTTTGTATTCATCTTATATGGGTACATTACATGGATTTATTTATGAAAATAGTGAATAATGAATAGTAAAAGTGTATAAATTTATACAATTCTCGATATATTTGTATATATACCCGTGCTGAACGTCAACAGATGGAAATATGGAAAAGCTGTACCACTTATTCTCGAATTTCTTCATTCCCAAATTTCGATTCAATAATTACAACAACATGTCTGGTCGTTTGACAGAGATGACAAGCTCTTGAATCTGTGGAGCATTTCTTGATTTTATTTGTAATTTATTATTGGCTTTCACCGCGGTAGCTTTTAATTACTTAAATGGAGAATATATAAAGCTACAATTCTATATCAAGTTTTTAGGGATTTTAGTTTTCATCACTTATTCGGTTCAAGGTAATGGTAGCTTCCAATTGACCAATTATGGAGGGCAACAGACAGAGATTCAGCACGCTTTCTTTATCATTTTGTTATATTATTTTATGAAGACTAGTTAGATTTAAAACTTCAACTTGCAAATTATTTGAACCCTCGATGATTTAGAAAATAATTTTTAAGCAGTAATTTCACGATCGTCTAGGCTTTCCTTACAGGTTCATGCATACATGCAAGAGTACATTGAATATTCAGTTCGTGCAGATATTTAGACAGTTAGACAGCTAGAAGAACAGTTTGTACAGATTCTGGTAACATCACATACAATCTATATATTCAAAATCCCATTTTGGAAGGTGTCATAGTTGTATTAAAATTAAACGATCTGCTCTAATCGCTAAAGCTACTAATCAACTGGAAGTCGCGAATACGATTGCAGCAAATGCTGATAGAGATATGAGCGTTGTGAGTCTTCAACTCACGCTGACGGAGAAAACGAATTATTTGCTTGATACATGTGCATACACATGCGGATTATATGCTCGTAGAAAAGATTTTTTGTGGCTAAAGAGCAATTTCATGTTATATATGTATCATATGAATTCAACTTGTACTGGTACTATACCACTGACTGGCTATTTGAAGCTGTCGCCGTCAGCGTCGCCGTGGGCAAGAGTATTTTTCGATTGCGATTGTCTATTGGCATTGAAACACAGTACAGCTGGACGGTAGCTGGCACATAAACGACTTTAATTACCATTTTTTCTTAGTGTTGCCTTTTTCAAAAAGTTTTATGAGCATCTTTATGCTGCTGAAGCTCCATTTAATTCCTTCCTGCCGTCATCGCTCCGGCTATCGCCATCGACATGATCATCCTCAGCAGTCGCAATGTCTTAGCCGTTTAACCATCACAATCCCCTCTTTCTGTGGCTTGGCTCTTCTTCGTTTGCCTTGCGATTTAGCTTTACTTCAATTCTAAGCTAAATATCGAGCTAAGTCACCGTGATATCCTCATTTTTAATGAATGTGTAAAGGAGGTGAAGTTATGCCGCGTATGACGGTGTGCTGTATGGTGTGGTGAGGAGAGGGGAGTATCAGTTGCAAAACACGAAAATAACACCACCAAAAGCAGAAGTAGTATACGGAAACCAATGCGGCAGCATCAGTAAAAGCCATAGTCGCCGCTGCTCCGAAATATAAATAGTTTTGCGCAATCCTCACAAATCTGATAAGACGGTTAATACCAGTGCGACGCGCTCGTCGGCTAAGCTTAGAGTGGTCTCGGCATGATCTCTACCGTCATGCGCCATGTGCCCGCCGTGCAACGGAGTTGCAGTGCCACATACATGTAACATATACACATACATATATGTTGTTGGAGCGCAGCCTAGTACCATGAAATATTTTGCAGCTTACATCGAGTGCATCTGCATCTAGCGCTAGTCGCGTCCACCCATCGATGCGGCAGCTCGCTACGGATCAGCGAGGTTCCTATTATTTGATTTTGATATTTTTTTCCATATATACATTTAGTACGGGTATTTGTTAAATATTTTCGTTTAGTTTATTTTTTACGTCAAGTCCGACGGAGTTTCAGTTTTTTCGGTTTTTATTATTTGGGTTGTCTGGCCGTGTTTGATGGTCGGTGGCAGAGGATTGGCTGGATGGCTGGATGGCTGAATGGTTGAATGGTTGAATCGCATTGCATGGCTTGGCTGGCAGCGCATGAAATACACAACATGCAACATTACATGCCTATAATTTGTTTTCACACAGCAGGACGTTTTCACTCCATAAGCCATCAGAAAGAGGTCTTAAATGGTCACATTACTGCCATCTCCAGCAGCGTTCAAATGGCAACACTGTTCCGCTGTTGTTGTGCCACGTTGTTGCTATTGCTGGTGTTGGTGTTGGTGGTGTTATTGTTGTTGTTGTTGTTGTGCTTATTAGTAGTTGTTGTTAGTGGTTGCGGTGATGCAATGTTGTTACTGTTGCTTGTATTTTCCGAGTTAGTTGTTGTTGCTAATGATGTACATGACCGCGTTGTTGTTATTGTTTCTAATAAAGTCACTGTCAATTTTATGGTTTTTATGGTTTGTGTATGCACAAACGTTCGCACAAATTTGCCTGCAGTACTTTCATTCTGCAGTTTGGAAATTGGGTAAAGGTTTACATTTCAGCATTTACAAACATTCATGGTGCATATATATTTAATATATATGTTTTCAAGGCACATGCAGAAAAGCTTTTTAAGATACTTTTAACAATAATTTAATATTTTTATACTATCGCACCTCGTAACATTTAAAACTAATCGATATAGATACAAGGTTATATCTATGCAAACGAAAGCTTGAGTAAAAATTTAGATATCTTAATGAAGCTTGATATACATATTCCCTGGCACTCTGAGGAGGTTGGTTTTGCAGATGGGCGTAATTGGACAACTGCAAACTTATAAAACGCTATAACTAAGCTCCCTATTAAGATATAAAACTAGAATTTGGTACAGGGAATCAATTAAGGAGGGCACCTGTGGGCTGAAAATGTTAAAAAAGTGGGTATTGCACCGCTCCCTAAAAGAATAATATATATTGTTCACAAATAGATAAGCCATATCAACTAAACTTTCTCAGAACAAGTCTTTCTGCTATCTCCTCATACAATGCGAAACTAAGTTAAATTGGGTAACAACCACACCCACCTTCTATTCAAATGTAATGTTGAACTAATGGTAAACTAATAAAAGTGCGTTAATTCGATGCAGAAACACATTAGAGACATTAAATCTTACAGCTAAGATGGCACCGAAGAGATGCATAGGAATCCGTGTGAAAATTGGACAACGTGAGTGTCACCGGCTACCATTATATTTGCATCCTTATGCTTCATTGTGAAAATCGGCGAAATGTGACAACAACTACGCTTACTTCCCATATATCACAAGTTTAAATTTCGTCTGATTCTTTCACTTTACACTATATGAATCAGTCACCAACTAAGATATTTGAATAAAACTTTGCACAAATAGTGCCTTAAGTTATGTCATGAAAATATCGGCCAATCTATGAGATATCTTAATGAAGTTCAAGGAGTATCTTTTCATGATAATAATGTGCCCTTGTGCCAAAAATTTGCACATCAAGCTTGGTAAATTCAGGCTAGAACTTTTCAAAGCCCAAATGAATCTAATATAAGAATTTTCCAACTTCGGGTAGATTTTGTCCATATTTATAGGATATAGTCGGACAGCAACTATTCCTGCTAATAATATGTCGTGAACTCAAAATTTAATAAAATCGGATTAATACTACCCCGTTATCCCTTTATACGGTATGTATCGGTCAATATGTAAGGTATCTTATCAATGGTAAGTGAACGTATAATAATGGATATATAATAGTTTAATGCGGAAAATGTGTGAAATCGGTTAACGTACTACCCCAGCTCCATATATACATACTACATATAATGGTTTTCGTTATTCTCGTAGACTTTCCGAATATGTCGGTCAGTCTGTAAGTTATCTTTATAAAATTGGGCGGAAACATGTTCACTAATGTACTTGTAGTAATAAAGTACTAAATACTTACAACTACTTGTACTAAATACTAGTAGTAAGTAAAAGTTAATGTAACCAATCCAGACCTAGTCCAAATATACCCGATATAAGAATTGCCGAGTTTTCACCTGACTTTAAACCGTTTGTGTTGGGCATAATATGTGATATTTTAATGCAATTAATTGGATATGTTTTCCCAAACATAATACGGCTTTGCACTAAATATGAATGAAATCGGTCTAGACCTTGGTCTAAGCCCCTTATTCCCAATATAATGATTTTCCTTTCTCTGGCTGACTTTTTCCTCACATACCCAATATATTTAATTAAGCCGCTTTGGTTGAGTTTATATCACATAAGTGGTGTGTTCAAAAAATAACGCGAATTTTGTTTTTTTTTTTTAATATTTATTCATTCGTAATCCAAAAGCGATGCGCTTTTAATGTCATCTATACTTGTAAAACGACCACCCTTTAACGTTCTCTTTATTTTTGGAAATATTATATTTGGAATTATCTTATTTTTGGAATTTTGGGTTTTTTTCGCATTGATTCACGGAAAAGGCGTTGAACTTGTAGGTAGTACTCCTTATTGACCGTTTGACCTTCAGGCAAGAATTCATGATGCGCTATGCCATTAATGACGAAGAAGCCAGTCGAAGAACATTCCCGTTATTTATTGAACACACTACGTATGTCTCATTTGAGTTATTTGGGCTGATTTTAACATAAGTATTTCGGACACAAAGCAAAATATAGTAAGGAAAGTATGTGGGTCTATGACCTGTAATATAAGTTGCTAAGGTACCAAATACGATTGAACTCCATTTGCAGTTTCGTCGAATAAAGAATGTTGAATTCTTATGCTACATTTTTAAATAAAGTATTGACAGCACCTAAAGCATTTCCCTGCTTTTGATCATTGCACATTGCGAGAGTATAAAATGTGTGGTTACACCCGAACTTAGCTCTTCAGTACTTGCTTTTGATGATCTCGTTCGCCACTTTAGGACTTACGAATGGTTGCTGCGCTTGGATTGCAACGCAGAGATTACATCATCAGGCCTCTTTTTGGTATAATCAGAATTGTTTCACCAAAAACATGAACTCCATTCAGCGTAAATAGAGGGAAGACATACAGTGGCTCATAGCCAAAATGATGCAGCAACGAAAGGAAAAAGCGCTTAGTAAAAAATTATGTTTACATTGCAAAAAAAAAAATTTTTACTAATTTATTGATTTGATACATATATGTTAAATATTGTAAAATAAAAAAAAAACGCCAACTTACACCAAGAACTCACAGCCAAAATGATTCACAAATGTTTATCGTCAGCGGCGACTGCTTGGCGCCGATTTTCGAATGCAAGGTAAATACTGTTATAAATGTGAGCAGGCATGGAATAATATTTGATAGTTTTGACATTTTAGTATTGTCAATTGTAAAGTGTAGTTCAAAATGGGTCGCAAAACAAGTATTGAAGGGCGGGAATTAATCCTAAAGTATTATAAAGACGGCAAAAGTCAACGCAACATCGCGGAAATGGTGATACTGAGTCAAGGAACTATTCAGCATATTATTGTTACATTATTAACATTATGTTCGTAAAAATCGTTTCGGAAATAAAAAGAAATCGGCTCATAATAAAATATTTAATGATAGTGATTCCCGTTGGATTGTACGGAAAATACGCGACAATCCTCATTTAAGTGTTCCAGCTTTACGCAACGAAGGGAAAAATTTCTTGGGAAGGAAAGTCATCCGGAAACCGTACGTAGAGTGCTCAGAGAAGCTGATTTCAATGGCCGCACAGTCCGAAATAAATGCTAAAAATCGAAGTGCGAAGTTGAAGTTTGTAAACAAACATTTATATGATTTTATTTATTAGATTAATGTAAATTTAACCTGTTTAGATCGGCTTAAAGAGCTATGTATGGAGAAAAGCAAAGTTGGACTACAACCGCAAAATCTACGTAGCACCGTAAAACATGCTGGAGGGCATATAATGGTGTGGAGATGCATGTCGTCTTCTGGAGTCGGGAATTTGGAATTCGTCGATACTATGGACAAGAGTGTGTATCTGGATATTTTGAAACGAAATTTGCTAGAAAGTGCCGGGAAATTAAATATTTGCCACAACTTTCGGTACTGTCAAGGTAATGATGCAAAACACAAACCCGGAGTTGTGCAAAGTTGGGTTATTTGGTGGCAAACCACAAGTTGGCACAGAGGTGGTTTATATATATTTTTAAGATGTATTTAGTTTTCATGTAATACTTTGTTTAGCCGTTCTTATACGGTTGCATCACTTTGGCTGGTATATAGATGCTCGGAAGTAGTTTATAGTTATTGATTTGTCCAGACCATCTTTAGACTATGCTCTTCATAACTAGAAATTTAAATGCTACAGGAATAAAAATTGTTTTTTTTTAGAACATTTGCACTTAAAGAGACAGTTAACCAGTCAAAATTGGAATAACTAAATGGAAGCATCAAATCCCAATGTATGGGTAGCTATGTCAGCAAGAGGTGACCTTGATTTGCTCTTTTGTGAAGCTCATAGTGAAGCTTTTTTATGCTGTCGTGATGACTACAGCTTATCTAGTAAAAAAAAAAAACTGGATGAGGTTATGAAATCGCGATATACATAAAAACTCTTCAAAATTTTCGATAATAGGCAAAGCTTTCTTTGTAACAACTTCCCCGTCAGCTTATTTGACTTTGAAATAGGGAAATCAAGCAATAAGGGTTATACTGAAGCAAAACTTGATACACTAACTTTCAAAACTATCGAATATTCAGATAGTAGTAAGTCAAACAAACTTTAAAACAGATACCTGGTATACTAGGTGATAAATAACGTAAATGTGTGATAAATTAAGTAATCTCTACTCTTTTTGCACTCTTTACATTTTTAAAATACATGAGAGTATCAACTGCTCAGTTCCCTCCGAACATATACACCAGCTGTTTAAGTAGAAGCTCTCCCAAACGTCCGTCAAGCTCTTTGATGTTTATTATTTTTGTTATTTTTTATTATTAGAGGAAAACAAAGCGAAGAAGTAAATCACAAAAGGTTAAAAGGCGCCCTTCTCCTATTTCTTATCTGCATTTTCGAGCGACTGTCATCTAGCGGTTCCCAATGTTCGTATGATTTCTCGCTACATTTATTTAAACCAGCTTCGTTCCTGTCGTTTGTTTTTCCCACCTGACCCGACTTGTTTTACCAATCATTTCTTCAAAACCTACATATTTATATTCGTTTTTATATATTTGGTATAAATGTGTTGAACTTTTCCTTCGCTCATGAGTTGAAGTTTCTTATCAGAAGTCAATCGCACTTTTCCATCGCATTCGCTTTTTAGTCGTTTGGTCTTTTTTTTGTTCTTCTATGCATTCTTTTTCCAATTTTCACGTTCCGCTGAAAAGTCAAAGTGGGAAGTCAACAATTATTTATTTACAATAATAACGATTAAATGTCATTACATAATTGTAAATATGGGATGTTGATTCTCGATACTGGTTACAACAATGTGGCCAGCAGAGTAAACATTAGAAGATAGTTTTCATACTCTCGTTATTTCGTCTATCGATATGGGCAACAACGGAAATAACTATTGAGCGTTTAAACAAGTGAGGAAGGGCCAAGTTTATTTTAAACTCTTGAAATTTGTGAGATTTAAATCCTGTGAAATATTTTCAGGTGTTGACAAAACTTTATGTTAAATGAGCAAAGAAGGGCTATGTTCGGATAAAACCTATAACATTTTATACTCTCACAAGGATCAAAGGCGGGGAAATATTTTCAGTTGTTACTTTATATTAAAATATGTTACGTTAGAATTAAACATTGATTATTCGACGAAATTTTGAATGGACTGCAATCATATTTCGCATCATATTAACTTTTACTTTGTCTAATATACTCATAAAATCAATCTAACTAAAACAAATCTTCTATGTATATTCGTGATATTAGTGCTGTGGGAAGGCACATCAGCCATAGTTTTTATCTTCGAATCACATAATACTAATCAGAATATTTTCATTTAATTTTGTTGAGGTATTTAATTTTTATGCGATATAAACTCAACCAAAAGGACGAAATTTAGCATATTGTGTACACGAAGAACAAGTTTACGAGAGAATCGGAAATTATTATATTAGGGATATGGGGTTTAGTCCGAGGTCCAGACCGTTTTCATTCTTATTTAGCGCTTAACCATATTAAGGTTAAGAAAACACTAAATTCCTTTAAAATATCACACATACTGACTTATATAAACGGTTTAAAATTAGCTGGAAAGTCAGAAATCACTATATCGATTATGGGAAGACGGTTATGGGTATGGATCTGAGTAGATAACATTTATATTTGGCATTAAACCAAAGTATTCGTGAATTTTTTAGTTAGCGTAAGTATTGGGTTGTTCGGAAAGTCATTTCGTTTTTTCCCGCCAGAGGACTTAATTACGTTTTTTCGAAACTAACTTCACACTTAAGCCCCATAACCATTATATGTCATGAGAGCTGATATTGCAAGGCTTGTGTGTGAAAAAGTTCTATTAATTCTACCCAGTAGTTTTTGGTTGGTGCCTTTTTAAATATGGAGAGCAATAAGCAGCATTTTCGTCATATTTTACTTTTTAACTTCAGAAAAGGTAAAAATGCTGTCCAAGCGAGAAAAAAATTGACGGATGTGTATGGAGAAGGCGTGTTAACAGTACAAAAAAAACGAAATGACTTTCCGAACAACCCAATAGTACCAGAGAAAAAAATGGGGAAAACTGGTGGACTGGTGCAAAATAACTTAACTTTTTCAAAATGTTTTGAAATGTTTTCCAAAATGTTACAACTTTGGTTTCTTATACTGTGAGATCCAATTTTCATTAAATTTAACGATGTCATCGCCCTCCGAAATTCAACGGTTCGATTGCAGAGAAGGAAAAATGCAAAACAAAACGGCAAATCTCCCGCCTCATTTAGCGAAATGGGCTCAAATGGAACTGTGAAGACATAATGAGCAACAACAATAACCATTCATCGATTGACTACGTGCACCTCGTCATTTTCGAAAGATTTTATTTGGGCTTAGATTTCGCCAACCTTTTCGGTTGCCCCGGCAACGATTAACAAATGCTTTGTGACTTGAGCAAAAAATGAGCAAGAAATTTGCGAAAAAACTAAAGAAGTTGAACGCAAAAACAATCAATTAGTGAATATTAAGTTTGGTCTTAAACAATAAAGCGGAACTTGTAACGTAATAAATTGTTATGAAAGTACAAGAAACGTTTACTTTTCCACGGCTTGCCGACTTTTGCTGTTATCACGATTTTTGATGAAGCGATCGCGATTGTAATTTTGCTAAAAAGAAAAGCAAACACGAAAACGAAGACAAAAACGAAAAACCAACGACTTCGAACGTACGATTTGTTCAATGTACTTAGTATATGGGTACATAAATAAGTCTTCCGAGTTGAAAATCGAATGTAGAAAGAAAGTGGCAAAAAAATTAATCAACTTATCCTTTCTGACTTTTGACTTCGTCAGGGATAATGCAGTAACAAGAAGCAACAACATGTTGGCAACATGCAACAAGTCAACAACAATTGATGTCAGTAGTGTTAACAGACTTCTTACATACACTGTATACTTGATATATATATGCAGAAGAAGATGCATATATGTGGTAAATTTGATCATTAAATGGTTAGCGAATTGTGGTCTGAATGCAAATCTCAGAAATCGCGAAATAATTTGGTCCACATGAATGATCGAGGTTGTCAGTGTGGAATTAGGCAAATGTACTACCGAAAATGTACAGTATGATGGGGGGATATAATAACTACCGTTGCGGCTATGTGGAAATCTACCTAATCTCTCGTTAGAAGAACCGGTCTGAGTGTGGCATATTCTGTTCATAGAACTTGTTTACTAATGGTTGGAAGCTGATATATAAATGTGAAGGTGAATTTTACTGGTGCTTTCCATATCGGATTAATATGGATATCAGGGTATTTCAATGTTGGCTATGAAGCTATTAAGTTTGTCAAAGGGGAATACAGTTGAACTATCTCTTCAAGCAAGTAGTGGGTACCCCAAACTTGTAACCACTGTATCGATATCGATTTCGTTGCCAAATGATTGATTAGACCCAATATAATAACTTAATGCAAACGGTGGCTACGCTTAGAGGTATGGTATGGTATGGTATGGTATGGTATGGTATGGTAGGTGGTATGGCTTATGGTATTTTTGAATATCTTCAAATGTGGGTTTTTGGGACCGCATAATGGGAAAAGCTCCTACTTTTTTTACCAAAATTTTTAAAACACGCTGAAATTATCACTAGCGAATTTGGTTTTCATGAAGGCTGATAACAATGTTACAGGCTGAACTACTCATGCATTGAACTTCTGACGAAAATTTTTCACTAATTGTTGCGATAGCTCAAATGAAAAGTTTAGAGTTTTAGTTTGAACTAACTTCCGTGTTTCTGCTAGTATGCTAAGTTTAGAGGAATGACTTTATTAGATGCAATGCAAAGACATTCGATAAATCTTAAATCTTTGTCGACGGAATTTACCGTAATTTCAATCCAAATATACGATCCCGTACGGTCTCAAATATTCGTAAATAGAGTATGCATCACAACAACTAATACCACTATTATAAAGATGATTGCGGTCGCGCATGATTCGACCGATATTCATATCTAACCAGATGCTCCTGATGGTCGTTGATGCCTCGTAGCTGCAGCATTTCACTTTCATTTGCTTCGTAATACCAACAATCTCTATAATAAAAGCAACAACTATGTTACAACTGTCATATATAGGGATAATGATGCCACAATGGGGACAGCTTTGGGTGGCTGCAGTGAGACAAGAATAAGTTTGGTGAAATGCAGATGGCATTTGGCATTGTGACGTCAACAGTTCCTCGAGCAATCCCAGCCATGGAAACACCGAGGACAAACAAATGCCACACGCGAAAGCACATGACTCGAAGAGGGTCAAACTTACATCACCTCGCGCGCCACTCTAGACACGACCCAGTGGGCCACGTCGATTGTTGGCTAATTTTACACCGTTCGTTTTTCCTTCTTTTTGACGGCATCTTACTGCTGTTGTTTGTTGTTCCGACGGCCGATAACAAAAATGTTCCATAATTTTTAGTTTATGGCAGTACTTCATACGAAAGTGAATGCGACGTAGCGAATACACCAGCCTGCTACGGGCAGTGGTAGCGACGCTGTAGATAGCGGGTGCTCGGACTCTTGTGATCGGCATGGCATACATGCGCCAGACATATTCTGGTTGGACGCGAACGCAAGTAAATTCAGGCTGAAAAAAAAACGTGTTCGGTGTGCTCAGAGTGAAAAAAGATGAAAAGTAAAAGCCATCATTATAAATCAAATAATTTATAAATTTGAATCTGTGGTCGCTCGGCGCTGGATTGGCTGGCTATGTATTACACGGCCATTACTTAGCAGGGGCTAAAGTTGGGGGCTGTCTAAACACTCAACGCCCTTCGCATGGAAGCCGCTGTTCACACCGGCAGAGTGGCATTACGTGGCCGAGGCTGCGGTTTCGCGACCACACGGCTGTCGATAGCCCTTTGGGCCATAATAATTGTTGTTGTTGCTGCTGTTGTCTGTTGATCATTCTCCTTGCGATACATAAAATAACCGTAGTAAATGCAAATAATCAGCGTAATCGTATTACTTAAGTCTTAAATTGAATTATTGCAGTCTCCTTGAAAGACTTAAAATGCCTTTTCACTTTTCATCAAGAAATTATTTATGACCACTAACGTAAAATACTTTTTATACTGTTGCAACATTTTGCAAGCGAGCACAATAGTTTTGTTCACATAACGGTTGTTTGTAGCATATAAAACGAATGCAGATTCCTATGGATTTAAAAAAATTTAAATGATCAGAATGACGAGATGATTGAATTCTCCGGGTGACTCTGTCTATCCGTCCGTATAAGAGATAACTTAAGCAGAAATTAAGATATCTTGATGAAACTTTGTACACGTATTTTTTGGCACTGTAAGAAGATTGGTGTTGCAGATGTGCGTAAATGGACTATTACCACGTCCACAAAATGCCATTAAAAAAACGATAAAATGCTATTACTAATCTTCCAATTAAGATAAAACTGTAATTTGTTACAGGGAACAATAACAGGAAGGGGCATCTGTGTTTTAAATTTTTTTTAAGTTGGTGGCCTACGCCACCGTTATCTAACCATATAACGGTTAGATAAATCACTAAAGAAATACAGCAGCAGCTTTAAATTTCAAACTTATGATGGTACGGGAAAGGCGCATAGGAATCAAAGTAAATATTGGACAATGGGTTTGGCACCGCCTACTCTTAGGTAAAATTGTATATCATTGTATATCTCAGGAGCGACTAAACCGATTTCAACAAAATTTGGTGTATAACGTTATCCCTAAGTTCTTATGGTACAGTTTGAAAATGAGCGAAACTAGAATACAACCACGCCTACTTCCAATATAACACAATTTTGAATTCCATTCATCCATTCATCCATCCATAACTTTACAATACATAAGTACCAATGAAGATATCGAAATAAAATTTTACACAAATGGTGCCCTCAAGTTTCGTCATCTTAGTTCCAAAAATGGTCGAAGTTGGACTATAATTTGTGGACCTCGGTGCCTATGGATAACTTTTTATCGAAAATATCGGTCAATCTGGGAGACATACAAATGAAATTCTGAGAGCATTTCGGTGTGAGAAAAATCCCAATGAAACTCGGAGAACATAATATTGTAGAAAATTTGGGAAAATACTTCCCTTAGCCTCAATATGCCTAATATAAGATTTTAAAACTCCCATTTTTCTTTATACGTTTTTTTCGTAATCTATAAAATATTTTTGCAAAATGAAGTAAACGTTTAATTTACTATCATCACTATAGCTTGGTGGTGAAAATTGGTGAAATCGATCTACGAATTACCCAGCCTCCATATAAAATATTACATATGAACGTTTTCGTAATTCTAGCAGATATTATGGCGAATAAATCTGTAAAATTCTGAGTTATTTTAGTAAAAATTCGTGGAAATATTTTTTCCGCTTTCTGTTAACGGCGTATCCGTGTGCTTAAACTGGACAAAATTGGAAAAACACTTCCCCTGGTCCCCATACACCTAATATAAGAATTTCATACATCCGGTCATACGGTATATATGATACGGTCAATATATGAAATATCCTAGCAAAATTAAGTGAACGTATAATACTGGATATACCGTAGTTTAATGCCGAAGATGTACTCCCATATACTACATGTAATGATTTTCGTTATTCCAACAGCTTCTTTGCCGAATATGTCGGTCAGTGTGCGTGTTATCTTCATAAAATTGTGTGCAAGCAGGTTTTCTAGTCTACTTGACTAATGACAAAAGTAAATGCAACCAGATCAGACCTTCCTCTGGCCCAAATATACCCGCTTTATAGTGATTTACGACTTAACAGCTGACTTTAAACCTTATATGCTGGTCAATATGTGCGATGTTTTAATAAAATTAAGTGGATATATCTGTGGATTTAGTGGATTAAGTGGAAAAGTGGATTTTTTAATCATAATATGGTTTCGGGTTAAATATGAATGGAATTGGTCCAGACTTTACTTTAAACCACTTATTCCTAATATAATGATTTCCGTTACTCTGATTGACATTTTCCTCGTTTACTCAATATATTTATTTAAGCCGCTTTGGGTGAGATGATTTGCGTGATTGCATATATCTCATTTTAGTTGATTTGGTAGATTTTAGTATAAATATCTCGGACACGAAGCAAAATATAGTAATGAAAGTAGGTGAGTCTATGACCAGTAATATAAGTTAATAAGATATAAAGCATGGTTGTAATCCATTCACGGTTTCTTCGAATAGTGAGTGTTGAATTCTTACGTAACATTTTTCAATATAAATGCCAGAAGCTATTTCCCCTCATTTGATCCTTGCATATTGCGAGAGTGTAAAATGTTCGGCTACACCCGAACATAGCCCTTCCTTACTTTTTAATACAAAGTTTTGTCAAAAGCTGAAAACATGCCTCCGGCTTAAATCTTTGAAATTTGTGAGTATAAAATGTTCGGCTACACTCGAACCTTACTTGTTTCTTATTAATTTTAGACTTATCATATACTACACATCTGTATATTTTACAATTGTCAAAGGTGTTTTGAACTGAAACTCATTGTTTCTTTTACACGTGTAAGTCATTCACATGAATACGTTTTATATGTTGATTATACAGTATTTGTATGATGGATACGTGTATTTTAAAAGAATTGCTTTGAAAATCAGAAAAATTGATAACAACCGAGGTTTCTGAAGTAACTTACAGAAACAAATGAAAAGAGTCGTGTAAGCGTCTATATTAAGTAACGGTACTCAGTGACAAATATTTTTCGACGATAAAATCTTATCTTATTTACTCTTCCGAACAATTTGCAGTTTGTTTCATGTTTTCAACTCACATTTTCTCATTACTGGCGAGGCATAAGAGAAGGCTACTTTTGATTAAGAACTTTGATGCTAAAATTAAATAAGTTTATATGCGCATGAACTTGAAAAACGTATTTTTCGAACAAATTAATATATTACTTTTTAAGCCACATAGCTAACTATATATGTATGTATATCTACTATATTATAATACCGACTATATTTATTTTTGTGGACACTTTTGCTTTTACCAATCACTACAGTTTCGATTTATTCATTTATGTTGTGCCATACATTACATTAGCCGGAGTGGGTTTAGTAAATTTTAATAAAATTCCGCGACTTAAAACTTGTACAACCCTTACAAATCACAAAAAGCAAAAGAAACCCAGATTTTCTGCAAAGTTCAAGTTCAATCTCGGCCAGTCTTTCGATTGGCATTACACTACAAAAATTAAACTTCTATTTCAAAAAGTTGTAATTATAAATTTTTTTAAACATAATTTAATTTTTTTGGTATTTTGATTATTTAGTATTTGCTTGTTAAGCCTATATTATATATGACGGCCCGACATCGATGATATATAGATTCAACCAATTTATGGCATGTGGCTTGGGGAATAGCTTCCCATGTTTCCTTTAGCAGTCACCGAAGGGCATTTCATTATTTTACCAGTTTCGATGTGTGCGAGTCATTGTCTTGCTGGAACATCCATCGAATCGGCATATTATATTCAGCATAAGGTAATATCACTTCACCTAAAATATAGCAATAAGTAGCTGCTGTCATAGTCTCCTAAATCCGATATATCGGGCCTATACCATGGTGGGAAAAAGCATCCCCAAACCATTGTGGATCCTCCTCCATGTTTAATGGTTTTAACTCTATATTGTGGTTTGAAAGGGTGTTTTATGTCTTTTGAAGATGCAAAAGGGTTTTTTTCCACAAATCTCGCTATATTATTTTCATTAGTTGGGGAAATTTTTGGTTTTCGTTCGCGAGTTTTGTTTTGTGGTTTATATTTTATTGCATTTTCTACCATTATCTTAGAGCATTTCAACGTCTCGCCTATTTTTCGGAACAAAAATCTCTTTTTGTGAAGGTCTTTTATTTGTTCTCGAAGCTGAACGCTAAAATGCGGTCCTCTGCCCATTTTGAATCATTAAACTATAATATTTCGTTATTCGTTTAATATATAATTATATTTCACCATATACTTAATACCTTTACCGATAATAAACGTTTAAAATCCACCACATTTCAAAGAAATTATTTAGTCAACTTTCGTGTCCTATTATTTCGCACAGGCTGAACCGAACTTACTTCACAAAATGATCGACAATTGTGAAACGACGCAAAATATTTGTTCTTTGGTTCTTCGCTTTTTCGACATCCGAGTAAGAAAATAAGTAATTTCTGACCAATTTTTTTATATTAAAGCGGAGTAGGGTTTTGAAATATTTGAATATAGGTGCCCCTATTATTTTTCACATGACTGTATGTAAAACGTCACTCTCGGCCATTATCTATTTATTGCCGCTAAATTTGTTTTCCATAACGCCATGTACCATACCACCATGTACATACCCTTAGCTGATGGTTCTTTCCTCTTCAAGGTAGCTGATGAAAAATATAAATGAATGTTACGTCAATCACGTTCCTGTTGTTGATTGTCCGGCTCTCTCACTCATAAAGCTACATTTGGTATCAGCAGCATTTTTATACTCTCGCAACATGTTGCATCAGAGTATAATAGTTTTGTTCACCTAACGGTTGTTTGTAACAACTAAAACTAATCGAGATAGATGAAGAATTATATATATATTATATAAATGATTAGGACGATGAGACGAGTTGAATTCCTGGCGACTGTCTGCCCATCCATCTGTCCGTCTGCTCGTGCAAGAGATAACTTTAGTAAAAATTAAGATATCTTGATAAGACTTGGTACACATATTCCTTGGCACTCTGAGGAGGTTGGTATTTCAGATGGGCAAACCTTTGTCCGATAACATTGTGTCGTTGTGTCAAAAATGGGTCGTATCGGGTAAATACTAGCCTTAGCTTCCATATACCTAATATAAAAATAATCAAACTACCGGTTGGCCTTATACCGTATATATCGGCCAATATGTAAGATATGTTAGGAAAATTAAGCGAACCTATAATATTGAATATACCATAGTTTAATGCCGAAAATGTGTGAAATCGGTCAACGAATTATCCCTGCTCCCATATACTACGTATGATGATTTTCGTTATTCTAGCTGACTTTATGCCGAATGAATGTGTCGGCCAGTGTTAGAGTTATCATGCATGGAAACATATTCTCAAGTATACTGTGTAATGGCAAAATTTGTTGCAATCAGTCCAAACCTTCCCCCAGCTCAAATATACCCAATATAGGGATTTCCTTTTCTAAAGCTGACTTTAAACCCAATGTAGTGATTTCCGAGTTCCCACCTAACATCAAACCGCTTATGCTGGAAAATATGTATGATATTTTAAAGAAATTAAGTGAAAATGCTTACTCAAAAGTAATGTGAATTAGCGCTCAATATGAATGAAATCGGTCTAGACCTTGGTCTAAACCCCATATCACTAATAAAATGATTTCCAATTCTCTGGTTGGACTGATGTGGTTCTCTGGTTCCATTTCCTCATGTTATAAGCCCAATGTATTAAGTTTAGACCTTTTGGTTGTGTTTATATCACATACATCACGTTAATTAGGTTGATTTTAATATAAATATTTCGGACACGAGGCAAAATGTAGTAAAGAGTCTAAGTGAGCCCATGACCTATAATATAAGTTAATAAGATACCAAATATGATTATTCAAATATCAAAATTCTTACGCAACATTCTTAATGAAATATGCCCCGGCCTTGATCTTTGAAAATTGCGAGAGCAAAATGTTCGGTTACACCCGATCTTAGCCCTTCCTTTTTTTCTTTCATAAAAACGTTGTTTTTTTAACACACAAAACTCGCTTTAGTTAATTTTTTTAAGTACTTAAAGACACAGGTCTGAGACCCCCAATGGTACTAGCCCTATTGGGTACCATTTTATTTATACCGCAAAAATGTTTTAAGGTGGACCGACTAAAATAAAAGCGATTTCTACCAGAAATCAAACTCTTACAGGTCGTTAAACATAGGAAGTAACTTAGACTAATACATTATCTTATAAGTGAGGGGAAAAATATACTATGTATAATAGTATTATAGACTAATTTAATTTTAAAATTAAATTACAACAAATAAGGAAGGGCTAAGTTCGGGTGTAACCGAACGTTTTATACTCTCGCAATGTGCAAAGATCAAAGGCGGGGAAATGCTTTCAGGTGCTGGCATAACTTTATATTAGCGAATGTTGCGGAAGAATTCAACATTCATCATTGCTAGGGGAAGTGTTTGCCCGATTTTCCCCAATTTTTGACACAAAAGCACATTATTACCATGGAAAGATAATCCTCCAATTTCATTACAATAATTTACAGATTTACCGAAATATATGGTATAAAGCCTACCGGAAGGTTGAAAATCCGTATATTAGGTATAAGGGGACTAAGGGAAGTATTTACCCGATTTTTCCCAATTTCGACACCAGATCACTTTATTATCATGGAAAAATACTCCTCCAATTTCATTACGATATCTTGCAGATTTACCGTTTTGTGTGGTATAAAGTCAGATAGAGGCACTGAGGTCCTTATATTGGGTAATTGGTGGCTTGAAAAGTTATAAACCGATTTCGACTATTCTTACGCATGAGATGGTATGTCTTGAACGTACTATTAGTGGAAAGTTTTGTTCCAATATCTTAATTGATGTCCGATTTTTATACCTTAAAGTGAAAGTATCAGATGAAACTTAAAATTGTGTTATATGAGAAGTAGTCGTGATTTTTATCCGATTTCGTCCATTTTCACAGCGTGACATAGGTGTCAGGTAATGTAAATATAATGTCATGCACCAAATTTTGTTGAAATCGGTTAAGGGGTTCTTGAGATATGAGATTTCCCCTAAAAGTGAGCGGTGCCAGGCCCATCACCAAAACTTTACACGGATTCCTATGCAACCCTTCCGTATCATATTCGCTGCAAGATCTAATGTTTCTATCGTGTGCCTTCAGCGAGTTAACGCACTTTTAGTAGTTTTCAACATAAACTTTGTATAGGAGGTGCGTGTGGTTATTATCCGATTTCACTATCAACAGTGTATGAAGAGGTGTTAGAAAAACTTACTCGTGGCAGGTTTGATTGATATAGCTTTAACGGTTTCCGAGATATATATATTAGACCTTTTGGGGGCGAGGACATACCCACCTTTAACCGAAATTTTTGCCCCCAAATGCCCCAACTTACTAGGATCCTCTATACCAAATAATACGTTAATATCTTAATTTGCTGCTTGATTATAGCACTTTGTCGGCTTTCGATTAATGGCATTTTGTGGGCGTGGAAGATGTCCAAGTACGCCCATCTGCAATACCAACCGTTTTACGGTGACAAAGAACAGGTGTACCAAGTTTCATCAAAATATCTTAATTTTTACTCAAGTTATCGCTTGCACGGACGGACGGACAGACAGTCACTCGAATTTCAACTCGCCTTTTCATACTGATCATTTATATATATATATGTATATGTCTATATTTAACTCGATTAGTTCTAGGTGTTACAAACAATCGTTAGGTGAACAAAACTAATATACTCTCTAGCAAGATGTTGTATACAATAGAATACAATACAATACAAATATACAATGTAGTATACAATAGAAATGTGTATGCAATTTGCAAACTGTCTAGTACATTTAGAGCTATTGAAACGGTATTAGCATTTAAAACGCTATTAAAACAATATAAATTTAACTTTACTTCTAAGTATCTATACTGTAGTGAGTACAAGCATATGAAGGCTTGATCAAACCACGAATTCTATAACTAAATCTCATAGCGAACATTTTTGCTGCAGTATGAGAATTCCAGCGATACCTAAAGTAAATGAATGCTTTATAATAAATATGTATATATACGAATATATACGTGTATATACGAATATATACGTGTATGTACGAATATATACGTGTATATACGAATATATAATAATCTACATGTGTATAGACACTAAACCATTGACTTTTGTTAGAATGTACTTTTGTGCGTTTTATAAATATACTTATGCACCATATAGTATTTTGATTTATGCGCCTATATAGACGAATATCTGTGCAATTCTAGCTGCAACTTGTGTTACGCTCTCAAAACGTTCTGAAAATGATATGCATCGCCGTTGAGGTGTTTATTTCTGCGGTTTATCTGCTCATTCGCCTTTGTTACCAACGTTGTCAAGATTGTCGCAGATTTCGTGCTGTTGGTGTTGGGGCCTTTGCTTTCCCTTTTGTCACAAAGTGCTTGCTGGTTGTACATACGTTAACACATATATATTTTCATATTTATGTAAACAACTTGGAAACATCAACAAAAGGTTACATTATTGTGGACAAATATTGAATTTTGAAAGAATTTCCTGTTACGGCATCTCAGAAAGGTATTAGTGTATAAGTGATGATAAGATCGATTTTAAAGATAATTTCATTAGAATGATAGCAGAAGCTCGAAACATTCGTATGTGTTGACGTGTGGGATATGAAGTTATGTCGTTGGTTGTAAAATGGATGCTTGCGAGTGAGACACAGAAATAAGTTCTGGGAACGAGCTAATAGTTGTGGCTATAGTACCTTAAAACAGTCCGAAATATGTTTGAGGAATGCAGAGGGGGGTTAGTTCTTGACCGGATATATACATCGAAATTCCTGAAATTCGCTGAAGGAACTAAAGACCTTCTCCGTCGATATTTATAACGCATCAATTTATAAGCGCATCGATGGTAAAATTAAAATTTCTGGGATTTTCAATATGACTTTCTGAAAATCGATAAGATGGCTAATATACCTATGTGTCTATATGAACATCATTTAAATTATATTCTTGTAAATTATCTAAGTTTAACGACCGAATTTCCAGACCGAAAATATGCAGAGAAAACTTTTTAGTCTTCATATTTTTATAGAGCTTGAAAATTGTGTATCTTGCCTTAAAGAATTGGTAGATTTTGTGATGTTTTCAATCTTAGAGTAGTAATTGGACAAGAGAACCGTCACACTCCTGAAGGGATTGGAACAGACAGCGGCAACAACTTCCGTATCAGAGGCATCAATGCTTTCGATTGTTTTGGAAGATAAAGTAGTACTCCAAATGGAACAGGCCGAAGCTAAAGACATTGAAATTCGCAAGTAATTTGCCAAGAACTCGATAATAATAATTCTGAAATAGTGACCTTAAGCAATTTTTTTGTTGAGTGACCTCCTTCGGACAAGAAATATTAATCAATTGTTTTTAAAACACAATTTTTTTAACAAATTTCATTTTTCGATTTTTTTTAAATAAACGTATCTAAATAATAAATATATTCAAATAATTATTTAAATAGGAGCATAAATAAGAAATTAAAAGCAATTCTCTTAAATATAACGAAACGCTCCGGCTAAGTTTTTGCGCAATACTATATCTAATTATGTTTGGATGCAATTGATATAAATTACACTCACTCATTGTCAATCTTGACTGACAGCGAATTTAGAACGTGTACTCATTACGTATGCTCATTCTCTCATTCAGCAAGTTTTACATAAAGGAAAAAAAATAATGTTGCAAAATTTGCACACTTCAACTGCACTTGAACTGTAATATTGTATTTCGCGCAAAGTCTTCGAGCCGGTTGCGACATTGAGAGTACCCATATCATGCAGTATTGTATTTGATTATTATTATTGTGTGCTTGTCCCTGGAAGTTTGTGCGTTTGCTAGCACTTCTTTAATTACCTCTTTTGAGTTTAATATTAATTTTCCTCTGAAACAATGTAATTGTACTAAGTACTTTCAGATAAATTTAAGAATCAACTTCAGATGTCGATGAGCGCTTTTGTATACACAATTATGTATTTACATAGTACGTACGGTACATGAGTATGCTCTTAGGTGTTCATTGCTTCCGCATTTTCAGTTGTACTTGTACTTACTGCTATGTTTGAATTCGGTGGAAGTTCGAAGTATGAGGCGTGGTCGGGAATTCGATATTCTCATAGGCAGGTACTTACTGCAGAAGACCATTGTTGAATAAAAGAGTTTGGTAAAGCAGTTTATGGAACTTCACTTGATCTAAGTGTCTGCAGTTACACTATCTCGCAGATTCTGAACGCACTTGCATCATCTAAATGCAGCTCTATTTGAGAAGTTTCAAACAAGTCGTGAAGCAATTGTAAACGTGTCTAGAAACAAACAAAAACCTAGAAACAAATTTAAGTCGATATATCCAATCAAAAGATATATAACAAGTAAGGAAGGACTAAGTTCGGGTGAAAAGTATATTTTATGCTCTCGCAATGCGCAAGGACTAAAGGCAGGGAAGTGCTTTCAAGTGTTGTCAAAACTTTATATTAAACAACTAAGGAAGGCCTAAGTTCGGGTGTAACCGAACATTTCATACTCTCGCATTATGCAATGTTTAAAGCAGGACAAATACTTTCATGCGCTGGCAAAACTTTATATGAAAATGTTCCATAGAATTCAACATTCATTATTCAACGAAACTGCAAATGGATTACAATCATATTTGGTATTTATTAACTTATATTACAGGTCATAGACTCACATACTTTCATTACTACATTTTGCTTCGTGTCCGAGATATTCATATCAAAATATACCAAATTAACTCAAATGAGTTTTATACCATAAAAACTGAACCAAAGTGGCTTAACTAAATATAATGGGTATATAAAGAAAAACAACTAAGAAAAACGAAAATCATTATATTAAGAATAAGGGGCTTAGACCACTATCTGCACCGGTTTCATTCATATTTGAATGATATATTCATATCTGGTATATTTGGGAGTCATTAGTCAAGTAGGCTAGAAACCCTGCTTTCACACAATTTTGTGAAGGTAACTCGTACACTGACCGACATATTCGGTATAGAGTCTGTTGGAATAACGAAAATCATTACATTTAGTATATGGAAGTACATCTTCGGCGTTAAACTATGGTATGTCCAATATTATCCGTTCACTTAATTTTGCTAAGAACCCATTGGTACTAGTGTCCATATATTGGGTACCTGGGAGCTTGAAAAGTTATTTGCTGATTTCAACCATATTTACACATCTATGGTATATCTTAAGGGCACTCACTCTTCGTGTAAAGTTTTATTTCAATGTCTTAATTGGTGCTTGATTTATATACTGTAAGGTGAAAGAATCGGATGAAGTTTAAAAATGTGTTATATGAGAAGAAGGATGAGAACAGGATGAAAATGTAAAGTCATCTGCCGAATTTAGTTGAAATTAGTACAGCATTTTTTGAAATATAGAATTTCACCTAAGCGTGTACGGCGCCAAGTCCATTGTCCAATTTTTACTCCGATTCTTTTGAAACCCTTCTTCTGGCGTGTTTTTTCAGAGATTGTTAAGTATTACAAAGAACCGTTGGGGGAACAAAACTAATATACCCTGTTGCAACATGTTGGGAGAATATAATATGAAATGTCTAAATAATCATGAATATAATATTGATAAATAAATCTCACAGCGGGTATGCTTTGAATGAATGAAGTAGTGTTTTTGACAGTACACTACATGTGCTGCGCCGAGAAAGGGGGACTAAATACAGAAACACTTAAAAATTAGTTTTGAAATTCATTTGAAAAGGCGTTCAAATTGACGTTATATGCGAATTTAGCATGATTCTGGTGAAACTTTGTACGTTGTCAAACTATGTTAAAAGGTAAATTATAAGAAAGAAGAAGTAGGAACTGGTTAAAATCAAACAATAGTCAGTGTTTTTGGGATTTTCTGTAGAGCAATTTAGGTAATTTTGCATACTACCGTTGTATGTGAGGTGGGTGTGGTTATTGCCCGGATTGATCCATTTCGCAACGGAAGAAAAATTATGTATTCTCATCGAGTTCTGTTGCGAAAGCTCCACCAATTTTTGGTGAGAAAAACTCATCTAAAAAATAAAAATCACAATTGCTTCTTTCTTCAAAAAATTTGGGTTGTATAGCTAGATTGATTACTGAGGTATATCACCTTTTTGTGGGTGTGTCAATGATCACATCCCACCTACTTGCAATACCGACATTATCAGAGCGCGAAGATGCAAGTGTATAAAGTTGAATTTTTTCAATTTCTTTTATTTCTGCTATATACTTTATTTGTACTATATATTATAACTTTTTATTCAAGTTATCTCTTACACGGACAGATGGACAGACGGACAAGCAGACCGTCGGAAATCAATTCTTCTCAGTATTTTGTTACAATATATTGTATAAATCGATATCTATCTCGATTAGTTTTAGGTGTTACAAACAACCGTTAGGTGAACAAAACTAATATACTCTCTAGCAACATGTGAACAAGTTTCGACGGGTATAAAAATATGACCTGCTATGTAAAAAAAATTCTCTTTGAAAACGCATTTACGCAAAATAGGTTAATGCTGATCCTACCCTCGTATTGTCAATATAGTTGCACGGTTAAAAGAATAAATATGTAGCTTCTCAACAATTAGTCAAATAGGTATGTGTCGCAAATAATTTACGAATCCATTAAAATCCAGCGTAACCCGAAACAAGAGAATATAGCATATAGAGATAAAGAAGGATAATCATCTTCCACTAATTTGTCACGCAGGCTAGGAAAAGTCTCCACAAACACCTATTCGCATACATATACTTTGCATGGAAACGTAAGCTTATACAAAAATACATATACGTAAAAAAATTGTTCAAGACACGAGCAGTGTATGTCCAACCATGCAAAACTGTGTCCATATGCTTCCACAGGTTTTAGCTTGGAATATGGCACACCCACACACGCAGTTGATAAATGGTCGGTCAACTCATAAGTGATTTTACGCGAACTCGCGAATTCGCGAATTTGCTGCCGTTGCGCTGACTTTCTGTTGGAGTTTAGAAGATATGGTGGCAAAGTAAAATTAATAAAGCCAGGTAAGTGAAAATAAACTAGTGAATGTGATGGACGAAATGTAGTAAAGGTGGATCTTTTATGAAGAGGCTCGGATGGCATAGAGTATGGAAAATATGGTGGCAACTATGACGTCTATGGTCGAATATTATTTCAGATTCGCTGTTGGTTCCTTAGCAGTGGGGTGGTTCCATTGTTTATGCATAGATTTTGACAGTTATGACCAACAAAATAGTCGCATGGAAATGTGTGTAAGTAATTTAATGGAGGAGACACATTTCATGACAGAGGAGAGGTGTTGTCGAGTTCAAAGTTTCAATTCGACAAATTTTCTCATTTTTCTGTGCTCTTGCATTCGCTTACTTGTAGATTTTATATGGTTTACCAGTTTTACATTTCCAAGCTCTCGTTGTTGCTAGGATGAATCGTAGGAAGTAGAGTTTATAGATCCGTTTATAAATTATGAGAAGTTCAAGAAAACATAGACATTCCAACTTGCCGTGATTGTGTTTGCATTCACAATATCAAGGTTTGCATACACACATAAACTTTTTGCTCAAATTTGCTCTGTTGTCCTCAAAAGCTGATTTTTATGCTACTCTATGAAGGAGGTACCCTAAGAAGTTTGTGTAGAAGTTTAACGACTTTAAGTTTATTTATTCTCTTACTGAAGAATAAATCATCATAGCGTTATAAAAATATGGAATTTTTGGAAATCCGCCGGTCAATTATTTAATATCGGATTATCGTAAAATCTATGTAAACCTTCGTATGTAACATCTTTTTATTATATTCGCAAAAAATTCCAGAGTTCAAAAGCTTGGTGCGTCCGAACTTATCGCTCCCTTACTTGTTTATTTATGAATCCCCGACTGCAACAACTAGCCTCATTGCATTTCAATTTCAGTTTCGGTTTCGATTTCAATTTGGCAGACGCTGGCGGTGATGTGAGAAATTTACGAGGCGGCCCGAACAAAAGCAGGCGACATGCGATGCTGAGAAGGTGTTGCTGATGTCCGTTGTGAATATTAATCATAAAATAGTGTTACGCTTCAGCAACGACCATATTAATGTTTGAATGCGCACTATTTCTGCATTCAGCATGAGTGAATCTGCATGTGCTCGTGGTATATAAATGTGCAGTAGATAAGAAGAGGAGTTGCTGGAACAAATGGCGATTTTGACGAGGAAACTGAAAAATAATGCGCGATTCTTTTAAATGGGTTTTCTTTAACTGCCCTGTCAGATGTCAGTCAAGCGTAGTAAAAATAGTAAAAGATTAAGCCAAATGAGGTGCCGAATAAAAACACAAGAGAAATTTACTAACAAACGCTTTGGATGTGTGCCATAAAAATAGCATATGAAAAAGTAATAAACTAAAAGTAATAAAGTAATAAACCGATATCATAATAGCGGCGCGTTTGCTGAGGATGCTGAGTTCCTAAGCGTGCAACCATTAGCCGAAGGGACTTTCTGGTTCGCGAACTCAACTGGACACTCACGTAAGGCTCCGATGAGAGCGAATTATTAAAACTAGAAAAAGTGAAACAGCGAATGGCCTGCTTAACTAAACGAGTTGATCAGGATATAGCAATTAATTGCTATTATTGTTGCAGTTTTGACAGCTGAAGTGGAGCTGACAGCAAAGTGTCCGCGGCATGTCAAATGATTGTGGTATAGAAATGGATGCGTTTGTTGTAATTGAATTACCTGTAATTAAAAATAGGGAGATATGTAGGAAAAAACGCTAAGAATAGTGCGATCTTAGGAATATTTTAATAAAATCAATAAGAATTTGATTTTCAAGCTAGCAAATTAGATATTTTAACATATCTGCTTATATAAAATATTTTCCCAATGGAGATGTGTTATGGAGAGATGTAGAGTTTCTCTTCTTTAATTTAAAGATAATAATATACTACATCAGTACATCTGATTGCTTAATACTAAAATCAATATCACTAATGGGTCATTCAAAATAAAATAGATGAAATGAAAACGTTCCATATATGGGAAGAAAATCTCGGTTCGAGCCGATTTCGCTGAAGCTGTCTATTTCATCAAAATGCGGGCGGTAATATTCGATAGCCCAATGATAGTAATGGATTTCACTGGAGCTTTTGCTTGTGTTTTATTTTAAAGCTCTGTTTAACGGGTCATTAAAATGTACTTTTTACTTATGTCAAAAGGAAAATAGGTATAGAATAAATCTGCAGGTTAGAAAGTTCAAAGTTTGTACCTAAGTATACTACTTTCAAATGAGAAATGGTAGATTCAATTATCAGAGTGAAGCTGTCAGTAATTCAAAGTAAGTTAGTGTCATTGGTACCCGGGAACAATATGCTGATGATCTCTCAGGCATTGTACTGTCGCAATATGTTGCAACAGAGATATGAGTTTTGTTCACCTAACGGTTGTTTGTAACACCTAAATCTAATAGAAATAGACATGGAGTTTTATTATAATATGTAATATATATATATATATTACATATACATATATATATATACATATATACATATATACATATATATACATATATATATATATATATATGTAAATGATCAGGATGACGAGAAGACCCCTACAGATAGTGTGAAAATGGGTAAAATAGGATGATAACCACGCTTACTCACCATATAACGGTTATGTTATAACCTACTACTAAACTAAAACAACTAAAAGTACGACAACTCTCTAAATAAAAACATCAGAAGCATTAAATATCACAGTCAAGATGGTGGTTAAGGGCTTCAAATGCATCGGTATAAAAATTAGGCAATGGACGTGACACCGTCCCTCTTTTGGTGAAATCATATATCTCAGGAACACATACTCCAATTACAGCCAAATTTGGTACATTTTGACATTCCTAATTTTAAACTCCATATAATTCGTTTACTTTACAGTATATAAATCAAGTACCAATGGAAATATCTGAACAATACTTTGCACGAAGATTGCCTTTAAGGTATGCCATCTCATGTCTAGAAATGGTAGAATTCGGATTATATTTTTTCGAGCGTCCAGATACTTAATATGTAGACTCAGTGCCTATGGCTGACTTGTTGCCGAAAATATCAGCAAATTTGTTAGAAATCGGATGAAAATACTTTCCCTAGCCCCATACACATAATCATCATACACTGATTTCCGGAAACTTCCGGTTGACTTTATAGCATATATATCGGTCAATCTGTGAGATATCTCACTGAAATTAAGACAGCATCTCTTTCTGGTAACATTGTGAGCGTTTGTCTAAATCTGGTCAATACTACCTAATATAGAAATTTTTAACTTTCTAATGAAAGTCAGATAACATTTTTCTGGTAATTATTTATCGTGATGGTCAAAATAAATAGAATGGAGTCAAATCTCACCCCTGCCGCAATGAACCCAATAAGAGAATATCTAACTTCCGACAGGCTTTAGCTTTAAGATGAGCGAAATTAAGTGAACGTACTATATTTCATATATATATATGAAATAACTATATATTTAATATATAACTATATATATATTATATATGATATAACTATACCATAGTTCAATGCCGAAAATGTGTGAAATCGGTTAACGAATTACCCTAGCTCCCATACACTACATACATATAATAATTTTCGTTATTCTAGCAGACTCTATGCTGAGTATGTCGATCGGTGTGTAAGTTATCTTTATAAAATTGTGTGGAAACATGTTCTCTGGTGTACTAGAGTAATGACAAAATTTAATGCAATCAGACAAGATTTTCTCCTATCCTCAATATACCCGATATAATGCATCCCGACTTTTCAGCTGACTATTAACCGTTTGTGTTAGTCAATATATGTGATATTTTAATGAAATTAAGTGGACATGTTTTCTTAATCATTCTTAAGCATCCCTAATAATGTGGTTTAGGGATGACCATGATTGAAATCGGTCTAGACTGTGATTTAAGGCCCATATTTCTAATATAATAATTTCAGTTTCTCTGGTTGACTATTTCCTTATATACCCAATATGTTAAATGTAGCCCCTTTGGTTGAGTTTATATAATATATATCTCATTTGAGTTAATTAGTTCATCATATACCAAATATGAATGTAATCCATTCACGTTTAGTCGAATAATGAATATTGAATTCATAAGCAAAATTATTTTAAAATACAATTCTGTTACACCCGAACTTAGCCTTTCCTTACTTGTTCTCTAGTTGTAGTCTCAATGAAAATCGATACGCTTATATGATATCGTTATGATTATAATTATCTAGTAATTTTGGTTCAATAGGAACAGAAATGCAGGGCGAACATGTTGATCTCTAATTTGACCAATATATCGTACATACACTTACTTTATTCTGGGTTGTTGGACACCGAATTATTGCATTTCAATCGTTTACCCTGATTTGAGAGGTAGGGTTAGTTATTACCCGATTTTCACCGTGGAGAGAGCGGTTTTGCTTCTACAAGTTTCAACTGTCTGACGCCATCTTCCGATATAACGTCTTTTTGAATGCCACCATATTTTTTGGCAATACAATAGACAGATCGACAGCATCGACAGCATCGACGAATATATCGAAATAAAATTTAGCAAAAATTGTATTCCTGATATGGGGAATCTCCGCACGTACCCATAAATACACAAAAGTCAACAGGCAAGGTTTTAATCCGTATTTTTTTCATCAACTACCTCGACAATCGTAAAACAATCAATAAATAGTATTGCTGTGTGTTGTGGGATCGAGATCAAAGTTAGTTGGTCAAATTGTTTAACCAAAGACTTTTCAGTCCATGTATGATGCCAAAAATGAAGGAGAGACGTAAACTCAATATAACGTTTTCTGTCGCTATGCCATGTTTTATACCATACATATCGGTTTCTAAATAAAATTAGACAAGAAAGCTACATTTAGTATACTCTGTTTCGGTACTCAGCAGTAATATGATAATTATAGTTATTTCTGTTTGCACAGTTGGCTTTAGCTGTTTGGAATATTAGGCTAGTTGCTTTCTGAAGGTAACTCAGCAAATGGTCTATATCAGAAGTTAATATTATACTAAAAGGAAGACAATCGCTTCACAATTTCGACCAGTAGCAACCACGAATTCATATCCAAATTTTTTGATTCTATACTTGTGTCGATATCTCAAATTAAAATTAAAATACTCACTAATTGCAAGAGTGTCTAATGTTCAGTTGAGCCCGAATTATTAGGACATTTTGCCAATTGACATCAAATCATATGATCACATCCTTTCCTCTTAAGTTTAATACCACATGTACAAATATTTATTTTTCAGGCAGTATGGATTTTTAGCAGCTCATAAAGTGAAAATTACAACAAATCTCATTTGGGTTGAAACATTAAGCATTATTAGTAGTTCAGTGTAGTATTTTTGGAGACTTTAATAAGTTAAAATTAATATTACATTATTACATTATATTTTTCATTTATTATTACATTGCATTTATCAAATTTGTTTATCATACATTGTGACAACGACATTCATATTTTCCATACTTTATTTTCATTACAAAGTAGTTAGAATGTGCCAAAAGGCAGAAATGAAGGAATGTGAAAAGCAAATATTTGGATTACGCGAATTTTTCACATTCTTTGGTAGTATTTAATCTACGATAAGGCGCAACAGCTGACATGCCTAACAAATGCTCATACTCGGCAAAATGGGTCTTTGTTATAAACACTCAAGGTACAAAGCAAAGTAATTAAATACAAACTTTTATTTAAATCTGTATGTAAGTATGTGTGTTTTTATGAATGTTTGCATGTGTGTATGTATAAATACGACAACGCAAGGGGGTTTTGTTCTGATGGAATTTTTCAGCCATTGCCTTTAAATAGATTTACAAGTATTTTTAGTATTTCCCACAAATAAGTTAGATAAGTCGATTCTTCAGTTAGTATGAAAAATACCATTTGGATTTAGGTCAATATTTTATTATTTTATGAAAAAAATACTAATTAAGACCAAACGATGATTTATTTGTTTGCTAGTTGAGGAATTTAAACCATGTCACGTCTGGACAATATTCTAATCATATTTGTTTCAAAATTATCTGAATTTTTTAAAAGTCGACAAGATTACTGAGGAAAGTATCTAGTAAAATACATACAAATATCCTTTTCTTAGTTTCTCTATCAAAAATATATTGATGAACTGTCAGAAATACAACACACAACAAAGCCATATTGCATGTTTCCTTTGCACTCAGAACCATTTTAAAGAAACATTTTTTGCCCAGACTCTAACAGACTAACAGGTCTAGTCTACTGGTCTACTAGTCAACTAACAGGAATGATAGAATAAAATTGCGTCACCCGACGTCATAAGGGAAAGGAACTCTCAAAGTTTTATTGTAATAAAGCATTCAGTTTAGCATTCCTTTAGGCCATGGCGTTACGATCTACTATCGTATATTTTTCTATCAAACGCCCTACAAAACAAGTACGGAAGGAAGCATTTTGTGAGGTCTCAAGGCGATGAAATACTTTCAGTTGTTATAGGGTGTAACCGAACATTTTATAACCTCGCAATTTTCAAAGATCAAAGCTATATAATCAAAACATAATGTGGTTTAGCGCTGAATAAGAATTAAATAGGTCTAAAACTTGGTCTAAACCTCATATAACTAATATAATAATTTCCGATTCTCTGGCTGACCTTTTCCTAATATACCCAATATATTAAGTTTTTTTAACCCTTTTGGTTGAGTTTATATCACATATGTATATCATTTGAGTTAATTGGGTTGATTTCAATATAAAAATTCGGCCACGGAGCAAAATGTACTAATTAAATTGAGTGAGTTTACGACCTATAATATAAGTTAGTACGATAATATGATTATAATCTAATTATGATTTCATCGAATAATGAATTTTGAATTATTACGCAAAATTTTTTGAATAAGAAGTTTTGTCAACATCTGAAAATATGCCCCGGCTTCGATATTTGAAAATTGCGACAATATTAAATGTTCGATTACAGTCGAACTTAGATCTTACTAGATCTTAGAACTTGATTCATTTCGGTTAGGGATTCTAGAAAGGGAGCTCTTCATCAATCTCAATATCAATAGCGAATCGAGAATTGAATTCTAATGTTTAGAAAATCATATTGTAATATATTTTCATAAAAATCTACATCAAACCTTTACATCACAATCACAAATGAAAGAAGTAGAGTGAAGTTAATTTTGATACTGGGAATGCTATTCCGTAGACGTATGGTTTCCGTGCTACAATGTGTACTACACAAAATGTTCAGGAAACCATGTACAAGTATATTGACAAATATATAGACAATCATCAGCCGAAGAGAATAAATCAATATAAAATAAACTACAATAAAGATAAATAAAGATAAATAAATATAAAGTAGAAAATGGAATGGATGCCAACTTAGTTATAACTGTAATAATCTTAAATGTGATATTACCTAAAGAGGGAAAGATATTGTTTACAGTAGCTCTACATTACAAGCATTAAAAAAGGCGTTCGATACGACGTGTTTTTTTTTTTCTTAATGTCAATGTTTTCTTGCACGATATTGAGTACGGAACTTCAGTCGTTTTGGGAAAAAATTCTTGTCCGTCCTTTGTTTGCTGTTAATATAATATTAAGCCGATACAATTTTGGATGTTACTTAAGAACTCCAAAACGACTTGCCCGAAAGGTTAAAATGTAAAGACAATATGTACCATAAATATCCTAGTGGTCTAATTTGTATTAAATTGCACAATCGAAATAAAGTAGAGAAAAACAGACATAAAATTTCTTTCATTAGACTATTTGTATCATATATAAATTTCAATTCAATGGAGATTTCACCACTCTAGCGCGCACACCTGCAAGCGGTAAGGTAGTAATTATTAACCGCGGGTCTCTCCAGTAGGGTGTAGGAGTATTATTTACAAATATTTTTATATATTCTATTTTTATTTGCAGCTAATCGTCATAAATTACATATGCTAAAAGCAGGTCATAAAGATCGGAGTGCAAAATGGGTGATGAAATGATGTTTTTGCAAAAGCGGTAAAGTCTTTAAGATAATTATCGAAATCTAATATTACGAAAGGCCACTGATTGATTTGTATAAGCATAACCTCTTGCCAGTTTTTTGCTGCGCAGTAGACTTGAAATCAAATTCGCTTTTCACTTTGTAATCCCACTTTATTCATCTCCAATTTTATCTCACATTTTCAAACGGTGAACTAAAATAACATGCCAAATATATATAAGAGTGTGTGTACATTTGTTTGCCTATTTATTATACATGTATGATGTTAGCTAGTTGGTAAGTTGAATGTAGCGTGATAATTTTGTTGGAGATAAACTGGCAACAGCGGCAGCAACAGCGGCAGCAACAGCAGTGGTAACCGTAACGACAGTCTGAGCAGATAACAACGATAAATTGAAAAGATTAGATTTAGTTGGACACTGAAGGCATAAAAGAGGGCGTCCACGTGACGATGCGCAACGGGGTAGCTTGAATTTCGCGGTGATTTCCTCATTGTAATTTTGGTAAAAAAAGTTAATGCAATAAATGCAAATTAATAAATCGCCCATTAAGTCAAAATCAATGTGAAGTAATTAATAAATAAATTACCATTCATTTACGAAAGCCGTTGCTTCATCGTTCCGACATTTTCCCGTTTCATGGTTTCATTTCTTTTTGCGAAAAAGATCGTTAAACAGAAAATAAAAGTCATTTTAATAAATCAGTTCAAATGTGAAGTTGGCAAAAGTTTTGTCGGCAGAATTCAAAGTGAAAAGTGAGTTATCAATGATGCAACGGACAGATGTGTAACTTCAAGGTATTGGTAAGGGGATTATTCACACGATAAAATCACTTTTTCTACGATCTGTAACAACAAAGTGAGTGCAAATTTCTTTTCGCCATTATTTTTATACTCTCGCACCCGTTGCAAAAAGTATAGTAGTTTATTTAATAGTTATAATAGTTTTGTTCACCTAACGGGTGTTTGTAACACCTAAAACTAATCGAGATAGAAATAGAGTTATATATATATATAGAAATCATCAGGATGACGAGACAAGTTCAATTCCGGGTGTCTGTTTGTCCGTCCGTTTTTACAATTTCTACAATGCCAATCAATTGTAGAAATCGGCCTATATATTTTCAAGCCCCCGAATACCGAATATGCGGACATCAATGTCTTTAGTTGCCTTTTTCCGAAAATTTAGATCTGTGGGATATATTAATGAAATTCAGAGAGGATCTTTCTCTGGCGCTTGTGCCGAAAACGGATAAAATTGGGTTAATACTTTTCTCAGCTTCCATATATCTGATATACAAATATTCAAACTACCTGTTGGCTTTATTTCGTATATATCGGTCAATCTGAGAGATATCTTAAAGGAATTCAGAAAACGTCTTTTCGTGGTAATAGTTCGTCCTGATGCCAAAAATTGAGGAATTTGGGACAATACTAGCCCCATATACCTAAAATAAGAATTTCAAACATACAGTTGGCTTTATACGGTATTTAGGTGTCAATATGCAAGATATCTTAGCAAATTTAATTGAACGTATAATATTGGATATATCATAGTTGAACGTAGAAAATCTGTGAAATCGGTTAACGAATTACCCCAACTCCCACGCAATGATTTTCGTTATTCTAGTAGATTTTTGCCGAACATGTCCGTCAGTGTGCGAGTTATCTTCAACAAAATTGCGTGTAAACATATCCTCTAGTATACTTGTGTAATGCGAAAAGCTACACAATCAGTCCAGAATTTCGCCTAGCGTCAATATACCCGATATGCTGATTTTCGACCTCAAAGCTGGCCTAAAATCCCATGGCTTCCGACTTTCCAGCTGACTTTAAACCTTATACGTTGGTCAATATATGTGATATTTTAATGAAATATAATAAATTATATATTTTAATGAAAATAATATGGTTTCGGGCTAAATATGAATGAAATCGCTCTAGACCTAACTAATATAATAATTTCCGATTCTCTGGCTGACCTTTTCCTATTATACCCAATATTTTAAGTTTTTTAGCCCTTTTGGTTGAGTTTATATCACATATATCATTTGAGTTAATTAGGTTGATTTCAATATAAACATTTCGGTAAAAAAAACTGATAATAATGACACCAACTCGATCTATGATCTATAATATAACTTGGTGAGATAATATGATTATAATCCAAATATAATTTCATCGAATAATGAATTTTGAATTCTTACGCAACATTTTTATACTCTCTCAACATGTTGCTAGAGAGTATATTAGTTTTGTTCACCTAACGGTTGTTTGCAACACCTAGAACTAATCGAATTAGATATAGACATATACACATATATATATATAAGTGATCAGGATGAAAAGACCATTCGAAATCCGAGTGACTGTCTGTCCGTCCGTCCGTCCGTGAAAGCGATAACTTGAATAAAAATTAAGATATTTTGATGAAACTTGGTACACCTGTTCTTTGTCACCATAAGACGGTTGATATTGCAGATGGGCGCAATTAGAAATCTGCCACGCCCACAAAATTCCATTAATCGAAAACAGATAATGTGCTATAACTAAGCATAAAATTAAGATATAAACGTGTTATTTGGTATAGAGGATCTTAGTAGGGCAAGGCATCTGCGGGCTAAAAATTTTATAAAAGTGGGCATGGCCCCGCTCCCAATAGGTTTAATATATATATCTCAAAAACCCTTCAAGCTATATCAATCAAACTTGCTTGAACTAAGTTTTTCTATCATCTCTTCATATAATGAGAAAATTACTAAAATTGGATAACAACCACGCCCACCTCCCATACAAAAGTTATGTTGAAAACTACTAAAAGTGCCTTAACTCGTTGAAGGAACACGTTAGAAACATTAAATCCTGCAGAAAATATGATACCGAAGGGTTGCATGGGAATCCGTGTAAAGTTTTGGTGATGGGCCTGGCACCGCTCACTTTTAGGGGAAATCCCAAATCTCAAGAATTCCTTAACCGATTTCAACCAAATTGGGTATGTGTAATTATATTTGCATTCTTATGTATTCTTATATTCATATTTTACACTGTGAAAATGGACGAAATCGGATAAAAATCACGCCTACTTCTCATATAACACAATTTTAAGTTTCATCTGATCCTTTCACTTTAAAGTAGATAAATCGAGCAGCAATTAAGATATGAAAATCAAACTTTGTACAAGTAGTAAAAATAGACGAAATCGCATTATGACTTTTCAAGCCACCAGATACCCAATATTAGGACCTCAGTGCGTCTATCTGACTTTTTATCGAAAATATCGGTAAATCGGATTTATACTATACGGATTTTATATAATATACGGATTTTCAACCTTACTGTAGACTTTATACCATATATAACGGTAAAAATGTAAGATATCGTAAAGAAATTGTAGGATTATCTTTCCATGATAACAATGCGCTCTGGTGTAAAAAATGGGGAAAATCGGGTAAATACTTCCCCTAGCCCCCATATATCTAATATACGGATTTTCAACCTTCCTGTAGACTTTATACCACATATTTCGGTCAATATGTAAGATTTCTTAGCAAAATTAAGTGAACGTGTAATATCGGATATACCATAGGTTACTGCCGAAGATGTGTGAAATCGGTCAACGAATTATCCCAGCTCCCATATACTACATATAATGATTTTCGTTATTCTAGCAGACTTTATGCCGAATATGACGGTCACTGTGCGATGTCATCTGTGAGTTACCTTCACAAAGTTGGGTGAAAACATGTTCCCTAATATACTTGAATAATGAAAAGAGTCAATGTGATCAGTGCAGATCTTCTTCTATCCCAAAAATGCCCGATGTAAGAATTCCCGACTTTCCATCTGACCTTAAACCGTTTATGTTGGTCAATATGTTACGCTGATCATTTTAATGAAATTAAGTGGATATGTTTTCTTAAACACAATGTGATTTCGCGCAAAATATGACAGAAATCGGTCTAGATCATGGTCTAACCCGCTTATTCCTAATATAAATATTTCCTTTTCTCTGGTTGAGTTTTTCCTCATGTATATAATATATTTATTAATCCACTTTGGTTGAGTTTATATCGCATATATCACTTTTGAGTTAATTTGGTAGATTTTAATACAAATATCTCTGACACGAAGCAAAATATAACAATGAAAGTACATGAGTCTATGGCCTGTAATATAGGTTAATAAGATACTAAATATGATTGCAATCCATTGACAATTTCGTCGGCTAATGAATGTTTGTTGTTGAATTCTTCCGTAACATTTTTTAATATAAAGTTATGCCAGCTCCTGAAAGCATATCCCCGCTTCTGATCCTTACACATTGCGAGAGTATAAAATGTTCGTTTACAGCCGAACTGAGATCTTATTTTCTTGATTAATTTTGGTTAGGAAAGAAAGAAGTAGAGTGAAGTTAATTTTGATACTGGGAATGCTATTCCGTAGACGTATGGTTTCCGTGCCACAATTTGTACTACAATGAAAGTTCAGGAAAGCATGTACAAGCATATTGAATATATATATAGACAATCATCAGCCGAAGCGAATAAATGAATATAAAATAAAATACAATAAAGATAAATAAATATAAATAAATATAAAGCAGAAAATGGAATGGATGCCAACTTAGTTACAACTGCAAACAATCTTAAAATGCGATATTACCTAAGGAGGGAAAGATTTAGTTTACAGTAGCTTTACATTAGAAGCATTAAAAAAAGGCGTTTTATACGACGCGTTTTCTTTCTTAATGTCAATGTTTTCTTGCACGATATTGAAGAACGGAACTCCGGTTGTTTTTGAACAGAAATTCAGAATTCGGCTAACACATATGATTTCCGTTCCGGTTTCTTAAATGAGAATAACCTTAAATAGTCTGATAGGGAAAAACGCTCTGTTGAATTTGGAAATAATATTTTTTGAGATCTACATATATACCTTTATATTTGAAAAAACTATTTGTGGAAATTACAGAGGATTGACCACTCTCAAAGTATTCTCACCGCATTTTAAATTCTGTAATATATTCCTACATAATAATCTCGAAATGTGTTTGATTACCGATAGCTCAAGTCGTATCTTGAGTTATCAAGTCGTATCTTGAGTTATCAAGTCGTACCAAACTTTGTTTTTAATTAAGCTCCACCAAAAACGACTTGTTTAACCTGATTAAAAGTTGTAAGAAAGCTCGTCCTCTCTTATCTCTTGAAATATGAAGGCCTAACCACCATACATAGGAAGTATTTTTGCAAAATTTAACTTTGGTGAAATTTGTCAGAGAGTAATCGAGATATTTTAAGAAACATTTTAGCCGAGGAGTAAGAACATCTGAAAGACGGACGATCAAAACAATTTTTTAGTCTAGATTAGACAATTATTAGATAACTATTAAATTTATGTCATCTCTCGAAAGAACATTAAATCTCAATCTTTGAAATAAAATTACTAATAACACAAACAATAAAAAAATCACGCACAGAAGATACAATTAGAGATTCTAAATGGAGGACTCATCAATTTAGTAAATAAACTTCATGCATGTGATTGAAATAGCTATTCGGAAAACATATCACGGTTCCAAATCTCCTTGATTTTACGCATCTTAAATATCAACATTCCATCATCATCATTCCATTACATCAACATTACATCCATCAAGCATCGACTGGGTCTTATGAAAACTATCTTATCAGTTTAATTTAGAATCATTTTTCCAGTGTAACAAGCCTTGTCTCACAAAAAAAAAAGGTAGACCACACCAGACGATAATACTTTCTGGATGCAAGGTACATAGCCTGAAGAGTCTCTTCAGTATTGTTTGGAATTTTGCTTAAATTTCGACGCTCTGATGTTGTTCTGATTATAGTCTTTGCATTCTAATTTACCAAATTATACTAAACATAAATGTCAAACACATGTGATAACTATTTTGACAGGTTTCGCTCTACGAAATTCTGTACTTCACCCTCGAATATAACACCTTGTAATTGTTTTTACAAATTCATCAAAAATAAAGTTTATCTATAGATGCTTATTTCAGGAAAATTCATACCTTGAAAGTTTCAAATTTATTCAATATTTCAACGACCTCTCCCAAAAATTCTTTATTTGCGTTTCTAGACATTTATGTGCATTGCAGAGAATATTTAAGATTATGTTTTCCTTTTTCTTGCGATTTACTTTGTATTAGACATTTTGCGGTTGAGATAACCCACCCATACAACTCCTACATTTGTATTTGCTCTGCTTGCATCTGGTTTTATGCCGTCTGCACTATCGGCTGTCATCGTCGCCATTTCGGTTTGTTTGTTTACCATTTTCCACAAACAGCTGGATATCTTGTTTACAATATCGGACGAGATAATGGACCGGTGAGAGTATGCATTTTCCAAGAAGCATGCGTTCGATGGCTTTTCGGAATGAACCGGTAATACATCGTTCTACTAAAGAGACTTAGGCCTACACTTTTTTAATTTTCCATAATTTAAAAGCAGTTCACCAAAATGATACGCTTCAAAGGAGATTACAAAAAGAATCGTTCAATTTCTAGTTCATTCAATCGAATGTGTTCGCTTCAATGTGCTCCTATTTATACAAATGCATGCTTACATATGTATGTACTATTTATAGGTAATATAGTTTCGAGAACTCGTACATCTTGGCCGCACTAAAATTAGCTCTCTCTAATAAATGCCGGCAAAGACTTTCGGTATTTGCCGTATTTTCCACGGAAAATGAATAAAGTCCGAAATGAATTGGAGGAATTAAGTAATTAATGTTAACAAAACGGAGCGGATATTTATGCGCTATGGGAAAATTTATATATTCGTAGACATATGTACATATAATAGTACATATTTCAGTATGACCGTTCCACACGTTAAATTTAATTGCTCATCGGACTTATCGGAAAAGACCGGGAGTACTTCATGGTTCTAGCGTTGACTATCTACCTTTGGTCTTGCTGCAGGGCTCACAACTCGCGTGGCTCTTTTCATGATTCACATTTAACGCAGAATTGTGATTTTTTTAGGTATGGTGTAAATGAACCCTGCGCAATTTGAAAATAGAAGTCCAGGGCAGAATGTATGTATGACTACATACACATTACAGAGCGACGGGTGCGACCTTGGTCAGCTCACGACAAAGTTTCCGATCAATTAATAATGTACCTAAATGTTTCCAATTATATTTCTTTGGTATGCGTTGAAAACCAAATTGATTACCTTCCCGCCCGTTTTAAGATTAGAAAAATCACACGTTTTTTTAAAAATCGAAGAAATTCTACGAAATGGTTATGGAAAAATTCAACATTCATTATCCGACGAAATTGTCAATTGATTGCAATCATATTTAGTATTTTTTAACCTACATTGCAGGCCATAGACTCATGTACTTTCATTGTTATATTTTGTTTCGTGTCAGAAATATTTATATTACAATCTACCAAATTAACAGCGGTCCAGACCGGTTTCATTCATATTTAGCGCGAAATCACATCGTGTTTAAGAAAACATATCCACTTAATTTCATTAAAATATCACACATATTGACCAACATAAACGGTTTAAAGTCAGGTGGAAAGTCGGAAATTCCTATATCGGGCATTTTTGGGATAGAGGAAGATCTGCACTGATCACATTAACTCTTTTCATTATTCAAGTATATTAGGGAACATGTTTTCACCGAATTTTGTGAAGGTGAGTGACATATAGTGAACAGTGACCGACATATTCGGCATAAAGTCTGTTGGAATAGCGAAAATCATTATATGTATATGGGAGCTAGGATAATTCGTTGACCGATTTCACACATTTTCGGCAGTAAACTATTGCATATCCAATATTACACCCTCACTTAATTTTGCAAAGATGTCTTACATATTGACCGAAATATATGGTATAAAGTCTACAGGAAGGTTGAAAATCCATATATTAGGTACATGGGCTAGGCGAAGCATTTTTTTTATTATCCATTTTAAGCACATGGGCACACTGTTATCAGAAAGAGACGCCCTCTGAACTTCTAAAAGATAACTCATATATTGACCGTTATAAGGGCTAAGGGAAGTATTTATCCAATTTTCACCATTTGACAGAAAAGCATATTATTATCATGGAAAGATAATCCTCCAATTTCATTACGATATCTTACAGATTTACCGATATTTTGTAAAAAGTCAGATAGACAGTCAGATAGATATATTGGGTATCTGGTGGCTTGAAAAGTTGTAATTCGATTTCGACTCTTTTTACGCATGAGATGGCATATCTTGAATGTACTACTCGTGGAAAGCTTTATTCCTATATCTTAAATGGTGCTCGATTTATCTACTTTAAAGTGAAAGTATAAGATTAAACTTAAAATTGTGTTATATGATAAGTAGTAGGTGTGGTTTTTATCCGATTTCGTCCTTTTTGCCAACGTGATATAAGAATGCAAATATAATTTCATATACCAAATTTTGTTGTTCGATCGGTTAAAGCGTTCTTGAGATATGGGATTTGACCTAAAAGTGGCCTATGGGCGGCACATATGTAAGATATCATAGAAAAATAAAATTAGTTAACATGTAATCTTGAGTACACTATAATTTGTTGGCAAAAATTAGTGAAATCGGTATACGAATAACCCCAACCACCATATATTGCAAACAATGATTATCGTTATTCTAGTGGACTCTATGCCGAATTTGTCTGTCAAATTTTGAGTTAATCAATATTGACTGGAAATGTGTTCTCAAACATGCTTTAGTTTAATGTCAAAAGTAAATGTTATCTGCTCAAACCTTCCCTTATTCAGACCTACAAGATATAGTGATTTCCGACTTTCCAGCTGACCTTAAACCAACTATATGAGTCAATATGAGTGACATTTTAAAAGAATTTAGTGTTTTCTTATCCATATTATGGTTTAGCGCTGAATATGAATGACATCGGTCTAGACCTTGGTCTATACCCTATATCCCTAATTTAATGATTTCCGATTCTCTAGTTGACTTGTTCTTCATGTATACAACAACATATTAAATTTCGTCCCTTTTGTTGAGTTTATATTGCAAATATCTCCTTTTGAGATGTCTGAACAAAATTACATGAGAATATTTCGAATAATATATGAAATTGTAATGAATATATACATATAATATATATATATATACATATAATATATATATAAACATAATATATGAAAGAACAGCACTAATATCAGGAATATAGATGATTTGTTTTAGTTACAATAAATTGACTTAATGAGAATATAAGCTAACGTAAAAGTTAATATGATGCCAAATATGATTGCAGTCCATTCATAATTGAGTCTAATAACAAATGCTGAATCGATTTGCAGCAGTTTTTTACTCTCGCAACATGTTGCAACGGAGTACATTTTTTGTTCACCTAACGGTTGTCCGTCCATCCGCCCATGCAAGCGATAACTTGAGTAAAAATTAAGAAATGATGAAACTTGATACACGTGTTCTTTGTTACCGTAAGACGGTTGGCACTGCAGATGGGCGTAATCGGGCATCTGCCACGTCCACAAATTGCCATTAATCGAAAACCGATAAAGTGCGATAACTAAGCAACAAATTAAGATATAAACGCGTCATTTGGTATAGAGGACATAGTAGGGCGCGGCATCTGTAGGGAAAATTTTTGTTAAAGTGGGTATGGGTTTATTTGATAGTTTATTTACTCTGACCCCGTTCCCGTTAGGTTTTGTACCATATATTTTGGTAAATTGGTAAAATATCATAATTAAATTCGAGGGTTATCTTTCTTTGATAATAATGTACTCTTATGTCAAAAATGGCGAAAATCGGGTAAACACTACACGTCGCCCTCATATAGATAATATAAGAATTTCAAACATCCGGTTTTATGCGGCATATGTAATATATGTATATGTATCGCTCAATATGTAAGATAGTGTAGCAAAAATAAGTGAATGTATAATAATAGATATACCATAGTTTAATGCCGAAAATGTGTGAAATCTGTCTACGAATTATGCTTGCTCCCATATGCTACAAATAATGATTTTCGCTATTCTAGCAGACTTTATGCCGATATGTCGGTCACTGTGCGATGTCGTCTGTGAGTTACCTTCACAAAATTCGGTGAAAACATGTTCCCTAATAAACTTGAGTAAAGAAAAGGGTTAATGCGATCAATGCGGACCTTCCCCTAGCCCAAATAAACCGGATATAAGAATCTCTGGCTTTCCAGCTGACTTTAAACCGTTTATGTTGGTCAATATGTGCGATATTTTAATGAAATTAAGTGGATATGTTTTCTTAAACATATTGCGGTTTAGTTAATTTGGTAAATTTTAATATAAATATCTCAGACATAAAGTAATATAGTAAGAAATAAAACTCCGTGAGGCTATGACCTGTAATATAAGATAATAAGATACCAAATATTATCGGAATCCATTTACGGTTTGGTCGAATAATGAGTATTGAATTCTTACGCAACACTTTTTAATATAAAGTCATACCAGCACCTGAAAGAATTTCCCCTCCTTTGGGCCATGCATGTTGCGAGAGTATAAAATGTTCAGATATATCCGATCTTAGCCCTTCCCTTTTTTTTAAATATATTGACCGCTAATAAAAGAGGTATAAGCGAGGTATAAGTATAAATATCTCAAGCACTATTTGTGTAACGATTTTTCTTCACTTATCATCTTTTGTAGAGTTCAAAAAACCACTCGTTTGAGAAGTATACGTTTTTAAGGGCATTTTGTTACAGTTTTTAAACCGTGATAAGTGGGGATCATGGGAATGACATATACCAAAATTTGTTGATTTTGTATTCCACAATGGCACTCGATAATTTCACATTTGAGCTCAGAAAGCAAATAATAAAAAATTTTTCTGATGGAAAGAGACACCAGAAAGGTGTAGCAAGCAGTTCAGTTCAGTTTCCGAATCATAGTAAGCTACAAAAGAATAATGTTTTTATTTATGTAACTCTCTGTATAGGCGGGACACGTAAACAAAGTTGCCGCGATTGAACAATTATTTAATTCACAAAGTAAAAAAGATCCTTGCAGCAAGCAGTTTGCAGAGGTCAACAGCTAAAAATCCGTTAATATTTAAGAGTGTTAGGAAAAGGCGTTTAAATTTTGCTAAGATGTTTTTAGATTGGCCAGAACAGAAATGGCTAACCATTTTATTTAGTTATGAATCTAAATTTTATTTGGTTGACCATACAAAATTTTTAAAAATCGGGTCGGTAGTTTTACAAATATAAAATTTGTATTTTCTTCGAAGATCCGACTATGTATACGGTTTGATAATGATGTTTGCAAAAAGCTTAATTTCGAATTTCGAAGGCAAGTATTTCGATTTTGGAGTCCAACTTCCAAAAACGTAGAAATTGATTTTGTACTTATGATTAAATCTCTCGAGTAAAATTAGTTTGGTTCAATAACGAGCTGAGTCTTGCACAATGTAATTATTTATTTTTCATCGATATTTTTCAGAGTTATGTGTTTGTATCAATTTTATAGAGTTAATTTACACATTAAATACATACATAAATATAATAATTTCCCAGCATTCATTCAGTTCACAATATTATTTATAAATAGCTTACAGAGCTGGGAGCACAATTATTGTGATTTCTGCTAAAATGAGATCTGCCTTAATGCGCTGTGGAGTTAGGCTGATTTGAGCAGCTCGAAGATGTGCAACGCACACATACACATACAAACACACGTCTGAGTCATTTATTATGGTGTGTAAAACGTGTCAACACTTTAAAATGCGTACGTTTGTTTAAAACTAAAAATAACCGCAACAACTTGCAAATGAACTATGTATCCCAGCACGGAGCGGCGGACACTTGCTGTTGAACGCTGCGGTGCGTGTGCATTTGGGTATGAGTACTCCACGCTGGCATGAGAATGTGGGTTAAGTGATGCCTCGCGTTGTTTGCGCGAAGAAGTTCTACACTTCTTTGTGTATATGCATGTATGTATTTACATAAAAGTGTGTGTGTATCTGTTTACGTATCTCAGTAACTACATAAATACAATAGATATGTTCGCAAATATGTGAATTGTTTGTCATTATCAGCTGGCACTATTTTTAGGAGGTTTCGCAATCGAGGATTCTGCTTTACACCTAAAGATCGCCAACTCCCTATAATGCTGCGTGGATTTGTTTATTTGCATACAAGCACATTTGTCTACATTCTCATTATAAATTCGTTTTACACTTGAACAAAATTGCAGTTAATATTGGAAGAGTAAACAAAATGCCAGAAACTTGCCGCACTTCTGCCAAAGAAGGCCGAAGCGGGAATTCAAATGAAGCGAGCTGGAGGGAGAGTGCCCAAAGTGTGTGCGATAATAAACAACGTATTACTTGGAGCAGGTGAAAACATCCACACTTACCAATTGTTGTTGTTTGCTTTGTCTTTCTTCTTCTATATCCCGCATGTTTGTGTTGACCCACCCACAACTTTCCGTGCTTTTAATTATAAACACTAACATACATACATACCACCTATGCCTAAATAAATAGTCAGTCAATACGTGTGCCTTGGGCGCAGCTAATGTGAATTCAAGTGTATGAGTTATCTGCCTGTTAAGTATACTGGAGGCAAACGCACCGATCCAACACTCGCGCACTTACCCTATAAAACGCTTGAAAAACAAAATATTTGCATATCTTTAGGCGCACGTGCTAACGGTCGCCACGAGTGTATACATATCCAAATACTTTGAGCATAATTTAAAAAACGCTCCTTTCAACATGTTTTTATTATGAAATAACACTATTATGTTATTTTCTTTTAGATTTAAAGAACTCACTGCATTTAACAGCGAGGACTCAACCAACTCGTCGCACAGCGAACACCGCGAGGCTTTGAAGGGCCGCTGCCATTCATTAAGCAGTAGTGACTCTGTGTTCGATACGAGTAAGGCCTGCTGCTGTCCAAGCCACTCGGATAACTCGAAATCGTGTTGGAAAACAAAGCGAAAACAGATAATTCGAGAAAGCTCGCATGCTTCTGGTTTAAACAAAAACGGTATGTGACTCCAAATACTACTTTAGGTATTAAAAAGTACTCTGTTGATCTTAAAATATAAAATTTGAAAATTAATGCGTTAACACTTAAGTTTGAAAATGAGAACTTATCTCAAATACTACTCTCAGTACTTTATCTCAAATATAATTAGAAATATTCTCGAAAAGTTGAACACTTTAGATAAAGAGATGCTCAAACATTTAGCTTATTCTTTATATTTAGACCGAGGATCTCTTTCCTTTTTCAACATTGTTTGCACGTTACAAATTAGTTACGAATGTAGAATATAGATATTATTACTTCGCTTACCACTATTAAAATATTGTAATGACATTTAACAAAATTTATTCATCTAATGGTGGTTAAGTTGAGGAATAAAACATTTTCCCACTGAGAAATACATATACATACAATGTGACTTCAAAGATTTATTCCCGAGGCACATCCACAGAATTCATAGATCTTTCGTATGTGAAACTTCTACTTCTACTATTACTTCCTCTTAGAACTTGTCTAAAAAAACATGAAGTAAATTCAAATAAAATCAAGAAACATTTCATTGGCTATTTCTTAGGCGATCCCAATAAATCGCTTAAGTATTTACATATGGGCCAATATTTTACACTTTCGGGATATAAATTATTTAAAGTACTAACAGCAAATTGGTGCGCTTAGTAGTGCTGCTGTTGAGTTTTCGCCCATTCTCATAAAAAACAAGTACATTTATTATCTATAGGGTTGACTCCTAAATTATGGGTCTTTCTACCCGATATTCCTTGTATATAAATTAGGAAAAAATTTGTTGGCTAAACTAAGATGCTTTTGACCAGAGGTTTGAAGTTCCATTCTATTAGTTCGAATACAAAAACATCGGAAATGGAAACAAATATAGAGTTTATCAAATATTCTGCAATGAAAATTTCGATACACAATATTTTATGAGGTAGAATTTAAAAATGTTTACTTGAGGCAATAGTTTGACATGCAAATATGAACTTAAATGTGATCAATTTTAATATGTTAATTTTTTGGTTACGAGTTCCGGTGTTTAGGGTGTCTATATGGGATACTGCCCGTCGATCATATAAATGGTCTTCATATTTCATTTAAATTATGCATTTTCAATTTATTCCGGGTACGTTTCGAATTGGGAATATATACATTAATGCTCTACATAACGGATTTCAAACTAATAGTGGCGACGGCACCCTTTTCATGGGTGCCATTTAAATTCTCAAAATAATTGGAAAAAAAGATCTTAAAGGGAACAGATATATCGAAAATGAGAATGAGAAAATCTCGACTCGGTGTTTTCTATTTTTTCCAGTTTTCCCCCGGCTTTCCCTGCTTGACAAATTTTTAAATAAGCACAGTGTAATAAGGATTAGCACCCAAGCATTCGAACTTATGTATGTATGTATATATACCGAGAAATATCACTTCAAAAATATGATTCGTGAGAGCGAGACTAAACCAATGGACTGCAAATGCAAAGAGGAATTAATTGTGTTCAGAAATATTTACAACTACGCACGCACATACACCCGCATGCCACATAATATTGAGTAAATTAAGTTGGCACATATTTCATATTTCATTCGCGATCCTCTCCGCCGCACCTCTCTGCAGATGATGGATGTACGCTCAATATACAAATGAAATACTTATGTAAAAATACGCACAACATACATGAGTAATATACATATGTACAAATATGCATGTGAAAACTTTAATAATAAAATATGCCTTTTGAGTTTTATTGTTAGCCTTAGCGATTTATTTTTAAATCAAGTGTCTCATCTCTTTCTGTTTTGATTTATATTTTTCAACAATTGCAGCTAAGACAACCACAAAGGCACCAGAGCGAATTGCAACAACAACAGCTGCAGTGACTACATCGCAATCGGCAATATTTCGCGGTCGATATGCAAGCTGCGGCGAGCACACGCTTCTAGTAGGTCCACGAGATGTGCAACAGAAAAGCGTCCGTGTGAACAAAAATACTTCGACATCGCTGCCAACAACGCCGAACTTGAGTCAGTTGGAACGGCCGAAGCCGGTGCAATACCAGAATTTGTCGCTGGCGTCCGCTGATGTTGATGACGCGAGACAACTGACGCATTCGCGGAGACAGCAGTATGCCAACAGCCTGCAACAGCTGCATATGTTAGCAAAGAAGTTGCAAAATATCACAAGCGAAAAGGGCTTCACGTTGTTGGGGCAGCCGCAGCAACAGCAAATGATCATCGGTAACGTACTGCCGGCATTGGCAGTCCATGGTGATGGCACCAAAAAAGTGAGGCATGTACTGGAGACAGCGAACACAAAGCTAAACAAATTTAAATATACGAACAACGACAACAACAATACTAACAACGAAAATCTAAACGAGAACGCATCAGTTGAACATCTTCCCACTTTGACGCCTACCACATTGGCAACAGCAAGCGATTTGGCAACACAACCACTGATTGATCAATACGCCAGCATCCAGCCGAACGACCAGAATGATCAAAATAATGGCCACGCGCCCTTATTATTATCGCGACTGCCATCACACATGCCACTGTCGGCTTCGCAATGCTCAGTTAGCGCAACGTCGGAAATACAAACGACTCAACCCGCCATCTCGTCCAATTCGACCCACTCGACCGTTGTTACCAAAAACACGCTGGCATTTTGTGAGCACTGCTGTACGGAAAGAGCTAGCATGGCTAGCGGCGATTATGCTCAGGGCACGTACGCCGAGCGCAAACGAAATTTCAGCAGTGAGGACTATGCGCGATGTTATCGCGAGAACACCGATTCAGTCTCCGATCTGTCGTCGTACCGATTCGTATCCGATGAGGATGAAGTAAGCGCGTCTATTGTCGCCAAGGAAATAGCTGCCGTAGAGAAAAATTCTAACAATAAAACTAAAGATTATGATATCAAAAGAAACAGCAGCAATAATAATAACAACAACATAGCACAAAGAAAAATATTAGCCAAAAAGTGTTGCGTCTTATCCCTCACACCGTCGCGCAAGCAAACGCAAACGCACCCGCATTCGTGTTCGTGTACGTCTCCACCAACGTCGCCGCCGTTGTCGTCATCGTCGTCGGCGCGAACGATTGGTCTGTTGCCAACATTGTTGTCACCCGCCGCAACAAAAACAACAGCGACACGTAGCGCTTCCCCCGTCATTTGTTGTTATACAATTGACAAGCCTGTCAGTGTACATTATAACGCGACTGTTTTGGAATACATACCAAACGAAACAAATACAATATTAGGAACACCCAGGCCGGTGCAGATAACCGCAACAGCTCCAGTGCCAATTCCTACCATCGATACTGCTAAGAGCGCCTATATATTACTACCAGAGGCGCGCGACTCAAGTGAATTCCTATGCCATGAGGGGCTTCTATCCACGTCTCTACCCAGCGATTATGGTAGTGTGAGCAGAGCTGCCAGTCATCTCCAGTATACGCAACGTTCGTCACAAAAATACAAACCCCTGCCGCCAGAGCCACCACCCAAACCAAAGCACGAAGCAAGAACCATATATCAGACTACAGTTTATTCGAGTTCAAGTGCATCAGTGCAAGACCATCAATGTGGGCTGGAAACATGCTTTCATAACGGGGAGCAGATTTGTATCAATGGGCAAAATATCCAAAATAAGGTAAAAACGTTTGAGCAAGCAAACGTCTTGATTGATCCACAAACACAGAGATTTACGAGCCATCTACCTTCTTCTATTCCCAAAGGCACTGGGAATTATTCACTCGACGAGATTTCCAACACTGAAGAACGTTGGTTACAATCGACACGCTCCCTTGAATGCTCCGTTTCGCCAGAGCGCTGTGAGCTGTTAAGTTGCTTTGGAACGGTTAAAAATACTCGAAGCGAGTCCGCAAACAACACAACGAAAATAAATAACCACGACGAGCGACGAGCAGATGACGCAAGGCGAAGAAAAGAAAATAGCCGCCACACTGAAGACTGCTTAAACAGAAACGCCGAAGAAATAGACGACAACAACGACGATAACGAAACGAAATTTGTCGTCCGTAGTTTAAGCGAAAGCAGCTGTTCGGTGTCGGTGGCAACGCCAATTGCCAATGAAAAGTGTGCCATCAAAAATAAAAATAATCACCAGCAACAGGCGCAAGCACAGGCACAGCTACCACGTCACCAACCAAAACAGCCACCCGTGCAACCACTAACACCACTGTCACATAACCATAATAATATTAATAATAAACGGCGTAATTGCGGAGACTCTGAGCAAACTCAACCGAGTGTAACCAACGGGAAAAAATCAGCGTCGACAAGTGTTAATACTGTCGCCACTCTAACTGACGGTGTGTTCGACGCGTTTGACACATCTGACACGCACACCGTACTCAGTGCAGGAAGTAGCGCCTGTGGCGAATGCAATAACAACTACAATTGCAGGGCAAGGAGTCACACGGAATACACACGTTCGGTGCCCGCGTCATCTGTATATCCTTTTACCGCAAGTGCGGAGTCGACGCGCCAAAGTTCGCAGTCATCAGTAGCCTACTTAACTTCGTCGTTACCGAAACATACACTGCGCTACGATAGTTATGGTCGTTTGAAGTCGGAACGTGTTTCGCGTCTTCCCATCATAACCAGGTCACTAGCCAATGGTCGCAAAGCGGCTAGTGAGACGCGTCTGCATCGTGTGTATCAAAATGTCACCGCCACGTCTAAATATGATTTGCCCTCATCTTTGTCGGTCTCTAATATTAAGCTAACACCGACCTTTTGTCGTAAATTCAATTATTTAATTGACAAATTTGAAAACTGTGTAGCCGAATGTGAAGAATCAGAATCAGAAATTGAACCCATAGTTGTTGAAAGTGAGAACTCCCAGCCACAAAAGCAGGAAGCTATTGAGGAAGTTGTGCAAAACCATGATAAAGTTACTACTAATGCCATACAGATATCGACGGAATTAGACTCAAATACGACAGAGGTATCTCAATCAACATCTGTTGAATCGAATCTGAATTTTACAAAGATAAAACCATCACATCAACAGATTTATAAATCGTTTAGTGATACTCAAAACTTTGTGTCCATTCATAAAGGGAATCAAGAAAATAACAATAACAACAATATAGCAGTGGGCAAATCAAAACGATTCTTTAGTGACTTCTCGCTGAAATCGGACTTTGCCGAGTCGGACAGTAGTTTGCCGTGCCGGTGTTCTGTTAAGCAGCTCAGATCACTGCCCGAAGCGACATCTCCGACTTCGCCAGCGTCACCGATCTCATTGCAGTCGCCGAAAGCTTCTGGCGGTTTGAACCAAAATAATTCCCAATCTCTACCGAGTGTTCCGCAGTCTAACGGTATACAGAGCCCCTTGTGGCTTAGTAGTGAAACCATCGAATCTTCGCGAGTGTCCGAACAGAAATCTCTTGTCGACGATTTGCAATCGAATTGTAGTGATCAGACAACGATCTTTCATTTGGATAACGAGTTTTCAAATTCTGCTACATCTTTGTCTTTGACAATACAAACAACAGCTGAGGGTAGTGGTAGCAATTTACACGGACCTGTTGTGCTGAAACGCATTCCAGCCATATACTCGTTTGGGTATATTCCGTCAATCGGAACAAGCTCGCTCGTAAGTGCTAATGCGCTTGAAACCGGCGAAAGGGAGGTGAGTACTAGTGATTAATCGGTGTACTAAAATTATAACACATAAAGGCTAAAATTATATATCCATGTCCCCCTCTAAGGCTTTAATTAAAATATGAATTGGTGTAGATATAAATATAAATACTAGGAAATGTGATCGCTAAATTCAGATAAATATAAGAGTTTGTGTTGCTGCTTAATGCACAACTGGGTTAGAAAATATCGGAGTTATATATTTATTTATTATTAAATGCATAAAAATAAATTTCAGTCAGACATCTCTAAAAGTGCGACATTATTTTGGTCTCAAGAGAGAGAGACAGTTAGAGCTATTCAGCAACAACTTAACATTGTGGTTTAATATTATATATATTTATATACATATTATTTTTACAAATACATATTTTAGTTTCAACTCATATACAGTGTCTTTTTAGAGGTAGAGTAGAGTTTCCTAGAGAGATGGATGCTGGATGTCAAACCAGCTGTCAAAATAAATATTTATGTTTGGCATTTATGTTCAGTAGACTTTGGCAAATTACCATGCATACATTTACATTGGGAAAATGATTAAAAATGATGGAAATTTATTTCCAAATCATTCAAAGCATTTTTAGCGACGAGTCTCATTTCTGGTTTAACAATTCAATAATCAAAATTGCTGTAAGTGTTTGGAAAGCGAATAATAACAAGAACTGGAGAAATGGGTCTGTCAATTGGCCAGTTGATTCATATCACGGTAGGTTAAATCTCGGGTATATGCCAATAAACTACCTAAATTGTCCACTTAAAAACTAATATTCTGTTGGTTATTGGGGAGGTAAGGTCCATTAAGCAAAAAAACACTGGTACGAGAATGGTCCCTTATCCAAAATTCTGCTATACTTCTAATATACATTGCATATTTAATAAGCATGTAATCAGAGGAGTCTGCTGTTACTACAATATTCACAGGTTAGTATAGTATCTAACTATTAGTTAGTAGAAATTGGCAGCAATCATTGCAACAAGATTTAAAAAACACCAAAAAAGTATTCCAAGTACACAAACACATTTGTATATATTTGCTATATTTACACATAATATGTACTTATATGTATATATGTATGTGCCGTCTGTAAACACTTTAAAGTGTGGCAATCACTCTCCTGCAAACTGAATATTTTATGAAAACAAACAAAGCCATTTTGCTTTTCAAATGCTCGCATGCCACACATTCGCACAAACAAAAGTCTGTTTAATAGTAGCAAGTGAATTTTCCATTTACTTACTCACCCTTATTTATCTTTATTAGATTTGAATTTTGATATTTATTGAATCGCCATTAATGGACTGGTATTAGCGGGGACTGTTTACCTCGCTTGGCTGGCACGGCCGAACTTCGCTGAATTTCCAGCCAACTTTTAATATGATTTATGGCAAAAACCACTTGGACTTCAGTTTTTACAGGCACACGATCGTAAAATTTCGAAGACAAGTGGAATCTATAACAAAATTATACTTTTTTCGAAAAAAATTACGAAAGGAAATTAGTCAAAAATGTGTTGGATTCGCACATTGACATACATACATATGTAGGTATATGTTAAAATGTAAATAGTTTACATATGTCCATAATCCATTGATTCTTCATAGCGTCACTTTGGGATCAATAACTTGGGAATGATTGGATGAAATATGAAACTTTGACAGTTCTAGTTAGGGTTAGTACTCTAAGATAATGATAGAGAATTTTCGTTTGTCGCGATCTTTCTGTTAAGTAAACGACTTTTCAGCCCGTGTAATATGTTTTCTAAAAAAATCTGAGCAAGATTAATAACCATTATATAATAATTCATCCACAAATACTTTTCGAAGTTATAAATGCCATAATAATAATAATTCCAGAACACCAAAAAAGTGTGAAATCTTTTATAGTTAAAGAGGCTAAAAATAAATTGATAACACTGGGAACATTTTAAAATGTTTCCCCTCGTTGACAATAATAAAACCATTAGAAGACAAATTTTTCAAAATCCTTAATTAAATTTTGGTTAGAATTAATTTTTTCTGTTTTAAATCCACTTCAATTGCAAATCTTTATATATTACAGATATTAGAAACAAACCAGAAACATTTATATTGAGCTAGAGGTTTACCCTTCCTTGCTTGGCGCTTACTTTCTTATTTTTCCGAAAATTCTTCTGAGATGCGTCTCATATAAATATTTTTAATATTTAGTCCCTTTAAATTTTATTATTTTATTGAAGAACTCGATTTTGTTTCTTTACCAAATGACTTCTTAATATTTTAGCTAATCGTGCCTAATTAAAAGTCATAGAGTTGATATTATCGTTATTGCTTCATTCAATAGTTTTAGCTGCTTCAACGTGGATTCAAATGCACGAAAATTAACATAGACGAGTTTGTTCTAATAATATTAAATATTTATCATTTGACTTTAAAATTTTTTTTTAAAAATAAAACATAAAGTGATTTAAATTTACCAACTGTCAATTAATATTTTCTAAGAAAAGTGAATACCCCGAAGCATCAGACATCAGACGAAGCACAAAACATTTCTTCAAAAACATTTAGATTTCGTGTTTCCTTTTCTTTTTATTATTTTAACTTTTTGTTTGTCATCTTGCATTGAAGTTACTAAATGTCTCCGTTGAAATATATTTTAAGCAGGAATTTAATACGTCCGTTCAGTCAGTCAACTATCAAAGTCGGTCATCTCTTTATAACTGAACGTAGCTATATCTCCAGAAATAATTACAATTTTGACAAATCTTCTTAAGGACATATTTCTAAAAGGTTAAGCTTTAACAATATGAAAAAATTATTTTTTTTTTTAAAGCTTTTAAACGTAGCAAGGGTCGGGCAAATTGCTGCTAATTCGTAGCTAAACGATTCCTCGAAATTATGCCTGTCAAAAGAGTTGAGGGAATACTGCTCTGTTACTTGAGATGGTATATGATATAGTTGTTTAGACCAGTGATGAATCATTGATGGGTCTCAAGTTTATAAAAATTCTCAAAAATGCAAATTTACCAGGCTGGTTCAGTTCTGAAATGGGAAATATATTTTTTTGCTTTTCTTATAGTATTCTACCGAGATTTGACTAAGACTCAATAGTTTGAGTCCAACTCAAATTTGAAACTTTCTGAAAACTTTTTCACCCAGACTGAACTAAATAGGAAAAATTTGTCCATTCTATTTCTTCTAATAGCTTAATAAATACATTTTTTGTATGTATGTCTGTACTATATCTATGTATGTAAAATTAAGTATTCAATAACATCTGCTGAGTAATTTCGGTCGTGAATAATCGACTATGAACTTACGCAAAAACACAAACACTACTAAACAAACCATTGTTGGTGTGTGTGTAAATTTATGCACAATTAGGAAAACAAAAACCAAATAAAAACTAAATAATACAAAACAAAATGATAATAACTGAGAAATGGCTAAAACATAAAAAAGCGACGATGAAAAAAACAGAAGCCAAAAAAGAACATAAACGAAAATTGATGAAAATTCATTCAGTGCACACCAATACACTAATCCATATATAATTGGATGTGTATGTATGGATTGCATAGTATACGCGTTTGTGCGTGTGTTGGGTAATGATCCGTTGTCTTTATTACTCGCTCATTTCATGGCTCCTCCGCAGTGCTTTCGAGTATCAAAAACGAACTACCGAACTGTCAGCCGCCAATTCAGCGCCGATCGGATCGTTACAATTGTGTCCGTACATACGTATGCTAAAAATACCGTTGTGTTTGTATCCACCGAAGTATGATTACAAGGAATGAGAAATCTACATCGTGCAATAGAAACGTACTGTGGGACGGAATGATATTTCACCAGATGTAATCAGTCGAAGACGCGGGTGGGGCACATATTGTTATTTGTTGTTGTAAACATGATTTACATCTATAAGCAAAATCTGTACACGATTTTATATCTATACATTTTTAAATCTGAAATCTAGCAGATCTATCTTTATAATTTTTGAAAATGTGCATTTAACGGAGACGCATTTTATGGGGATTCATATATTATATATTACATGTAATGTGCTTTTATAAGATATAATTTAACTTGAAGTGATTTTACTGTTTTAACAAAAAACTGAATATTTAACTACTAGACGTATTTGGACGTAGCTGTATGAATTCAGTTAATAATTAAAAAAAAGCAAACTCGGCCTCTTTTTATAAGTTTGTTAACAGTCTCTAGTCACTTTCTTTACATTAGGTTTTCATTTTCATTTCATACTGTTTTCAAAAAACAAAAAAACAAAATTACTCAAATTTTTAACGTTAAGTATTTTGGAACTTTTATAAAAGTTACAATGTCAAGAATAAAAAAAGTACAATGGCAAGATTTTTATGACATCAGTTGGGTTTAAAAACTCTTTTGTGATGTTTGAAAAACCATACATAAGTATGTATATGCCTTAACTTTAGTGATAGCGTTGGAGCCAAAGAGGTGTCTAAAAAATTAATACTTCATGGATTTGACATTGCACCGGTTCATAATAGCCTTCGAATATCGAGAACTGCTGTTTAATAACTTTAAAGTTTGCACGATTTCTACTTATTCCATAATAAGGTAGACCAAAAGAGCTTGTTTTAATTTGCTTAGGATTTGCTAATCTGATTCGACGTCTGACTGTCTGCAGAAGGTCTACTACTACAAGTTGACTACTAAGCCTTTACTTCACTTCATGAAGCCTACAAAAATTTTTGTAACTAAAACCTAAAGAATGTAGTCCGGGATATATCACTGTCGGGTACAATTGAACATTAGTTAGTTACACTGGGACGGGTACTATTGGATATTGGAACTACTCTTAATTGATCTCTTTCCGGTTTAGCTTTGAATTTAGGTACTTTTACAAAAACCTAACCGAAAATTAATTAAAATAATTAGAGCTAAAGGAAAAGTTATTTATTTACCTTTCTTTTATTGTTTGGTAAACATTAACATTAAAAGAAACATCCCGGAGAAACAATTAGTAAAATAAGCTAATACAAAATGTATAACAAAGAGAAATTAACTAATTGCATTTTAGGAAAGTTCTTAAAAACTTAAAAACCACAATTCCCTTTCCGTAGCTTTTCGTGCTAGGACTAGAATAAAGGGGAAAAAATCGATCCTTTGCGGTTAAAGGTTTAAACTTACGAGTATTTATAACTTGAAAGAGGAGAAATTTTAGATTAACTTTTCTAGGTTCCTCGAACTTAGCGACTTAATAGTTTTGGGCACAATAATTCTTTTAGCTGATCTTTAAGAAGTAGGTTTTCCTCCTAATTTTTGAGTGCTTATTCCTTATGATTGACATATGTACGCATATTCCAGAAGAGAATTTGTTAAGGGAAAACCCGTTTATATATTTGTGCAATTCTTTGTTAATTTTTTGATAACAATTTATTAATTTTATCGAAAATATTAAAAAGGGGTATCTTTGTTTCTACTAAAAAAGTCAACTGACTCTCAAAAGTCAGAGTTATCGTAATAATTAAAGAAATCAGGATTTTATTATATTTTTCTTTGGTTATTTGCATATTTTATATTATTTAACATGAACTCATTAAAAGACGATAATTTTTGAATAAAAACATCAAAATCACTTTCATCTGACTTTAAGCATCAGCAAAATTTTCCTAAGTTTTACCAATGCAGGAATTTATAAACCTGTAACTTTTAGATTCGAAGCGACACATGCAATAAATGCATTAGGGCTATTCTGAAATGCCATTTTTATTGAAATCGGAACTAAATTAGATCGTAATTACACACTCGTTTTCTAAAATCCTATCAAACATAATTGTCAAGATTCACAATTATACTAATATTTGCAATGTCCCTTCTGAATTAGGTACTTAGGAATTAGGTTCTTTTTCACGATCTTACGACTTACAAAGCAAAATCATTACTAGTAATTTCTAAAGATACCATTCGATAACCATGCAACTACTCTTTGAAATATTGGCACTCTGGCACTCCCTGGTACTCTGAGGAGGTTGGTATTTCAGATGGGTGAAATCTGGCAGTTGCCACGTCCATAAAATGCAGTAAAGCGAAAACTTATAAACACGTAAACGACATAAACGTGTAATTTGGTACAGAGGATCCTAGTTAGGCGCGGTATCTGTGGGTAAAAAATTTTCTAAAAGTGGGCATGGCCTCGCGCCCTCAATAAGTTTAATATACATATCTCATAAACCGTTAAAGCTGTATCATTTAAACTTGCTCAAAAGTTTTTCTAGAATGTTTTTATGTACCGAGAAAATAGGTGAAATCGTCAAAGGTTATGCTGAAAGCTACTAAAAGTGCGTTACCTCGCAAAAAAACGACTCACAAATGTTACATCTCACGGCAAATATGCTACGGAAGGTCTGCATAGGACTGAGTGTAAAATGTGAACAATGGGTGTGATACCGCCCTTTCTTAAGGGAAATCCCTATCTCAAGAAAGCCTTAAACAATTTCAACCAAATTTGGCCATGACATTATATTTGCATCTTTATGTCACTTTGTGAAAATGGGTGATTTTGGATAACAACCACGCCTATTTCTCATATAACACAATTTTAATTTAATCTGATTTTTCGCCTTATAGTAAGTGAATCAAGCGGCAATTAAGGTATGGGAATGAAACTTTGTAGAAATAGTGCTTTCAAGATATGCCATGACATGCGTAAAAATTGTTGAAATCGGCATATAACTTTTCAAGTCCTCATATACAAAATATAAGGATCAAAGTGCCTATAGCTGACTTTATGTCGAAAATATCGGTAAATGCGTGTAATATTGTAATGAAATTCGAGTATTATCTTCCCTTGATAATAATGTGCTCTTCTACTAAAAATGGGGAAAGTCGGGTAAATACTTCTCCTACCCCCATATACCTAATATAAGGATTTTCAACCTCCCGTTAGACTTTATACCATATATTTCGGTAAATCTGTAAAATATCTGTAAACAATGTGCCCTTGTGTTAAAAATGGGGAAAATCGGGCAAACACTTCACGTCGCCTAATATACCTAATATAAGAATTTCAAACATCCGGTGGGCTTTATGCGGCATATATCGCTCAATATGTAAGATATTTTAGCAAAAATAAGTGAACGTATAATATTAAATATATCATAGTTTAATACCGAAAACGTTTGAAATCGATCTACGTTATCCAGCTCCCATATAACACATATAATAATTTTCCGTTATTCTAGCAGACCTTAAACCGAATATGTCGGTCACTGTGTGAGTTGTCTTCGTAAAATTGTGCGGAAACATGTTCCCTAGCATTCTTGAGTAATGAAAAGGATTAATGCAATCAATTCAGACCTTCCACTAGCCCAAATATACCTGATATAAGAATCTCTGGCTTTCCAGCTGACTTTAAACCGTTTATGTTGGTCAGTATGTATGATATTTTAATGAAATTAAGTGGATATGTTTTGTTAAACATATTGGGGTTTAGTCAATTCGGTAAATTTTAATATAAATACCTCAGACACAAAGTAATATAATAAAAAGTATAGTAATAAAACTCTGTTATGCTATGATCTGTAATATAAGTTAATAAGATACCAAATATTATTCGAATCCATTTAAAGTTTCGTCGAATGAGTGTTGAATTCTTACTCAACATATTTATACCCTCGCAATATGTTGCTACAGAGTCTATTTTTTTTGTCAACCTAACGGTTGTTTGTAACACCTAGAACTAAATGAGTTAGCTATAGACATATTTATATATAAATAATCAGGATGAAAAGACGAGTTGAAATCCGAGTGACTGTCTGTCCGTCCGTCCGTGCAAGCGATAACTTGAGTAAAAATTAAGATATTTTGATGAAACTTGGTACACGTGTTGTATTGCAGATGAGCGTAATTGGACATCTGCCATGCCCACAAAACGCCATTAATCGGAAACAGATAAAGTGCTACAACTAAGCAGCAGACGGAGGATCCTAGTAGGGTTGGCCATATGTGGGCAAAACTTTTTGTAAAGGTGCATCTCTTAGCATATTGAGAAAATTAGTAAAATCGGATAATAACCACGCCCACCTCCCATACAAAGGTTCTGTTGAAAACTTCTAAAAGGCGTTAACTCGTTGAAGGAACACGTTAGAAACATTAAATCTTGCAGAAAATATGACACCGAAGTGTTGCATAGAAATCCGCGTAAAGTTTTGGTGATGGACATAGCACCGCCCACTTTTAGGAGAAATCCCATATCTCATGAACCCCTTAACCGATTTCAACAAAATTTTGGTGCGACATTTTATTATCCGACGAAATCGGATAAAAACCACTACTACTACTACTTCTCATATAACACAATTTTAAGTTTCACATGAAAGTGAAGGATTATATTTTCATAATAATAGCGTGCTCTGGTATTAAAAATGGGGAAAATCGGATGAATACTTCCCCTAGCCCCCATGTACCTAATATACGTATTTTCAACCTCTGAATAGACTTTATACCATATATTTCGGTTAATATGTAAGACATCTTGGAAAAATTAAGTGACCGTGTATTATCGGCTATACAATAGTTTACCGCCGAAAATGAGTGAAATCGGTAAACGAATTATCCCAGCTCCCATATACTACGTATAATGATTTTCGATATTCTAGCAGACTTTGTCCCGAATATGTCGGTCTCTGTGTGAGTTACCTTCACAAAATCAACATTTCTCACACCCAAAATATTTAGTTGAATGCGCCAATTGAGGTCCAATTATTGAGCAGAAACTATTATTCCGGTCATATACAGAACTCAGTTTAATGTTAGATACAACAATTCACAACGAATTTTAAACGAATTTGCATGACTTTTGTAATTGCGAAAAATAAGTATATTCAAAACTGAAATAAAAAGAAAATAATTAGAATTGATGCTATAATCAAACCCTTCTACTATTTCTTGTGGCATCATTTTATCAAATATTCTCAGAATTAAGAAAGTAATTGAACCAGGATAGCCCATTTCACAGTGCAACGTGTGACTTGAGTAATTCAATACATTGAGAATTTTTATCATGGTTGATTCACATGTTTTTAGGCACCCTATGTAGCAACATTTACATATGCAAGAAAATGGGATGAGGTCTTACGATGAAAATAATATATGATGCGGAAATTGGTTGTGGTCCCTTTCGCTTTTAGGATAAATAAATATTGGTTAAATTCAATCAAAACATTTCATATCAAAAATGTTACAATGCTAAAAATCTGGAAAAAAAGCATTAATAAGCACTTCACAATTCTCAACCGAATCAGGCAGACCAGTGCAGCACTAAGAAAGATATTAAAAAACAAGCCCTATGGTACCATTTGTACGAAGTCGTATTTCTCACAAAGAAATCGGTGCACAATAGAATGAATGTAATAAGTGAATGCGTTCCTTTAAATAAAGAAGTTTAGTACAAAAAAAAGGGTGGAACACTTTATATTATAATTAGAAAGATAGTAATGAATCTGTTTAGAAAATTGATATCCGGGGTTTCTGTTTTTGTTACAAATCTCACTTTTCCAAATATTTTTATAATTAGCTTTTGTTCGTTCTTTTGTTCTAATATGGATGATGTGTGACTCCGGGTTATGATCACCTATTCCAAAGGTTGAGCAACAATTTCACTTCTATCGTAAATGATAAGATGTAATATTTTAGTATAAAGATAATTAATATAAAATTTAACGCTTCAACGAATTTATTTTTTAACAAACCAATGTGTATTTATTGCAAAATTCCAATTAAGTTGCCCATTGTTTTTGTGTAAATAAAGCCATCCGACATAAACAAATTATGCAGCTCCCCACAATTACCTACCCTCACCCACACAAATTCCTACATAAATATACACATACGCTGTTGGGCTAGTTTTTTTGTTTGTGTCGGCTTGACATGAGTAAGTCCTAGTCACAGTCCAAGTGCTGCGCATGAAAATTTTCCGAACAACACACTACTGCTTACACACAAATCGGCATGCAATGAAATTGGTACACTTGCTATAATGGGCGCCCCGAGTATGCAAGCGCGTGTGTATGCTCATGTTCTTGTGCTGTACATAAACGAATATTGTGATATTTCCCTGAGTGAAACTTTTGTTTTATTTGTGCATTTCGTCGATATCCTCCATTTACGAAATGTGTGTTAAACAGACACTCGGGCAGCCACAGCATAAGTAATGTTTATCAAATGGGCAACACTTTGTAGGATGAATGGTAAGGGAGGGGAGGACAGATAATATATATGATGAAATGGTCAATGTGAGCAATAATAAACATTTGTTTACTTTTCATTCTAGATTAATATGGAGAAGCGTAGGAATACCTTGGATCGTTTCCAACGTTTGGGTTTTGGTCGGAAATCGACACCAGTATCGAGCGGTGCATCAGCAGAGGGCAGTGGCTCGTCGCGAAATCGAAAATCGAACGAAAAATCCGAAAGACTTAGAGAACTAACAGAGCTGCTGCGCGGAAATAGATCCTCACCAACTCCACCACCCATACCGCCGCCACGCAAGCCTCGTAATGGATCACATTCGACGTCGAATAGTTTGGAACGGGCTGACACACAGATACACGCGCCTGTAGTGAGGACTGCTTCTGCTGGCACCTCCTCCATTGAAATTGTCGGACAGCCAATGTCATTGATGTCGAATCGCACTGATGATATCACGTTGATGAACCAGGAGGAAGACCAAGTTGCTGATAAGATGAAATCAGGCGTTGGTGATTGTGCAAAGCAAAGAAACACTTCCTCGCCTGCTGCAACAACAGCGGCAGGAGTAGATGCAGCAATGAAAACCGGAGCAGCAGCCACACAAGCATTAACAAATCGTCTATACGATACACTCAAACCAAATACGAGTCTGTCGAATTTCGAATCGTTAATGTCGATGAGCAGAGAGAAATCAAAGTCGCCGCCGCCGCGATGCGCTACTAATATCGCTGTGAGTACCGCTGTAAATGCGGAAAATATGCAATTGGCCGACAGTTCGGGTATAGCTTCGAAACTAACGAGACCGGAATCTCGCACGGTAATCGGTACATATGCCCAAAAGGGTATACCGTTTCGATCTGCGTCATTTTCACAAATTGACCTTTCGTCTGGAAAGTACAAAAAGTCTTCGTGGAGCGCATTGCGTGATCGGTTGTGGCGTGACAAAGTTGTTGGATCAGTTGATTCAGCGACCAATACGAAAAAGCCAAGTTGTAGTGAAGAGACGAGAAACGCCTTGACGCCTACAGGGCAAACCGAAGGGAAAGTGAAATCCGAACCCGATTGGATTTACATTCCGTTGAAGAAGAAATCCGAAATGAGTATTAATTTGAACTATGGTCAGGATATGAAGAGTTTAGAAAATGTGATGGAATCGCCCGATGTTATACCGGAGGAAGATATATTCAACACCGATTTCGAGCATGCATCGACTATTACGGAAGACGGCAGTGTTGCGATATTACAGCACAACCTTGTTATTGCACACGCAAAAATGGAATCGCTGACGGATACCGTACAATCTGAAAATGATTACACGATTGATGCGAAAGAAGTTGCGGTCACTATTGAGCCAGTGGCTGCTGTTGTGGAGGCGGATGAGGGTGCAGTTGGAAAAGCGAAATTGATTAAACAGCCGACCATTCTAGAACCCATTAACGGCGAAGTTATCGAACCAAATGTAGCCACGTTAATGGAAGAAAGAATCGCGTTGGAATCGCCGCCAGACAATTTCTTGCAGACGGCTACTACTTGCCTAATACCAGTGCCAGTGTATGAATGTGCTGCGCAGGATTGGCGCTTGGAGAATCCACCACAGGAGTGGGTGGAAGTGCAACCTGAGGAGTTTGGTATTATACCGGAAACAATAGAGCCACTGCTCCCACTAAATGATAGTGTGAATGTTAAACCTGTACCTAAAATAGCGCAGGAGTATCGTGTGGAAAATGTGCCGACAATTTCGGTTAGTCGTTCCTCTGAAGAGGTGGACGATAAATGCATATTGCGAAGGAAAGAGACGTTCGACGAGGAATTCAATGGTCTCGTAGAGCGCCGCCAAGCTTCAATAGATACTGCTGAGCTCAGTAAGAGATATAGCCAAGACGGTATGGAAATTGGATCAGAGAAGCGAGCGTCCTTGGATGCAATTACCACGAGGCACAGTGCAGATGAGCGTAAACGAATCGATAAATCGAAACGACGAAAGGGTATGTACATTGACAATGCAGCATGGAATGAAGCTGCTAGTGTAGAAGCGCACAATAGAGGTCTCGCACTTGACATTTCATTAGCCAACTTGAATGTGATTAAGTCAGATACATCGGAGGATTGTGGTATTCTGTATATCAATAGCCCACCTACTGATGAAAATAGAACTCCAGGTTCATTATACTCACCCGAAGTAAATACTCCCGAGTCCGATAAGCCACTAGTTTGGACAAAAGCTGATCGGCTTACAAGTTTTAGTTTGCAAAGTTCCGAGGAGAAGGATGAATTGCATTGCGGGAGTCTTAGTACGGGTAGTGGCAATGCTGCATTATCTGATCCTTCTCACAACAATAAAAGTTTTCCTTTTCTGCGCACAGATTCGGTGTCTGACAACGAGAGTGATCGTGGTGCATTGCAGTCTCGGGAACATGCCAGTCCCAGCCCCGTTCCAGGCGATTACGATTTTAAACGATTTTCCAAGCGACCACTACGAGGACCATATGGCCAAATGTTGGAGAAGGAAATGAAAAAGCCTAACAAAATGCATTTCGAGGAAATTTTAGAAGACCTTCGCGAGTCCGAGATGTAAGTAAAAAGAATATTTTAAGCATTTCAAATCTTTTCATAGCATTTATTAAACAATTAAATAATAAGATATATTTTATTAACCAAAAGCTCATCGCAACCACGTCGTCCGCGGATCGCCTATGATGACTCCAGCACCATTACAACGAACACAGCTCGCAATATACCTCACCATTCGAATTCGATGCGAGTTCGCAAATCGAACACGTATTTGCCAGTTCCTGCTCACACACGTGCTGCTTCCACACCTTCCAAAATAGAGAATGTTAACAAAGACAGTGGTATCGGCAGCTTAGATAAGATTAATACACACGAGAAACGCTATCAAAGCACTTTGGATAACTCCGTGACTCGCGGTGATAAGGATTATCTTGATGCTGGTCATCATTACTCCCACCAACATCATCACCAGCGTGAAATAAAGCGAGCAGCTTCCGAGGCTCCAGCGCTGAAAAGCCATCACAGCAAACGCAGTCAGTCCATGAGCGGCGAGAAAACAACCACAGGCGGCAATCACGTAGCACATCAGGCGAAGCGAAGTCTCGACGCGACCACTGGTGTAGGGACCAAGGCCAAAGGTGGTGCAGGTAAAAACTCGACTGTGGTGCCGTCGCAGGAACTGCTTGCCGAATTGTTGAAAGGGTCCAGCGAGAAATTGATATCTGAGCAGAGACAACAAATGGCTGCGGTAAGTTAATATCTCTCTATATATATGTACGTCGTAATATAAAGTTTTTTCCGGTTGCTAAAACAGTGGCACACAAAAGTATGCAGTGAAACCCCAAAGTTTAAATACACTTGTGTTTCGCTAGGCGTTTGACAAAGCAAATAGTTTTGTAAGCATCAACGGCGTACAGGTACAGGTTTCATTAATTTCGCAACTCACTTTGCCAGTCGAGTGTCCATCCTATGAAGTCTGAATGTATTCGATTAAGAGTCCACATATGCATGTATATATGTAGGTGCCTGGGTAAAACCTGCTACTTAAGAAGACTCTCATACATATTTACATACATAGAGTATTCAAAAAATAAGAATATGCTTCTAATTTGATTTTCCATTTGCCTTCGAGCAATGTTCAATTGGATTACAATATTGACGGTCTCCAATTAGAAAATATTTTCTTTAACATTTCCCTTCTTTTAACTAGCAGCCTTATTTGAACATTCCTATTTATATTTGAGAATATATCAAATTACTGAATTTCTGATAACCAAGAAGGGCAAAACTAAACCGACGCCAGGAAGATATACTTCTTATACAAATATTGCAATACCAATTATTTGAAATTTTTCTAGACAGATTGTACGTAAAATTAGAACCTTTTGCATTTTAAACATTTTCATACGTTAATTCTCCTCCGCGGTATATTATGTTTAGACCGAGTACAGTTATCTTTATAGATATGAATGCGTATTTGTAGAACAAATTATTTTACATAATTATAATTGGAGAGCATGTTTCAGATCGGTTCAGCAATTTTTAGAATAACAATATTACCACATCTCAGATTTTTTAGAATTTAAGAATGGTTGCAACTTGTATGGAATAATCTCTATTTGGTTCTGTTGCGATTATTTGTAAATAAGTCAGTCAGCTTTCTTAAATCTGCATTATTGCGTTGAATCAAAAATTCCTAGTTCCAATAAGCTACGAATGAGAAGTTCTATTTATTCACGTACTAAAGTGTGTCCTTCCTTGGGTTATAATTTTTATGGTACAATGAATCTTGATTATATACATATATTTGAATCTTCACTTAACTTCAATACAGGGGCACTGCTATGGGTCGTACGTCATCTCAGATGTATAAATTACTTGAGTGCAGACCGATATTCTCTTCCGATTTGCCTTAACATTTCGGTGGCCATCTGAATATTTAAATTTGTCCATTCTTTTGTAAGAGGTCTAAAGCCAATAGTAAATTTATAAGATGGCTATCTCTGTCTTTGGTATTCTCCTCTAATGGTATTGACCTAACCCAACTTTTGACTTCTTATGTAAAGTGACAATTTAACTTTTTGGTGTACTGAAAAGGTAATATATTAGCATTTCGAACCATTAACCAAACAAATCCTGTACAACGCTATATAATATTATCTCTTAATACGAATTGAATCACCCTGATCGATTCTAGCGGTATATCTAGATTTACAAGAATCGAAAAGTCATACAGAGATATTTCGTTATGCTATTGTAAGAGTGGAATAATTGGATTATAGTCTTGGATAATTGGAGTATAGTATAGTTATAGTATACTTAAGTCTTTGCCTCTTCGGTCTCAATGGTTGGCTGCTCTATTGAAATTTTGAACTTCGTATTCTTTATTTATTAGTCGAAATAAATTCGAATAGTTCTTCTTCTATAACTTCATCACTCCACTTTTTTTCGTTAAGTGATGGATAGCCTTGTCATGTGAGTTGAGAAAAATAGGATTAATTTTTACGTTGTTTTCAAGTTTGTACCAATCGCCGTTTCTTTGAAAAGTGCTGTCAAATGAATAAAGAGGAAAGAGGAAAGTTTACAGCAAGAGAAGCGAGTTGCTACAGTGGCATTCAAATTGCTAAACTTTTTGGGGGAGAGTGCTTGGAGCTTTGTACGCATGTAGCCATCCCTAAAGAGCTTTCACAACTAATCTCATAAGTGTAAACAAACTGTAAAGAGCGTTTATGTTAGTACGAGCTTCCAGCTGATGAAGAAACGATTATTGTTTTACCTACATGTCGTAATTATGTATGCTTCCACTTTTGCTGAAAATATTGCGTAGATGTAATATGTGGCTTTTTTGTATTTATCGCCAAACTGGAACAACGAAGTGACCTAGTGCGCCACTCGTGTGCTTTTCATCTCCAAACACTTGTTGTTGCCGCTACAGGTCTGAGTGTACACATTCCTTCGGAGTTCTGTGCGGAGAGTGCGCACATTTTGTAAGAATGCTTGGCAATTGCGGCGCTCGGAGAGGCAGGCGATGAAAATATACAAAAGAAGAAGAAGAAGAAGCAAAGAGACAAGCGGAAGAAAGAGAAGAGCGAGTGTTCGCCAAGAAGAAGAGTCGCCAGTAGTGGTAGTTGGAGCGAAGTATCGAAAATTTAGCCTTTTTATGTGCGTCGGTTGTGGCGAAAAAATTGTTTAATTTGCTTTATTTTTCGCGTCGAACATTTAAACAATTCATCAAATAATTAATTTTTCATAGTTTAGGCTCGAATACATAAATATAAAAATTAAAACAAACAACAACAATAACAAAATACAATCATTTAAAAAACGAAATGAAAGTGACGACCAGAAAACTTAAACAACACATAAAAAAGTAGGACAACCGGTCAACACTTAAAAATATGGTCAACACTTAAAAATGATGAAAATTCGGTTGAAAAAATTTTCCAAATGCTTTGCTATGGAATTGTGTATCAGGAAGAAGCCAATAAGTGCAGCTGAAATGCTGGTGTTTGAGAATTTTCAAAACTGCTATATGTGCACGCGGCTGTCCAGCCAAATAACCAAATGCAGGCATGTGACTTTGTGTGTTGGGTGTGTGCGTTCAATGGCGCACGAAGCATGCGAATATTTCCTATATTTGCACCTGGCACGGGCCTCCTTGTTTGTTTTGAACTTTAGTTAAGAAAAATCAAACATGCCAAAGCTAATAGCAACAGCAGAAATAAAATAAATTTATTAATTCTGAAATACGCACCTACAAAGAGTTCGTGTATGTATGTATGTATGTCTGTATGTATGTATACAAGTGGCAGTCAAATCCTTTTTCCGCTCGTAAAAGCCCAGTGGAGTGTAACAATTTTACGTTGTGTACACATAAAAATCGCACCTGCGTATACGCTACACATCTACACTGCTTTACAAACACATGAATGTATGTATACACATAATCAATTTAACGAGCGCTGCCTGTATGCATATGTAAATGAGTGGGTTGCAACAACTGTAATCTGACAACTTGAAGGAGACATCAGCAGTGGAGTGTCCTTACGCGGAGTTGATGGCGAGCTTAGCAAGACACACGATAAGTATTCAGATCAATCTGTAGCCACAAAAAAATTCTATGGAAAAAAATTTGAAAAAAATAAAGTAATTTTCCGAATATATAGCGTATACAACGAGTGTGTTGAGTGAGTCAATGGCTTCGCTAGCAAAAACTTTTTAATCGCGCTCTTCGCCACTTGCTCTTTCATAAAGCAGACACACTTCTCTCGCGCCTCCCCGCTCGCGACAATTCATTGTAAATAATTCGTATCAGAGCATTTGTTTTTTCGCTTTTATTTTGCGCGTGAGTGCGTGTGTGTGTACATATATATATTATATATGTATATTACGGTACTGCCACTAAAAAATGGGTATTTGGCATATTTATGCGAATTTTGTATTTTTTGGGCTTTTCGTATGGCTTCGCCGAGGGCAAATGCAAATAAATAAACGCAAATACGAAAGTAAAAATCAAGCTGAATATTATTTGAGAATTATTAAACAGTGAAAATCTTTGCGGCTACTTTATTTAGTATATAGCGACAGTTGTATGTATTTAAATGGTTGTTGTGGCCACTAACACGCGCAAGCCATCATCATTAGATTGCTTAGCGAAATCCAAAAATAATTACACATACGCACATAGAAGTATATACTTGTCATACTACACTAGGCGGCTGCGAATGTGCCATAATAACAAGTAGACAGAAGTTTCGTCCCCCTGCCTTTACTCAAAGCCCATATGATGCTACTCCTACCCGAAATGTTACTCGCAAAAGTGAAAGAATGCAAAATAAGAGGAAATGTGGCTACCTCTGTGTTTTCCACGCTATCAGTACCTGTAGGCAGCTTTGAGGTCCTAACCCAGCCCGTATGCGCCGCCAAGCCAAGAACCGCTGCTGTGTGAATGTTAGCACATGTAAGAAGCACGCGACAAGCCTGTTAGTGCTTTCAGATAATTTCTATAAAGTATTTAGTTATTGCACCACTAGAAAAGCGAGAGCTCGACAGCTCCGTTGAGTACTTGTTTTGTGGTTGCCATTGCCATTGTGGGTTATGCTCTGCCGTCACAAACCTTTCGAAGTGTGCGCGACGGAAGCGCATCGTCTGCCGTGAGTGGTGAAGTGACAATGTGGGTGTTGAGGGGAATAAATGTGCAATATGTACGTACCATTATTCACATGAGTACCTGTGACTACATGAATGTCTATATATACATATCTAATGACATGTTTGTGTGTGCGCCCCTGGCGTACACAGCCGTTACATCCCACTGGTTGATTGGTTAAATGGGGTAGATGTCAAAGGTAACTATTGTTAGGCCTTTTTAGCTGCATACATCCGCATACACACACCCACATATAAATACGGGCGCATTCAGTCTACTCAACCGAAAGTGTGTTGCATTAATTGCTGCTGCTGCATTAATTGTTGTTGTTAAATGTTGCAGCCAATGGGTTTATTTTGCACAACGCTGATCATTTGCAGCGCCACACATTCACAAACATGTAACCGCACTTAGCCATCTGCAGTGTGTGATTTTCCAATAGTGGTGCTAAGTGGCGGGCTCGTCATCGTCAGGCAAACGCTTTTAACGGCGTCATTACTGCCGAGATATTGTGTTGCCGTTAAATGCAGCGTTTAGTGGCGTGTCTAAGCGATGCTTTCGCGAACACTCATACGCAGTGTACAACCAACTGTATTTGCTGTTTCTGTGTTTCGCTTTGGGCACGCCAACACGCAGGTACTCCCGCACTTACCGATCCACGCGAGCCGCATTTGAAGTTCAGTTAAACGTTTGCGTTGCTCCTCGACGTTTGTGATTTGTGTGAGTGCCTCTTTACAGTTTTATTGTGCTTTGTTGGTGAAGATTTGTGTGAAAACAAAAATCAACTGGAGGTTTTTTTTGCGATTTTTCGGATGAAGTATGAAATTATTAAAAAAATAAAAATAGAAGAAAAAAATTTTGTTTTCATAAATTATAAACAAACGTAGTGAATTTTGTGAACTTGAATAATTTTTCATTCAAATAATTTATATTGTATGTTGTGTGTATCATTTTCTTGTTCCTTTTTTGTTTTTGTTGCAGTTTTGTACTGCTATTTGGGTACATCCTACTGACTTTGGCATTTGGGAGCCTTGAATAAACCACTTGAAAGTTCAGTAGTAAATAGTGCTACGAAACTATAAACACCCTGAATAGAGGCAACCCTCACAGGCGACAACATCAACAATAACAACAATAACAATAAAGTGAAAAACATATTTTTTCTTCCAGGTGTAGCTCAGTACCTTCCTCGCACATACTTAGTTTATAATGGCTGGAAATAAATATGAAAGAATACCCGTTTACTATATTGCTGCGGAGAACGCTGTGATAGCTGCATTGTAAACGCATTCGGGTGGGTCGGTTTTTTCGGAATGTTTTTCTCTAGCATTTCATTAACTTTCTGCGGTGCCCTAAAAGATTTGGAAGTTTTGAATAACTATATTTGTTGACTCAACCTTCAATTATGCCTTTTATACAAATAATAATGACTAGTCAGCCTAACATGTCAAGCTGAAGTTTTGAAAAATTTGTCACTTATCGACGTTTTCAAGCAACAATAATAAACGTGAGTTGACGGTGTTTTTGGCTCGCTTTTCGCATTTTAAACTTAATGACTTTGTTATTAAGTTTTGCTGCAATTATTCGTCCTCAACAGATAAGATACGATTATTCCTGAGTTAATAGGAATAACTCGGTGGAACGCTTTTTCATTATGGCATATGCACTTTTTATGAATCATTCCTCAGTAATATATCTTGCAAAATGGCAGATTCAACAATGTTTTTCGCAGTCATATGCTACCTACCCAACGGTAATCGATCACCTTTACCCTTTAGAGGAGATTATGTGCTACAGACACAACGTTTCAACTTGGTGAATTTTAGAACTTTATAGAATCTTTAATATCAAAAGTGTATTATTTATCGATTTTTTCCTTTTCGATTTTTACCTTTGGAGTCCTTCATGTAAAGTATACAAATAATATGCTCGTATATTCATTTATTTATAATATTTTGCACCAAAATGTACCATAATAAATATCCCTTTAACAAAGCTGTTTAGTAAAATTTTTCTTAAATTTAAAAAAATTATTTCTAATCACAATTTTATTTTTTTGGATCGAGTGTAAGGTCTACCCTAATGTAACCTCTACACCACACATTTGTATGTACTCTCATGTGTGTGAATGTCCATATTTATTTATATAAATACTTGCACTAAGTACTGGAACATATATGTATGTACATATATTATTTATACATGAATTCTTCTATAAAGCCCTTGCTGTTTGTTTTCCTATTTTATTTTCTGCTTTGACCTATATAAAACGCCCAGCTGCGTAACTATCCGCGCGTATCAACTAGTGGCTGTGCTGAAATTCACATAATGCCACTTGACTGATTTGATGCAAGCAGGCATGATCGCAAGTTAACTGTAAATTGGTTTCTGGCTTCAACTTGGTGGATATCATGTTTAAAGCTGGGAATAACTGGGAGTAAAAATATAAAAATAATTGTAATGGCATATCAGCCTTAACAATGGATGACCTTTCACGAGACTCGAATGCTTTGTTGTCATCATAAAGCTCAGACAAGCACGAAAGCGCTTAGTAAGCTCTTGAAGTGGGAAATATAATTTAAATTTCATAAAAACAATTTTATCAAATTTAGAATCAATTATACCTTTTTAGTGAAACATTGTTCGAATGTAATGAAATCAGTGATAGTGCCGTTAGATACAAATGACGCTTTGCGCTGCCACTGAATAGGAAAAATGGGGGTAAAGTGGTAAAGTAGAAGCAAATGAAATTATGCCTTGGTTATATGAGACAGTATTCAGTTGAGACATATACCAAAGCTGATAGTTGTAGTCTGTTTAACAATAGAAACACAAGTGGTCAGTGGAACCCGGAAACACATTGCTGAGCGCGATGGTCTGGTAACTCTTGGCCTCTGAAAACAAATTTTGTCGAATAAAGAGACTTGAGGCAACAAAGGTCATGTTAGTAATTTCTTATTGAAGTTCAAGCCTTAAGCTTGTCACAGTAAGTTGAAATAAAAGCATAAAAATTATTTATTTATTCAAATCTTTTGACAATTTGCTTATGGTATCACAACACAGATACGGTGAGTGATTCAATGGTCTAATTCTCAAATGTGTGCGTGTATGTGTGTGATGTGAAGATGTTTGATATTTTATTCTATTTATTTATTCTATATGGTTTAAAGGAAGGCTTAACGGTTACCTGAACAGCATATAGTAATTCAATATCGGTTGAAAATTTGGTTGACGATGCCACATTTTAAAATGGTTTTATATGTTTTCGAAAATATTTAAAAAATGAGACACATGATACCTTGCGTACTTCATCCCACAGAGCTCATCAAAGGAAAATGCTGTTAATAACTAACCTACAGTGAATAGTAACTAATAAGTTTAACAAAAAAGGAAAATCATAAAAGTTCAAAGTAGTGAAAAATATAAACTCAATATAACTTAAGAAGACTTTAACAAAATATTTTAATAAAATATTTTAATAAACAAATATAATCAGTAAACGTTAAAAATGACGCATAACCGTGAAAGTTTGCGGCTCAGTTTGCTCGATTTGCAACAGAACGCACCGCCAACATCAAACGGCAGTAGTAATAATGTCAGTGTTTCACAAACTATGTCAGTGATGGCCAATCAAGCCATCACCACCGCCGTGAACCGCATCAATAAAGTAATTGTCGCACATCAAAACGACAAGTGCGAGCGGCTGAAGAAAATGCAATCGATCACCTGTTCCGATTCGGAGGACGACTCCGAACGACGCGCACAACTTGAAATTAATAGCCGATGGAATTTCGGGCACTACGATGGTGTAAGTGGCAAGCCAAGCGTTTTACTTGATATGTATTCAACTGGAAATAGTTTTAGCTATAAATTGCTACAACCATTCATTGATTTTACGTCGAATCTTTCGCTTTCAGGATACACGCACTCATGTGGTGCAGGAAATTTTACGTAATGAGCAGTCATATGTCGAGTCGCTGCAAACAATCGTATCAAAATATTTGAAGGTGCTCAAGTCTCCCGAACATGCTGGCATGATCGATTCACGCACCGTGGATGAGATATTCTTTATGGTACCCGACATACTGGAAATACACCAAAAATTTCTGGCCGAATTGAAATCGCGTTGGGATAGTTGGGAGGTGAACCAGAAAGTCGGTGATACTTTCCTGGAAACGGTGAGTCACCTTTACTCATTTATGAATTTTTTTTCACAGAATATCCCTTAATGTTTTGTTTTGTTTAATACATCATCGCCACAGTTTTCTAAGTTGGAGGTTTTGGAGGTGTACACATCATTTGTGAATAATTGTAATCGTGCCAAGAATGCTATACGCTCTACGAAACATCAACGACCCTCGTTTGCAAAATTCCTGGAAATTACTGCTCGTGAGCATAAAGGCAAATTAACACTGGACAATTTGCTCATTAAACCTGTTCAGAAATTTCCGAAGTAAGTTCCCTTGACTTAGGATAACCAATTATATTTTCAATTGCTATATGACTGTCTCTTTCTCCCCCTTCCTCAGTTACGAAATGCTCTTTCAAAGACTTATAAAACACACCGATCGTGATCATCCCGATCAGAAGCATCTGCAGGACGTGCTCAAACTTGTTCACGATATACTCGTTCATATCAATTGTAAAGAGCGTGAAATTCTCGAAAATGGTCAACGCGAGGCGACTTTGCGTGAACTTGAGGGCGTTATAGAGGGCATCACAGATCTGATAACACCCGATCGACAGTTTCTGCTTTTCGATTTGGTTTCGATGCCGTCGGGCCAGGGCGCGCGCAAAGAGCGTGGCTTTTTTCTCTTCAATGACCTACTGGTGTTGACGAGCATCAAGAAACGCAGCGGCACCATACGAAAACCTAATCCGTGAGTCTGATTCCAGCGTGCAAAGTGTCATTTCAAACATATGTGTGTTTTCTTATAGTTCTACCTGCCCAGGCACTGTGGCCTCAACCCTGGATACCAACAAATATAAGTTCCTTACCAAGATCTCTCTGGATTGCTTAGAAATTGTGAAAAGTAGGTGCTTGATTGAATTTGATTTTAATTAATTAATACGAACTTTTCTCTCAACTAATAGCTAAAGACGAAAATGTGAAGCGCATAATGAACGAAATCGAAAATTTAGCCGAAGACTGTAATAAGTTACAACAAATCGCCAATATTACTGCATCACTCAAGTATCCACATCAATATCTGGAGGATGTCATACGCGAATTACTGCGAGATGTGCAGCGTCAGCTATCGGAGCGTCAGACAAATGACACACAGTTAAATATGGTGGATCTGCTGGTTAACTCACCGTAAGCTAACAGCAAAATATTATATTGAATGCTTCTTAACACGTAGAGTTTCTTTCTAGGAATGGAAGTCAGAAACTCTCGATCGTCTTCAGTAAAGCTGAGAAACGCACACAGTGGGAGGAAACCTTTAATGAAGCTAAACAGAAGTTGGGTAAGCTTGGTGTTATGCTCTTCGATACCAATTTTTACTCAGTGTGTTTATTTTTATTGACTTTTCACAGCTGCCACCCTGGAGCGACATCCCATTCCAGAGTTTCTGATGTCCATACCGATACGTAAAACCCGCGCTGGTTTACAGTTCACCTGCGCTGCAGCAACACTCAGCGAAAAGCGTGACGTGTGGGTGTGCAACAGTGACGGCTACGTGGGCCAAGTATGCATCATGTCCCTCTACCCGGAGCCGAACGTCACCAGCTGCAATGGCGTCTGCAATGCGCGCATACTTTGTGTAGCCTCGGTACCCGCCTACAATTCGAGCAATAGAAATTCCACAGGCAATGGAACGCAGCTGCAACAGCAGACACAACAAACGCTCCCACGTAGCGCCAGCACCACACCGCACAGTTACACACAACAGTTGCGCGATTATCGCAAAAGCATCTCACCGAACTTTCAGCCGCCTACAGCGATTGGCACACCTGAGAAGAAAAAGACGCCATCGGCACCGACAGCTGGTGCAACGAGCTCCATTGACGCCAGCGCTGGTACGGACAATGCAAATGGTGACACCGGCGGAGGCAACCAATTGGATTTGAATTTAAGCTCCAGCGATGACGAAACCGATACATGTCTCGCAAACACTAGTGGATGTGTTGGCGCTACGGGCAACAATGGTAGTGGCATCATCGAACGCGTTCCAAGTCCGGCTCCTTCAACACAGACGGTCGCTTCCATGACGTTGCCGGGCAGCAGCAGCAGTGGCACGCCATCGCACCACTCACATCAAGTAAGCCATTATTTATACTCTATTGTAAAATTTATACTTACTTTTTGAAATTCTCTTTACATTTTTGCAGGACTCAAATCCGGATGAAGGAGACGGCAATTTATCGACGATGTGGATCGGCACGGAAGACGGTTGCATTCATGTCTACAACAGCACCGATAATATACGCATCAAGAAGAACCGCATAAAGATCGAACATCAGTCGGCTGTGTATTCCATATTGTGAGTCTAAACAGGTTGAAAGATTCACTGAACTCGTTTGTACTAATTAATATTTCTCAGATACCTAGACAACAGGGTCTTCGTCTCATTAGCTAATGGTGATATTTGTGTTTACTTGCGTGATGGCGGTGAGTAAAATTTGTACTTAAGTTACTGTAGAACTTCTGGAGGAGAAAACATGTATGCCATAATACAAGACCCATAAAATAAAAGGTTTCCTTTCGGTCTCCACTTGAACCAACTGACCTACCAAATCACAACCCTATTTTCAATATAGACTAGTTTAGTTTAGTTAGACGATTTTTTCTGCATATTCTTATATTCTATATCGAATATATGTGTGGTAATTATATATAATCATTGATATAATAAATATAATTTAATAAATAATAATAGAATTTGCATTTGCAGTTGCTTGGAATACCAGTTCGTCGCATTGTCTTTCAATAGGTACTGTAACAAGTCCAGTTACGAAATTGCTGAACGTGCACGGAAAACTATGGTGCTCAATACAAGGCATCATAAAGGTTTTAGATACAGAAACTTTATTGGTGAGTGGCGGTTATACAATTCTTCTGCAATCCTGGGTAATAAAAAATGTGTACAAAATTTTGCTTTTAGGTTGTAAATCAAATACAAATCTCATCGGATTCAAAACCAATTACCAACATGACGGTTTCGAATAATTACGTGTGGATTTCGATACAAAATTCGGCACATATCAAATGTTTTCATTCCATAAGGTAAGTATTTGAGGTTATATTTAATTAACATTTGATATACAAATATATATTGTGTCTACCGAAATATATTTAACGCAAAAAATAGAAGTATCCAAGCTGATTTCAAGAGTTTTAAATTAATACTGTTTCTGCTATGAGATTTAAAGTGACCTTTTCTTTAAATCAGACCCTTTCATTAGAGTCTGAACCTGAGAATCCTCGTTTTTAGAGTGCCAATTCTATTGCCTTTTAAAACTCTTCCAAATCTGCCTCAAATCTTTCTGGGTAGACTCTTCCATCGGTTATCTAGAACCGAATGGACACTAACACGTCCGCATATCTACTAAACAGGCAGGAAAGTTCATTTCGTTTCTATGAGAGGGTGCTACAAGTTTTGAGTCCATATCTTTCGTAGTTAGAACGAACCTTTAATAGACACTTGTATAAATCTTAAATATATCATTTAGAGTATTGAAAGTTTTTGGTATTTTGAAAAACTTGATAAAAAATAATTGTATGCCAGCGAAGATCATATGGCTTCCAGAAGATGCTGTTGTGAAAAAAATCTGAAGAAAACAACAAAATGATTTTGAATGACCAAAAAAAATTGGATTGATCACGATAGCTGAAGGTGTTAAGATATCAAAGAAATATGTTAGACATATCGTTCAAGATATTTTGGGATAAGTGAAAAATGAGAGCCATGCGAACTCGCAATCAACTACGTTCCCGAATTCACCGTACTCTGAGTCTAATCTTAAATTTTTTTCTGTCCTCAGACCTCTAGATAATGGTCATTGGAAAGAAATTGTCGATACTTAAATTAGAAGATGACTGTAATCACTATATCAGCCTGCCTGTTATATATGAAGATATATAGGTGTAAATAATAATAGGTATTATATGCTATCATTGATAAATACATAAGAATTCAAGATTCAGTTTACTTTAGTCAACTTTATATTATAATATATTTCTCTAATTTAGCCGTAGGCGCCATTTCCCACTTTCAGCTCATATGTAGAAAATTGTTTTAAATATTGCTAAATATATTCGCTAATACAATCAATAATAAATTCTGCTTTTTCAGCCATCAGTTAATAGCCGAAGTAAATTTAGCGCCGGCTGTGAATAAAATGCTCTCGAATTGTGATGAGATTATACGCCAGCATAAGGCCGCCTGTTTGCGTGTCACATCGCTGCTGTCCTGCCGCGATCTCATTTGGATTGGCACCAGCGCGGGCGTGTTGCTCACCATACCGGCACAAGGTTTCGAAAAGGGCGTACAAAATGTGGTACCAACTGGCATTCCACACGGTCACACTGGACATGTGCGTTTCCTGACATTCGTAGAGACGAGTGGTCTAAGCGCGGAAGGCAGTGGCAGCAGTACAGGGTCAGCGGGACGCGATAACGAAAGCGCTGTGAGCAGCAATGAATACAGAAATCATGGGTATGTGGGTGGGTACTTAACTATGTAACTCTGTGCTTATACAAATCCTTTTGCAGTTCCACGAAGCATACGAAACCTAAATCGGAATCGAGTACTATACTCGTAATATCCGGTGGTGATGGCTACGAGGACTTCCGCAATTCGGGTGCGAATTCGTTAAGCGAAATCGCCGGCCGCGAAGATAGCACTAATCATTTACTGATATGGCAAATTTGAAGTAGGCGCCGCAAGAACCGTTGGAAGGAATTGCTTTCACGGTGGAAAAACAACAACTAGTGGTGGCAGCGTAGTCCGGGCGGATACCGGCGAAAGCGTGGAATCAATCGACACACCAGCACGAGCATTTAAAATGCAACGTTGCGGTGCCGAGTGATTTTCATGAATCAGGTGCGATTTTTTTATTGTGTATATTCGCGGCAGCCGAACGGTCACTACACAAGTATAAACACAACCCCAAAAGAAGCACACCAACAAACACGCAAATTAACGGAGTTGTAGAGAAATGTTGATGAACGATTTGTAATTTGCCATTTCGAGCAAAGTTTGTGAGAGAGTTTAAATTTTTTTTTTACGTTTTTGTTGGGAAGAGTGCGCGAAGTTGCGAAAATGAAAACTGAGCTCGACATTTGACTGTTGGAATTTACTACTGATTATTGAAATTACTATTGCTGCAAAACTCACACACGCACACAACACACTGGCGCCTGTCGTTAGCGGCACTAACGCAACGTGTGCCAAATACAGACGATAATGATGCGAAAAGCGGTCGTGCAAAACAATTTTTATCGATAAGTGAACAAAACAATATTTGAAATCGTGTGTACCTACATACATACACATATATAAATATATATATATGTATGCATATGTACATATACATATACACTAATATGGATACAAGTATATGTTAGTTGTGAAGTATTTAATTAGTTGAGAATTTGCATAAAATCTAAACCTCTTTGCTTCATTCTAAAACAGTTATTTACATGCATACTCGTACCTAGCTGCAATACATAATTACAAATAAGGTTAAGAAGAAAATTCCTATAAATATAAATATTTACATAATTCCTACTTACATATGTATTGTACATACATATAATATATTACTTGTATTCATACACACATATTTTAATTACATTTATACACTAAATTACCGCCCACACTTTTATAGAAACACACACACATACATACATACATACGAGTGTGCATGCAACCAAAGCAAATGAAGCATGCAAAAAGCGGTAATAATAAAACTTATCGAACTGAAATTGAATAATGTGCCAAAAAGTGTTTCCTTTGCTATAACAATTGTAAATTATCAAACTTCAAACAATATATATATATACGTACATACATATACTGTAAAAAAATGTTCAATGGCGGCGAATACATATGGATATTTGTATGTATTGGATTTAGACAAATCATCTCGAACATCTCCAACTTATGGGAGTTGTTCGTAAAACTAATTTTCCTTATTTAAAAATAAAATCAAAAGCAAAATTTTTGTATATTAAGCATCTTAAAAATGATAGCAGAATGTATAAACTATAAATAGTACTTAATAACTACGTACATACTATTTAAAAAAAAAAGTATTGAGAACAAACTCATACAAACCTATAAATCTAGAAAAATCATATTTAATGATTGCAACTGCTGAATTCCAGGAATATTTTTGAACCGATTGAACAATAATTAAATAAATATACTACTTGAGCACTATTTACAATAAACAATAACTAAGGTGAAACTAATAAGAAATTTTATTGGTAGTTGTTTAAAATAAGATAATAAATAAATTATATCGAATGTTATCATAATTGAAGCTATAAAGTTAATGAAACCGTAAAAAAAGAACTCTTCTAAAATTAAGGTGTTCAGAGAAATGTTATGTATAGCTTGTTACATAGCTTACATAAGGTGTTTTGAGCAGCGCAACTTTAGAAACTCATAAGCATGATTCTGTGAGAAATTGTAAAAGAAGAATTGCTTAAGCGGGGTGTGGTGTAAGATACATGAGATTGCGAAAAAATATCAATTTGGTTGTATTTATTTTTATGATTTTAAGCTGTTGAGTGTAAGCAGTAGGTCTATATGCTTGAAGGTGGACTCCTTATTTGCAACCAGTGTTACGAACCGGTTTTGAACTGAAAACCCAGTTTTTTCTACTGAGGAGCTGAACTATTAAGGGTACTGATTTTCCCAAATCTTTGAACCGAAAATCGAAACACTTTTTATAAAGGCTGAAAGTCTGCATCCATTATTTCTACATATTCACTTTGGTTAAATATGCTAATAATATTTATTTCCACGTTCAAATATGATTAGAGGATTACGATATTATATTTTCACTTCCTTGTAGAAGTCTTCGATATGAATTTATGTACATATTTAAATTTTACTAGATTAGTTAGTTAGTTACTAGTTATTGAATAAGAAAAAAGCAAGTTTCCTTACAAAATTTCTTTTTTAAATTCCAAACTGTTGACCCAAATCGAAGCCACCGTTCAAATATAAAAAACCGTTTAGGCAAGTGATCGAATAGATTAAATATGGTACCAATCTTTAAAACAAACTAAATAAATCCAGATAAGGAAAAAAAATTCATGAATGAATGCTTGCAGTATTGTCAAAAATTTCCACCCAAATTTAATTGACTAAAACTCTACATTCTAGAAAAAGTTTTTCAAATTTGTTAAAGTAACTCTCAAATGAGTTTTATTGTGGAATGAACTACATATACGCCTTTAAAAGTACTTTTACAAAGACAAATATTAAAATATGTTAAAAAAATAATAAAATGTAGTAACACTTATCGATAAGTCCCTATGCTATAGTTATGGGACCGACGTTGTGAAGTGATTTACCGATCTAAACAGGGTTGGCCGAGCCACTTCCGGTAATGTAGAACCGGTTGTCAAACTTAAAATTGCTTTAGCTTATAATCAAAAAATATATATTTCAATTTAATTTTGTTTTGTTAATTAAAATTAAACATACTTAATAATTATTTATTTATCCAAAGCCTTATGAATAAAATACTACAAATTGATGAGTGAATAATTTCGGCTTGAATTCCGAAATTTACGTTTCGAGTGTTTTTGTATTAGCGAAAATATTATTGTTATGAATTTTTTTCCTAAATATCAATGTGTACTTTACCATATAATATGCCCTCGAAGAAATAATGGAAAAATATAGAAATAAATTAATCCCAACATTTTCTGTTGAAACATTAATTTTCTTGTAAATATTTCTTAGTCCAAAGTGGTAGATTTTCAAGTTGATACTCTTTGGCTAAGTCTCACACCACGTTTTGATTAAGTTAAGATTACTATAAATTGGAGACAATTGACACTATTTGTTTCATTTAAGGGGTCAGAAAATAGTTTCAATAAAACACTCTTCGGTCTTTGCAATGTTTTTCTATGTCTATGACAGACATGTATCGATCGTCAACTACATAAAAATTAAATTTCTTCTTTTTTGTAATTTTTTTTAAAAAATTACATCAAAATACTTTTACAGCAGTTTGAATGTGTGGTGTTTCTTTCTAGTGTAATTATGCTCATAAGGCTTATAAAACGAAAAACATTGAAAATTATTATAATATTTTTTTTCGAACAAATTTATGAGCAAGCAGATTTCGAGAAAAGGTTTATTTAATGATAATAGGTGCATAATAGATTGGTATAAGGTGGCTTTTGATGCTTATGATGCTTAAAAAGAACTGCCTATACTTATATGTATAATACATATATATGTTACATTTACAACAAATATTGTATATTTTATACCATAATATATTTTGAACATTTCTATAGAATTTGTTTCGGTTTTCTGATCTCTAAATGATTTGGAGAATTATACTTTACATGAGATATATTCTTAATGCTGTTGGTATCAATACTATTTTAATTTTTCCTTTGCAAAAATTTATTCAAAAAATGCATTTCTGGCTTGATCCTGATTTTAAGTATCATAGTAACAGTAAATATGTTGAATTCATAACCTAAATTCATTTCTGGTAGCATTTATTCTGATGTGGCTCACATCAAATATAATTAAGGAGGTATTTAATGTTAATATTTAGTGTCTATGCGCAAAAATATATCTGTTGGTAAAGTTCAATAAGCGGCACTTTCTTCAATTCTTTTGTACTACTCATCCAGCTAAGCTTACGCTCTCCCATCATGGTTGTAAAAAATGTATCATGCACCTCGAAAACAAAAGAAGTACCTAAAAACAAAGAAGATGTAGTTGAAGGAGTATGTATGCGAGTTTGAGTTGTATTCCTCTACTACGGATCTAATATTATTACTGGGCTCGCTAATAAAGGTGCAAGCGTCGGTTTTCCGCAAGCTTTCACAATAATATTGTTTTTTTTGATTTATAAAATTTAGGTGTAAACTTGAAAGAAAGTTAATAAAAAATATTTGTTAGTAAATGATGAATGATTAGTTGAACTTCGTTGGGGAATTCGTAGAAATATCTGTGAATCTATCTATGGATCTGTTTCGATCCATTTATTAAGATTCGATATATTTCTGTGCCAATGGTATACTTCAAACTTTACGAATGTATATGTGTGTATACACACAAATACGTAAGCATTTTCTATTAAGAACATAATTTCACTTAAACTGGTGTAATTAAAATAATTTATGCTTTGATTTTGTATTTTTTGCCTCACATTTATACTTGCTATTTGATTTAATTTTTATTTTTTTATAATATGTATATATCTAGATATATTATATTATAAAAATATTGCATTGGTACATTAAGGAGCTTCAGTCAACAATCTCAAGTGGACAATCGCAAAAGTTTGTGTTGCAAGTCTTCCACTTACAATAAACTAGCAAATTTACAACACTCACCGGAAATGCCTTTCGCTAACTGTCATACTTTACATAATAATGGAAACTTTATTGCCCTTCTACGTACTTAGATTGCAATCATCCATTGTTGTCAATCCTTAATAGTTCCAATGCATCACAATATCCACCTATAACAACGTCTAAATGGACTCATTCAAGAATCTTACTAATATTACAATATTACACCAATTTTTTATTTGTTGATATTAGATCCACCGGTTTCTCTTACGGGGCTTTGGCAGTACTTTTAATCTAATCAACTAACTAAATGATCAATGTTCTTTACAACTTCATAGTAGTAGCTGTAAACAAAGACAGGGTAATAAATTTTTATCACTTGTTTCGAGTAAATGTGATCTGCAATAACCTACGATCTCTAGCTCTGGGTCGGTTCAAAAACCGCAAAATTATTTGTTAAAATTGTTCTGCAGATTCCATGTATTTTCCTTAACTGATCACTAATAAATGGGGTATCACTTGAAAGGCGATCAGCTTCTGTTAACTTTGCAGGTTTTCCCGAAGGCAGAAAATATCCGCAAATAGTTTTGGAGAATGTTCTCAGGTGGACGATTCGTTAACTGTCGCAGCATATAGTTTCTTCTTTCTTGAAGATATTATGTTATCTGCATTTAAAAATAACATTTTAAGGCCTTGAACTATTGATAGAGCGTTAAAAGCGTTGGATTACTCGTATCGAGAAATGTCTGCTAACTGCAAATATGCCTACGTAAGCTATCTCAACTCAGAAATAGCGATTTCAGAAAAGTTTGCATCGAAAGTTGTTCTCGAATTCTTCAGATAACTATTCAGATTTACTTTTTTAATGAAACCTTCCTTTTATATGACAAAAATATGTGTGTTATACTTTCCAAATTTAAAGAAATGATTTCCTATTTTTCTTTACAAATAATACGACTTTTTGTCGATTATTCTGTAAAATTGTGGCCAATTATTGTCATACCAATAAATTTGAAAAAAAAATTTTTTTTTATAATACGGCAACATAGTAAGTTAAAACACCCGTTATTTTTATGTGTACACGTGTGCGTGCAAGTATATCCGTATCTCCCGAACCATATTTAAAACCATATTTAAGAAACATACATACCTTTTATATATATATATGTATGTATGTAAAAAAGAAGTAATCAATTTATAATAAATAATTAATATTTTAAAGTTTTTTTAACACTAAAGAAATATTAAATGAAAATAAACAATTAAAAATAACATTCGTAAATTAAAGTAATATTAACGAGTTAAATTCACAAATGTTTAAACAAGTACCGATGCTGCTGATTAATTAATTAAATGAACCAAAAATCAACAAATTAAAAATCCGTATTAAATAAACAGTTAAATTTTAAATAACATTTATTGAGTTAACATTTTACCGGTACCAAGGTGAATATTTAAATATGCATACATACAAACAGATGAAATTTTTAAGCTACTGCTGAACTAGAGAAAGTACTTGAAAATATTAAAAGTTTCTTGTACATAAATAAAAGGTTTTCTAATTTTCTATGAAGCAAATATTTGATATCATCATTTTATTGGAACTTTTAAGACTTTACATAAAACCCAAAACAAAAGATGCAAGAAAGAAAAAAACAGAGCGAAGACTTGCAAAAATATAAATAAATTATAAACCAATAAATATATATTATATTAAAAAAATACGCATGTATGTAAATTAATAATTTTTAACACTAAAAACATAATGCTTAAGGATTTTCGTGTGTGTCAAAGGTCAAAAGCAGTTTCAAAGTTAATTATGAGTACTTCTATGAATTTTGTGCTCATAGTTTTTTCATATATTGAATTCGAAGCTGTAAATCTCAATTCTCTATAAAAAACTTCTTTTCTTATTTTCTACTAGCTCTTATTATTAATTATTTACTCCACTTTTTCCGAAGAATATCTGCTATGCTGAACCTCATTTCGTCTTCTTTGACAACATAAGTTCTTACATACTTACATATGTATGTCTATATCTTTTCATTTCGCTTTCACTTCTATTTCTAACGGTATTATCCTCAGCAACAGCTGACTGTGCTTCCAAACTTTCTATATAAATACAACAACAATTATATTTATTTACTAACGCCAACAACACTATATACATAACGTATATGCGAGAGCACATACATACGTATTTTAAGCTAAATATGTATGTACAAATGTCAGTTATCAGCTGTAAAAAATTAACTGAATTTACAGTTAAAACAATATGCAGTATACAAAACAAATAAATAAAGAAATATTTGACATATTCGATGTGAATTTATTACATTACTTTTGTGTATTTGTATTGTAATTAGTTGACATTGTATTTAATAATAAGTAATGTAATAATAAGTGATGCATTAATACGTTAATTAATAATCTCACTTAGTACATACATACGTGAAATATATGTAAATTGATAATTAAGTTATTATTGTTGTATTGTATAAAAAAATTAATTAAGTGTTGTTATATTCTACATACTCACATTCATACATACAAACAAACATTTATTACATGCTATTTACATGCTCGTACGTATGGAGCATATGGAGAATACATTAATTAGTATGTATGTACTTATATACTTGTGAATTTGCATATTTGGAATGTTTGATAACATTGCTATCTATTGTGTCAGTTCTATTAAGAATCGTAAAAACGTACTTAAGAATGTGGAGTTTTATGAGGAGACCTGAGTGAAATAAGATTTGACACCTGAAATCTAAAACTAATAAAAGCACAAGTGATTTGGAAAAGTGGTTATGACAGCTGCTTACTGTAAGACCCAATGAAGTATTTAATACAAAATAAATTAATTGAGTTGACTTGTTTATGACGGATTGAGCGTTTTATTTAATCAACAGTAATTTACTAAGTTTTGGAAAATAAACAAGTACCAAGCTCACAAAGCTTTATTATTAACAAGTAAGGAAGGGCTAAGTTCGCGTGTAACCGAACATTTTATACTCTCGCTAAGAACACGTGTGCTAAGGACAAAGGCGGAAATCAGGTGCTGGCATAACTTTACATTACAAAATGTTGCGGAAGAAATCATTATATGTAGTATATGGGAGCTGGGATAATTCGCTGACAGATTTCACACATTTTCGGCGTTAAACTATGGTATTTCCAATATTACACGTTCACTTAATTTTGCTAAAATATCTTACATATTAACCGAAAGATATGGTATGAAGGTATGGTTTATCCTTTTTAAACACATGAATACACTGTTATCAGAAAGAGACGCTCTCTGAATTTCAAAGAGATAGCTCGTATATTGACCGTTTTATATGGTATAAAGTCTAGAGGAAGGTTGAAAATCCTTATATTAGGTATATGAGGACTAGGGGAAGTATTAACCCGATTCTTCCCATTTGTGACACTAGACCACATCATTATCATAGAAAGATAATCCTTCAGTTTCATTATAATATCTTGCAGATTAACTGATATTTTCGGTAAAAAGTCAGATGGAGGCACTGCGGTTTACATATTGGGCATCTGGTGGCTTGAAAAGTTCTATGCCGATTTTGACAATTTTTACGCAATTGAGGGCATATCTTAAAGGCACTATTTATACAAAGTTTCATTCCCATATCTTAATTGCTGCTTGATTTGTATACCTTAAAGTGAAAGGATCAAATGAACCTTAAAATGATGCTATATGAAAAGCAGGCGTGGTTTTAATACGATTTCGTTCATTTTACAATGAGACATAAGAGTGCAAATATAATGTTACATACCAAATTTTGTAGAAATCGGTTCTGAGAGAGGGGTTTTTTTCTAAAAGTAGGCCGTGCTACACTCATCACCAACATTTTACACGGATTGCTATGCAACCCTTCCGTATCATATTTGCCGCAAGAATTTATGTTTTTGACATGTTCCTTAAGCGAGTTAAGTGTAGCAGTGTTGCTACACTGTAGTTAAGTGTTACAATGAGTCTTTTAGTCCTTTTCAACATAACCTTTGTATGGGAGGTGGGCGTGGTTATTATTCGATTTCACAAATTTTCTCCGTATATGAGGAGTTGGTAGTAAAACTTACTCGGAGCAAGTTTGATTGTTATAGCTGTAAGGGTTTCCGAGATATATATATTAAATCTATTGGGGGGCAGAGCCCTACCCACTTTTACAAAAATTTTTGCCCACAGATGCCCCACCCTATTAGGATCCTCTGTACCAATTAACACGTTTATATCTTAATTTGCTGCTTAGTTATAGCACTTTATCGATTTTCGATGGGATTTTGTGGGCGTAGCAGATGTCCAATTACGCCCATCTGCAATACCAACTTATGTTGGCAAAGAACACGTACATGTTGCCAGATTATAAAAATGCTAACCACGTCAAAATAGATGAATGAAATAAGTATCTGTTTCAATATTCGAATACATAGATTTTCTTGAAATTTTTAAAAGAGACTGTGTTTAACTACAATAGTTGAAACAAACACATTTTTTCTTTCCTTTTAAGGTGGCGGTATTTAATAAACAATTTTTTTTGTGAGATAACACAAGATCAAGCGATCAGAGTTTATATAATAACGATAATTGAAATGTACTTATATGCACTCATATCATTGTTCCTATTACGATGTCAGCCCAATGTTATTTCGATGACAAAACTTTCAAAATCAGTATGAAAAATGGACGTATTCAGGATGGTGGAAAATTCGGTCTCCACGACGAAATTTCTTCGTCCTCGGCCGAATCGTGCACTTCTTGATGGTTGAATTACACTGACCAAGATCGTTATGCTCTTGTAGGTAAGAAGAACATGAGGAATTTGGGGGTTGAAATTCTTTGAAATGTGGTCCCACACCTAAAAGGCTCAATGTACACATCTCCAAAGGCGCTAAAGGCGGAGTAACCAAACTTGCTTAGAGAGAGTAATTCAACTATCTCCTCATACACAGGGAAAATAGGTGAAATCAGATGATAACCACACCAACTCTTACACTGAAAACTACCAAAAGCGCACCAACTGGCTGAAGAAACATGTCAGAAGCATTGAATTTCACAGGCAAGATGGTAAATAAGGGCTTAGAAGGAATCGGTTTAAAAATTAGACAATGGACATGGCACCGCCCACTTCTAGGCGAAAACCTTTATCTCAGGAATAACTACGCTAATTTAAACCGAATTTGGTATGTGACTTTTTATTAGCATCTCTGTGAAATGTGTCTTGCGGTGTGTGTCTTACGGTGTGAAAATAGGCAAAATCGGATTACAACCACATCTACTTCTCATATATCATAATTTCAAATTCCATACGATTCTTTCACTTTATAGTATATAAATCACTTACCAGTAAAGATATCAAAGCAAAGCTTTCCACAAAGAGCGCCAGGACGGTATGCCATCACATGTGCAAAAATTATCGAAAAAGGAATATAACTTTTCAAGCTCCCAGATACCGAAAATGTGGACCCAATGTCTATGGCTGACTTTTTACCACTTGTTTACACTTACACGTGTTTGTCTGATAATATTGTGTTGTTTAGTAAAAAATGGGTAAATTGAGATAAATACTTCCCCTAGCGTCCATATACCATATATAAAGATTTTCGAACTTCCGGTTACCTTTATACCCTATATATCGGTTAATACATAAGTTTTCTCTTCGAAATTCAGAGAGCGCCTCTTTCTGATAGCAGTGTATCATATGCTTAAAATGGATAGAATCGAGTAAGCACTTCCTCTAGCCCCCATGTACCTAATATATATATATACATATATAGCATAATACTGTTTATATTGCAGTTTAATGCCGAAAATGAATTAAAATGGACGGTTAACGAATTACCCCAGCCCCCATTTACTACATATAATTATTTTCGTTATTCTAGCAGACTCTATGCCGAATATGCCAGTCAGTGTGTGAGTTATCTTCATAAAACTGGTGCAAACATATTCTTGAATATATTTGTGTAATGTCAAAAGTTGTTGCAGTTAGTCCAGGCATCCTCCTGTTCCCAATATACCCTATATAGGGATTTCCGACTTTAAAGCTGACTTAAAACCTTTTATATATGTCAATTTCTGTAATCTTTTAATGACATTAAGTGAATATGTTTTCTTAAACATAATGTGGTTTCGCGCTAACTATGAATGTAAGCGGTTCAGACCGTAGTCTAAGTCCTTTATTCGTAATAGTGAACGATGTGCTTTACGCGGGTACCTGCCGTTGTACAGCCTTACTCCACGGTGTTCTAAAACAGAACGAATCAATATGATGCGTTGATCAGCGCCCCCTCAGTAAAAGCTTTTTGCTCAAACCAAAGGTATCGATCGGCATGGTGGAATGGACACAATAACCACCTTAGTAGGGCTCGAGGCCTATCTAAAATTCTTTTCCCCCGACCCGCAGGGGTACATTTATTCGTACTATAATAATTTCCGTTTCTTTGGTTGACTTTTCCATAATAGGCCATCATCATCATCATTTGGCTCTACAGCTCTTTGTGAGCCAACTGAACGATACGATACCATGTTACTCTGCCTTTCGCTGTCTCTCCAGTTTTCCAGTTGGAGTTTAATTCGTCCATCCATCTTAATCTTGGTATCCTTCTTGCTTTGCAATTCAGCAATTTTGGTTGTTTTTTTCGCTCATTGTCCAAGTTTCAGCTACATAGCGCAAGACTGGTTGTACTACGGTCCTGTACATTGCCAGTTTGTATGATCTGCTCACTAGTTTTGATTCAAAAAGTTTTATAAGCATGCAAGATTAAGTTTTATAATTATTATCATGCGAATGGTCTATTTCCTGCTTGTATTCTTTCATCGATTGTAAAGCTCATGACGTTGTCTGCTATTAGATTGCAATAAAGATATGTGAATGTGCTTACTGCTTCAAACTCATATTTTCCAAGTTTAACTGTTTTTAATGTTTGCATGTTTTTCGCTCTGCACATGAGCGCATATTACATTTTTTCTTTATTAATTTTTTACTCAATTTTTGTTGCTGCCATTTTAATCACAGAAAAAGTTATTAAAAGCACATTTTTATACTTTCGCAACAGAGTATATTAGTTTTGTTCACTTAGTGGTTGTTTGTAACACCTAGAACTAATCGAGTTAGATATATGCAAAAGATCAGAATGACGAGATGAGTTGAATTCCGAGTGACTGTCCGTCGTTATTCTATCAAACTCTATGCCGAATATGTCAGTCAGTGTGTGAGCTATCTTCATAAAATTGCGTGGATACATGTTCTCTAGTGTAGTTGAGTAATGTCAAAAGTTAATGAAATCAGTCAATTGGTCAATATGTTTGATATTTTAATGAGATTTAGTGAACATGCTCTCTTAAATATAATGTGGTTTCGCGCTAAATATAAATGAAACCAGTTTAGATCGTGGTCTAAGCCCCTTATTCCTAATATAATGATTTGGGTTTCTCTGGTTGACTTTGTCTTCATACTTCTTCTTCTAATATATGTAATTAAGCCATTTTCGCATATATTTCATGTTAGTAAATTTGGTAGATTTTAATATAAGTATCTCGGACACGAAGCAAATATAGTAATGAAAGTATGTGAGTCTATGATCTATAACATAAGTTAATAAGATACAAAATATGACTCAAATCCATTTACGGTTTCGTTATAATAATGGATGTTGAATTCTTGCGCAACATTTTTATTGTAAAGTGTTATTAGCACTTGAAAGTATTTCCCCTTTTTTGATCCTTGCACAGTGCGTGAGAATAAAAAGTTCGGTTAGATCCGTACTTAGCTCTTCCTTACTTTTTGTGTATTGGTATTATAAACGCTGTATTCCAATCTTTGGGCAAGACCTCTTGCTCTCATATTACTGTGATTAAGTGGTGCATTCTTTCAAAATATAGCTCACAAGCATTTTTTAATAGTTTAGCTGTTTTGTTGTCTCCCCCAGGTGATTTAATATTATCTTCTGTTAGTAAATTACTTTCTCCATTGATTTTATCAGCACCCCCGGCATTTAGTAGTTCGCTAAAAACGCTCCACAATCTTTTGTTGGTCGATGAGTATTTCGCCGCTCTTACAGTTGCAAATACTTGTGCTTGGTTGAAATCCCCGTTTTTCGGTTTTGATTTGACAGTGGAATTTCCGAGTTAAGTTAAAGTTCTCGCAGATGCTCTCTAGATTTATCTTCATGGATTCACGTTTTTTTCTGGCATATTTTTGTAGCAAATCTCTATTTTTCGATATAAATGTCTTCTGTTACTCTAGTTTTCTTTTCGAGACAGCTTTTTTTTTGCTCGGAAGTTATAGCATTTCAACAGTCCTCGTACCATTCGGAGTTTTACTTTTTTACTTCTCTTCCGACTGTGTTTCATGTAGTAGTTGCAATTGCGTGTTTCAAAATTGTCCATTCCTCTTCTACGCTTTTTGAGATTTCAGTGGTGGAAATTTTTTCGTCGATTGATACAATATGCCATATACCTAATATATTTAATTAAGGTACTTTGATTGAGTTTATATCACATATATCAGTTGAGTTAATTTGGTTGATTTTAATATAAATATTTCGGACACGAAACCAAATCTGGTAATGAAACTAAGAGAGCCCTATGGATGTCCTAGACCTATAATACATGTAAGTTAGTAAAATATCAAATATGATTATAATCCAACCACAATTTCATCAAATAATGAATATTGAAATCTTACGCAACTTTTTTTTATTTGTTAGTTTTGTTCACCTAACGGTTGTTTGCAACATCTAAAACTAATCGAGTTAGATATAGACATATATATATATATATATATATATATAAATAATCAGGATGAAAAGACGAGTTGAAACTTGAGTGTCTGTCTGTCCATCCGTCTGTCCGTCCGTACGTGCAAGCGATAACTTGAGTAAACATTAAGATATTTTGATGAAACATGGTACGCGTGTTCTCTGTCACCATAAAACGGTTGGCATTGCAGATGGGCGAAATTGGACTTCTGCCACGCCCACAAAATGCCATTAATCGAAAACAGATAATGCGCTATAACTAAGCAGCAAAATAAGATATAAACGCGCTATTTGGTACAGAGGATCCTAGTAGGATGGGGCATCTGTGGGCAAACATTTTTGTAAAGGCGGGATGGCCCCGCCCCCAATAGGCTTAATATATAAATCTCGGAAACCGTTAAAGCTATACCAATAAAACTTGCTCAGAACAAGTTTTTCTGGCATCTCTTCATATATTGAGAAAATGAGTGAAATCGGATAATAACCACGCCCACCTCCCATACAAAAGTTATGTTGAAAACTACTAAAAGTGCGAAAACTCGCTGAAGGAACACGTCAGAAACATTAAATGAACTAGCAGCAAATATGATATGGAAGGGTTGCATGGGAATCCGTGCAAAGTTTTGGTGATGGGCGTGCCGCCGCCTATTTTTGGGAGAAAACCCACATCTTAAGAAAGCCTTAACCGATTTCAACAAAATTTGGTATATGATATTATATTTGCATTCTTATGTCACGTTGTGAAAATGGACGAAATCGGATAAAAACCACACCTACTTCTTGTATAACACAATTTTAAATTTCATCTGAAACTTTCACTTTAAAGCAGATAAATCGAGTACCAATTAAGATGTAAAAAGCAAACTTTGCACACATAGTGCTTTCAAGATATGCCATCTCATGCGTAGAAATAGACGAAATCGGATTATAACTTTTCAAGCCACCAAATACCAAATAAATGGACCTCAGTACCCCTATCTGACTTTTAACCAAAAATATCGGTAAATCTGTAAGATATTTGTAATGAAATTGGAGTATTATCTTTATATGATAATAATGTGGTCTAGTGTCAAAAATGGGAAGAATCGGGTTAATACTTCCCCTAGTCCTCATATACTTAGTGTAAGGATTTTCAACCTTCCTCTAGACTTTATACCATATATAACGGTCAATATATAAGTTATTTCTTTGAAATTCAGAGAGCGTCTCTTTCTGATAACGTGCATTCATGTGTTTAAAATGGATGAAATGGTAAAGACTTCCCCTAGCCCCTTTGTACCTAATACAAGGAGTTTAAATCTCCGGATAGATTTTATACCGTATGTAATCGGTCAATATGTGAGATATTTTAGCAAAATTAAGTGAACGTGTAATATTGGATATACCATAGTTTACTGCCGAAAATATGTGAAATTGGTGTACGAATTATCCCACCTCCCATATCTATATATAATGATTTTCGCTAATCTAGAAGACTTTATGCCGAATATGTCGGCCACTGTGTACTTTACATTCACAAAATTGCGTAAAAACAAGTTCCCTAATATATTTGAATACTGAAAAGAGTTAGTGTGATCAGTGCAAATCTTCCTCTATCCCAATAATGCCCGATATAATAATTCCTGACTTTCCATCCGACTTTGAACCGTTTATGTTGGTCAATATGTGTGATATTTTAATGAAATTAAACGGATATATAAAAGAAATCGGTCTAGACCGTGGTCTAAGCCCCTTATTCCTAATATAATGATTTCCTTTTCTCTGGTTGACTTTTTCCACATGTATCTGATATATTTATTAAACCACTTTGGTTGAGTTTACATCGCATATATCAGTTTTGAGTCAATTTGATAGATTTTAATATAAATATCTTTGACACGAAGCAAAATATAGTAATAAAAGTACGTGAGTCTATGGCCTGTAATATAGGTTAATAAAATACCAAATATGATTGCAATTCATTAACAATTTCGTCGAATAATGAATGTAGAATTCTTCCGCAACATTTTTTAATATAAAGTTTTGCCAACACTTGAATGAATATCCCCTCCTTTGATTTTTGCATATTGCGAGAGCATGAAATATTCATTTACACCAGAATTAACCCTTCCGAACTTGTTTGTAATAATTTGTTGTCTTTAACTGAACCATGGAGTGGTCATTGAATTCGGGTGCGTTTGTTTCGGTGAATTTGAAGAAAATACATTAACTTCTTCATTCACTGTACTTCCAAAAAAAAATTGTGGAACCATTGTGGTGGTATGGTGGTATGTTTGGAGGAAAAGTGGGTGGCTAAGAAAACTACTCAGTCGGCAGAACACAAAAAATACACGCATGGTTAAGTAGCTCGATATTGTGGCTGTAGAGCAGCGAAGCGACAATGAGCTGGTATGCATGTATGTGGTAGATATTGGCAACAATCGCTATAATAGGACAGCAAACAAACGCTAATCTACAGACCCAAATATTCTGGTGTAACGAGGCGCAATGGCAACCATGGCAGCGAAGCAAACGAACGCAACAGGGCTAACAGACACAGGCAGCCGGCTTTGAAGGAGCCGCATCAACATCAGTGCTCTGGAGACATTCAGCGGAAACGGTTGTTTGTGACCAAAATGAAAATGACAGTGCAATATTCTTCAGCGTCTAACGCACGCAAACATATTTATACACATGAACGGGATTTCGATTCGTAAAGTATGCAAAATAAAAGTTGCCAACGAGAGTGTTTGACAACATTAATTAGTGTTTTGATGAAAAAGTTAATAGATACTTAACTAAGGCAACAATCCCATTTAATTACGGTGTCTGAGATCGGAATCAGTTAAAATTATTTCGGAATTGGTAAAAGCGTTAAAAGTTTGACGGAAGAAGAAGTATAACAAATTATATAATTCTAAAACACCATTAAATTATTTAATCAGATTAAGAACAAGGTGTGAGTGATTTAAAACTACAGTTGAACACATTTATTGTTTTATTTGTTATGGATTCCAATTTATAAAAGTGACTGGCTGAGTGATATACTTAAGTGTACTTAATTAATTGTGATGATTTTAATGGTTTATTTATAATAGATCTCAAACCAAATAGAAGTACATGGGTATACATATTTACAGTTGCTCCAAACCGAAACGAAACCGTAAGTAAATAACAATTTGCTTTATGTATTTAAAAAAAAAAATTCAAATTGCAACATAAGTTTATTATAATTGAAATTTCAAATAAAATATTTCCAATCCTTGAACTGATGCATATTAGTGTATTGTATCATCCTCACCATCAAACACAAGTAGTTTTGAATCAAACTGTTCTTTTCCGATTTATTCCATTCTATCTAGCAAGAGATGAAATGCAATGGTTGAGAAAGCTCAAATCGTGTCTTATGTCATTATGGTTCACGCCATATTCAGTTCAAATAAGTTACAGTACCAAGAAATACGTGTTTTGTTAAGATATTCAAATATGCAGTTTACCACTTGGATGAACAGACGGCCGAACGTACATACATCGCAGTACGCAGTTCGTCTCGCAACTCTGATCAGTTAGATGTATTTAAACCTATATCGATTATTTTATCTTAAAAATTTTGAGGTTTTACAATAGTTACATAGTATCGCAATGACTGCAGACTTCTTTTAGATATTTCATGTATTGAGCTCTATATACAGCATTAAGGGAACCAGAGGAGCGGATGGGGAGAGGAGAGGATCCTCATATCCGCTAAACCGAGATTGGGGGAAAGTGTTGACCAGCTTCGGCCACTTCTGGATCAGAGGATATTTGTTTATGCCTGAAAAAATAATTGTAAAGGAGTTGTGTTGAAAACGGGCGTGGTTGTGATCAGATTAAGTCCATTTTCTAACTGGTATATTATTAATGATTAATTATATAATCCTACATCTATCTCGGTTGGTTTTCGGTGTCGGAAACATTGTTAAGTGATCAATAAAAACTGAGACATTTTCAACGTAAGCGATTATATAATAAAAGGGTTGCCATCTTTTAAAATATTTATTTAGGATTAATTTCAATACAAATTCCAAATGTGTGATTTCATAAAATATATTTTCAAAAATGTGTCTATGATTTGAGTATTTAAAACTAAATCATTTAAAAATATTTGCTGAAAAATGCTTGTAAATATTTTCCATGGCTGAAACGGATTTTATTTCGTCTCCATTGCCCGAGAATCAAATTCACTAGTCTAATTCATCACAATATTACCTTTGGCCTTTCTTTGATATTTCACAGTACTTTTGTTTTCGGCAGTTTTTAATTCCTTACGAATGGCTGATGAACGAGTACCTTGATCATCTCAGAAAGCGACTTGCACGTTTGAAATCGCCCGGTGAGTGTTGAACACATTTAATCTGAGCAATTAATTATGCTTAGGGAATTATTATTATTATTATTTTTTTTGAGACAAGGAGCTTGGAAAACTATAGCTGCGTGCAAACATTTGCAAATTTTTGCACATTTGTTTATTTCCCCTCATCACCATATTTATTGTTAATTTCTAAATTTCAAAAAAGAATTTCCAATTTCACACATTTTCTATAAAAATATTCGATCACATATTTGTATATATGTATATCGCAATAAAAACATTAAATTGCAACCGAATTTCATACTCACCCTGCTATATATAGCACAGTGTTTATACTCGTAACCTGTAAGACACACACACGCTCCCACTCATATGAACATATTAATGAACATCTGTGTTCTATGGCGCTAAATTGTTGCTAAGATGTTCATTATTCGTGTTTTTTCCTAAATATATGTGTGTATATAAATAATTAGGCAAATACTTTCATAAAATATTGTGAGTAGGTGAAAATTTGATGAATAAAGAGTCATGCGATTTATGGATTGAATTAGCGAAAAGCTGCAGGAAATAGTCATTTTCAAAAACTGAGGAGGAAGGTAATTTACAGGTAGCCGTATTTATGTATATAACTGTATTTATGTGCGTGTAAAATACATGCATACATTCACGTGTGCAGTTTTGTTTATTGGTGCTTGACGGCTTTTGCATTTTATGTCATCATTTGTCTTAATGGAAGATTAAATACGATTGTTCATGCAATTAAAATCTTTCTGATACACTAATTAGTTGTTCTGCTGTATCTCAGAGACCACTAATTTATGGCCTGTGACTGTGGCCGCATAAAGTCCATTCTGGTGGAGACTAGCATTTTTTCAAACGGAAAGAAACAATAAATTGATTAAAGGCTTTTGCATGTTTTGTGCTTGAATTTGTTTCGGAACTGCGGAATCTCAATATGCTATTACAACAAAATATATACCTCAATTTGCAAATTTGTCTATAAATCAGGGCAAGCATATTCACTATTTCTTGAAGTTTAGCACGGTGGCTTGGCTCGGTCCATCTCAAGGGAGACATTCGCATATGTAGTTTAGGTCACCTAAACACTTGGGTAGTCCGTCTCACTTGGAAATCGTTTGGCTATACGAGCTTTTTCTCCTTTTTGTGATCAAATTGTTATACCATCCCAATAGTAAAGGATTCAACGTATTTTAAGGCCCCTTATAATGGCTATCAACGACAAAAATCTGAAGTTTCGAGGATTATATGTATTCGTACTTTTTTTGAAAGGAAACAACTTCTACCATTCATATTTGAACACTAGGGCTTTCTTAGTATTATGAAGTCCTATCTGATATTTCTAATGCAAAGTTTGGCATACATATTCAGAAAATGTACTTAGGATATTACTCACATATGCACACACACATTAACCTATATTACAGGCCATAGACTCATGTACTTTCATTGTTATATTTTGCTTCGTGTCAGAGATATGTATATTAAAATCTATCAAATTAACTCAAAAGTGATATATGTGATATAAACTCAACCAAAGTGGTTTAATAAATATATCAGATACATGAGGAAAAAGTTAACCAGAGAAAAGGAAATTATTTTGTTATATTAGGAACAAGCGGCTTAGACCATAATATAGCCCGTTTTCTGTCATATTTAGCGCGAAATCACATTGTGTTTAAGAAAACACATCCACTTAATTTCATTAAAATGTCACACATATTGACCAACATAAACGGTTCAAAGTCAGATGGAAAGTCAGGAATTATTATATCGGGCATTATTGGGATAGAGGAAGATTTGCACTGATCACACTAACTCTTTTCAGTATTCAAATATATTAGGGAACTTGTTTTTACGCAATTTTGTGAATGTAAAGTACACAGTGGCCGACATATTCGGCATAAAGTCTTCTAGATTAGCGAAAATCATTATATATAGATATGGGAGGTGGGATAATTCGTAGACCAATTTCACATATTTTCGGCAGTAAACTATGGTATATCCAATATTACACGTTCACTTAATTTTGCTAAAATATGTTACATATTGATGTCTACAGTCTACAGTCTACCTGGAGATTGAAAATTCTTGTATTAGGCACATACGGGCTAGGGGCAGTCTTTACCATTTTATCCATTTTAAACACATGAATACACTGTTATCAGAAAGAGGCGCCCTCTGAATATCAAAGAGATAACTCCTATATTGACCGTTATATGTGGTATAAAGTCTAGAGGAAGGTTGAAAATCCTTATAATAGGTATATGGGGACTATGGGAAGTATTTACCCGATTTTCCCCATTTTTGACACAAGACCATGGATCATATCATGGAAAGATAATCCTCCAATTTCATTACGATATCTTACATATTTACGGAAATATATGGTATAAAGTTTACAGGAAGGTTGAAAATCCTTATATTAGGTGTATGGGGACCTGAGAAGTATACACCTGATTTTCGCCATTTTTGATACCAGAGTACACTATTACCATGGAAAGATAATCCTCCAATTTTATTACAATATCTTACAGATTTCCCTATATTTTCTATAAAAAGTCAGATGGAGGCGCTGAGGTCCTGATATGGTGTATCTGGTGGCTTGAAAAGTTATTATCCAATTTCGTCTATTTTGACGCTAAAACGGCATATCTTGAAAGCACTATTTGTCCTAAGTATTATCTCAATTGCTGCTGGATTTTTCTACTTTAGAGTGAAAGGATCAGATGAAACTTAAAATTGTGTTATATGAGAAGTGGGTGTGGTTTTTATCCGATTTCATCCATTTTCACGATGTGACATAAGAATTCAAGTATAATGTCATGTACCAAATTATGTTGAAATTGGTTTAGACGGATTGCTATGAAACCCTTCTGTTTAATATTTGCTACTAGTTCATTTAATATTTCTGACGTGTTCCTTCAGCGAGTTTTCGCACTTTCAGTAGTTTTCTACATAACCTTTATATGGGAGATAAAAGTGGTTATTAACCGATTTCACTTGTTTTCTCAGTGAGGACATTCTAGAAAAACTTGTTCTGAGCAAGTTTTATTGGCATAGCTTTAACGGTTTCCGAGATATATATATTAAACCTATTGGTGGCGGGGCCATCCCACTTTTACAAAAATGTTTGCCCACAGATGCCCCACCCTGCTAGGATCCTCTGTACCAAATATTATATTATATATATGCTTAGCTATATCGCATTATTTGTTTTCGATTAATGGCGTTTTGTGGGCGTGGCAGCAGTCCAATTGCGCCCATCTCCAATGCCAATCGTTTTATGGTGACAGAGAACTCGTGTACTATGTTTCATCAAAATATCTTAATGTTTACTCAAGTTATCTCTTGCACGTACGGGCGAACAGACGGATGGACAGACAGTCACTCGTATTTAAAATCGTCTTTTCATCCTTTTTTCATATGTATATCTAATGTATATATCGAGTCTATATCTAACTCGATTAGTTCTAGGTGTTACAAACAACCGTTAGGTGAGCAAAACTAATGTACTCTGTAGCGTACATGTTGCGAGAGTATAAAAATGTTGCATAAGATGGATTATAATTACCATAATTACATTTTACCTATTTATTTTACCTTAATAAATTTTTTTACCTTAATACAGTTTAATACATTTATATTTATATGCTAAAACACTAATGTTGGGAGAAACTGAGAAAAACAATTGGTTTATTTTAGTCGCAGATATGCGCAACAACTAAAGACAGCTTAACTATTGCATGGTAATGAACGTTGGATATATCTAAAATGCAATGAATCACATGCAGATACTCCTTACAGCATATTCGTGTTAATGGATGATTTTATTATACCATCAAATAACTTTGAAGAGAAAATAACCAAAATTTCATTTGCAATCTACTATTATAATTTGACTTATTATTATTTTTTAAGCAACATCAGTGAAAGGTTTTGCCAAGTCTAGGCTTTTATAAATATCATAAATACTTTTTTGACTTAAAAAGTGCTTAATCTGTTGTAATGTCAAAGCATTTGGGTCAGTTAGTTTCGGCACGTAAATCTTTTACGCGTTTTTATCAAAACTCTAGGTACGATTTTTGTGATTTTCCATTTTTTTTATAAACAATTTACTGCTGACTTTTCACAAGTCGGCTATTTTGCAAAACTAGTAATGTATATATGTACTTTACTAGTAAGCCTTATGTAGATTAAGGTCCCGTTTTTTATTTGGTTGCAGAAAGCACGGGTTTCCAGAAATTTGGCCGAAAATTGGCCCATTTTGTATGCAAAATGTGAACGTCTTATTTTTTTTATCTACATCTTATTATGTAGTCTCAAATACATGTTGAAGGAAGCCAGAAAGAAAGAAATTAGATTCCTTTGTAGTTACAAATGTTTTCAAGAGTGAGCGTTCCTCCCCCTCTAATAGAAAAAATTATAACCGTGATCACTATATAATGTACGTATTCAAAACTACTAAATGTGCGATAACTGTCCAAAAAATAAAGTCAGAAAAATTAAGCTCAGCTGTAAGAATGATGAAGTTAAAATTTAAAGAGGAATGATGAATAAAATTTTTAAGAGGATTTTTTTATCGAATTCAAACATATTCACTTCGCAACATTTTCATAACCTCCTAGTTGCACAGTTTGCAAATTGGCGACTTAGGGCTGCAGCCATGCCCACTTTCCATAAAATGCTGTTTAGAAATTAGCAATTCTCTAATGAAGGTAAAAACTCAAAAATATTTTTAATACCAATGATTGTCACCTGAGTACTTAGACTTTTTACCATATAAATTGTTTAATAAGTGAAGTGATGAAATTATGAGGTCACAATATGTTTCTATTCCAAAACTGTCTGAAATATGTTAGGAACTGCCCGTACGCTGAATATAACATCTCGAAAATGTAACTCATTTACTTACTTAATTGTAACAAATTTATAGAAGTCGAATGTTTTCCTACGCCCGAACTTAGTATTTCTTTACTTACCATAGGAATGACACAATGGCACTTCTGCAAAGTCTGTGCGGAATTTTCTTAGAAGAAAGTACAAAAAATTTGCTTGCAACATTTTTACAATCTATGAAATTAAATTGAAAGTCCTAACTACAAGATCAAATGAGGTATAGAATTATTAAATGAAATATAGAGCTTTGAATATATTTTTTATCTTATGTAACAGTGAGTTGATGGAATTGATTAAGAGTCCATGTATTATTAGTGCTTTAAGAATTTTTCAAACGTGGTATTTTTCCAAAAAGTTGTGACAGAAAAATGTCACCTTAACGAGACTCATCGCTCTACACGAGGTCTTATCAAAAGTAAGAAATTACTCACAAATTCTTTACTAAACTAAACTAAGATAACAAGGTGTGGGACGATGAAAGTAATAAAAAAGGATTTGAGTACTGTCACAACCACCACACCTGCTTACATCATCTACAGATCTTCAGACTAATTCTTGTAAATGTTCCTCACAGCAATAACACAAATGTTCGGATCATCACAATTAACATTTCACAACAACAATTTAAAATTTCTCTCCTCCGCGGGGGGTTTCAATGTGTTTTGTAAAACTTTTTAACAGCTAATGAAATGGATATTGAAGCGCCCCAAGTGATTGCTGTAAAGTGTGAATAAAGATATTCATAAAAGCACATACATGCACACACGCCATTCTACACACATGTGCGAATTATACATACAAAATGGAATGTAGAAATCAATTTCTTTGCCGGAAGCACTTGAGCATTCTTCAAGCAATATATTCCGCACTGAGACCCAACTATAAAAATTTGTTATTTTATTTCATATCTAAGCACATAAAGGGCAATTCGATCAAATTAGGTTACGACCTTCTCGTTAATAATCCACTTGCGCAGCAACAGCGTAACTGAAATAGAAACAAAAGCAACAACAGCAACAACTATGGCATTAATATTTGGGAAAATAAATGTGAAAATAAATTTGTAATACGAAGTATCTCAAGTTTGAATAGATCAAAATTTAATATAATATTCATTCGCGGAAAAGCAGCCAGCGGCGCAAACAAGATCAGCCATCTGAATTTGGTGGAGATATGCGATAATGTTGCGAGGCAACTCATTTAGATTACTTGGCCTCTGAATTATATTGTCTGCATAATTTTGCGCATTTATTGTTTTATTTGATTTTAATAATTCGAATTTATTTAAAGAAGAAGAAAGAAGCATGCAATGGACTTTGAAAACCATGTGCGACTGTTGTCGAGATTGTCGTCGAGAGATTAAGAGGCACGACCTCGTTCTTGACTCGGTGCTGGTGCACATGAGGTTATGTGCTATGTTGCGCTTCTCCTATCAATTCAAAAAGCCTTGCGTCATCTGTTTTTGTTTTCGATAATAATTTTTGTGGAATTGTAATTTTTAGACCTTGACAAGGACAGTTCATTGGTTTAGTAACTTTTTAATCAAGTAAATGTTTACTTTACAGTTTACACAATATTCTATTAATCTTGACTTTTGTTGTAAGTGTTTAAAGGAAATTGATCGAGTCCGTTCGTCTATTTCATAGTTGGCGGTGGTTCGTAACACCATGTAAGACCAAGACCACCTGCATTGTCTACCAACATACAGTCTATTTCGTTTGCTACTGCCAGCCGCCAAGGCTAAATTTGCTAACCCTTCTTAACTTTGATGTTTAGTTTTCAAAGAGCCAAAGTTCATGCCATTCTCGTCAAAATCTAACTTTTGAATTCACCAAGGGTGCTATTGGGAGGCTGTACCGTCCACGTTATCGTTATTTATTTTAGTTCTTATATCTAGGGATTTATTTTAGAGCTATTCCATTAACATTATAATTTTTTCAATTTTGGTACTGATTGAAACTTGCGGGATAGACGTTGCAATTGTATATTTGATGATAAAAAAGGTACCTTTCTCTCAGATTCTTTATATATTCCGAACAAATAATCCAATCTTTTCTATTCTGCTATTAACTGATGACATTTCATCAGCATATGCTGGAAGTACTGGAACTCATATTTGGCGTAAATGAGTCCTTCCTTACAACTTTCGTTATTTGCAAATGAAAAAACTGATATTGATGTCGAAATTATTAATGATTTCTGTAATCAAAAAGCTGATCAGGCAGACAGAATGTGCAGCAGGTGAATGTGATAACCGCTTCGACGATGTGAAACTCGGTTATTATTGAGCAAACCGCTGTTATCTTTGTTTCTCGTTATCAACGGTAAGTTGACAAGATATGATAAATTTTATATAATGGAAGTTCCACAGGCGCGCCCAACTTATTTCAGGAGGGCATATTTTATTTGAAGGGTCTTTTGACTCGCATTCTAATAGACACGCATACAAACTTGTTAAAAGGGCTAAGTTGACGTGCAACCGAACGTTTTATACGTGGTGTGTTCAAAAAATCACGTGAATGTCCTTAGATTGTGTTCTTCGACTTTAATGGCATAGTGCATCATGAATTCTTGACTCAAGGTCAAATGGTCAATAGGGATTACTACCTACAACAAGTTCAACGCCGTTTGCGTAAAGAAATCCGAAAAAACGCTCGGGTTAGTGGAAGAACAATTCATGGCTTTTGCTCACTTTTGCTCAACTCTGCTCACACTTCGTTGTTTGTTCGTGAATTCTTGACCAAAAATAATGTAACAGTGCCCCAGCTTCCATATTCGCCATATTTATTTTTAGTATTTCCAAAAATAAAGAGAACCTTAAAAGGCCGTCGTTTTGCAAGTGTAGATGACATTAAAGAGCATCGTTGAAAGGTCTAAAAGCTATTCCAAAAATAGAGTTTGAGAAGTGTTTCGACGATTGGAAGAAGCGCTGCCATAAGTGCATAATATCGAATGGAGACTTTTTTGAAGGTGACAACATTAATGTAGACGAATGAATAAATATTTCTTTCGGAAAACAAAAATTCCCGTTATTTTTTGAATGCACCACGTACTCTCGGAATTTTCAAAGATCAAAGTCGGGAACATATTTTATTAAAAATATTGCGTGAGAATTCAACATTATTCATTATTCTACGACATTGTGATTGCGTTGTAATCATATTTGGTATATTACTAACTAATATTAGATTAGGTCATAGACTGGCGATTTGTTCAAATGATGTCTATGATATGAACCAAAACCAAACCTGAACCAGAGGGTTAAACTTAATATATTGGATATTTTAGAAAACAATCAGCCAGAGAATCGGAAATCATTAAAGTAGTGATATGGGAATTAAGTTAACGCACTCTTAGTAGTTTTGGGAGGCGGCGTGGTTATTATCCGATTGCATAAATTTTCATACAGTATAAAGAAGCACTAAAAATACTTATTCTGAGCAGGTTTTGCTTATTTTTATTACATTTTACATTTTATGGATATGGCATATGACAGTTGTCCCATTACGCCCATCTGCAATACCAACCGTCTTATGGTAACAGGGAACACGTGTACCAAGTTACCAAGTTTCATCAAGATATCGTAAATTTTACGACCTACATCTAGATAATATCTCTATAAGATTCATGTGCTACAATTAACCGCTAAACAAGTCCACAAAAACTATAGCACGTCCAAGATGAAACATTTATTTAACTTCGTTGAAATATTACTTATAACTACCTTACTGACCGATATATTTGGTATAAAGTCATCTAGAGTAACAAAAATCATTATATTGGGTATACAGATGTTAGAGAAAGTACTGAACCGATTTAATCCATTTTTGGTTCTAGGTCATGTTATTACTAAAAACTTATTTCATAATATTATTAAGAAAATATGCCAACCTATTTCATCCAGATATGTTGCTTTATACCGATATCTTATTTGGTGTTTAACTAATCTTCACCACAGTGAAAGAATCTGATACAATTTAAAATGGTGTCGCATGAGAAGGGTGTATTCCGATATGCACCAATTTTAGGTCAAATTGGTCTAGTAGTATTTTTATACCGATCCAGACGCAAACCTTACGTCTTCCAAATTAAAATTAGTGATCCTGACGTTTTTCATTGCAGAGGTAACTAATTTTTTTGCGTAGTTTTCAATGTAGCCTGTGAGTGGAGGATGGGCGTGTTTATTATCCGATTTCATCCGTTTTTATCAAGAAATGCTAGAGGCAAATGCACTCCCCTGTCAACTAAGTGTGGTAGATATAGCTTCAGTAGTCTGTGAGATCTTAGAGGTGGAACCTTGCTCGCTTTAAAAAATTTTTAAATCATGTATGCAGGGAGCAATTTCGGAGAAAAAACTTAAGTAAATCTTTCAAGATATGATCGAGTTTTTGAAGACAGTTTCGTGGATCAAGCGTCCATCTTTAGGGAACAATTTAAGCCTTATATATGACTGGCCTGTTATATGGCCAAAGTACCTAATTGCTGATAGTTTGAATATGATTTCTTAGTTTTTAACTAATTACAAATGAAGGTGTATATATAAAAGTATGGAACAGAAACACTTGCTGGGAATTCTACTGGAGGTAGACTTATTTAAATATTTACGTACCGATAACTTTCTGGAGGAATTTACTGTAAGGTTAACCGTTAATATGCCGCCTTAGTGTTGGTGTTGATTTCTGTGTTGTTGACATACATACATAAAAACATATAAAGGAATAAAGCGTCGCGGCACAAATAACACTCTACTATCTCGCGTTATCTATCTTAATCGTGTTTAGATTCTTTATCGCGATATCAATGTGTTATTGTATGGCACATAATGCCATAAAATTCAATTTTAAATAATCAAAATTATATTTACCGTTACGACACCTTTCCACATTCGCTTCACGCAAACGAATGCCTGCGCTGACGAACAGTTTATTGATGCGACGCTTGCGAGCGAGTTGAATCGCAAAGTAATTGCTCTCGATTCGCAATTAATGAAATCGAAATTTGCTGAAGTGAAACTCGAGAAGCATAAGTAAGAAAAAACAGGAATAAAAACACAAAGCCCAGAGGAAAGATATTAAAAACGCTAGTGTTTGATATTCCAATGAAAACGAGATTTGGCATTAATTTGCCGAGGATTATCACTGATTGCAGAGGATAAAATGTGACAACACGACGCACCATTTGCGTGAGTGTGCGTGTTTCGTGTGAATTAAATGCGCGATTTCAAGAAAGATAACAATTAACGGCATACCAACCGAGATAAAAGGTGAACCCACCAAGCGATGGTGTCACTTCACTGTGGCTGCAAACGTGACATTGTTGCTAGCATCTGGTGTATTTGCTCGTCAACGCGCTTAGTGATTTTTAAATAAAACACCAGGACGCCTTCGGTCGGCAGCAGTTTGAGGTGAGCGCCAAATGTAACGGTATCTCCAGCTTAAATTTGAAGCTCTTAAATTCTTCAATTATTAACAATTGATCCACAGCTTTACTGGCATTAATCTGTGTGTCATATAACGGTAGTTGAGCGTGATTTCAGCAAAAATACGCGCATTTGCTGGCTTCAAGGCAGACTTAGTGGCCACTCCAAAACACACACATTCAAACACACTGATATGTATATCTATACATAATCATTGACATTTTTGTACTTGATTTTGTATATATGCCTCGGTGCACATAAAAGGCGTAATCAATAAACACTGATTTGCACTTCCATGAATTTACAAACAATAAAGTGAAATTTCACAAATCAGCTTTTGGTAGCATGAAGCATTAATTGCCTAATAAATGGAGTAATCAAAATCCCTCCAATGTGGCGATTGTAAATATGTTAAGCGCACTGGCAGTATAGAGTAATTTATAAATAAGTGTTCAACAATTAAAATTGATCAGCTATACAAGTCCAAACTAAATTGCAAGTGCAGCCGTTGGTGACTCACAAAGTAAACAAGTCAATCTTTCATAGAACAATTGCGAATATTTTAAGTAAACAAAGTACTCCTGGGTTGAGCGTTTTTCAATAATTTAAGTAAGTGCATACCTTAAACATGATTTATTAATTGTTTTTATATGATTGAAAAGACGTGGCTAAATTTATTTGTGACATGCATATTCACAAATTATTTCATTTAAAAAAATCAAAGTTTAATTGCCTCGGTCAGTAATGTAGACTTTGTCCAAGTACAATAACATAAATAATATAATAATATAAACAGGTCGATATGGAGTTATGTACGTGTATATCAAAATTTTCAGGATGTTGAGACGAATTGATTTCCGTGTGCCTGTCCGTCCGTCCATTGGTCCGGGCAGGCGATAACTTAATTACCTCTGTGCAAATAGGTATAGCAGATGCGTAATCGATCAATTGCCTTGCCTACAATTGTGAGTTCTTTGAATAAACAAAAAGTGCTATAAATCAGTCACTAAATAAGCTAAATTAGAAACTTGGCATAAAGATGTTACATTTTTGCCATTTCATTCTACAATATGAAAATTCTGACTTCTTCGATCTAGACTGATTTTACGTAACAGTGTGAACATGTAATGATATCTAATAATGTAAGAAACATTCCCGACATTTTCGAGATTAATCACCAACAACTCTATTTTTATATTCAACGTAGTTAAAATTCACTATCTCAAAAATTTTTTTCTTTGTAATTTGTATAAAACTATTATTTGTAATTTGTATAAAATGGGCGAATCATAAACTTAATTTACTGTTATTTGTTCTTTCGTTCGGTTTGACAGAGCATGGTTAACCAACTAACGGACAATTTAACTGAGCCAGAACATTGATTTTCAGCGGAGCTCTAAAAATATGATGTTATAGTTAGAACTTGTCTGGTTGAAGACTAAAATAAATTTGTTAGAAAAAACCTCCTCCGATTATTAAAAAAATATTTTGATACGGAAGTATGTTAAATAACGTGGAGAATTATTCTTCTTTAGGATTAGAAGAAGTTTGTTATGACCGAAATTCCAACACATATCTCAATATATTGTATAAACGTTTATTTTATTGAGAAAGGTTATAAAACCGCGCTTTTGCCCTGAACTTTTCTACAATATCCAGGAAATTAGTTAAGGGTAAATATTTTCATACATACATACATAAGTATGTTGCTCGGAATTTCGGCATGAAGAATTGTGAAGAATGTTAAGTCCTTAATAGTTTTAAGGAGAGTTTCAAAGTAATTATGGTTATATCTTATTATTGTTTTCTTGAAATATATAAAAGTATCCCATATCTTCAAACTTATCATGATCCAATAGTTAAACAACGAAGTTCCTTTTCTTAGCACCGTGAATTTTGTCTTAAATGGTATAAGCTAGTTAAATTGGTATAACCCCCACCATTTTAACGAGGTACAATACCATGACATTTGATTTATGTCAGTAGTTTGCTGGATGCGCCACCCTACAAGTTTTGTTAATTCGAAGACAAGATACTCGTCATGATTTGATGATGATCACTTAAAGATAAAATACTTGATATGAGAAATTCTTGCGGGCGGGTAAGAAATGCTCTGTTGGCTTCATACAAATTTGATAATGCTTCCCAGAACTTATTCGTGTTAATTTATTACGATATTTATTTTTGTATACAACAGTTTTTAGATTAGGATATTTTATGTAAATTCATTATAAACATTGATAAGCGAGCTGGTACTCACATGCATATCTATCCACTTAGTGACTTTCCCATTTTTAGAAATGTTACTAAGTACAGTGCGAGTACTTGTCTATTATTTATAACTGCTTATTAGATTAAATTCGAAATTTTTAATTTCCGAACTCTATTTATCTACTTTTTATAAAAAGTTCAGGTATTTAGGTACTCATGTTTACACTAATATGCTTTATATACCTAAATAGATAGGTAGTGGGTGAATATCGTACTGAACCGCCGTTTGTGAGTTAGAAATTACAATACTTTACGACTTTTTTATTTTCGGGTACCAAGTGTACTAATGTGTGTACTGAGCTCAAGATGTTGCGGTTTTGCACTCAACGGTATTAATAGAGAATCATCAAATTTATAAATCAAAGCAAGGAGCTAAAGTGATTATACAATATAAATGAATTGCGAATCGAACAAACAACTGGTACACATCAAAAAACTACGATAATCAAATGAATACAGAAAAAAAAATCTTTATTTAATTTTCACGAGATTCCCAAATAATAAATATTTTATGACGAGAAAGCAGATCTCAATCCTCGCCAGTAGAGAAGTGGCTAATCGAAGACGACTTACTTACATCCAATAAGTACCAATTTACAAGTACCTTCAGTGTAAAACTACTCTATACACAGAGCGAAATAAACATTTGAGAATGTCGAAAATTTAATATTAATCACGAGGTTTTATGAGAAACATGAAAATAATACTATTTTATTTATTTGAGGGATAAAATTGTGCATGAAAATCTTAACTGAAGGAAGTGCTAACATCCCAAAAGTGAGATTAAAACCGATAGCTCCCGCTACTTTTGCTTCAAATGACGCCATTCGGAACACTCTGCTTTTTCTTCAAACTCTACTATTGTCCATATATTTTTGGCTATTACAGCGGAAATTTCCAATTTTATTGTTGGATATTATGTGAATGGTTCGTGACGAATTATGGCTTTTAAACACATTATTCCACTTTTCTTCCAAAATATTTTGTACCTTCGTTCCAGCAAAGAAGTCGAATAAATTTAATTCTATAGTCCCCTCTTTCTTGCCAATATATGATTCGAATATGACCCAAATCCGTGCATAAATATGAGTTTTGGTAATAAATTAAACGCCGGTGACGCCACCTATCGGCATTCTATTTAGCAATAAGTTGTTATTATTATTTACCAATAAATTATAAAGTTGAAAATATTTATTCAAATACCTTTCAATGCGGACGAACAAGTAAAGATTAATAGTTACAAATTACCTATACTTACATAAAATTTCACAATAAAATCATTATGATCGGATACTTTCATGATGGGGATACATTAATGAGCAGTGTCGAGAGTTGAGCAATTACCTCAATGAGCTCATTGAGAGACGAATGAGAAATCAAAAGTGTTCCACTTTGAAGTTAGTTACAATAATTTTATTATGAAATCTGAAATTTTGTGTAGTTCCCTAAAAATTTCACTCAAAGGCTGCTTAATAGATTCGATAAAGAGCATTCAGATTTATAACTCTAAATTCCATGATAGAAACGTGCTGAGGGTAGGGTGCATTGTTTAATTTTTGGCAAAGTTAAAAACAAAGAAAGTAAAAGTATTCTGTTCAGTATATATATATCTATTTAGTATTTTACATACATGTAAGATATGCAAATATATGTGTTTGTATAATAAATATATATGCATTAGCGACATTTACCTTTTGCATTAAAATTAATCCCCTCAATGAGTTCGTGCATATAAAAATATCACTTTGAAATGTGACGTATTATAGCTGATAAGAGAAATGGAACGATAACGTATGTAAATTACATTCGTAAATTGGCGATATTTAAATTTAGGGTTTGGATAGCACAAATGAGTCAGGTTAGAGGTGCGTTCTCTTGCAAATATTTTGTAATAATTTTTACAAAACAGGTAGGTTTTCTGGTTATTGTACCCAAAAACCCCTCGAGAAAAGGGAAGTTAAGAGTACAAAACCTTAATAAAATATTTGCGAAGCATGTAAATAAACATGTGAGTAAATATTAATCTCTTTGGTGCTAATACCAACTGATAGTAAATTAATAAATACTGGAAGTGGTCATAGATCGATCTCGAGCCACCTTTCAGATCTTTTATGCCAAAAAGTTGGTTTAATGGAATTGTGTGATTTAAATACTTGAACAGCTTTTTCAACGGAAATGAGCAATCCGTAGAAATATTTCGTTTACCCCCAACTTAGCCGGGTCTACGTAACCGAAAGGACAAGGATTTTTACTCAGCTAAGGACTGTCAACTTGGCAGCTTTCCTTACTCCAGCTCCTTCCTTTCCTTTCCAGCTTAATATTTCCTGTCACTGGCAAAACAACAACGGTGACATGAGCTATATCTCTGTTGTCGCCAGAACGCCAAAGTTTATTAGTCTTTACTTACTTAAGCTGGATAAGATATTACAATGTGTCCACAAAAGAACAAATTGTCAGTCGTTCCTGTTGTTTAAAACTCATTTTTTTTTTACAAAATTCGATTTTATTACCCAACATAGTTGATATCGAGCGCATAACAACGACTATGTAGCGATTTTTCAAGTTTTCGATTCTATTCGATAAAATCCTTTCCTACGAGTATTTTCTTGAGGTCTGAGAATTGGAAAAGTTGCTGAGCACAGTAACACGTATTCTTTGAAGGTTAGGTTTAACTAGCCGCCAAGTAACTAGTTCAAGTCAAGTGACACTCCTAAAATAAACTTTAGTTATATTTTCAATGCACCATTGCAGGTATTATGTTAAGAAACACCAGAAATTACGCAATTTCGTTATGTTTATCAACAGTGCACCACAATATGCGTGGTTGAACTAGCTTTGAAATAGTCAGAGGGCTGGAGAATGACTGTAGGTATGCAAATGTAACCTCCGGATTCGCACCAATTTCCACACCTTTTCCATTGTCTAAAGTAATACAAATATCCCTTTGTTTAACTTAAATTGAGCTTATGAGCGGCTACTTATAAAATATAGCATTTTAGGGCGCGTCCCAGAAGCAGACAGGAAATGAAATGAATTATATGAACATGTACTTACCCATACATTCATACTCATATATACATAAAAAAGTGCAAATATTCCTCTTGCAGCAAGGGTTTGTATTTGTATTCCCATACTAACGCGTGTCCCCCGTTGTCATATGATGTGTGTAGAAGTTAGGGGGGACTAACATCTACGCTATGCATTCAAGCTATATATCGCTTTTGGTGTTGAAGCTTTCGATTTACTGGGACCACCTGCCGCGCTCAAGTCAGTAAGCCGGCGATAACTGTATTAAGTTTAAAAGTTTACGACATTGTCAAGAACAGCTTTGTCGAAGATTCAAAAATATGGCAAATATATGTACTTCAGCTTATATATATATTTTCGGTATTGTTCGATTGTGTGTTGATTTTGTTTCAGTTTCTGTTTCCATCTCACGAATAGCCTGCTCGATATTCACCTTAAAGGTAGGAATCGTGATCGATCGATTCTTCACGGCACCTGCCTAAAAAGTTGAATAATATCAAAAATAGGCAACGTCGTTGCCTAGACTCTTAATCCATTACCGAACTTGACTGTCAAAAAACCAGTTGTCAACAACAAAGCGTTAAAATGCTATCTTAATCTCTCCAAACATGGTAGCTTATATGTTAAAACAATAAAGAAGACAAAAGTATTCATGGTTTTAAAAAATTATGTTTTGAACAATATCGTTGTTCCTTTCAAGTTGATCTCGAGCAGTCCGTGTCCAAGTAAAGCCATTAGAAATTGCTATATGGACCACCCTCTACTCACGTGCTTATAGACAATCCCATACATTTACTACACAGATCGTACACATACGAGTACATTTCGTATGAACAGTTACATCCGCAAGTACATTATATGTGAGTAGTTGATCGGTAGAAGATGACGCAAAGCAACTCTTGCTGTGAACATTTCTTAGACCTTCCGCATACAGGAATCTCACATGCACACATATGTAGGTATTCGACCCTAAACTGCAGTTCAAATTTGGCAAAACAAACTTAGCTGTTGTGTATTCGTAAGTACATAAGCTCATACAAAGGGCTCTTGTATTGTTAGAATGGGAAGTTGCTTTGACGGCGATATTGGGCACATTTTCTTTGTTCATTGCATCCACGTGGCATCGTTTTGCGGCGCCGGCGGTGAGATGTGAAGACGCTTTCCGCTTCGTCCCATATCTATAATATTATGTATATATGTATTCCGTTACTACAGCTACTACAGCTACTGACAGGTGAAACGGTTTTTTGTTTTTTAGAGCAATCCGTAACTGTTTTTATTTCCGCACATTTCTCGCACATTTGACTGTTAACTTTTCTTCCTTTTTAATTCGCTCCTGTGCTCACAAAAGCTCTGTCTATTTTGGTATTCGCATTTCGTGATAATTGAACCACTTTATCTTATGTAACGATGCCTACATACATGCAATCGCACAAACATGTATACATATAAATATGTACTATGTGATTTATTTTCATACTTTTGCCCTACCTTTCGACACCACTTTTAAATATATCACCCACACCAATTGTCCGTTTGTGATTTGAAGGTTAGGTTTAACTACAAATTTCATGATAAACTTTTTTATGGACTTTTAATTCTGCTGATTGGAGAAAACTGTTGAGCATAGATAAGTGTTTTTCTTTGATATTATATTATGCTTGGGCCGCTACTCACCGAGAAATAGTCATGCAATTAGTGTACTTGGCTATCTCGAGTGTTCAGTTTCAGAATATATTCGCATAATTGATTACCGTAATTACATTACCGTACCTACATTACCGTAATAAGATTAAAAAAGTATTAATATATTCGTATGTAAAACCTTATAAACCGATCTCCGTTACAAAAGGGCATATCACTACTAATGAGTGAAAAGCTCATATAATGCCTCTGATTATTCGAAGTTTTCTTATGGTTTCACGTACCCATTTTGGTTCAGCTTGTTTTCTTAGACTCTTTAAACTTCAACTTTAGTCTTCACATTAATTTGACAGTTAACAAGTCCCATGATGCAAATAATTTAGTAACCCTCAAGCTACTAAATTTTTATTAACAACATTAGATCGATTTTCGATTATGGTTCGGTAATTTTGAATCCAGCTCATAAAAGTAAGCCCGTTCATTTCATTCTCTCTCTTACACATTTAATATATCTAATACGCTTCTCAAAATTTAGAAAACTATACTGCCTTCCCGCAAATAATAACTTCTGAAATTTTTAATTTAAATCAAATAATAGAGTTTATGATCAGCTGTTCCGTAGTTGAACATTTTTGATCTCTACACAACAAACTCCTGCCAGGCGCCTCCGGGCATCCTTTCTTTTAGTGTAAAAAACATTATTTTTCAACAAAAGCTTTTAGACGGCAAACTCTTTCCATGAAAGTGACACCTGAAATCTTTAATACGGTGTTATATCCACAACGTAGCCTTATATAGAATTCCTGTTTCCTATCTTATGAGCATCCCTTCTTTTATGTATGTATTTGAAAATATCTTCATGTTTGATTGTATTGCATATATCCACATTTTTTCCACGGGTACTCATCGGCACTGAGCATTGCCAAACATTCCACATTTTTATACTACCCAACATGTTGCTACAGAGTACATTAGCTTCGTTCACCTAACGGCTGTTTGTAACACCTAGTATTAATCGGGTTAGACATAGACATATATATATATACATAAATAATGACGATGAAAAGACGATCTGAAATCCGAGTGACTGTCTGTCCGTCCGTCCGTCCATCCGTCCGTGCAAGAGATAACTAGAGTAAAAATTAAGATATTTTAATGAAACTTGGTACACTTGTTCTTTGTCACCGTAAGACGGTTGGTGTTGCAGATGGGCGCAATCGGACATCTGCCACGCCCACAAAATGTCATTAGTCGAAAACAGATAAAGTGCTATAACTAAGCAGTAAATTAAGATATAAACGTGTAATTTGGTACAGAGGATCCTAATAGGATGGGGCATATGTGGGGAAACATTTTTGCAAAAGTGGGAATGGCCCCGCTCCCAATAGGTTTAATATATATATCTCGAAAATCGTTAAAGCTATATCAATTAAACTTGCTCCGAGTAAGTTTTTCTACCATCTCTTCATATACTGAGAAAATGAGTGCACTCGGATAATAATCACGCCCACCTCCCATACAAATGTTATGTTGAAAACTACTAAAAGTGCGATAGCTCGCTGACGGAACACGATCAAGAGCGAAAGAGTTGGAGGTCCTAATGTACTTGCTGGGTATAAACCCAAATGTCTTTAGATTTTCATTTTCCAATCAGTTTTGTAACACAATCCTATTTGCAGACTTGGACCAATTGAAAACTTTATATGCATCTCATGGCACAAATATATACAGATTTTCGTCAACCTTCATCCTTTAACACCATTTCCTCTCTAATCTAAATTTATGACAATGTTAGGTACCAATATTATGTGTCAGTTGAAGAATAAGTATTGATTTTAATTGAAATTGAAAATGCCTCCATTTCGTCAAATTGGGTTGGTACTTTCAATTTGACTAATACAAATATTTCATCCAACTAAGTATTATTTATTTAATATTTATGGCATTAAAAAAAATCAATAAATTGAAATATGTATTTCAGATAACATAAAACCTTTTCAAAATCGGTTATACACACCAAGAACTATGGAAACACACAGAGCGAACGAAGATAGTTTTATTCATAGTCCGCCCAGTCTTATATACTACACCGCGTCTACACCCAACAGCGCCAACATGACCCAGTCAATTTTGGATCAACGACTAGTTAACAAATCAGACTTCTCTATGACATACAGTGCCGTTACAAGTGCGGTTCCTGAGGTTTTGCAGATTTCAAACTCATCGACCGAAGAGTGGGCACATTTCTATGATCTTTTGCTGTCCTGGCAAGGCATTTGTTTGATCGCAATATTTTGTGTGCTCATCGTGATTATAGTGCTGGGCAATACATTAGTAATAATGGCAATTGTAACCACACGACGGCTGCGCACCGTAACAAACTGTTTTGTAATGAGTTTGGCGGTGGCGGATCTTCTGGTGGGCATTTTCGTTATGCCACCTGCTGTAGCCGTACATTTAGTAGGTAAGTAAATTTTTAAATTAAAAATAATTTTTTTTTTTTATTTTTAAAGTTAAAGTAAGTTATTTTTTCTGTGACTGCGTGGTGGGGTAATATTTTTTTATTATGCTATAGGACTATTTCTTTATATATTTTGAGACTTATCCAGGAATAAACTTTTTACATCAAATAAAACACCGAAAATTTATGAAATTAGCAATATTTTTGCTTTATTAGTTTGGAAATTTTGTGACAATTAGTATTTGAACAGAATTTAGGTTACAAGGCCGCAGCGACTGTATCTATATGCCGGTAAAATTACAAAGCTCTTTATACAGTATTGGGGGTTTATTCTTGCCAAAAATGCACAAAATGTTGGTTTCCTACTGGTTAATCCCAATAATTTGTTTACTTTGACAGCTGGTTTGACAGCTAAATTTCTATTCTTTTAATAAAAAGCACCCTTTATGAAAACATTCCACATTTTTAATTGTATAAGAGAATATCATTGCTAATCGATTAACTTTCGTATGTTTTGATTGAGGATTTGAGGGAGGCCAATAATTATAGGAATGGACTTGATTAGTAATATAGGAGTTATTTACTATTTTTACCAGTTTGGGAACTTTTCACCTCATATCTTTAGTTTTACATATAAGTAAGGTTTATTTTGACATTCTTCATACTATACATGGAAGAGACCTCAGATTTTACCGGAATTTTATTTTCTTTCAGTTGAGTACGAAGGTATGAAATTATTAGTATGTGCGTCCAACTTATCGTCCTCACATTATATTTGAAGCTTTTAGCTTCATTTGTTAAAGGGTTATCATATTTTTAGTCTCCAAGATATAGGATATGTGATTTAGAGGAAAATATTCCGAGGCACAACGAAATAGTATACCATCAAAAAGTATGCGAACGCGCAATTCTCGAAAACTTGAAGAGTTTATTTCAGTAAAGTTCTGTTAAAATAGCCGGGTAAAAATTAAAAATTTTCATATGTTTACAGCACAGGATCTAAGGATTGATCAATTTTTGATGATTAAGGATTTTGAATGTACCGAAACTTTATATATATATGTTTTCTAACTCAATGTCTCGACTTGCAATCTGTTTAAGTCGTCAAGTCCTTGTCGTCAAATGTCTCCAGGGATTATTGAAATACTTAGTTTATCATAAACCAAGAGCTAAAATAAGAACAAATAGTATCAGGTCTAAATTTTGTCGATAATAATCGAATTGTCCTGTATGGGAACGCCACAAAGATGTCAATTACACAAGCTTTTAGCCAATTCTAGATACAATCATTCCTAAAATGGCTCTTTGTTATCTCAACATTGTATTGGATTGTATAGAAACTATTTGATTTTACATTTTTTTGCACATCCAGAAGCTTACTTTATGACTCTATTTTTTAATCACTTTATTTATACTCACTATATTTATTACTCTATTTATTATTCTATAAGTTAAACAAGTAAAGAAGGGCTAAGTTCGAGTGTAACCGAACATTTTATACCCAAGTGTAACGATCAAACGTGGGAAAATATTTTCAGGTGCTGGTAAAAGTTTAAATTAAAAATAAGTTGCGGAAGAATTTAATATTCATTATTCGACGAAACCGTGTATGGATTACAAGCATATTTTGTACCTTATTAACTTATATAACAGCTTATGGACTCACATACTTCCATTACTATATTTTGCTTCCAGTCCGAGATATTTATTTTAAACTCAACCAAATTAACTCAAATGAGATATATACGATATGAACTCAACCAAAATTATATTAGGAATAAGGGGCTGAGACCACGGTCTGGACCGATTTCATTCATATTAGCGCGAAACCACATTCTGTTTAAGAAAACATATCCACCCATATCATATTTAAAATATCACACATATAGACAAACATAAATGGTCTAAAGTCAGCTGGAAAATCGCAAGTTAATAATAAGTCACACACTGACCGATATATTCGGCATAAAGTCTGCTATAATAACAAAAGCCATTATATGTAGTATATGGGATCTGGGGTAATCCGTTGACCGATTTTATCCATTTACGGAATTAAACTAAAGGTTATCCAATATTATACGTTCATTTAGTTTGGCCAATATATCATACATATTGATCGATATATACCGTATAAGGCCAACCGGAAGTTTGAAATTCTTATATTAGGGATATGTGAGATAGGGGTTTTTATCCGATTTCATTAATTTTTGGCATCAGGACATATTATTACCATAAAAAGTTGGTGGTTGATTTTCATTCAGATACTTCACAGATTGACTGATAAAAGGTATGAAATCAATCGGAAGTTTGAAAATATATTATATTATAATATGTATATGGGAGATAGAGGAATTATTTCCCCGATTTCCCCTTTTTGACGCAAAGGCACATTAATATCATACAATGATTTTTTCTGAATTTCAGCAATATATCTCACAGATTGACCGATATTTTCGGTATAGAGTCAGCCATAGTCACTGAGGTCTACATATTGTTAATGATATCGATCATTTTAGACGCGTCAACAGTTTTATTTCAATATCTTAATTGGGGCTCGATTAAAATACTTTAAAGTGGAATGATCAAATTAAATCTAAATTTATATTATATGGGAAGTGGGATTGGCGTGTAACATAAGGATGCAAATATAATGTCATGTACCGAATTTGGTTGAAATCCGTAAAGCAGTTCCAGAGGCATGGAAATTTACATAAAAGTGGGCGGTGCCACGGCTATTATCCAAATTTTAAACAGACTCTTAAGCTTACTTACTCTTAATCTTGAAAACACTCACATGCCTTTTATCTGATGCGTAAAACCGGGAAAATTTCTATAACTTGTTATTGTAACGCATGGACTGTATACACATAACATTAAGCGGTACCGCAATCGGTGCAAACACTTGGTGCAAAGCAAGGAAATGTGGAAATAAAAATTTTAATGTAGGAAAATGTGGTCCAGCATATGTTGCGATGACATTCCTATGGTCAAACACTTGAATTGTTTCATTTTTACGCACAAAAACACAGCTCATAAGCGTACCCACATACAAACCGTGAATACACACATTGTGTTGGAAGTCATGTGAGGTCATCAAAAAGTATTAAAAAGCTTGGCGACGCCATTTATATGGGCTTTTATTAAGTGTGTGAAATTCCATATGGAAAAACGCATAAAAAGCAAATTAAAGTAAAAATTCATACGTACATATCTTTCTTTCTTTTTAGAAATGATTTCCGAAAGATATTACACATTTTTACAGCCCATTAATAACAATAGCTTTTCACGCAAACAAAAATTCAGATTTCCATATAAAATGGCTTCCAAAGGGCGATTATTACTGTATGGAATCTCCAGTGAAATTAATATTAAGATAGGGCACCTAAGGTATGCCAATGAAAATTTGAAGGTTGATTATTTCATTGCCTTCATTATTGTGTTCTATAGAAAGAAGAAAGAAGATGGAAATTTAGTGGTAAGAAAATTGGTTTCAGACTGTAAGAAAGAGATTCTATTGAAGACACATAATAGGACGATGAAAGTATAGTACGTTTTGATAAAAAGCTGCTGAGGAATAAAGAAATAAAAATATAAATAAAGAATTGTAAAGTTCTAGCGTAGCCGACAATTTGTTAAAAATTTCAGTTTTGAGCACTATAATCTATTTTTTTTCCGCATTTTGTAGGTTTTAATAGCATAATATAGAGTACTGTTAACTAACTCAATGTTAACTCCAAGTTTTACTGATATAGCCATATAGTTCTAGAAACTATCTATTGAAAAGACGCCGATCTATGGTCTGAATCGTATCCATGATGATTTACATTTTATTGTTTTTTTAACCATCATTATTTTAAAAAGATCTGACGAATACGAACAAAGCAATGTTACCCTGTCATCCAATTGTTAATGTTATACGAAAAGGATAAAATTGTTTAGCTCTAGATTAGACTAGGCTATATAATATTGAAGCATTATACTATTTCATAAGGGGTGTAATGTGTTACCAATTTACAATTTAGTACCAGTTTATACCAATTTTTTTTTTCAATTTGTTATATCGTAATTGAATATTACTTAAAAGAGGATTTCGAAATAAGCTTTCTACACCAAAAATTTACTTTGTTCCATTCGATTTTTGTATGTTTTGCACCTGATAACCACATCAATTGAATTATTTCACGTGAGTTTCTTACTTCGCTTTTCTCATTACTTACAAGTTACAAGTACAGATTAAGAACTAGAGCTCAGTATTAGTATTTTAAGAGATTAGAGCTCAGTATTTCAAGTATTTGCAAAACTTTTTATTATTGTATCATGAATTAAAGCATCTTTTATAGTGTCCAAACGTACCGAATTCAGTTCCAATTACTGACTAGACAGCTGTCAATAATCTTGTATTTTGTTTGTGAAAATCTACGTATGAATAAATTGTTTAACAACTTTAAACAGAAATAATTAATTTCTCGGAAAATACAATAAACTTTTTACTGCAATAGACTTTTACAGGATGGGACAAATTAATACAGTGCGATAAATTGATAACTATTCAAATTACTCAAAACTCCGGAAGTTAGGGAGCCCTTCATCCTTGAAATATTACTGCATAAAAGGAAACTCAATGTTATTTATAGAAAATTGTAAAGGAAACCCACATACATAATTGGTTATTGTTCTAATAAATGGTTTTTTTACTCCAGCAACATGTAGGAACAGAGTATAACAGTTGTTCACCTCCCGGTTGTTGCTAAAACCTAAAACTAATCGAGATAGATATAGAATTATATATTGTATATAAAGGAAATTCAGCGAGCATTCGTTCCTGATAATAATTTACTTTGTGTCAGAAATCAATAAAATCGGGTCAATAGTTCCCCTAGCCCCCATGTACAAAATACAAAGTTATCTTAGCAAAATTGAGTTAACATGTAGTATTGGATAACTATAGTTTAATGCCGAAAATAGATGAATTCGGTTCATGAATTACCCCAGATCCCATATACAGCATATAATAATTTTCGTTATTCTAGCACTCTTTATACAGAATATATCGTTCAAGGCGTGAGTTATGCAGATAAAATTGTGTGGAAACTTGTTTTTAAACTTGTATTAGATTAATGCAATCAGTCCAGACCTTCCTCTATATATTTATAGCTATTCTTTATACCCATATATATATTCTATTAGATATATACAATATACTTTATATTATAATAAGGATCCGATATGGGGATTTCCGACTTTCCAGCAGACTTGAAACTCTTTATGTTGATCAATATATGCGATATTTTAATGAAATTAAGTGGATAGGTTTTCATAAAATTAATGTGATTTTCCGCTGAATATTAAATCGGTCTAGACCTTGGTGTACATCCTGTATTCCTAATATAATGATTTCCGATTCTCTAGTTGAATTTTTCTCAAATATGCAATATATTAAAATTTGCCCCTTTTGGTTGAGTTTATATCACATATATCATTTGACTTGTCTCTATGGGAGCGTCCAATTTCCACAAATTTCGTTAATTATTGAGCTGGTGGGAATGAATATTTCCGGGTATCAATTAAGGGTATAATTAAGGGTACGAGGATACCTCGCGTTTGTATTCAACCAAATTATATTTAATTAAATTTAGTTTTACGCATGTTTTTACGTTAGCTTAACCAATTAATTGCAATTTTACTATTCACCTTTATTTTAGGCTCTTGGCGTCTCGGTTGGATACTTTGCGATATTTGGATATCTCTCGACATACTCCTTTGCACCGCCTCCATACTCAGCTTGTGTGCCATCAGCGTGGACCGGTGAGTCGTCACCTCCCGAAAGCCCGTTCACTTGTGCAATAATTTCCATGTTATAGTTATATTGCGTCCCCGAGTGTGTGCTTGGGTTAGTAATGTCAATTGAGTTTGTTCTTCCGTTTTTTAGATACCTGGCAGTGACAAAACCGCTGAAGTACTCGCGTAAACGTCGATCGAAACGCTTGGCGCTGCTAATGATACTCATTGTTTGGGTGGTGGCTCTAGCCATAACATGTCCGCCCATGCTCGGCTGGTAAGTTATATCATAATAAATGTATCAAGTGAATGTGGCGACTTGCCAGTACATGGACGCCGTTAGAAACGGTACTGCTGCAAAGTGCCCTCGAATGCTTTAATTTGATTGTCATTATTTTTTACCTTTCAACCAAATTGAAATCTAATTGTCAATGTTCGGGTAATTTGTTCCATATTATTAAGGTATGAGCCAGGCCGACGTGACCGGAACGAGTGCCGTTACAATCGAAATGAAGGATACGTCATCTATTCGGCCAGTGGTTCCTTCTTTCTGCCAATGATTGTGATGCTTTACGTTTATGCGCGTATTTCCTGCGTCATAGCCTCGAGGCATGATAAAATGACTCCCACCAGCGTGCATTGCAAGGTAAATTAATAAGTAGTGGCATGCAATAATAACAAGCTAATTAATCGAATTCAATTAGGCAATTATCGTGGAGGCAAGTTTAGAAAAATTACTTGGTTTCGTTAACTCATTGGCCCTATTAGATTTGAATTTCAATACATTTGGTAAACCTGCCGTTTTAAGATAGTAAAAGAACTTTAGAATTTTGCTTAATAGTAATTAAGCTCTTTATTCCTCAGTTTAGTTTCACTAAATTTGTAACTTATTAATTTTGTGTTTTAAATGTGTCTCATATTTGTTTTATAACTTGTCTAGTAACTAGAAAAAAAAAAAATTAAAAGTGCAAAGGAAGTAAAAAAATTCAAAATTTTTTTTGTTTAATTCCATATTTTACAATTTCGTTTACTTGGAATACGATTTTATAACAGCTAGCAACACTTTTGAAAAATAATTTCAATTGAAAAGAGTATTTTCAAATGAAAAGAGCACCCAGAGTGCTAGTTAGTCAAAATTCTATAAATACTGTGTATTCACTGCGAAATAAGAATCCACCTCAAAAGTTCTAAAAAATTATTTAGAATTATTATAAAATTTTGCGAATAATTTATAAAAATAAAAAAAATTATAATTTATTACATTTTAAGAATGACTTGTCGAATACCCGACATGCAAAGCTATAGAAGGACAATCATTTACATATATAAAATTCATTGCTTTGTAAATTTAACTTAACACGCCCTTTAAGCTGATAAATCGATGCAAGTTTAACGAAATTGTATTTTTTTTTTGTAATGTCGCCATTCACGCAGCGCTTAAGGCGTTACACCACCGACAATTATGCCGAGCAGGGTTTCTTCGAGTTGACACATGAGAAGAGCTTGAGAGAGCGCAGATTTTCCGATCAAACTTTCTTCAACGAGCTAACTGAAGTCATGGTACCCGATGTGGAAAAAACCAGGCCGATGCTCAGCTTACCGGCGGTAAATAACGGAAAGGGCAATAACAACGAGTTAACACGACCCGTGTCATGGAAAACGCAACCACTATATCAGCACACTTCCAATGGCAAACGGCAACAGTACGCCCACTCATGTCCGCCCGGTTCGATTGCACATATGCAGCAGCCTCGGTGCTCCCATCCGCAACAGCAACAACTGAAATCCTTGGCTAACTGCATAATTTCACTGAGGAAAGAGCATAAGACTACGCAAACGCTGAGCATTGTGGTTGGCGGCTTTATTGCCTGTTGGCTGCCATTCTTCACTTACTACCTGATTACGCCGTTTCTAGAGCCACGACAGGTCAGCCGGGCCCTCACGCATGTGCTCACCTGGCTGGGCTGGCTGAACAGTGCCATAAATCCCTTCATTTATGCATTCTACAGCATCGACTTTCGCGTAGCCTTTTGGCGACTCATCTGCCGACGCTTCTGCAGTAACATGATGCGACCACAAGCGCCCACCACCACTACATCGATGAGGCTATAGGTGTAGTGCTTAGCGGAAAACACAGCAGATGGGCACACAATCGAAAATCAATGGATATTTGAGCAGAGGTATATACATATATAGAATTATAACCTGTAAAGCATTTGAGTCGAGGTGCATGCATCGTATTATATGTAAATATGTTTGTGTAATATGTATTTCATTTCGTATATATGCATGTGGCCTCTAGTATTTTAAGGCCATAAGTATTGTGATCAATATTAATATGAAGAGGCTTTCAATATGGCCGGATCGATTTTCGGAAATTTTATAATCAATGATCACGCTGTGTATGGGCTATTAACTATTTTAGAGACGCTTATATTTATATAAAGAGACGATATTGTATGTGGTATATGAGTTAGTAAAAAAAATTCATCGCGGCCGATTGCAATAGGTGATTCAACTCTGAAGGGCATTTCCGTATAGACTATGGGTAATTAATTACGATGCCACAGGACAAACTCTTCAAATTGATGACGTATGTGCCTCATTGCTTCGTAGAGCTCTTAGATCGAGAGTTCACATGACTTCTAAACTAGGGCGGTTCCAAAAGCTTCCGGTGTGTAGGTTCGTGACACATTTGAGATTTGCAACTTGAGAACATCGAGCCGGCCGAATTAAAAATGCCTCTGATTTTGCATTTACTATAATTAATTAATATACAAACAAAACATATTTGTTGCATTTATATCTAAAATATATATATGTATGAGTCAGCTCATAATTTAAGTATTCTGTTATATGTGTATATCAATGTGTATAATTATAAATGTAAATTATAAAAAGTTGAACTAAGCTTTTTATCTAGGAGAGTATGTTATAGCTAGGCCAAAGAAAGCCAAATAAAGCACAAATATACATATATAACCGCATATAGAAAAGTATATGAAGATATATATATTTTATATATAGATAAACTTTATAATTGAATACTATGTATTTATAACGATCTAGATTGATATATTTTATAGAAATTATACGAAAATACTTAATTATTTGTGATGTCACTGTAATTAAGTATAATTAATGTATATATGTCTAATTTTACCAATCATACGCTGTAATTGTATTAATGTTTATGAACGCGTCGTATTTATATAATTATGTAATAAACAGCTGACATGTTTGACAATTGACAATGACAGGAGTTCATTTTGCAAAAAAATAAAAATAAATATGTTATACCGAAATCAGAAAGTCTTTTATAAAAAATAACAATTTCTTACCCCAGGCTTTACATTAAAATTACCAGGCAATTAAGTATTTATTTCTGTAAATAGTTAAGAAAGAGTTTAAGTTTTGGCGATAAGAAAATAGTGCCTATTTGAGTGCAAAAAAAGCAACTTGAACAGTTCACCAGAGAAGTATTAAACACAATTAAAGAATTTTTAAAAATATATATATTTATAAGTATATATCATTAACATTTAGTGTTCGAACATAATTTCTCTATCAAAAGTATATATTAAACGCTTTATCACCCACCTTACAAATAATGTTTTGCTCAGTTTCTTTTCTCTTTGCATAGATAGCGACTATATTTTGAAATTTGTGTAAAGTAAAGGTTTTAGAAAGGAAAGGTTTAGAAGGTTTAGGTTTAGAAAAATTTGTGGTTCGTTACATATAAGGAAACGATAGTAATTACTAATCTTGGGGAATTCATATGAGACCTTAAGTAGTTACGGTAATCTTTTTTGCCTAAGGGCCTCTTTGCATAATCTTATGATTAATAAGCTTGCCCTATTATTTGCTTAAAATACAATAAGTAAATGATAAAACAATTAAACAAACGCAACATTTTTGGAAATTCACTCATCACTTCTCACTATTTTGTGAAATAGGTACGCACACATTCCATAATATTGGGTTGTTCGGAAAGTCATTTCGATTTTTCCCGCCAGAGGACTTAATTACGTTTTTTCGAAACTAACTTCACACTTAAGCCCCATAACCATTATATGTCATGAGAGCTGATATTGCAAGGCTTGTGTGTGAAAAAGTTCTATTAATTCTACCCAGTAGTTTTTGGTTGGTGCCTTTTTAAATATGGAGAGCAATAAGCAGCATTTTCGTCATATTTTACTTTATAACTTCAGAAAAGGTAAAAATGCTGTCCAAGCGAGAAAAAAATTGACGGATATGTATGGAGAAGGCGTGTTAACAGTACGCCAGTGCCAGAACTGGTTTGCAAAATTTCGATCCGGCAATTTTGATGTCGAAGATGCACCACGGTCTGGAAGGCCGGTCGATGCGATAAAGGCAATAGTTGATGCAAATCGGCGAATCACCACACGAGAGATCGGTGAGAGGTTAAATTTGTCGAATTCAACTGTTTATGGCCATTTGAAAGGCATTATACGAAAACTGACTTTCATGTTCCCCAAAAAAAACGAAATGACTTTCCGAACAACCCAATACAAAACCATTGAATAATACGTGTTGATAAAATAGTGCTAAATGTATTGAGGTTGGGAATTGCGGAAATATTGAGTAACATTCATAATATTTAAGCAAAAGATAAGATTAATTTAATACATTCGATAAAATATGTGGATCCATTTCACCCATTTTGGTCATTAAACTATAGTATATCCAAGATATACTTATGTACATATGTGGTATAATGAGAATCAGAATAACAAAACTCCATAGCGGAAGTGAACCAATTTTATTCAGTTTTAGTAACAGATCAAATTATTGTCAAACAAAAGAAACTCATTATTTTCCTTAAGGTCTCTTGCAAAGCGCCAAGTGATCGATATTTTCTATATATGTAAAGTTAGCTATAGGCACGAACGTTCTCACATTCGGAATACGGAGGTAAGAAATTAGAGTTGCTGCAGATTATAGGGTTTACAAGTGTAAAGATTAATTTAAATAAGTTCATTGATGATTGATCCATGTGTTGTAAAATGAAAGAATCCACTGGAATTTAAAATAGTGTATATTTCCTAGGCAAACTGAAGCCAATTGAAGATCGTTAGGTGAATATATTTAAAATTATTATACTCTACGCAACATGTTGCTATAGTATAAAAGTATATAATGCGGTAATGTATTAAGGAAGATTACGTAAATGTCCTAAAGAGAATTTTTAGGAGAAATATGGATATAACTTAACCTAATATAAACATACATACATATAAATGAGTTTAAAAGTCTTTGTCATAGGCATAAATGGATCACACACACGAAATGAGCATTTTTCCGTCAGCCATTGCAAAACAAACAGATACCTCCGTTTCTGTTCTGTGTTGATCTAAGACTTCCCAAGTTGAACCCATTTCCAGGTAGGTACTGCTGTCTAAACATGTGTGTCAAAAGGTATAGCACACATTATTACACACGTCTGAACATCCTCATACATGGAATATCCTTATTGCATATGTATGGATGTTTGTATTTTTGTCGGTACATAGAGTATGTGAGCGACATCGCATGCGCCGTTTTGCACGGGTTAAATAAACATTAGACTGCCCTTAAACATCATTTTTCTTTCAACTCGAACCATTGTAACATTATGCGAGTACATGGATAGAAGTGCCTTGTGACACAAGCAGCACCGCGTTAATATGGCGTCAACACACAGACGTTCTTGCCACAATTCCGGCACGTACATACGAACATTTTCGTTTAGTTTAAAAATGCCCCGTAGATTAGATAGATATGAATGTATGTATGTCCAGCATAGTACATATATATATTCATATATATAGTACATAGTATATATGTGCAGCATACAGTACCACTCTTCGCGGAAAACGAAATACAGTCATACAAATTTCGAGTTCAGAACCGGGGTAATTTCGTTAAAAGCATGCTGACATTCTGCACTTGGAGAGCAATATTATGTAATACATACACATATTTCGTTCACATTACATTGCCATATATGTAGTATCTGATCTATTTTCGAGACATTGAATAAATATAGAGTTGTTGGAAAGTTATGTGAGCAATAATTTGATAAATTCTTAAAAAATTTGCAAATTTTATCGGAGCTAATCAAAAAAAAAAAAGTAAGCATTAAATCTGAAGTGACGTACGTATTAGCCGAGTTCTCTAAACTGCGTTAAAAATGGTGCCTATTATGGTTAGGATTTTGAATGACGGAAGTTTTGATATGTCGCTATGATGAGTCTAATCCTGATTCAACCCAGTAGATGTAAAAAGAGACTATTATGGACCAAAATTTTAAAAAATTAACTAGAAATCCACAGTAATCCGAGTACACGATGATAGGAGTCCATAGAGTGGAAAGACGCTGGAGATGCACAGCGAATAATTTTCATAGACAATTTTGAAAAGAGTAAAACCATTAATTAATCGTTTGAAGAACGAAATTGCGGAAAAATTACTCCATTTGAAGACGAAGTGAACGATGTTTTAACAATACGTCGTGTCACAAATCAGTGATAACGATGACAAGATTGTCCGAACTGGGCTTGCTTGCGTCCGCTTCAAGCATCATTTAATCGCCAAAACAAATGGGAACCTTGAAGCCTAGCTGGTATATATAGTAAGATTAGAGGATTAGAAACGGCGGGCTGCTCTGTGTGGGTACTCCTTCAGAAATTAATCCTTTTCATTACAAAGTTTCGTAAAAATTCAAGTATACCAAAATATGCAAAAGGTTGCATTTAAACTTATACGTTGCAGAGGTCTTCACTCAAAAATAGTGTAAATTGATTTGTGTGCGTACATATTTACAACTCGTGTTGATAGTTGAAACGCATTGCAGCGAAGAATTGTCTCTTAATTTTGCTAGGGTTCAAGTGAAATACTGATGTTAAAGTGAAATCAATGTCATTTACCCGAGCAGCTTCCAAAAACAATAACAAATACATTTGTTTGTTATTCCTTCGAGTTGACGGCAATGTGATGTCAACAAGGCAAACTCAATTTATTAAAGTAATTAATTCTATTAAGTTACTAAATGCCACACGCAACCAGACAGCCAGGCAGAAAGTCAACCTGTAAGGCAAGACAGGAGTGCATCGTATCGCAACAGAAAAAAAAGGAATTCTACAACATTTATGGCAGTGCTTTTACAGCAGTTCAGTAGATCATCGTTTGTGTGTATGTTCGTGCGTGTTCGCACTGCGCTGGGGGCAACACTGCCCCATAAAGTCCCAATGAGCCAGACATCTAGCCATCGGCCCCCTTCATTAAAAACAATGTGGCAGTTGCGGTGTCAGCTTGCAAATATATTCATGCAATTTGTTGAATGTTTGCTTGGTATGTGCATAGCAATGCCAGAGCATACACTTGTATGCAGTATACAGTCAGTCACTAAAGTATGCCCATGCCCAATAAACTCGACAATAATATCATATACTATTATTAGTTAAAAGTTTATTTATTTATGCACATTTTTTGTATTAGAGATCCAGTAAGTAATTTAAAAAACTTTGTTGTAGTGTAATTTTTGAAATGAAGTAGCTGAACTTAATTTATGTTTGATTACTTTAATGAATAACTGTGAATAATGAACACAACGCCCAGGCAAAGAGTCCAGAAAGTATAATATTAGAAAGAATGTGTTGTTGTGCTGCGGTAGACAAAGCCAACCACATCGACCGTACAACGGCAAAGTGCACGCCCTGTGAAAGTACCGCGTATGACGCATCAGAGGCTTGTAACTGTTTGTGTTTGCCATATTTCACTTTAAAAAGGATGTTCGGACCATAATTAATTTATTCTGTTAGACTCGGATATTGGATCAAAAGCTGATACAGCAACATTGACGAAAGAAGAAATAATTACTTTCGACGAATGAAGCTCATTGCATATTTAAGCACACAGGTAAAAACACACATGCATATCTGTGGCAGGTAACCATCGTTTTAAGCTTTAAATGAAGTTTATAAGTAAATTTAATATTGGTCAGAGAGTTCGACGCATTGAATATTTTTAAAAGGAACTGAAGAAGAGTGAAATCACACGAATCTGCGTAAGCATTGGATAGTTTTTATTAATTAAAGGGATGCATCCATCAATAGCGCACTTTGTGACATTTTTGGTAGTTCATACGAAGAGTCCTTCTTTTTAAATGACGTTTACGAGTGGAATAAAAGTGTACTATTTTGTCGTAAAGTCGACGTGACATATATTAGACAAATTTTATATTGAGATAATTCATCTCACTTTGTGAATTTTATCTTTATAAAAATTGCTTTTGATCTTAATGTGCAAATTGAAGAACTCGTAAGTAAATGCAATAAAAATATTCAAATTTTTTATCTTCTGTTGACACGTGGTTTATGTAACATATGCGTCATGCAAATATACTCCCGATTAATGAAACAGACTCATAATCAAAATCAGAAATAAAAATATGGATAAGGTCGCCTTTTTTAAAAATAACTGAAATGAAGTTCCAATCGGACATAGAATCATAAAGCAAGAGTTGTTTTACGATAATTCAAGGCCATTTCGTTCAAGACATGTGATATATACTAGATAACTCTATCCTTTGGCCACTTCTTTATCTTTTTTCGACATAAAAAGCTCTATAGTATGTTTGCTACACTGTCAACATATCAATGGTAGCTGCGCCTTGGTTTGTGTAGTACTTGTCACCTTACTTCTTGAAACAATAATGACTGTCCTGGTTACACGATTTTTGAAACCTAAAATAAATATTTATGGCCACTGAGCAAACTAAAGAGACAAAAAACATTATACTGGGTGTATGTGGTCTAGAGGAAATTTTGGATCGATTTCACCAGTTTTTTTACCAAATGTCTAAAATAACTAATCACGTGATGCCAACAAAATAATTCACATATTAACAGATAAATTAGTCATTGAGTCAAAAAGAGTGGCAAAAGTCAATATCGTTATATATTATTGAGTATAAAAGGGCTAGAGCATGATTTGGACCGATTTCTTCTACTACTGACATTAAACTAAAGAAAGAGAAGTATTGAACTGATTTCATCTGTCTCAGCATCAGAACATACTATTTTTAGAAAAGGCTGTTCGCATAATATCCGTAAGATGTCTTGTAAATTGGTCGATAATTTCGGTAAAAAGTCAGCGTTTCCCCTTGTGGTTATATTACAAAAGTAGTCTTAAGCCACCTTAATCGATTTATGGATTCTATGTGATCCTTTGCAGGTTAGTATTATAACAAAACTTCAAGGTCATAGCCTATTTATAAACGACCGAAATTCATTAAGAGTTTGTTTTCTAATATTTGTCACTTCTTTGCCCACACATAAGCCCGAGACCCATCCAGTGATATTACTTGATGATAGCGGCCGTGGAATATGCGATTTCATAAATTTTTTGTGTGAATTAATATTTAAACAAGGTGTTCGGGTTAATCACTTTTCAGAGTCATACAAGGGTAATCCCACATAAAGGTACAGCCATACAAATAGTGGTATTTTACAAAATGAAACTTATTAAAAGCCATTCAGCTGTCAATTAGACCTGTAGCGGAAGAAGAAATGTCACAAAGTAAAGAAAGAGAGACACGTGTTCTTTTGTTCAATTCAGCTTAAGCCATAAAGATGACGTCCCAAGCGGTTGGGATACTTCGAACAAACTCACATTGAATTGCGTAATATAAACTCAGTTAACCGTCCATCATACTTATGTTCATAAGTACACATGCTTGAGGGAATAAAATATAATAAGTTAAACCATTGTAAACCTGCAGTTCGAGGTGAGTGATAGTTGCGGTAGTCTCGAGATTACTCGAATAAACACAGCCTAACATGGCTACTAACCATTCTTCTCAATCAAAAATTCATGACATTGCCACTCGGCAATTGGGAAATGCTGTTCAGCACTCAAATATTCATTGGGTTGCTTGCTTTCAACTTTTTAACTTCCCAACTTCCTTATTTTGGTTAAATGGCTTAATTTATTCATGACCGTTAGTTTGTTTTATTCAATGTGATTTTATTATTAATTCGTTTTAAATGTACATTTCAAAAATTTTTTGCAAAGTTGCACATTTTTAGTTGAAATATTTACTAAATGAAATTTCAAATTTACATAAACAAAATTAGCATAAATAAGGTTTGAGGTGAAAATGCAGCAAAATCAGCACAAATAAATCAAACAATGTTGTTTATTTAAAAAGAAGAATAATTAGTGCGGGAAAACATATTCTAATAATAAATTTACTTTGTTATATATTAATGTTTGAAAGAGTTGAGCCAAACCTTGCTGTGTTTTTAGCTCTCACGGTATGGTGGAGTGCAAATGTACCCTGCAAGATACTACTCGCAACTCTCACATACAAAATAAGTGATTTCCGAAATCTACACACACATCCTTTCATTGTTTTCGTTTACATATTAATTATATATTTTAATTAAAGTATATTAACTTTTTATCAAAGGTTTCCTTTTTGCCAACCTATAGCTGAATTTTGACGTCTGGACTCGTGTTTCGTGAAATAATCTATAGTCCCTCGTGTGTACTTTAAGTAACAAAGGCATCTCTTTTGGACATAGCGTTCCCGATATTTCACGCTTTGTCCACTGTAAGAATATATTTGCCATAGTTTTTAGCAAATAAAAGTCGTCATCGATTCAATATTTTTCTACTCTCTATCTTTGGGCTTTGCGCTCCTTTTAAAAAATTTACATCAAAAGTAATAACAAAGTTAGCGAGTTGAATTGTATGCGAAAGAATATTTACTTGCCGATGTTTATAACTTACTAGAGTTGATTTCAAATATAATTTTTTACAGAAGATGTAAGGCGTGGATGCTGTTCGAAACCAAGCGATTAATAAAATGTTATTTAGCTGGGAAATAAGAATTTCTTCGTAGAAAAAAGAAACGAAAGGCACATGTGCATGTGTTAGTAAGCATGCTAACGCTTGTTGAATTAATGAGGTGATGTAGGGAATTTTGCTATTTAAATTTGGGATTAGCGTGAGATTGGTGTTGAGGCTTTAATTTTTACCATTTTAGTTCTTTGCAATCTAAATGTGTGATACGCATTAACATTATGAGAGATCTGTATTTGATCTCTGTTCCACACATGATCAAGCCTCTTCTGATAGTGGCAAAGTTCCAAATGTTAAATTCAACAGCCGTTGGAAGACAGATTAAACCTTGTATAACCCTCAACTGGAGCCTGAGACAGAATCAAGACCTACACCACAAACAAAAGGAGGAGCACGGAGAAGCATCTAACAAATTTATAACCTAAAGGAAATTTTTTATTCGAAAGATTACATAATACGACTCTGCTTCGAGTAGAATTTAAACCAACTATCCCTATTCCACTTTGGTGAGCGATTCAATGTGCTAATTATTCTGATATCAATATATTTAAAATTTATATACATACATACATAAAAAATACATATGTATGTATGTACGTATGTATTGAATAATACAAAATAATGCCAAATTCATAAATTCGACCATTAAATGAAATAAAATGAGTATTGCCTCTGGAAAGTAATAATTAAATGGAAAATTACAAGCCCGAAACCATCTCCCCAAAGCAACCATACAATGTCAGGCAATAAAAAAAATTGTATTGTTATTTCTATAGTATTTCAATAATTTCGTGCAGTGCAACAACACACATGTATGTAAGTATGCATTTGCGAAGCTCGACTTTAGGTCTAACGATAATTATTATTCCAATATGTTTATGACATAGCAAACATTTTTGTGAAATGAGTAGAATTTTGCGTAAAATACGATGAAAAAAAATCGAGGGTTGATAATAGTTGTAATTTTTTATTTACAAAAATAAGAGGAAATAAATAACTATGTATTTATATGTACTCCCGCAATATATACAAAAAAAAACAAGTAAGGAAGGGCTAAGTTCGGGTGTAACCGTACATTTTATACTCTCGCAATGTGCAAGGATTAGAGGCGGGGGATATGCTTTCGGGTGCTGGCATAACTTAATTATAAAAAATCTTGCGGAAGAATTCAATATTCATTATCCGACGAAATTGTTAATGCATTGTAATCATATTTGGTATCTTATTAACTTTTATTGTAGGTCATGGACTTGTACTTTTATTGTTATATTTTGTTTCGTGTCAGAGATATTTATATTAAAATCCACCAAAGTAACTCAAAAGTGATATATGCGATATAAACTCAATCAAAGTGATTTAATAAATATATTAGATACATGAGGAAAAAGTCACTAGAGAAAAGGAAACCATTATGTGAGGAATAAGAGGCTTAGACCATGACCTAGACCGATTTCTTTCATATTCAGCGCGAAACCACATTGTGTTTAAGAAAACATATCCACTTAATTTACAGAATCCAGATCGAAAGTCGGGAATTCTTCTATCAGGCATTTTTGGGATAGAGGAAGATCCTCACTGATTACACTAACTCTTTTCAGTATTCAAATATATTAGGGAACATGTTTTCACGCAATTTTGTGAATGTAACTCACACAGTGACCGATATATTCGGCATAAAGTCTGCTAGACTAGCGAAAATCATTACATGTAGTATATGGGAGCTGGGATAATTCATAAACCGATTTCACACATTTACGGTAGTAAACTATGGTATATCCGATATTACACCCTCACTTAATTTTGCTAAGATATCTTACATATTGACCGAAATATGTAAATGATATAAAGTGTACCAAGAGGTTGAAAATCCGTATATACATAGGGGCTAGGGGAAGCGCTTACCCGATTTTATCCATTTTAAGCGCGTGGACACACTGTTATCAGAAAGAGACGCTCTCAAAATTTCAAAGAGATAACTCATATATTGACCGTTATATTTAGTATAAAGTCTACAGATAGGTTGAAAATCTTTATATTAGGTATATGGGGGCTATGGGAAGTATTTACCCGATATTCCCCATTTTCGACGCAAGAGCACGCTTTTATTATGGAAAGATAATACTCGAATTTCATTAAAATATCTTGTAGATTTCCCAATATTTTCGATAAAAAGTCAGATAGAGGCACTGAGGTCCTAATATTGGGTATCTGGTGGATTGAAAAGTTATATTCCAATTTCGCTTATTTTTACTATTTGTACAAATTTTGATTTTCGTACCTTAGTTGCTGCTCGCTTTATCTGCTTTAAGGTGAAAGGATCAGATGAAACTTAAAATTGTGTTATATGAGAAGTAGGCGTGGGTTTTATCCGATTTCGTTCATTTTCATAGGGTGACATAGGTGTCAGGTAATGCAAATATACTGTCATGCACTGACATTTTGCACATGCACATGATATCATGCATGCGCTGCCAGATTTAACGTTTCTAAAGTGTTCTTTCAGCGAGTTATCGCACTTTTAGCTGTTTTCAACATAACTTTTGTATGGGAGGTGGGCGTGGTTATTATCTAATGTTACTAAATTTCTCAGTATATGAAGAAATGCTAGAGAAACTTAGTCGGAGTAAGTTAAATTAATATAGCTTTAACGGTTTCCGAGACAAATATATTAAACCTATTGCGGGGCGGGGCCATACCCACTTTTACAAAAATTTTTGCTCACAGATGCCCCACCCTACTAGGATCCTCTATACCAAATACCACGTTTATATCTTTATTTGCTGCTTAGTTATAGCACTTTATCTGTTTTTGATTTGTGGCATTTTGTGGGCGCGGCAAATGTCCAATTATACCCATCTGCAATACCAACCGTCTTACGATGAAGAGGAACATGTGTACCAAGTTTCAACAAAATATCTTAATTTTTACTCAAGTTATCTCATGCACGGACGGATGGACGGACGGACGGACAGACAGTCACTCGGATTTCAGATCGTCTTTTCATCCTCATTATTTATGTATATATTTGTATATATGTATCTAACTCGTTTAGTTCTAGGTGTACTAAAAACTAATATAAACAAAACTAATATACTCTGTAGCAACATGTTGCGAGAGTATAATAATATTACACCTAGTAAATAGATTCCCAAATTAGCTAGCGGTTAAAATTTTTTACTAGTGTTTCTCTTCTTCATTCTAATGGGAGAGGTAAAGCGGATCACAAGTAGGATTTTGGGTAATAATTTTACTATGTGAGTACCTAACTAGGTTATGTCTATAAACTTCTGAAAAGTGAAAATAATAATTAATAATATCTATTGTCGCACAATATTATACAGGGAGTTTTGTTCACCCAATGTCAGTACGTTCGTTTCCCAAAAGAGTAGTATTCGAAAATATGTAATGCTATGACCCAGTCACTAGTTAATCTAAATTTGTCAAAGGGATTATAGGAGAGAAGGGCAGGTGGGGATTTAATTTTTTTTTTAAACTAGGTATGGCCATACGTCTGATATACATACTGACCAAATTAGCGATGACCTTGCTAACCTTCACAAATTAGGTAACCTGATCAATATATATACTACAAGTATGAAAATTACTCTGGCAATTTTCAAAAGTCAAAACTGGAGGCAAATATTCAGGTGTAATACATTCATTATCTGACTAAAAGTAAATGGATTACAATCATATTTAGTATCTTACTAACTTATATTATATGTCATAGACTCACTTAGTTACAGTACTTCGTTTTGCTTCGTGTCCGAAATATTTATACTAAAAGCAACCTCATTAACTTAAATGATATATATGATATAAACTCAACCAAAATGGTTAAACTTAATACATTGGGGTTATATGAGGAAAGGGTCAACAAGAGAATCGGACATTACTATTTGAGGGATATAGGGTTTTTACCAAGGCCAAGACCGATTTCTTTTATATTCAGCGCTATACCATATTCTGTTTAAGGAATGTCATGAAAATATCACAAATATTGTCCAAAATGAACGGTCTAAAGTTAGGTGGAAAGTCGGTAATCACGAAATCTAGTTTAAAGTCAGCTTTAAAGTGAAAAATCCTTATATCGGCGCAAGATTTTAGCAACTTTTGGTGTTGCGGAAATATCCTCAAGAAAATGTTTGCACCCAATTTTGTGAAGATAACTCACACATTGACTGACATATTTGGCATAAAGTCTGCTAGAATAACGAAAATCATTATATGTACTATATGGGACTTGTTGTAATTCGTAGAAGAATTTCACATATCCTCGGTATTAAACTGTAGTACATCCAATATTATACGTTCTCTTAATTTTGCTAAAATATCATACAGAATGACCGATATGTACTGTAGGAATACATATGTATATATGTATATATGTATTCCGTATATAGATATGTACCGAATATTGGGTATATGCAGGGGGTGGGGTGGTATTGATCCGATTTTGTTCATTATTGATCAGGACATACATACCTCCAAAAGATGTTGTCTGGCGGCCTTCATTAAGATACCTAATAGATATAATATATACAACTTTGTGTTTTTTTTTTGTTGACTTTATACTATATATCTATTATATATTGTATAAAAAAACTGAAAGTTTGAAAATCTTTATAAGAGGTTTATAGGCGCTGAAGGAAGCACTTACACGAAATTATCCATTTTTAACATAAGGACACAATATTATCAGGCAAAGATTTGCTCTAAATTTTAATAACATATCTCACAGATCGCCCTATATTTTCATTAAAAAGTCTGCAACTGAGGGGTGCTGGGTCCTCATATTCGGTATCTGAGGGCTTGAAGAGCTCGATAACGTTTGTACGTGAGATGGCACACTATGAGGGAAAGTTTTGCTCCGATATATTCATTGGTAATTGATTTATGTACTGTAATGTGAAAGAATTTTATATAATTCAAAATTCTGATATATCTAAAGTGGGCGTTTTTGGATTCCGATTTCACCAATTTTCCCACTGTACAATAAGGATTTAAATACGGGGATAGCGTGACGCATCAAATTTGGTTGAAATTGGTATAGTAATTTCTGAGATATAGGAGTTCACCTAAAGGTAGGCGGTGCCCGACCCATCATCCTGATCATTTATATATAATGCTATATCTATCTCAATTTGTGATAGATGTTACAAACAAAAGTTTTTTGAACTATTATAGTTTTGTTCTTTATGGTTCTCTATTGCAGCATGTTGCGAGAGTATAAAAATGTGTAAAGAAATTGCACTAGAGGCTCTGAATTTATTTTACTATGCTTAAATGCTATGCTTAAATTTCAATAATTTTTATTTGATAGAGAATAGTTTAAATGCATGTATACTTTCTTTCACGATGAGAATCATAAAGTGTCACGTAATGAATATAAATCAACAAACAACTATGTGTCGAGCTTTTATTCCAAGGAACATCATTTATGGTAAATGAAACTGCCCGAAGCTGATTCATTTTGATTTTGCTAATTTTTGCCACGTCATATTTTTATGCAACACGAACTCGTCGAAGTTCACGTCAATTGATGGATGGCTATCTTGTCGTTATTGATAAATGTAATAAATTTCATGGCCATACCAAGGGTTGGGCAAAATTAAATATTATTGTATAATAAAATATGTATCGAATGAATCCACATTTTCCTGCTACTGACATAACTTTTCCGATGCCGATTATAATAGTTTTGATCACTTAACGATTCTAACACCTAAAACCAATCAAGATAGATGTAGAGTTATGTATTATATATCAAAGTGATACAGATGACGAGAAGAATTTATTTTCGGAGGTCTGTCTCTCCGTCTGTCTGACCCTCCGTCTGCCCGTGCGAGCTATAACTTGGGTAAAAACATATAAGTCTTAATAAAACTTAGTACACATATTCCCTATCACTCTGAGGATGTTGGTGAAATCGGACTACCGTCAAATGAACAAAATGCCGTTAATCGAAGAAATATAAAGTGCAACAAATTTTAAGCTTAGTAAAGAGAATTAAATTTTAATTAGTGCAAAAGCTGGATAGGGGGGTGGCCAATTATACATTATATAATATATATAGATTTAAACTAAATCCCATATTGCAACAACTATTCAACCAATTTGTTACAAAACATTTTTATTATAGAGTACACCATATTTTTTCCCTTTAGAATAGATAAATTAAACCTCAATGAAGAGTGGGAATAAAGCTTAGCGGAAAAGTACTTCTAATGAGTGTCAACTCTTAACATAAAATTCTATGCATTCTCAAGCTCCCGCATACTAAATTTGCGGACCTTGATGTCAATTGCTGACTTTGTACCGAAAAATAAAGGTTAATTTTTAAGATATCTAAATGAAACTAAGTATATGAGATTCGTTTTGTGTTTCCACTAGCCACTGTATACCCAATATAATGATTTTCGAACTTCTGTTTGACTTTATTCCGTAAACAGTATATCGTTCAATCCATAAAGTATCTTTGAACAAAATAGTAGTAGAACAAAGTTGAGTGAACGTGAATTACTCTAGCCCCTATATATTATATACAAATTTTCGTTATTCTAATGGGCTTTATGCGTTATTCTAATGGAAATGCTTTCAAAAGCTTACCTTAGTTCAATGCCGAAAGTGATTTACGCCTTCCTTTAGTCCCTATATATCCATCAAAGTGATTTTCGACTTTCCCGTCGACTTTTTACACGGTATACCCTTGTCAATATGATCGATGTTTTAATTAAATTTCTTAACCGTAATATGGTTTAGCCCTAAATATGAATGAATTCGGTCTAAACTTTGGTCTTTCCTATTACATTAATATATTGAATCTTATACCCTTAGGTTTTGTTTACATCGCATCAGCATTAAGTCATACGGCAGTCAAACTTAGTTCTATCTGTATGTACTTTCCCACGGCACTAATGTGATGAATGTAGTCATTTGTGTTTGTTAAATTGATTGTCATAAAATAGTTAGAATATAATGCACGATATAGTAAAGGAGTTAAGTGAGTCCGTGATCTACAGTATAAGTTACTAAGATACCAAACGCGGTTGCAATCCATTCATACTTTCCTTGAATAACGATTTTTGAATTCCTTGATGAAACTTGTGCATATGTTCTTCGCCGCTCTGGGCAAGTCGATATTGAAGACGGGCGGAATCGGATTATTGCGACGTCCACAAAATGGCGTTAGTCGCAAACCTATGAAAGGCTATATCTAAGCCAAAAATTAATATACGAAACTTTAATTTAGTGCAGAGCATCGAAGGGGAGAGGATAACCTGTGGTTAAAATTTTTTTTAAAAGTGAGATTGGCCCGCTCCTAATAGGTAAATATCTCACATGGCAATATATCAACCTAACTTTCTAGTCTCAGTATGGATCTCAGTGCCTATGGCTGACTTTTTGCTGAAAATACCAGCCAGTCTGTGAGATATATTATTGAAATTCAGAGAGGATCTTTTTCTGATAATATTGTGCCCTCGCATCCAATAAAAAAGGCGGCAATACACCACCTTGGGGACAGCCCCTCATAGTATCGAGACGAAAATTGCTATCTCATATCACGTTCTCGGCTCTCTTAGTACTAACTAGAACTTCTTTCGATATTTACATTGGAACTGCTACATTCCTTCTCTCTAGCGCTTTTATTACATTTCGATTGCATTGTCAAATGCGACGATGGCGCACGTGGGATAGCCATCTTTCCCTTATACAGAGAACTTGGAATTTCCGAGGTTGGCTAGAAGAGAGCAGTATTAGTGAACCCACCTGCTCTGTACTCATGCTGATTAGCACTAAGAGGTGTGAACCTAAGAGCCTTCGTCTTTATCGCATTGTTCATAAAAATTTTCATACCTTGCAGCATACAGGAAGTAAGACCAATCGACCTAAAGGATTTTGCCAGTGAATAGTTCCTCCTTCCTACTTTGTGAATGGAAGTTACTTTAGCAATCCTCCACGATTCGAGAATGTACGCCCGCGCAAGGCTATCTCTCATCAGCTTGACAAGGTGAAGCAGTAAGAGATCCCCTCTCTGTTGCAAAAATGCTAGAATCTAATGCCGCCCGTACATCTATCCATCCGTTTGGTCATGCGAAACGCCCTTGAGGAAGTGCGTAAGCAAGAGACACTTACTTATTAACATTATATATAACTTAACATCGTATATAACTCTATATCTATCTCGATTACTTTTAGGTGTTACAAATAACTGTTAAAACCGTGAAAAAAACTGTTATACTCTGTTGCTACATGTTACAAGCGTATAAAAATAATTAAGGGAATGAATGAACTGTCATAATCTTTATCATTCTTGTGTTAGGTACAGGTGAATGGATTGGGACTAAATCAGTTGGAACTGAGCTGCACGTATGCGGTTTGAGTTGATCCATAACTACTTCAGGATTCACGGGTTTCCCAGTCAGTCAGTCACTCTCTCTTCGAATATGCTTACTACGCTCTCCTTTCAATGAATATGTTGAAAACGAAACAAAAACACCTCTCACGTCAAAAATTTCGATGATTTCTAGCCGGTTAAATACACAACTTTAAGTGATAGATGCGAAATTTGCCAAAGCATGCTCGAGGATTGACATGGCTGGAAAAACAAACAAAACCCCTAAAATTTACTGAACCACACCACCTGATGCGGCCACATCGCATAAATATTTCTAATGGCGTCAGCGTTTATTTCAAAATGATAAACATATGAAGTGGGATTGAGAAAGTAAAAGTTGATGCTCATAGGAAAAAATAACTCCATTTCTGTAATTCGACGTATCTGCGAAGCTTTTGAGGAAACATTATCAAATTTTTGATAAAACGCTTAGAGCTACTTAGCGAGGAACTTAAATACCCTTGCCAACTCACACAATCCTCAGAAAGCCGAGCTCACGCTTCGCGGGGTCATAACTGTAACAGTCGCACTCTTGATATAATCGGTCGTATCACCAAAATCAGATGGAGATTCTGATCTGAAGGGACTCATAGATGAGAGTAACCAACTTAGGAGAGCTAATCCCAACGGTTTTCGTTGGCAGAACTAATAGACCAGACGTATCGTCGAGATCCATAAGCTAGATCATCTAGAATTCGGTAACCTCTAACCCAGCACTTGCAAACGATGGGCACCAGCCACCAAATTTAACCGGGTGGAACAATTTCCACATTCACCAATGCAGAAGACCGCACAACGAACCTGAACTATAGAATCAGTGGGATCACTTCGACTTACACTGCCACTCTGGAAAAAGAAGGTCGTTGGTGAGAAGAAGAAGGTATCGGAAAGGTGCAGATCGAAGAGGCCAACACTCAAATAACCTCAGATCCAGCAAAAAATCATAAGAAAATTGCAGTAGCAATACAATTAATCCGACAAAACCTAATGGACAAGATTAACCCGAGAGTCGGGTGAGTGCGAAGATGACCTATATAGGAGTCAGCGCAAGTAGATGCTTCAAAGTACGAAGAGAGAGGGATTGCAGAGTTCTTTCCTGGATATCGACGATGTATTTAGAACTGTATTACGTGCATATAGGAGTCAGCCAGGCATTGTCGAGAGGAAACGTGCGTAGGTTAATCTGTAAATGGATAGAAGCTATACTTTATGAAAGCACTTTTTTTTGACACCTCAAAATTATTTCCTACACATGCTCCTACAACTGTGTTTTATATATCAGAAAAGCCAATACGAATATTGGTGTATAGAAAAAGTATCATATCTCTATACCTATAAAATTACTTAAAATTTGCAGTTAATACTGAAATGAAAATTTTCTAAAATAATAATAAAGACTTTCAGCTTATAAGACTTTGTAAGCAGTGAATTCAGACGATCAGTCACATTTTACTTCTTTCACTGTTTACTGGTCCAACGTTTAGCAATTTGCAGCGGATTTCAGTATTTGAAATGAGAAAGTCATGATTTTAAAATATCCCAGAGGATAACACCATACTCACAGAAATATATACTTGATAAGTATTAATGGAAGGCTAACAGTGCCAGATAAGACAGACGTTGAGTACGAAGTTCAATTCCTCTGGAGCACGAAACCTTTACCTTGGAAACCACTAGACTTTAAAATCAGAATTCTAGTAAGTTATGTTGTAGAGGTCGACGCAAGAACAACAACAACATCAGCAGCAGTTTCAAAACACACTCTAGCTATGCCCTGTCTCATAGTAAGTAAAAGCGTCAATATGAGAATGATCCATATTTGTATAATGTAAATAGTTAAGTATTCTTTACCAAGCAGAGAACTAAAATATTTTGCTCAGTGAAGTTTTGTTGTTGTAGACTCTGGTTCCAAGTTATACAAATGTTGAAATCCAGAAAAAGTATTCCATTTTCATTGCTCAACTCAGTAACGAGCCTTCATGAAGTTCTGAGTTAAAGCCTGGCAGAAACATCTGAATTCCTGTAAAAAACCAGAATATTATGGTTGAAGCATTAATATAACCGCTTTTAAAATTTTGGAGCCTGAATAAAATTTCTTTCCAAACTTTATTTCGACAGAGCTGGGAACAATATACTTTGCATATAGTATAATGCCCCGTTTATTTCTGTTCCTCTCGACTCGACTGCATTCTGCATCGAATCCCAACAACAACGGAATAGTGATTCCTTCTGCAGGAACTGAAAATTTAATTCTGTCAATTGTAAGATCTCAAAACTTTTACAATTGGTGTTCGAGGGACTTTCTGGATGGAGCTATCAAACCAAAAGACTGTTTAACATAAGAATTTAATCCACAACATTGCTGTAAAAGGAAAATTAAAATCAATCGATTCACTGATAATGATTTTAGTAATACTTCTTTGCATTTTTGAAATTTTAATAATCTAATAATCTAGCTCATTATTATAAATATTAAAAAATCGTCGTCGTGCCCACTGTATTATTTCTGGCATTTGTTTTTGATATAACTTCTTTTAATAGCGTGGAAATTTTATTTGTTAAAATAATTAATAATATAAGAACAAGAAGCATATGAATCCAAAAAGGGTTTGTGAGACGGTCTAGTTTTTTTCCTTTTAGAAAAATGTTTAGTTTTGATAAGCGTAACATAAGAGCTATCAAATTATCATCAAAAGTTAAGTAATTTTTTCCATAATCAGACAGGTAATGTTCAAAATAATTTGCCCTTAATGGCTGTTTTCATGATTTCTTGCACGAAGTTCTTGGGGTACTATGGTATTATGAAACTACTTAATTGGTACTACTGGTTTTATGCTGAATGATATCTATAATTTGTTCGTCAGACACTACCTCGATATTTTCACAGCGAAACCAATGTCCTCAAGTGCTTTTACCATGTTCAGTAATTCAGTTTTCGGACGCCTGGTTCCACGTTCAAGAGTTTCTTATTTTGCTTGCATTTCGGGATCTAATCTACTGTTTCGTATTTGTGTGTGTTTTTTTCTCATTAATTCTATAAGCATTGTTTGTGCGAAAAATGCGCATACGGCTTCTAATTGTAAGTCGACTTATTATAATAGATATTTTTTTTAATCTGATGAAGTTCGGGCTCAGATGAAAACCGAACATTTTATACTCTCGCAATTCGAAAGGATCAATAGCTGGAAAATATTTTAAGATGTTGGCAAAACTTTATGTTAAAAAGCCATGCAAATGAGTTCAATATTGGTTATTCGAAATCGGGAATAGGTTGACAAAATTACCGATATTTTCGGTAGAAAATTCGCTATAGGCACTGATGTCTTTTTATATTAAAATTTATATTACAATTTCGACCATCTTTTAATTGAGAGACATCACATTTTGAAGGCACTATTTTGCATGGTTTTATTCCGACATCTTTGCTCTGTCCCTTCTTTATGTATCTTTTGTTAAGGAAAAGAATCTGATGGGATTTAAAATTGTGTTATTTGGGAAGTAGATGTGATGGCTGTTAGATTTCGAAAATTAGCTTCTTAAGCCTTAACAGAAACTCATCAGGGGGATGTTATGAACCAAATTTATTTGAAATCCATCCATCCATAATGCCATCCCATCATCTAATTTTTACACTGATTCACATGCAACCCTCCTGTATAATTTTTATGTTTAAATTAAATCCATCGACGTTTTCGTGGGATAGTTATCGCACTTTTTATAGTTTTTAACACAATATTTGTGTGTAAGATGGGCGTGGTCATTATCAGATTTCATAAATTTTTGCAACATATCGTGAGGTGCTAAAAAGCAATGTTTCAAATAAGTTTGGGTGATAAAGCTTTAGCACTTTGTGAGATTCTCTGTACCAATTTTATGTTTTATAGCATGATTTGTGACTTAGTTATACGACTTTCTACTTTTTCAATTAATGACATTTTGCCTTCTTCATCATTTTGATATACATATTTATACATCCTACATATGTATATAACCATATCTATCTATTATTATATCTATATATTATTTGCAGGTGTTACAGAAAACTGTTAAAAAAGCCTGCTCCTCCCTTTGCCTCATTATTTCTGTTAATACAAAATATTTGAATAATTCCCACAAAGAGGAACCAACTAAAGTGTTGTATACATTATTCGGATTAGTTAGAATATTCACCTATCTCCAACAGGTGAGAGTTGCTTCGAATCATCAAACAATATAATTGGTATGCCAACAAAAGGGCTGCCTGTTTTGAAATTTTGTTTTAATCTAGCATCAACAGAGCTAAACATCAAAGCGCTTTCCATTGATATTTCATCAGTTATGATTAATTTCTTTAAGTGATTTGAATTTATTCAAGTGGAACACGAATTAACTATATCATTGCTAAGTGGCCTCAACTCTTTGTTTAACTGATTAACAAGTAAGGAAAATATTGAGTGAATTGTCAGTCCACCTATTCCAAATTCTGCTTTGCCTCAAAGAAAAAGGAGGTGCTCAAAGAAGAACTTTCAAAGTAACAATATTTTTGTGGAAAAATTTTTGGGGTGTAGAAATGAAACTTTCGATGAAATTAATGACATCAAGGGATGAGGATCTTGAAGGTTGAAACTGGGAGCATTATTAAGCCAATACATAACATGCACATGCGGAGAACATCTCTGTTGAAATTCCACTCTAAAGTAAAAGTTTTTAACAAAATGCTATCGAAAAACGCCGGTATTATCTTTCAAAATCTTTATTGGATATGCCGATAGCGGCAGTCGAAATATCTGGGAGAAGTAACCGAATCTGATCGAATTACGCGATACCTATCTTGGTTTGTTAAAATGTTGGATTCTTCTTCCGAAATATCTTTAGAATCAGCAATTTTAGACAAAATGACCAAAAGCCCAATCGTTTCAATTGCCTTTTTTCTCAGCTTCCAAGTGAGGAAGAGAGGACCTAACACCTTTGAAAATCTTGTAGCCATCATCGTGTTGAATCAAGTTTTGAACAAAATTTGTAGTTCAATACATTTTGGGCTGCAACTCGGATGCGACCTGAAAACTTTCGAAGGCAAATGGGTGTACCACTCTTAATTTACATCAATTCTAATTTTTTATAAACGTAAAATTTTGAAATGGTTCTCCGATCAAAGCGGTGAATTACTAACTTAGTATATGTTTCTTAGTATATGTGCTGGACAGCAGTCTTATAATCATGATTGTATTCCAAACGCCATTTTAAGTGAATTTTTATCATATGAGACTCATCAAAGAACCGCGGTTGAGATGTTACAATATTGTTAACAGAAATAGGTATGTTTACAACAGCGCCTCTGCCCTTGATAACCCAGAAGACGGAGGGCAAATCTAGGCATTATTAACCGTTCTTTGATTAGGGTTAAATCTTTTAAACAATTTGGTATTTCAGGAAAGTCTAACTCATTTGATAAACATATTTTTGGAATGTTTTTGTTGGCAATTGTAGGTGATACAAAAATTGTAATTTTCGTCTTCAGAAGGAAATTTTTGCATTAAAAAGACGGCAGCTGATGCAGCATTTGGGTGACCTTGACCAATAGTTTCAAAATTTAACTTGCATAATTGGTGTGAAGACCGTAATCCCCCACATCAAATGCATATTGTAGGAGGACCCTTTTTATATTTTGAAAATAAATGTAATCTAATTCGTTCGGACTGTCTTTCGTTCTCAATTTGTGTATTGACCAGGTTATCTCTATGAAGGCGGATCTGAATTGTCGATAAAGTCTCTGATTAAAAATTTCTTCTCTTGCATCCCTTCTGCTAAGCTGTCGACGTTGTGTTTCATTATAACATTCCTCTCTCTTTATTTCTTGCATGTTCTCTGTGTTTTTGATCACGTATGTGCTCTGAATTCCTATACTCCTTTCGGCGACGGGATCTATGTTCCTAGTGTTCCCCCTTTGCTCTTCAGGCCGAATTTGAGGAGTTTGCCGCCTAGTCCTATGTTCAACAATATTTATACTTTGTTCAAAAGACCGTTCCTCGGAACTTTCACGCCGAGATCTAAGTCGTCCAATATTTCTATTTTGCTCTTCAGAGCGAATTTGCGGATTTTCCCGCCTTATCCATTGAGCTGTTGAAATTGTTCCATGTTGAACTGAATTAATATTTTGGTTGGACAGACGGACTTCGAGATCTAATCTGCAATAAAGTGGCTTTCAGTATTTTGTGATTGCCCCCTAACTCTGTATAATGAATTTCGGCCGAGTGGCCGAATACGAATTTGTTTTAATATAATAGATTTTTTACTTAATCTAGGCGTAATTAATTAATAATAAAAGGCTTATTAAAGCACATAAAATAATTAGATTCGCGACTTAAAATTTTATGGGTCCGTCCGCCCGGTTACCCTGCGTACTGCTCGACTTTCAAGTTAATTTATTCCTCGTTATGGTTCGTTTCCTGACCGGTGTACAGCTTCTTTGGACGCAGATACTGGTGTAAACACGTATGTATGTGTGATGATATTTTAAACACAATATTATAGTAAATAGGTATATGTAATTTTAGGATAAAATGAAATTTGTTTAAACAAAGTTATTACTTTGCTGCTCAAGTCCTCTAGCGTAACTGGAAGTATAAGCACAGTGTAATCATATTTATAGTATATAATTGTACTCACAAAACATGCATTTGTATATATATCATGCGGATACATACTAACATAATAATATGTAATATTTAGTATACATACTTATATTCCTTAGAAATTAGTAATTTACTTCATTGTATTGAAAGTATTTACACGGAAAACCCTTTCGTAAATTGCTTTTGTATAATGTTTTCTAAAACGTTGGGGATTTCCTATGACAAATGATTGCTTATGAAAACACATTCATTATACATTATGTATATTTTATAATATATAACGGTATATATATAAATATATAAATAAATAGCGGTTTTAACAATATATAATGTTCCATGTATCTCTAAGAAATTATTTATTTGTTTAATTGTCTTGAAAGTATTTACCCAAAAAATTCTTTCGTAAATTGTGTTTGTTTAATGTTTTCTACAGAATTTCTTCGGACGAAGTCACTTTTGATATCACACTACTAATGTTTTGCGTTATTATTTCTCACGGATTTTTAAAATAGTTGGATTTTGGTCAAGAAAAAAAATATTTACTCTGTACAAAGTGCAGCACGCTTAGGAATGTTTTACGTCTTATCCGTTACATATGCTATAAAGTCAACCGGGAAGTTTAACATGCTCACTAAATTTTATTGAGATGCTCAATACCACAGAATGTCAACGAAAAATTAATTCTGAACTATCATACTAGGTTTATGAGCGCTGACGGAATATAAACACCTATTATCATCAAATATCATTGAGACAGCCTTCATACTTACCAGCATAAACAGCTTAAAATCAACTAGACTAGAATAGAAATAAATATCTTCGTCATGGGTTTAGGGAAACATATGAACCGATATCACCAATATTTAACACCAGTCCACATTATGTCCAAAATAACGTGTTCACGTAATGCAATTAAATTATCGCACATATTAATCGATATTCTCCGCACCGAACTTCATTATATCAAAGATAATACGTCCTTTTATTTTGTTACAATATCTTATATATTACGCTATATAAATTTAAGGAAGAAATCCTCTTATTAAGGTATGCTCGAGAACACATTTCAAGTTCTCACTGCATCCAGTATAATAGGCTGGGGTAATTCTTGGAGCGATTTCACCTATTTTGGGACTGAACAATAGTATATCCAATGAAAATACTTTCACTTAATTTTGCTCAGATATTTTACATATTGTCCGATATATAAAGTATAAAGTCAACCGGAAGTTCAAAAATCCATATACGAAGTATATAGGAATTCAACATTCATTATTCGACGAAACTGTGAAAGGAACCCATCATGTTTCGTATCTAATTAACTTATATTATAGGTCATAGACTCACTTACTTTCATTCCTGTATTTTGTTTCGTGTCCGAAATATTTATATTAAAATCAACCTAATTAAGTCAAATATGAAATAAGTTCAAATGAAGTGGCTAAATTTAATATATCGGGTATATGATGAACAAAAAACCAGAGGAAAGGAAATCATTATATTAGGGATTAGGGGCTTAGACCATGGGATATTTCATTGTTAAGGGATAACTCATATATTGACCGTTCCATATGGTATAAAGCCTACTGGAAGGTGGACTGGACACATTATTATCATGGAAAGAAAATACTCGAATTTCATTCAGAATATTTTCAACTCCCGTTATACTTTATACAATCAGCAGAGCAGACTTTATGCCGAATATATCGGACACTACGTGAGTAGCTTCACAAAATTGCGTGAAGACATGTTCCCTAATATCCTTGAATAACGAAAATAGTTAATGTGATCAGTGCAGATCGTTCTCTATACCAAAAATGCCCGATATAAAAGTTCCCGACTTTTCATATAACTTTAAACCGTTTATGTTGTTCAATATGTGAGATAGTTTAATGAACTTAAGTGGATATGTTTTCTAAAACACAATGTGATTTAGCGCTAATATGAAAGAAATCGGTTCGGACCATGGTCTGAGCCGCTTATTCCTAATATAATGATTTCGTTTCTCCGGTTGACTTTTTCCTCATATATCTAATACATTCAATTAAGCCACTTTGGTCGAGTTCATATCGCATATTATTTGAGTTAATTTGGTAGATTTGAATGTAAATTTCGCGAACACGATGAAAAATATAGTAATGAAAGTACATGAGTCTATGGCCTGTAATATAAGTTAATAAGATACCAAATATGATTGCAATCAATTGACAATTTCGTCGAATAATGAATGTTGAATTCTTCCGCAACATTTTTTAATATAAAATTATGCCAATACCTGAAAGTATTTCGAAAGTTTAAAATGTTCGGTTACACCCGAACTCAACCCTTCCTTATTTGTTTTATTCACAAGTTGTGTATGTGAATGTACCAATATGTGTATGTACCAATTATTTAATATAATTTTGTGCTCACTTTCTCAAATTTTGTTTTTTTTTTTTGCATTTATGTACTTTTAATCTGCTTCAAGGGTTAGTGTTTCATACAAGAATGGTAGAATTAGAGATTTAGCCAAGTTTTTGTACTCTCGCAACATGTTGCAACAAAGTATATTAGTTTTGTTTACATAACGGTTGTTTGTAACACATAAAACGATATGTAGTTGTGTATATATAAATGATGGAGTTGACGAGGCGATAATTTGATGAGAAATTAAGATATCTTGATGAAACTTGGCAAATGTGATCTTAGTCACCATAAAAAGTTAGCATTGGAGATGGCGCAATCGGTTAATTATGCTATAAATTAAGATAAAAAACTGTAACTTGGTACAGAGAATCAGAGTAAGGAATGGCCTTGCCCCTAATAGGTTTAATGTACATATCTCACAAACCACTCAAATCACATCAATGAAACTTTCTGAGAATAAGTATTTCTAGCACCTCCTCGCGGAAATTGGTGAAATTGGCTAATAACCGCGGCCACCTCCCTAATTTAATTACGTTTAAAACTACTAAAAGTGTGATAACTCACTAAATAGAAACGTCAGAAATTTTAAATGTTAAAGTTGGTACGAATGGCTCTACTGCTCACTATTGAGAGTAAAAATTGAACAGTGGGGGTGGCACAGTCCACTTTTTGGTGAAATATGATATCCCAGCAACTACTTCACTAATTTCAAGCAAGTTTTGTACATAGCAATATATCAATATCAAATATCAATATCAAAATGTAATAGTGTGAAAATATCGCATCACATGATGTATCACATTTTAAATTCCGTAGGATTCTTTCACTTTACATCATGTAAGCTTGTAACTTCAGGTACCAATGAAGATATAGAAATAAAACTTTCCACAATTAATACCTTTAAGTTATGCCATCTCACATCCAAAAAATGTCGAAATCAGATTTCCACTTTTCAAGTACCCAGATACCGTATATGTGGACAATAGTGCCAATGGCTGAATTTTCACCGAAATATCGGTCAATCTAGACCTTTTTGTTAAAAATGAGTAAAATAGAGTAAATTCTTCCCCTAGCCCTCATATATAATACCTAATTTAAGATTTTAAATCCTCTATTTGGTTTTATACCGTGCATAGTGGATAATATGTAATATATTTGAACAAAATCAGTCCAGTCCCCAGTCACATTAAACTTGTTGACCAGAGGAGTATTATGATGAACGGATAAAAGAAAAATTTTTATTGTTGCGAAAATCTACATTTAGAATCATATTCCAATATATTTGCTTCCAAACTATTTGAAAGCAAGCTCAGTTAGTAAAGCAAGAAACGATTTAGAGAATAGTGAGGTATTCTGGAATGTTTAGAGATTCTTCATCTCTGTCGTACTGGTTTCAAGCGACCGCCGGCTGATTGCTTTGCATGTATCCAACAACGTTTCTTTTCAACGTCTTTTCCCCATGTGCTAATGGCTAGCAATTTAATACTTTTACTGTTGCTCTGTTCTTTAGACGTAATCGCGGTCGTATCGTATAAGCGAGGGCAGGCTGTAAAATGTAACACCTAATATTTTGGGTTCACTCTTTCAATTTTCCAAATATCGGGTATGTAAAGCGTGGTCAGTGGAATGTTGAGTTCCTTGGTGAAGTAGTTTACTCCCATCGGACCTAGGTATTTTAACATTAACGTATTAATTTCGTCTCAGCCGACGAATTTGTAGGCTTTCGCCTTCCTAATGACATTTTGAACCTCTTCTTTGGTGAAAGTAAGCGGAGCGCGTTTGTTTAGCATTTTACGCAACCGTATTTAAAGTAACGGCTTACGTTGGGAAATTTAGACAAATCGTCGCTATTCGTCCAATAAGAAGTAAGAGAGAGGTAGAGGCTGCGAACGTTTTGTGGAGTTGATGTTCACCGACAATTACATCCGTAAGAATGTAATTCAGACAGTTTTGTCGGGGGGTTTCTCAAGCGATATAATTTTGGGTAGATGGTCTGAAGCGAGGATTAGCATAGGTCACCAGTGAAGATATTTATTAGACCACCTCTAGCAGTGATAATATCAGGAGAGCTTTTACAGCCCATAATTATGGAGGGGACTTCGTCATTCCCTGTGTAGAATGTCGAGTCTGTGTCTATATCGTATATCACCCTACGACCATATGACCATTTGACTATAAAGCCAAATATCGTGGGGTGCTTTGAGATTCCCTAGAACCTTACGGTTTTCAGTACGAAACAACACAGTTGTAACAACACTAAGTTCGGGTGATATCCTGTAGAGTAACAAGGTGGTTATATATATTACACTTTTAAAGCTCGACATATCCGACTGGATTTTTATATCCTATCTATACCTTCGCACTTACGCGATTTTTTGTACGTCTCGGTATATTTGGCATGATTCTAGTTGTAAGGGAGTGCGGTACAGTTGGTGATTTTTGCTGCTGCAGTACCCATGGAGCCGGTGGTCACATTGTGGTGTTGTTTGGCGACTCCATCATCAGACTCAGCTGAGCTTTGGACCTCTCCTTTTAGTTGCTTGTAAAGGTTGTATCCGGTAGCCTGAACGCCAGTTTAGTCTATAGTTATTTCCGCTAGGACTTTGTGTAACCTTGCTCCCTCTAATATCAAATCAGTTCATTCCAAGGGGTGTTAATGAGAATGATATTAAGAACACTAAGTTACTTCTAGGGTCGATTTCAAGTAGCAATCCACCACGTTTGCTGTTGTACTATCTTCCGCAATAGCTGTGGCGTGCGAACTAAGAGCAACTCAATTATAAGGATATATATACGAGGGCGGGTCAATAAGTACGTGACTTTTAGTAGTAGTGTTTAGTAGTGTAGGAGTAGTGTTGTTTTTTCAGTAAAGAGGTCAGAAATTCAAAAAGTCACGGATATATGAACCTCAGCAACTCCGACGAAAGAAGCAAACTCCTGTGAAATTTGCTTAATTCCTGAATATTAAATTTTGAAAGATGCTGAGTGAACAGTACGACTCAGCAATACGAGGATTCATGAGATAATAAGTTAAACAGTTAGTTAGTTTTAAGATCGAATCAAACCACTAAACACCAGAAATATAAATTTTGTTCCTTTTTTGATTGGTTGTTTGAAACATGATCGTAATTGGTGCAGTCGCGAAACGGATTTAAAAAAGTATTCATAAATGTGTTATATGCTAAAGCTTACGATCGGCTTAACTGGCTCATTAGCCTAGCAGAAAATAATTTTTCTTAAACAGAAAATAATAAAATGAAAAATCAATAAAAATGTTGACTTTGTAAGTGGAATCAAAAATTCCTAAAAATTCAGAACATCAAGTTCTATTAAAGAAACAAACAAACTTAAATTTAGAGGAAAACAATAATGATCAGTAGAAATACAAACGGTCTTCTCAAGAAGAGAACACGAATTTTATAGTAACAATTCTGGAAACAGTTGTTAACAGACTTAAAATTCAGATAATTTTAATGGAAGAAGAGAACTGCAACCCCATCCGAAGAATATTTGGTAAAAAAAGGATGTATATAAGGAAAAAAGATATCGACAATAACAAGGAAGTGGATATCTCACGAAGGGAAGTAGGGAAGGTCAAAATCGTCATATATTTTCACCTCAGTGACCTTGAATATTACAATGTCCAGAAAAGAACAGAAAATGAAGTTTCGTCAAACAGTAAAATAAGGATAAAAAAACAGTAAGAAGGATAAAAAAGGATCGGAAAATTAATTGAAAAAATATATCTGTAGTTCTCTTCTACAAGAATGAAAGCGCTCATTGTGGAATAGTTGCAGCTAATGAACAATTAAAATCCATATTATACAACCAATATTTGAAATCATAACAGATTGCGACATTTGCAGGTATTAATACGTAATTACGTGTTAATAAAGCAAATTAAATAATTAAACAATACGCAGGTAATTTGCGGTAAATACGTCCGAAATTCGATCCGAAATCCAATTAAAAAAAAATATCTTATTGACACACCAAAAACCTCCACTATTATATTAACTGCAAACATTATACAAAATATATAATATGCTTCTTACTAACAGACAGAAACACTAGAACAATTAACAACAAAATTCAAGAATATTTAGCACTAAAAGGAAAACCACCAAAGTTTGTATTGCATAATGATTTCAACACAACAACCATTACACACCAACAGTCAAACTGGAAATAGTGATAGCGAAAAATAGCAGATAGCAGAAAAGATTAATACACTAAATTTAGAGGAAAATTTACCAGTCAGTAGATGTTCAAAACTTCATAGTATAGCATAAAATAATTTACAACAGATTACAAAGAGCGAAAGTAAGGGCAATAGAAAAAGCTAATCAAGATAGAGAGATTTACCAGGAAAATATACAAACTGGCGTCATAAAAACTATAATTCAGAAAATAAACCTAGAATACATTCATACACAAAAAAATTCAAAGTACTAATTGCAGATGACAACGTTAATGCTAACAACAATAACACAACCAACTAAGGGATCTCTTAATAATCAACCAATAATCGACCAAAAAGGATGTGCAAAATTATTGGCTTATATCCTAAACCTTATTCTTACAAAAGTAGAAACTTTGGAGTATATGAAGAATAACAATATTAAAAAAGGACTAAGAACTTACTAAGAACACAATCCAAGATGGTCAAATTATTACAGATTCCTTATATAAGGTAGATTTTGCATTAAAAACGTTTTTCTTCAAGAACTGTACCACGTACAGATACTGTACTTAACTTTGGTAATATTGGGAAATAAAGCTAAACACAGACAAGACAATGTAGCCGCTCCTCAACACAGCATTACAAATCCAAACATTTTGATTAAAGAAGAAATCCCGTATTATAATACGGATTTAAGCAAATTTAAATTATTCAAGAACTTGCGTAATGTAACATTAGAAAAATTTGCTAATATTTGTTATAAAAGTAAAGTATATTGTTCAAAAAAAAAATTATTATGCCTACAACCAACTCAAACTTTCAAGAAATAAATGAATAACAAGAAATTGTGTTTGATTATAGGTTCGATACTTATAAATACCAAAAAAAAAAACCATATCGAAAATGAATGTAAAAATTCAAACCATTGTACAACAAAATACAAATTTAAATTGATATTAAAATTGATATATCAAAAATCCCAGAAGTGGTAAAAGTAGATGCATAATCCTTCCTACTACAAAATGGAAATAATAAAGTATGCAAAATTATTGCGAAACATTTGACATTTTTTAAAACATTTTAATAATTGTACGTTTCAAATATTAAGTAATTATTTTAAAAACACAATAAAATATTACACAAACATAATTACAATCCCACAAATATTAAACAAAAATTTTTCAAATAAAATAACACTTAAAGATATTTTAGATATGGTAGATAATGTTAATAAAATTGAAAAATAAACGAACTCAAACATCATAAAATTATATCATATTCAAAATCATGTAGTATTATAGTATTTGTGGTGGTTATCATTTAATTGTTTATTGTAAGAAACTGATTCAGGAAAGTCCTATAATAAAAAGGAGAGGAATTACCTACCCGAACCCCACTGACCCCTACGTGAACATCAACTCAATTACGGGGAAATATATATAGAGACGAATCTCAACAACTTCGACTCCGGAAATCGATGTTCCACATAAAGAATAAATTAAACATTAAATTACTACTAATAAACCTAACAACACCTAACTAATAAACACCAGAAATATAAATTTTTTTCGTTCTTTCATTGTTTGTTTTCTCTAAAGAGAAACAAAAACGTAATTTGCGTTTTCATAGCATCCCACCATGAGGAAGTAAATGTTTTTCCCGAAGTATTCACTGGTTTCTGCACTTCAACGGGGCGGCGCCTTAGTTGACTCTCCGGAGATGTAGGCTGATGACACGTACCTATCTGATTCGTGGAATTTAGCTCGCACATCTTCAAAAAATCTAGGTAAGAATTCTCAAAGATAGAAGAAATCAATATATTTTCTTAAAATTATATATACTCTTGGTTTATCGCTTGAGGGGTCCTATATTATGTTATTGTTTTTTGTTGTGAGGCCTAAACTGGGCCCAGTGCTCTTCTTTGAACAGGGCTCCCATGTTATCGGAGTTGAACATGTGGCAGCTGAGGTTCTTATTGTTCGTTGCAGGTTTATATAGGAATTTCTCACGTTGCCGGATTCTAGGTGAGTCAGTTTTCCTATTAGTATGATCCGTACGTACGTAGTTTTCTATGAATTCTTGTGTTGAGAGTAGGGCTGACTCGTAAACGTTAGGCACCTTACGGAAACATCTCTTTACCGCCATAAGGGAGTTGTGGTTCTTTCTCCAGTAAGCAAGGTGCGAATCTATAGCTCATTTGTATGAATATTTTTGAATGATAATTACTCGATAACAACGTTTAATCACAGCTGCTGATTAAGCTCTGAGCCGAGGTATCGAGGCCCTCATTCTGCGGCTCCAGCTGGCTGGCATTAAGCATTCGTTAATTTTTCTGCAATTCAGAGGAATGCCATTTATATTATAGCATTCTGTACTACTGTATACTATAGCATTTAATTAGACTGATTTAATAGTAGAGGGGTAGTCCAGCAATCCTCTGTTCCTGCACCCCGGTTAACGGGGAATACTCCCCGATTAGAAGGCAGTCAATCAGCAGCAATACAGACCTAAAATAGACCAAACCGAAGGATTGATGATGGTACTACCACTTAAACATCCATTATCGCATTCTGCAGATAAGTTAAGTTGCCGTTATTAGGATGTCTCCGTTAGAATTCCACGCATGCTGTTCCTACCATATACGCAACATGTTCGCTAGGCGCTCTATGTTGTAAAATCCGAATTAAAACACACCTAATCCTCCGCATTAGTCAAGGGTATGGCCTTATGGTGGTAATTTAACTTGACCAATACGAATCTGAGAAAAGTCTACAGAGATTTTTGCCAAAATACGCATTTTACGGGATAAACGACTAATACTAATACGATCGATGTGAGCTACCTTTCGCCTCTATGACGTAACTTAACTTCCGCTAAAATTTTTTAAGTTTATTGAGTTGCCTAAATATTTCAAACCTACACAGTATTGCCGTGACTTCTTTATAACCAACATTTATGTTTATATACTATAGAGTAGTACATATGTAAGTAATTGCCATAAACTTTTACGACCTTCGGCCGTTAGGAGACGACATAGTTAATAGTTGCCAAACATTTTCCTGAACATTCAACAAAAGTTCATATCGTTGCAACGACGGGCATGAACAGTAGCCAAAACATAATACCCACAAGCAATGGACTCCACAGTACCAAAGCTATAATCCGCAGTTAAACGAACTTGCAACAAACGGGATATTAAAATCGACCACTGGACGCACATTATGCCACTAACCGAAGCAGGAAAAGTCATACACACCCCCAGCGATCAACGAGGAAGACTACATACTCGCTATACTCTCGCAACATGTTGTAACAGAGTATAATAGTTTTGTTCACCTGTCGGTTGTTTGTAAAACCTAAAACTAATCGAGATAGATCTAGAGTTATATACGATATATATAAATGATCAGGATGGCAAGGCGAGTTGAATTCCGAGTGAGGGTCTGTTCATCTGTCTATGCGAGCGATAACTAGAGTAAAACCTGAGATATCTTAGCAGAACTTGGCACACATCTTCATGGCACCCTGAGGAGACTGGTATTGTAGATGTGTGGAATAGGATCATTTCCACGGCCATAAAGTGCCGTTAAACGAAAACATATGAAGTGCTATAACTATATTCCCAATCAAAATTTAAGACTAGAATTTAACACCAGGAACCACAGTAGGGAGTGCCATCTGTGGGTCGAAAATTTTTCAGAAGTGAAAATGGCTCCGTCCCCTAATAGGTTAAGTATTCATATCTCACAAATCACTAAACCTACATTCGCCAAACTTGCTGGGGACAAGTCTTCTAAGCACCTCCATAAGCAGGGCGAAATTATGTAGAAGCGGGTAATAACAACGCCCACTCTCCATTTAACGGTTATCTTTAAAACTACATAAAGTGCAATAACTAACCAAATAAATACCTCATAAGCATTAAATGTCATAGCCAAGATGGGACTTAAAAGTTTCAAAGGAATCGGTGTAATAATTGGATAATGGGTGTGGCACCGGCCACCTTTAGGTAAAATCCTATATATCAGGATCCATTTCTCTACACCACTTTCAACAAAATTTGATACATAAGTTTACATTTGCATCCTTATGTTACGACGTGAAAATCATCAAAATCTGATTACAGCCACGCCTGCTTCCCGTGTATCACAAATTTAAATTCCTTATGTTTCATTCACTTTACAGTATATCAATCAATTACCAATAAATATATGGGAGCAAAACTTTTCGCAAAGAGTGCCTTCAAGTTATGCCATCTTATGTGTAAAAATTATTAAAATCGGAAAATAACTTTTCAAGCTCCCAAATACCGAATGTATGGACACAGTGCTTATGGCTGACTTTTTACCTAAAATATTGGTCAATCAGTGTATAATCAGTATATCAGTGTATTATCAGTGTATCAGTATATTACTGAAATTCAGACAAAGTTTTGTTTGATAATATTGTATCCTTATATAAAAAATGGGTAAAATCGGGTAAATAGTTCCTTTAGCCCCAAATACCTAACTTAAGAATTTCAAACTTCCGGTTGGCTTTATACGGCATATATCGGCCAATACGTAAGATACGTAAGCAAAATCAATTTAAAGCCCATATCCCTAATAAGATGATTTCTGATTCTCTGGTTGACCCTTTCCTTATGTCCCCAATATATTGAATTTTGCGATTTTGAGACTTTGATTTGACTTTGATTAAACGACATATATCTCATTTGTGGTAATTGGGTTATTTTAATATAAATATTTCGGATACGAGGAAAAATGTAGTAATCAGACTGAGTGAGTCTATGTCCTGTAATATAAGTGATTATAGTAAGAGACTGAATATCATTATAATATAATCTACATTTCGTCCAATAATGAATGTTGAATTCTGACGCAACATTTTTATACTCTTGCAACATGTCTCTATAGAGTATATGTACTTACTTATATGTACTTATGTTCACCTAACGGTTGTTTGTAACACCTAGAATTAATCGAGTTAGATATAGACATATATATATATAAATGATCAGGATGAAAAGACGAGTTGAAATCTGAGTGTATGTCTGTCCGTCCGTCCGTGCAAGCGATAACTTGAGTAAAAATTAAGATATTTTGATGAAACTTAGTACACGTGTTCTATGTCTCCGTAAGACGGTAGGTATTGCAGATGGGCGTAATTGGAAATCTGCCGCCCCCCCAAAATGCCATTAAGCGAAAACAGATAAAGCGCTATAACTAGGCAGAAAATTAAGACATGAACGTGTAATTTGGTATAGAGGATCCTAGTAGGGTGGGGCATCTGTGAGAAAAAAGTTTTCTAAAAGTGGGTACGGACCCGCCCCCCAATAGGTTTAATATATATATCTTGGAAACCGTTAAGGCTATCTCAATCAAGCTTGCTCCGACTAAGTCTTTTAGTATCTCATCATATGCTGAGAAAATTTGTGGAATCGGATAATAAACGAACCGATAATAACCGCCCACCTCCCATACAAAAGTTATGTTGAAAACTACTAAAAGTGCGATAAATCGATAAAGGAACACGCTAGAAATACTAAATTCTGCAGCAAATATGATACGGAGGGGTTGCATAGGAATCCATGTAAAGTTTTTGTGACTGGTGTGGCACCGCCCAGTTTTAGGAGAAATCCCATATCTCAAGAACTCCTTAACGGATTTCAACCAAATTACGTTTACGTTACGTTATTACTTACGTCGCATTATATTTCCATTATTACGTGACGCTGTGAAAATGGATGAAATCGGATAAAAAACCACGCCTACTTCTCATATAACACAATTTTAAGTTTGATCTGATCCTTTCACTCTAAAGTAGATAAAGCGACCAGCAATTAAGATATGAAAATCAAAATTTGTACAAATAGTAAAGATAGGCGAAATCGGAATATAACTTTTCAAGCCACCAGATACCCAATATTAGGACCTCAGTGCTTCTATCTGACTTTTTATCGAAAATATCGGAAAATCTGTAAGATATTGTAATGAAATTGGAGGACTATCTTTCCATGATAATAGTGTACTCTGGTGTCAAAAATGGGAAAAATTGGGTAAATACTAGTCCTAGCCCCCATATTACTAATATACGGATTTCCAACTTTACGGTAGACTTTATATCATATATAACGGTAAATCTGTAAGATATCTTAGCAAAATTAAGTGAACGTGTAATATCGGATGTACAATAGTTTACTGCCGAAAATGTGTGAAATCGGCCAACGAATTATCCCAGCTCCCATACACTACATATAATGATTTTCGCTATTCGAGCAGATTTTATGCCGAATATGTCGATCACTGTGTGAGTTACCTTCACAAAATTGCGTGAAGATATGTTCCCTAATATCCTTGAATAATGAAAGGAGTTAATGTGATCAGTGCAGATCTTCCTCAATTCCAAACATATCCGATATAAGAATTCCCGACTTTCCACCTGACTTTAAATCGTTTACGTTGGTCAATATGTGTGATATTTTAATGAAATTAAGTGGATGTGTTTCCTTAAACACGATGTGATTTCGCGCTAAATATGAAAGAAATCGGCGTAGACCATGGTCTAAGCCGCTTATTCCTAATATGAATATTTCCTTTTCTCTTGTTGACTTTTTCCTCATGTATTGCGTGTATGTATGTATGTATGTATGTATGTATGAGTGTATTGCTTTGCTAGTGCGTTTTGAATAATACAGGACCCAAAAGAACATCCTCGTGGCTCGTGCATTGTTTTCTGTGTGGGTTTTGTTGAATTGCACAGTGAGTGAATATACATTGCCTGTAGGAAAATGCCTTTTACAGTAGCAAAACTTCTTCTTGTTGGCATTTTGGAAGGTTTTAGTGGTGTTTGTTTCAAACTTCCATTAAATCTGTAACATTCGTTGGATATCCTGCCACAATCAAAAAATGTTTCTCCTTGTCTTAGAATACCATTCTTAACTAGAATACAGTCAACGTTTCATGACATTTTATCCTATTACTCTCCAAGTTTTCTTTTCAAAGTGACGTTACCTCTGATATTTTTGTTTAGAATGGAAACAAGCGAATTTCGTATTTGCTCACATAATGTACCCCCTTCAAGAAGACTTTTATTGGCGGTAACGCCAGAAAATATTGAAATTTCGTAAAATTGTGTTGCCGGCAACAATTGGTGGCCGGTTGAACCGGCACCGAAAAGTTGGAGGACCGTTATAACAAATGCATTACTCTCGGTAGAGACTATGTCGAAAATTAAAACCATATTTCAATTCGAATACACGTTCTTCCATTGTTACATTTGAAACCGCTTATTTTTTGCACGATCTCGATGAATTTGGAACATATTCTAACGATTATTATTCTCCCATTCGATTGAAAGGGAACGGAAATATTAAGAATATGTAAGACGTTTTACTATATATTTGTAGTGCGGTACCCTAAAAAGGTATGAGAGAGTGCTAATTGATACAACTTAGGATATCACAATGTTGTCTTTACCAACTTAATGTATGAAAAATGGTAAGACCACAAACTGGTGCACTTTCCTGCAGGATAAGCGCATTTGCGAATTGCGGTGCATCATTGCCTGCTCCAACCTATTGCTCTCTTTGGGCGAACGCTAGAGGTGGTTGTTCATACATTAATGGCGGCAGATTAAAAAGTGCAATCGTAATATTTGCACTGTTGATTATGCTCGCATCGCCGAGCTACGCTCCGGCATCATTGCGTGAGTCCCAACGCCCAAAGGAGGCTGCCCCTCGAGTATCCTCCAACTCCTTTGCTCATGCAAAAGCACTTGATGCCAACTTGGGTCGCATCACAATGAAAACATTCTAGGCTAAGAGGTCATTTACATTTGCACTGAGGGTGTAAGATTCAGTTTACGGCCACGCTTCAACATTGTACATTCGATATTATTACATGAGAGAATGAGAGAAATGAGAGCGTGCGCTTGCATTTCAATTTTGCTCATATTTTGCACAAGGTCTGGAAATTTCGTAAAGAATGTGCTTTGCTCGCCTTCAATGTGGGGCCAATGTGGGGACACAATAGGCCTTAATAGTGAACAAAATTATCAGTGCTGTTGGACTGGCCTTGTGTGATTGTAAAACCTTGTTGAGGATTGACACATTCGACTACGACCAAAGTGTCTTGTGGCTTGATGAGGCGCGACGTAATGGCTGTTCGAGAAGCCAGCTAGTACCTACTTTGAGCGAGTGCTTCCGTTTCCGCCGAGCTAAGTGCATTCCAGCTTAGTAGAACAACACAGGCAGCAGTACGCCGAAGCACGCAAACTTTTTGCGCATTAAATGAGCGAAAAAATAATGGCTGTGGTAGGACTTGGACTATTTGCGTCATGTGGGTGTGTGTCTGTTGCAGTCCGGCACAGTTACGTAACTTCGGTTGTGTGAAAGTTGGCCACTAGGGTATAAGAAATATACACCATTAAATATGGTAGTTCGCTTTTCCTTTGAATTGCTTTTTAGTTTCTAGTTTAGAGAATAACTTTGCACACCTCGTTTAATACCGTCTTTAAAAGTCACATTCAAATATGCTGCTATGTTGTATTGCAGGCACTGACAACTAAGAGGGCGCGGGTAAAACTGGAACTATATTCTATTTTATTAGTTATTGAAGTTAATTGAGCAAGTTCGGTGTAACTATTTCTTGGGCGGTGTCACTCTTTTTGTAAAAAATTAGTTTAGACCTTTAGCGCAACTCAACTGTACATATATCAAACCCTCGAAGGGCTAACTCTTCTTTCAAGTTGGCAGTGTGTTATAGATCTAGAATCTTTATATAAATATACAATTTTATAATTTTATGTTAGCTTTCTATGGATTTTGAGAGCTAACACAATATGTATCACAAGAAAAATAAACTAAAAACTCAATTCGAGCACTGGTTATACTCTCGCAACATGTTGCTACAGAGTATATTAGTTTTGTTCACCTAACGGTTGTTTGTAACACCAAGAACTAATCGAGTTAGATATAGACATATGTATATATAAATGATCAGGATGAAAAGACGAGTTGAAATCCGAGTGACTGTCTGTCCGTCCGTGCAAGCGATAACTTGAGTAAAAATTAAGATATTTTGATGAAACTTAGTACACGTGTTCTATGTCTCCGTAAGACGGTAGGTATTGCAGATGGGCGTAATTGGAAATCTGCCGCCCCCCCAAAATGCCATTAAGCGAAAACAGATAAAGCGCTATAACTAGGCAGAAAATTAAGACATGAACGTGTAATTTGGTATAGAGGATCCTAGTAGGGTGGGGCATCTGTGAGAAAAAAGTTTTCTAAAAGTGGGTACGGACCCGCCCCCCAATAGGTTTAATATATATATCTTGGAAACCGTTAAGGCTATCTCAATCAAACTTGCTCCGACTAAGTCTTTCTAGCATCTTATCATATATTGAGAAAATTTGTGGAATCGGATAATAACCGAACCGATAATAACCGCCCACCTCCCATACAAAAGTTATGTTGAAAACTACTAAAAATGCGATAAATCGCTGAAGGAACACGCTAGAAACACTAAATTCTGCAGAAAATATGATACGGAGGGGTTGCATAGGAATCCATGTAAAGTTTTTGTGACTGGTGTGGCACCGCCCAGGTTTAGGAGAAATCCCATATCTCAAGAACCCCTTAACGGATTTCAACCAAATTACGTTTACGTTACGTTATTACTTACTTCGCATTATATTTCCATTAATATGAGACGCTGTGAAAATGGATGAAATCGGATAAAAAACCACGCCTACTTCTCATATAACACAATTTTAAGTTTCATCTAATCCTTTCACTCTAAAGTGGATAAAGCGACCAGCAATTAAGATATGAAAATCAAAATTTGTACAAATAGTAAAGATAGGCGAAATCGAATATAACTTTTCAAGCCACCAGATACCCAACATTAGGACCTCAGTGCTTCTATCTGACTTTTTATCGAAAATATCGGAAAATCTGTAAGATATTGTAATGAAATTGGAGGACTATCTTTTCATGATAATCGTGTACTCTGGTATCAAAAATGGGAAAAATTGGGTAAATACTAGTCCTAGCCCCCATATTACTAATATACGGATTTTCAACTTTACGGTAGACTTTATACCAAATATAACGGTCAATATATGAGTTATCTCTTTGAAATTTAGAGAGCGTCTCTTTCTGATAATAATGTATCCATGTGCTTAAAATGGATAAAATGGTAAAGACTTCCCCTAGCCCCATATACCTAATATGCGGATTTTCAACTTCCGGGTAGACTTTATATCATATATAACGGTAAATCTGTAAGATATCTTAGCAAAATTAAGTGAACGTGTAATATCGGATGTACAATAGTTTACTGCCGAAAATGTGTGAAATCGGCCAACGAATTATCCCAGCTCCCATACACTACATATAATGATTTTCGCTATTCGAGCAGATTTTATGCCGAATATGTCGATCACTGTGTGAGTTACCTTCACAAAATTGCGTGAAGATATGTTCCCTAGTATCCTTGAATAACGAAAAGAGTTAATGTGATCAGTGCAGATCTTCCTCAATTCCAAACATATCCGATATAAGAATTCCCGACTTTCCACCTGACTTTAAATCGTTTACGTTGGTCAATATGTGTGATATTTTAATGAAATTAAGTGGATGTGTTTTCTTAAACACGATGTGATTTCGCGCTAAATATGAAAAAAATCGGTCTAGACCATGGTCTAAGCCTCTTATTCCTCACATAATGGTTTCCTTTTGTCTGGTGACTTCTTTCTCATGTATCTAATATATTTATTAAACCACTTTTGTTGAGTTTATATCGCATATATCACTTTTGAGTTAATTTGGTAGATTTTAATATAAATATCTCTGACACAAAGCAAAATATAGTAATAAAAGTACATGAGTCTATGGCCCCTAATATAGGTTAATAAGATACCAAATATGATTGCAATCCATTGACAATTTCGTCGGATAATGAATGTTGAATTCTTCCGCCACATTTTTTAATATAAAATTATGCCAATACCGGAAAGTATTTCGAAGGTATAAAATGTTCGGTTACACCCGAACTTAGCTCTTTCTCACTTGCGTCCATTTCGATTTGGTGCATTAGTCACACTTATCCCTAGCTCACGTTAACAGTACACACCTGAAAAGCATTTATATATATGTAAAACTTTAGAATCCTTTGTATTTTGACCCTCACTGGTGGTATATAGAAACAGAGTAAGCGTTTTGGTTTTAGCCTATTAAGGACGTGTCTCTGCACTTTCCCCTTCGCTCCGATTTCTTTGGTTTTTCAATTATTGTAAAGTTGCTCTAAGCATTCACCATTTTCGGAATACGATTTGACTACTTAGTTTGATTTCCGAACTTAGTTAAAAATCCAGTCGAACTATTTTCGACTACTGACAAACTTTTACACACTTTCTAGTTCTCGACTGACAATTCGGTAGAGATTTCGTAACCGCACCCCTTTCCTTTCGAATCTTGGTATAGTCGACATATTATACTTTTATATTTCAAACTGCAATTTAGCAGACTCATCTTTACCTGAGTTTATCTTCTACTTTATAGGCAGGGGTAAACCTTTCAATTACTTTCCCAAGCTAACTGAATTATTTAGAGATTTCGAAGGCTCGACGATACTCTCTTCAAGCTTTCATAATGCGAGTTGTCAGTAGTATTTGCTCTCATATTATCTATCCTTATCGGTTTTCTCTTCTGCTTCGTTCACAAAAGAACTGTGCGTTATGGGTCTGACACTACGAATGATCATCATAAGATAAAACAAGTAAGGAAACCTTAAATTGGACAACAGTTATACATCCTGTCGTAAATTTAAGGGATATAAAGAGTATAATGAATGGAAGGCGATGGGAATCAGTAGATTCAGAAACTCGTCAAATACAGGGTCAACAAGAAGACATGATTTAATCAATTTTCGTACTTGCATTAATATTTTGATTTGTTAGTTGAACAGTGCAACTTGTTGCAAGAATAAAATGGAACTTGACAGGAACTTAAATTTACTTTGTCAAAATGCATATGGCTCATAAACATATATATATTCATATGCCTGGATACTGGTACATTCTACTTCGCTGTGTCGCACCAGTGATAGCATTTTATCAATTAACCAACAATTAGCAACAATATTTATCACCCTGCGAGACTTAATAATGGTAAATATAGCATATATTAGCATTATATAGCACAACGCAAAGACAATATAATAAAGGTTGGGAATATATTGTATTCTAGTGCTCATTGACATTAGACATGACATTCGCAGTCATAAAATTCTTGTTGAATTGCTGACCCATCGGGGGTATTTGCTAATTCGCACTCTAAACTTCTTGATGGCTCAATAAAATTTCCACAAGAAAGGAACTTAGCAGATCAATACTTAAAATGTTCTAAATTTAAATGTTTTATGATGCTCGATGTTGTTGATGAGAGTAATTCCGAAGTGAGTCCCAAAAAATATAAGAAACTATTTGTATCTGACAAGAAATATTGTTGTTGGAAATTAATAATTAATATTTCTTTTCGCATTCGCAAACAACTTGCAAACTTTTTTATACATATTTGATAAAATGGTTGTAATGTAGAAATGGTTATAGACTTATATTGGGTCTATGCCGCTCGATATTGTTATAACATATATTAATTTTAAGCTCCCGCAACATGTTGCCACAGAATATAATAGTTTTGGTCACCTAAAAGTTGTTTGTAATACCTAAAACAGATCGAGATAGATAAAGCGTAATGTATATCGAACTGATCAGGATGACGAGACGAGTACAAATTGAGATGAATCTTAGTATTCCATTTCCCTGGCACTATAAGAAAGACTACTGAAAGTGCAATAACTCCCTAAAGAAAGAAAAATGTTTATAGAAATGGTACAGTTGCAGTTGCAGTTGGAGTGAAATTTTGACAATAAATATTGCACCATTCACTTTTAAGTGAAGTTCCATGTCTCAAGAACTACTAGACCAATTTCAACTAAGTATAGTGCATACCATTATGCATAATCTGCGAAATCGGACTACAACCACGCCTCCTGCCCATATGACACAATTTTAAGTTCCATCTGATTCTTCCGCTTTAGAGAACATAAATCAAGCATCAATAAAGATCTTGGTATGAAATTTAGCTCATATAGCGTCTTCGAGGTATGCCACCTGTCATCTAAAAGTGGTCGAAATCGGGATAATATTTTTCAGGGTTCCAGATAGTATAATATTTTAGAATATTAAATTCTCTCAGAGTCTACCACTTTACTATATATAAATGGTTAAAAAAGGTTTGTCATCTATATTTCTCTGCTAAATATGGTCGAAATCGGATATAACATTTCAAGCCCAGATATACCGAATACCGAAGAAATTGATTAAAGAATTACAAGTATATAGGACACGAAGCAAAATGTAGTAGTGAAATTAAATGAGTAAATGACCTATGGTATTATATAAGTTAATATGATAATAAATATAGTTGTAATCCATTCACGATTTCGTTTAATAAAAAATATTGAATTATACTATGTTATTATTATGTGTTTACTCTTAAAAACATTTCTCCTCTTAAATCCCTGCGAAATGCGAGAGTGTAAAATGTTCGGTAACACCGGAATCTTACATTTTTCATTATCCGATTTTGCTGTGAAATTTGTGTTTTCATCCGAACAATGTTTATGGAAAAGTACAAAAAACAATGTTTTAAATTTGGTTCTCTTATAACAAACCCACACAAGTTTACAGACAAAAGTTCTCTGTTTTTGTAATTTTTCTTTACAGCATCAGTCATACACCCAGTCTCATATTGCTTACAATTATAATTCACCTTATATTGTTCCAAATTTGTTTAGTTCAACAGCCGACATCGAAGCGCTGGAAGGCAGCAGAATGCTAGAATGTAATGAGAACACCAGTAGAAGTTGATTTAACAATATATTTCTTCTATTATAAACTTGGAGTTTCAATAAGCATCCGTTCAATTGTGCTTTCACAAGAAAAATCTCTTATTTCCGTTTTCCGTTTGTGAACGGTTTGTATCAAACCGAACGACCACGAAATTTTTTGCATCTTTGCTTCATCTATGCTTCATTCATGCAACTGCTGCGGCAACTTTTTTATTTACAAATGAAAAACTGGAAGAAACCGCAATGATATGTATTGTTATGTGAGCTTTCAAGTGTGTGTATATGCGTGTGTATATTAAAAAGAGAGCAAAGAGCACAAAGGCTCATACGCACAAAATCAAAGTAAATAACGAAATTAGATTAAATGGTCAACCGAGCCACCATACAAATAATTTATTTAACTGAAATCTTCAAGAAAATTTACTTACCTAGAATTTACTAGAATCTTACTAGGATTAAATAAATACACACTAGAGGCATACATTGTAAATTTCTGCATAAGGAAAATAATAATTAAATTTTTCATGAAAAAGAAACATAACAAATGAAATATTGACTTAAAATTGCAATAAAATCGAAATTTGAGAGAATTTAATTTAAATCTTATAAGAGAAAAATGAAAGAATGGGATATTTATTTGCATAACGAAGAGTAAAATTGAAGCAATGAAATACTATCCTAGCAACCACATGACCGGATTTGATAAAGTGCACCCACCTGGCACTTCCTTGCCCCTACAATATAATATAATAAAACAAATAAATGATTATGAATTGTAGCAACTTTGAACCAATAACGGATAAAATTTGTTAATTTTTCTACACCGCATATAGGGAATGAATAGATTTTGGTCGCTCTGAGGAAAGGGCTAAGTTCGGGTGTAACCGAACATTTTATAATCTCGCAATGTACAAGGATAAAAGCCGAGGTCATAGTTTATTTAAAATCTAGTGTACTAATTCAACATTCATTATTCGACGAAACCGTTAATGGATTGCGCTTATATTTGGTATATTGTTAATATATATTATAGATCATAGACTCAAGTAGTTTCATTACTATATTTTATTAAAACTACTAAATTAACTCAAATGACATATCTTAAATATTGACATATATATATATATACGGTATAAAGTCAACAAGAATTTAGAAATTAGTTAGAAATTCTTATATTAGGTATATGAGAGTTAAGGGTAGTATTGACCACATTTTATAAATTTTTCGTATCACTACATTGGCGATGTAAACTCAATCAAACAGGTTAAACTTGATATATTGGGTATATTAGAAAAAGCTTAACCAAAGAATAGGAAATCGTTATATTAAGGATAAAGGCTTAGACTATACTCCAGATCGATTTCATTCATAGCGCGAAACTACGTTACTTTTAAGAAAATATATTCACTTAATTTCTCCTCTTCTACTTAGTATTGACCCTCATAAACTGTTTAAAGTCAGCTGGAAGGTCTGAAATCATTACATCGGGTAAATTTGAGCTGGAGGAAGGTCTGGACTGATTGCATTAACTATTGTCATTACACAAGTATACTCGAGAATATGTTTCTGCGCAATTTTATGAAGATAACTCACACGCTGACCGATCTATTCGGCATAGGTAATTCGTCGACCGATTTCTCTTACTTTCGGCATTAAACTATCCTATATCCAATTTTATACAATACTTTCGCTTAATTTTGCTAAGATATCATACATATTGATCGATATATATCGTATAAGGCCAACTGGATCTGTGAAATACTTATATTAAGTATATGGGGTGAGTGGTGAGTAGCACCAACTGGTGCTGTGAATCAAAGTAAGGAAAAGCATCTGCATATTGTATATAGCCTAGTTTAATGTAGAAAGTGTGAGAAATTGGAGATCTCTGCCGAATATGTCGGTCAATGTGTGAATTATCTTCATAAAACTGCGTGAAAACATATTATCAAATACTTGTGTAATCCGAAAAGCTGCTGCAATCAGTCCAGACTTTCCCTAGTCCCAATATGCCCGATATGGAGTAAAAACTGTTCGGTTACACACGAACTTAGCCCTTCCTTACTTGTTTAATATAAAGTTTTGTCAACACCTGATAATAGGCCCCTGTTTTGATCTTAGAAAATTTTGAAAGCATCAAATGCTGGATTACACCAGAACTTAGCCTTTCCTTACTGGTTTAATATACAGTTCGGTTAACACCTGAAAATAAGATCCGGATTTGGTCTTTAAAAATTGTGATAGCCTTTCCTTACTTGTTTATTATAACGTTTTGCCAATATACTGAAAGTATTGCCTCAGCTTTGATCGTTGCAAATTGCGAAAGTTTAAAATGTTCGGTTACATTCTCTGTTAGCCCTTCCTTACTTGATTAGTTAAAAAGTATGTTTTTCGGAATTAAAAATAAATAATATTATTAAAAGCATGTCTATACCTTTCCCAGACCCTATATACCCAATTTAAAGATTTGTGTTCTTCTGTTTGCTTAATGCTGTATATTTCGGTCAATGTGTGACTATAAGTGAAAATTACACCGATAAAAAGAATTACAATAAGACATCTTTTTTCCCCTCAGTAGGCATTTTTTAAAGATTTTCCTTCAGTTGACGTCAGACACAGTTACCTATTTATTCCAAAAAGAAAAATATACCATCAATAAACAGAACTGCCGAAAAATCGCAAAAGCTGAAAATTCGTAATAATCCAGATTTAATTTTATCAGCTCGCATTGAATCGTTGTTAACGACTTATTGACGTCTACAATTCGCGTTCTGTGCAATTTTCTTTTATTTTCGGTATTATTTTTCATCATTGTAAGTATGTATTTCAGTATCTGTGTGAGTAGGTCTCTGCTATGTGTTTACAGGAACGAGATAAGAGGAATGCCAACTTGTTTGCATAGGCATTTATTTATTTAGTTATTTATTTTCAATGCGATTGATGGGGGCGAATAGAACTTTCTGTGACATATTTTTCTATTGGCCACTCAATGCTGGTGTCGGCGAAATCGACGGATCAATGAGATTAACGAACTCAGATTTGGCCGTCAGACAGGCAGCATCTTTGAATCACACTGTTTCCTTCAGATATGCAGCCGGTAAGCACATTCCGCGGTTCGTATATTCTATGAACATATGTATGTACATATAATATCATATGTTTGTGTGCATCTGTTTGAAAACATTGAAATATTTCGCAGTTGATTAACTTTGTGGTTGATTTTAAATTGTTTTCCCAACTGGATTTTATTAAGTACACCCTTGGTATGGGCTTACACTCACTCGCACACACATATTCAATTCATTCTTTAACACCTTGTTTATATGCCTGCTTTTTTTACACACATACATACGTGAGAGCATATAGTTGTTATTGTATGTGGTCAATAACTTACAGAATTCAATTTCATGCCCCTCGCATTCAAATTACGCGGTCTTTTTGCCAGCTTTTGTCACTTTCATAATAAAAATTAAATTTTTCTACCTACTTAACGCTCCAAAGAGAAAAGGCTACAGCATGCAGCTTCGAGCCTTCGGTGATATTATATACTTTTCAATTTCCTCATAACCCCATTCAGTGCCTAAGGCCTGCAAATGGATTGGAGTCAGTCTTTTTGTGGACTTTAGCCAACAGCAAATAAAGGCGTGATTCGTATTGTTTTAACGGTTTAATGCAAAGTGGCAATCAGATGGCAACCATGTGAATGCCAATGTCTCCGCAAATGGACTCGATTACCTTTCGATATGTATGCAAAAGGTAAAATCAAATAAAATTTCGTTATTACAGGGAAGTATTTGTATACAATGCTGGTACATACCAACAAGCAGAATATGTATGTATATAGCTTTGTTTGAGCGAGTGCGTTTGCATTTGTGTCTGAAATATTGATTGCCTTGAGAGCTTAATCATAAGGACATTGAAGTTATTCTATGGAGTTGCAGTGAATGAGCCAATTAGACAAATAACATTGCACCAATATTTAGAGTTTTTTTGTTGCTTTATGTTTTCTAATTTCGGTTGAAAAAAGTGATTTGCTTGGCAGTAAATATTTATTGTGCACTTCAATACTTTTTATGTTTTCGCATCATGTTACACAGAGTATAAAAGTTTTGTTCATCAAAATGGTTGCTTCTAACGCCTGAAACCAATAGAGATAGATTTAGAAATATATATTTGATAACGATCAGAATGGCGAAAGGAATAGAATTTCCGATCTCCGTCTGTCCTTGTAAGCGTTAACTTCAATAAATAAAATATATTAATAAAAATAAGTTAAAAATATTAAGATAAATATCTTGGTATAACTTGGTTCAAGTGTTCCTTGGTACTCGGAGGTTGGTATTGTAGATTGGTATTGGGCAAAATGTTATTAATCGATTAAAACTAAGTCACAAATTGAGCTTCAACACTTGAGTTGGGAAGAGAAGCCTTTGGTAAGCACTGTCATTTATAATTTAAGAGTAGTTTGAAATAATATCGAAATTTAGCACAGGTATTGTCTCTGAGATTTGACTGAAGTCGGTCCATATCATTTCAAGTCTCAATATACATAATATGGGGAACGTAATACATCCCTTTGTCTTTATACCAATTATTATATGGCTTTCGAAATATGCAGCTTTCTAGACATTTTGAAATATTTCAATGTCTTGCAAGCTTATCCTCACTTTACAAACTATAAACATTAAACGATTAATAGTTGAATGAGAGCAATAGATATTACCTTTCCGTGAATAATCTACGTGAATGTGGTTTATTCCTCGCTGTTTCTAGATAATAAACTGCCCGCAAAACAATATTTGAGATATAACAGCTTTAGAATAAGTTCTAATACTATATCCTGGACTGGTTTCTCCATCAAGACTATAGATAAAGCTGAGTAATACCTTAAGCAATACGAGATTTTAGATTAAACTCGAATTTTAGTTTCTTTAGCTTAAGAATCTAATAGTTTTTCATACACTTCAACTGTTTAACGGAACTGTTTTTCTTATGTTTTAGCCAGATTGCCTTGACCGTTGCAATTCCTGACCATTAAAAAATTTTACACACATAAGTAGGGAAAGACCACATGTAATGCTTACGAAATCACTGAGCTATTTAAAATTTGTGGCAAATACAGTAGCAGAAATTAGTATTAAAAAGAAAACGACTGTAGCACTGCCAAAAAGGAAAGCAAGTGGGGGAAAACGCGGATGAGTTCTGTCAAAAAATGTATCAAAGAAAAAGTAAAACAAGTAGATTCTTTACTTATTTGAAGTCGATCTTTAAAGCCTATATAATCGTACGATTGAAAGAAGTCTGGACGTTCGTTTTTTCGATTATTTGTACCACATCTAAATCAAATCACAATCACCGGAGTCTCATTTCCAAAGCTTTAAACACACAAATTTTAACATCTCCAAATGAAAGCGTCAAATGAAAACTGTTAATCTAAGTTGCTAAGTTGCTAAGTTGTTCTCGTTTTTAATTACTGCAACAATACTATTGAAGGTCAAAAATAAGTCACATAAAAAGTAGATTTAATCTTCAGTTAATCTGGGTGCTGAAAATGAATTAGGAAAAAAATGGCTTAACTAAGTTAAGTAGAGTTGGAGAAACCGGGAGTAAAAGTCTGCCAAAGTGTGTCGATCAGTAACAAATATGCTAATATGTAAATTTTTACACACAGATATATATATTTTATATTATCGCAAATTTTCCATCCGTCAGTTGTTCTATTTACTGTTAAAGATAAAAGCTTCCAATATGTTAAAAATTAATGCTTCCTTATTATGGTATAATATTGGAAATTTTTCCCACAGCTCTCCAAGCTTGTAACAGCTGTTAATCTATGGAATTCCTTATAACAGCATTATTTCTGTTAACAGTGCTGGTGGAAACGCTGTTGTCGATTTCGTAAGACTGCACAACCATTTGAGGGCTAATAATGTTATATATTTCTATTAACATAAGTTCTTTCTGTGATTTGGGTTTAAACTGAATCAATGTTTAGCATTTATTCTTATTAAAATTTCCCAAAAAACAAGCAAGGACGGGTAGACACTATTATGAACCAATTTCACAGTTCCGATAAGAAAAATAGTCTAGTAATACAAATAGGTATTTCACACAAGAGTACCATAGTGGACAAACATATGATTTAAAAAAACTTTAACTTCTTATCTTCTTTATAAAGATCATTGTTTATCAGTGTGTTTTGTGCCGGAAGCCTAGGAGAATGATACAATTCACTAACAACTGTATCAAGCGTATTGTACCGAGACCACCCAATCAAAAACCTCGGATTCACAAAAACAATTTCAAAGTTCGGAAAGTATCCGAAACGTTTCCAAACGCAACACTACTTTGTATAATATAATATATGAACTAGCAGCTGAGAGAAATTTGCCTCAGTTTTAAATGGCTGCACTCAACTTAAATTATATATTCAAATACATATATATATAATACATATTTACTCTGTAAATGTGAGTACAATCCAAGCTTTAGTATTTCTTCCTTAAAAGGCAGTTTTCAATTGCGGTGTCTAAAAATTTGAATAACGACTGATCCTCCAAGGACTTTGACACATCAAGGCAAATGTATTTTCTTGAGATTTTTTTGCAAAATAAAACTGAATTGAGTGTTGATTTCCCTTCGTTTCTCCTTCCGTGATTCGCATGAGAAAAACATTTCAGAAACAGTGGCACTAATGTAATGCAATTTTGTCAACTACATAACCACTTAGCCACCACCATAGCCCCTATACACTATCTACCGTATATAGAAATATATATTTCCACATATGGGCATCCCTGCAAGAAACATGGAAGGAACTGCTGATAGGACCACCAATACATTCATATTTGATGGATCAGGCTTGGGGTTTGGTATATTGTTCAATTGACAGACAGTGTGATGGCTAAAAAGATACACCTACGACTTATAATGCTAAATTCAGGTTTCCATATGTACGAATGAAGCAACTTAATTATTTATTACTGTCACCACTGACTATCAAATGAACAATAAAATGATAGTCGGTTAATGGGAAAAAGAAGTGATAACTGTACTTTACCAAAAGCAAACTTTGGAAATGTCAAAATGAGACAGCACACATTTCCAGAGGAGTTTCGCAGAAGATATACAATACCAAGTTTTACTGTTCTTTCGAGCTGTAAACAAAAACGTTTGCTCGTTAACAAAGCGAAATATTTATTTCTATATTAAAATATTAAAAAGCAAATATAAGTTATCAGGTAAGGAAGGGCTAAGTTCGGATTAACCGATACCCATACGCATACCCTGGCAATATGCGGGGAAATGCTTTCAGGTGACGACAAAACTTTAAATTAATTTGGCGTAAGAATTCAACATTCATTATTCAACGAAACCGTTAAAGCACCGTTCAGCATGTTCACCCCATTTCATTAAAATATCACATTTGTGTATGAACCAACATAAACGGCTCAACTTCAGCTGGAAAGTCGAAAATCATTTCATCGGGTATATCTGTGGTAGTTGAAGGTTTGGATTGATTGGACATATATTTTGTTAGAATAACGAAAATTGTTATATGTAGTACATAGGAGCTGGTGTAATTCGTTCACCGATTTCATAATTTTTCTGTATTACACTTTAACATACGTTCACTTAATTTTGCTAAGATATCTTACTTATTGACCGACATATATTATATAAAGCCAACCATATATTTGACATGTTACTATAAGAAAAAGTTGCTGTCTGACTTATTAAGATAGCTACCAGATTGAACCATTGAGCTTACCCGATTTTATCCATTTTAAGTACATGGACACATTTATATTATCAGAAAGAGATACTCTCTCAATTTCACAGAGATAACTTATATAATGATACAGGAAGGTTGAAAATCCTTATGTTAGATATATACAGACTTGGGGAAGTATTTACCTGATTTTCCCCATTTTTGACACAAGAGCATTCGTTATTCATTACTATCATGGAAAGATAAACCTCGAATTTCTTTACGATACCTCCTGTATTTACCGTTATACATGTTATAAAGCCCAACCGGAAGTTGAAAATTTTTGTATTATGTATATGACGCTAGGGAAAGTGTTTGCCCGAATTTCCCCCTTTTTCGGATTTTTCTCCATTTTTCCATTTCCCTATTCCCCCAATTTCAAATTTCTCATACAGGGACACATTATTATCATGGAAATATACTCCGTGAATTTCATTAAGATATCTTACAGATTGACCGATAGTTTCGGTTAAAAGTGGATTTGGGCATTGAGGTCCACATATTCGGTATCTTTCGATGTCGATTTGCACCATTTTTGGGCAGGAAATAAGTGCAAAGTTTTATTCCAATGTGTTAGTCGGTAATTGAATTATTTACTGTAAAGTGAAGGAATTAAATGGAATTTAAAATTGTTATATATGGGAAATATGTGGGTGTTTTCGCACCGTAATATAAAGATGCTAAAATAAGGATGTTACGTACCAAATTTGGTTGAAATTGGAATAGTAGATAGTGAGATATAGGTCTCTAAAAATGGGCGGTGCCATATCCACTGTCCAACTTTATCAATTCTTTTGAAGCTATGATGTATAGGCGCACGGACAGACAGCCACTCAGAATTCAACTCGTCTCGTCATCCCGATCTTTGGTATATATAACTCTATATCTGTCTCGATTAGTTTTAGTTGTTACAACCAGCCTATAGGTAAACAGAAAACTTATATTCTGTTGCAACATGTAGCGAGAGTATAACGAAAAGGAGGACATTTCGAAACGACTTGAATAGAGAAAAAATAATTTTCGAATCCAAAACATAAAACAGGAAAATTTTGTGGAGTTTAGGTAATGTGAAGTAATTATTAATATAATAAAAAGAGTGAGCGATCGGTGTGACTCATGACTGGAGAAAGAAGGGGTAGCACTCTCGATGAGGTAGCAGTCAATTTCCTATTCAATCGCTTGATGCAATACTGGAGGCGGAGGAGGGAAAAAGTAACGCAACAAAAATTCCTGCAGGCTATGTTAAAAACATACATTATAATGTCAATACCTCAAACATTTTCTATTACATTTATCTATTATTACTTTACGGATCGCTTAAGTTCATGGGCTGAATTGGTCTCCCCGCGTTTGATTGGGATGGGGGAAGAGAAAAGCAAGCTTTAGCCAAACTAAGGATTGCTGAGAAAACTGATTTTAATTGATCTTAATTTGTTTAGCATTTTTTCAGTTACAAGTTCCCTATGATTTGAAGAGAGATAAGGAGAGATATTGAGCGGAGTCACTACAGAATTATATAAAAGAAATATGTAGAGAGGAAGGGCAAATAATTAAACTCTTTCTGTAATTTATTTTAAGAATTTCGTTTTATTTTATTACTACATTTTTATTTTTGTTATTTAGCTTAAATTCTGGTAATATGAATATGAATTTTATTAATTTTTCGTTGCATTATGAAAATTTTAAAGGTTTAAAATTAATTACCAACAAAAAAACAATATTCATAAAGAAATGTAGATAGGTAATAGACAATTTTCAGCTATGATAGATTTTTGGTCAGCAATGTCCCCGTAAAAGGCTCGAGAGCGAGCACTAAAGATGTATGGTTAATCAATTCCAAATACCGATGTGTTAGAGAGAGATGCAAACTCCCATGTATACGTACACGTTTGATTACATCAGTTTTGGCACACTGCCCATAAGAAATGATAGAAACTTTATTCTGCGTGCTGTCAAATGATTGGCACCGTTCTTGTAGGGATATGTGTACACATACATATGTATATTGGCGATGCAGCTAAAATAATGGAGCATTTATTTGTTCTCGACGTTTGCATTGCATTTATTTTAATGCCAGAGGGCGCAAAAAAGAATGAAATGACCTGACGCAGTAACTAAACGTCAGCGACATTAAAAGGATTGAAAACGGCATAATCAAAGTCGAAATTCTCAAACAGAATACGAATGAAATACGATATGCATAAATCTTCAGTCGCCATTTTCTGCTTTGATTGTGATAATGTAAATAAATATGTAATATATATGACATATAAGTTGTGGACCTGTCGCACACCAGATCTCCAAAGAAGTACTACATATCATGATTGTATTTTCGAAACTATTTTCATCCAAGATCACAAAACAAGTCCATCAAATATCAAAGATATATATATACCTTCGTTATTACGGTATCTATACTTCTCTCTTCTGCTTGTTGAGAGAGCGTTATGAGAGCATCATCTCATAGTTAACGCTGATCTTATAGTTGATTCAGAACAACGGTATCTGCTCGTTCTTTATGATATCGAATTTCTTGGTGAATTTTACAAGTGTTGTTAACTTTTATTTAAAAAGAGTTAATACATGAATTATGAGAAAAAAGGGAGATTATTTGCAGCAAAAAGGATTGTTTTTTCGAAGCAATGTCAAATCACAAATATAGAAATACATAGAATTCTCAAAAGTAGGGTAACTTCGAAAATGTCGACAGCAATGAATATGAAGAAATTATAATGTTCTGTAATGCATCTGAAATATTTCTGACATTGCATCATGTTTTGAAATGCATGAACCCGGTAGTCGATGCACAGTGATAAAGAAAGCCGCACGTCACTAGGAAATTTGATGCTTTTTGGCATTTACATGTGCAACAGGGGCGGAATCAGATTGATTAGCTTTATGTATTAATAAAATTAATTAAATATGTATTAATTTCAGTGATTCTGGTAAAAATGTATTTAAGATGGCAAGAATATTAAATATTTTCCTCAATATTTGAGTGGTGTTTCTGCTTTTATTTTCAGTGAAACTTGATCAATTATTTATAATTAATTCTTGTCTCTAATTTTATGCTTTCTTATCTCACTTTCTTTATATGCTCATAAAAAACAAATCAGCTTATTGCGAAAGTAAAGTGTGCAGCAGAAGTGCTCTATAACGTCAAATTATACAACGCATCAGTTTGCAATGTTACTTGACGTTGCATACTGATGATGTATAAATATTGTAGCCAAACTGTATCGATACTTTGTAGTAGTACGTTTTCGAAGTCAGTTTTAATTTCTACAGTGACAGTGCTGTCAAATCTATTAAAAGAAAGCGCATACTGACGACCCTTTCCTCGAAATAACAAGTTCCCATCATACTATCTTTCCAGATGGCATCTGCCAAAATTATTGCGTTCTGTTTTATGTAACCTTTTAACATATTTCAAATTATCGCTTCCTCTTTTAGCGAGGTAAAGAAATGGTTATATATGATATGTTGTACATATCTATATATATGCGTTACATGCTCCCTCTTCTCAATTTCGTTAGTATCCTATCCAAGAGAATGCTACCAACCGCTGAAGAAACGTACAGGAGTGGGCGAATGATTTTATTAATGCTACCACATTAATACTTGTTCTTGCGAATTTGCGGCCGACATGAAATATAACATTGTACTCCATATAGTATATGCTGTAACATACATATGTATACATATATTATATAATACATGTATACAATAACAGGAAATGTTTTCCTTGATTTAGTTCGGCCAATAGAACTTTCTGAGCTTATCAAATTTTCGCATACGTAGTATGTAGGTATGAGAATGTATATGTTAGTCTCTCTTGTTTTATAGTTAGAGTTTGGTGCCTCATAGCTAAGTACCCTCTAAAGCGTCGACGCCACAACAAAACGGGCAATAAATAAAGGATTTAAGTAAAATGCTGGGTGCGCCAAAACTTGCGCCACTTGTGCAAATTCGTGCAACATTCACCATAAAAAAGCGCGCTTAAGGCCGATTATGTCTTTAGTGCTTCATAAGTTCATACACTTTTCACATCGGTGAATAAATAATGCGTGCGGGGTCTTACGTAAATATATGCGGCTATTTACTTTTGAATGTGTTCGTGGATTGATTTACAGTTTTATTTTTTTACGAAAAATTTAAACTAGTTTTTTAATGGACACTCTTGATTCTTGACACTAGTGATTTCTATCAGGTTGGAAATAATGTTTTCCTAAAAATACAATGCGATAGTGATTTCATCTAAAAGTGGGCGATGTAACACCCATTGTCCAATTTTTACACCGATTCCTTTGCTTCCCTTCTGCACCATATTTACTGTAAAATTTAATGCTTATGACGTGTTTATTTATCGCGAATTATCGGCCTTCAATAGCTTTCAGCATAACCGATATTTGGGGGTGGGTGTGGTTATTATCCATTTTCATACCGTACGAGGACGTTCTAGAAGGATTTGTCCTCAGCGAGTTTGGTTGATATGACTTTAGTTGTTTATGAGACATGTACATTAAAATTTTTAGGGAGCAGGAGCACTCCCACTTTTTAAAAATTGTAGGAAACACGTATACCAAGCTTCATCGAGGTAACTAAATTTTTACTAAAGTTATGCTTACAAGGATGGACGGATGTACGGACAGATGGAGTGGGGGACAGACACCAGAAATTCAACTCGTCTCGTCATCTTGGTCATTTTGATATTCATAACTCTGTATCTACAAACAACGGCTGAGATGAAATGAGAGCTGCCCAGTATTTTAAAAACTCGAAAACTTTTTATGTAAGCGTAATAAAAGTCTGTTATTTGACCCTTTTACACTATTTAATTAGTTATTGAATTTTTATTAGTTATAGAATTATGCGTTCTGGAACTGATTAGGTCCCTCTATTTTCTATGTCTTTGACTGACATTCATATATATATGTATATTCGTATTTTTTCCCTAATATTTTTGGTTTAAACAAGCAAGTTTCAATGGGTACTGCTGCTCTCAACTCATTCTCAACTGCAGAGTGCAAAGGGAAGACGGGTGTTTGTAAATTCTATCTCAAAATTTCCAGCCAAAATAGATATAATGGAAGAATTTGTAAGTGAAATATTAAGTTTATCCACTCACGGAAGTCCAAAAAATTATAATAAAACTATAATAATATTAAGGTGAACTGAGGTGAGAGCCCTTCTACCTGGCATGCAATCAAGTTAATTAGCCAAAGTTCAAAAAAAAGTCCAAAATGGTGTAATGGAGTGGGACCTCTACCCGTAAGAGATCTGGTTTACTGGTATATCAAAGATATACTTGACTTATATCGAAGATGTTGAAATTTTAGTCATATGGTCCTGAAAAGATCACTACATACTTCATAGAGAGAGAAAGAGAGAGAGAGAGCAGGCAATAGTTACTAAAGTTGGTAGGAGTACAGATGCGCAAATTCGGTAAATGAATATGTGGTAAATGAAATCCCTAACTGCGTATTACTTTCTAAGCATAAAATTAATATGGCTTCTAATCCGATTCCTCTGAAAATGAAACAGCAAATGCTCACATATACGTTTTGTAATTTTTTTGAAATTAAGTTTCTCTTTACAATAATAACCGGTTAGCAAAACCACAACCATTAATTAGATATACGATTTTTAGTGGTCACATAGGAAGTTTCTCTGCATGGTAGGGAGCATAAATAATTTTTTTACCTTTCTACTCGTTAAGTCAGAAATGTGCCTCATCACTGAGAATGATTTTTAAATGGAGTTCCGATATAAATATTTGTGTTTGAATTTGTCAAGGCATAGTGAATTCAAGTTTTAAGTCCATTTTCTTACTTTGACAGCTGGTTTGACAGCTATCTCCCTAGGAACTAGTGTACCTCCAAAAAATTATCCTATATACTTGTATGTTGTAATATTGTACTGGAAACTGGATATACTAAAAGTTGTTTTCAATTTTATTGACCAAAATCAAGTTGCTAATTATTTAAAAAAATCAGAACTACCCTATTATGAGTTAATATATATAAGTGTGTATATATAACAAGAACCGGTTGTGAAAATAGAATCACTCCACTCAATAAAATAGCCGCCGAGTAATTACAATACTTTTGCAAAATGCTCGTAAGTTTTAAATCTTTTAACGCACACACGAGTATGTAAATCTCGATATCACACCAAATTCATTATTGAATGCAAATCGGGAGTGTAATGAAATTCGAATAGCTTATCCGGTGTATTGGAGTTAAAGCGATTTCCCCTCAATTATCTTAAATGCCGAAAATTTATTAACGTTCTCTTATCAATATGGTAAATCGGGTTGCACAGTGCTTCAGTTTCATTATCTTGATGGCCAACTGACTTTAAGGATTTAAGTCTTTCCAAAAACTATTACCAAAGTAGTGCGCCTTCGATGCTTTAACATGCGGTTGAATAATTGGACTTTGGCGAGAGATCGTAAGGCCTCTAATGAATTCAAAACAATTTTAAATTCCCTCTTCATCGCATAGATATGAAATGGGTTAGAGACTGATATTTCCGGCCCCTTTTGTCATACATCTCCTTAGAAAGAGTGATATATCAACACGTGCAATTATTTGATCTATGTACATATAAATCCTATTACATTCTTGAAGAAATGAAATCTTCTGTCGTTTTATTTTTGTAATATGTTGCAACAGAGTAAAATATTTTTTTTTACCTAACCATTGTTTGTAATATTTAAACTAGTAGAGATACGAGTAGATATAGAGTTATACATAATCAATACAAATGATCAGGACGACGAAAGGAGGCGAATTCCGGATGACTATCTGTCCTCCCGTCTGCACAGGCGATAACTAGAGTAAAAATTAAGCAATTTTTATGAAACGTAGTACTCGTGTTCTCCGCAAAATGCCGTTAATGAAAACCCATAAAATGCTATAACTAAGCCACAAATTAAGATACAAAACTATAATTTAGTGCATAAAATTGCAGTAGGAAGGGGCATCTGGGAGGTTTATTGTAGATATCTCACACGACACAGAGCTAAATTAACCAAACTTGCTGAGGATAAGTCCCTCGAGCACCTCCTCATACAGTTAAATGGGTGAAATCGGTTGGTAACCACACCGACTCTCCATATACCGGTTATGTTGAAAACTGCTAATGTGCGATTCATCACACATAATAAATAAATATACATTATATAATGCATAATATATTTATATTTTGAATATAATTTAATTTTTAATATAAGTTAAATTAAGTTTAATTTTTGAATCTAATGAATTAAGTTTAGTAATTTATAAAAAATATAATTTAATTTTTACAATGAAAATGTAATGTTTTTGTTAAACTATATAAACGGTAAATAATAACAATAAATAAAATAAATAAATACGTCAGAAGCAGTCAATTGTACAGTCACGATGGTACTTAAGGGCTTCATATTAGTCACTGACACTGCCCACTTTAAGATGAAATTTCATATTCCAGCAACTACTGATTAAATTTGGACCAATTTTTGCGCATAACAATTACATTGATATTCTAATGTTACAGTATAAAAATGGGCGAAATCGGAATAGAACCATTTTTAAATTCCGTCTGACCCTTTTGCTTTTATATATATATATTAAAATTCTTAATTCAAACAAATTCAAACCATCCTGATATTAGTGTATATTAGTGACATAAGGAAAAATGGGTAAAATAGGACCATTACATCCCTAGCCCCCATATACCAAATATAATGTAAATTTTTTCGAATTTCCGGTTGACTTTATACCATATATATCGGTCCATATGTGAATTATCTTAATGCAATTCGCAGGGCATCTTTTCATATAATGTAAATGTTTCGGACACAAGGCAAAATGTGGTAATGAAACTAAGTGAGTCTATGACCTATAACATAAGTTAATAAGATACCAATTATTATATTATCGTAATCGATTATCGTTTTCGTTGAATAATGAATTTTGAATATGAAATAATGAATATTTTAATATTAAGTTTTTCCAACATCTGAAAACATTTCCTTGCCTTTGCACTGCGTAAATTGCGAAAGTATAACATGTTCCGTCACGGCCGAACTCAGCCTTCCTTTCCTTGCATTTAGTGATTTTTGACACATTTCAATGCCACTACTCGTAAACAACAACACTACCGTAAGTAGACGGCAGATTGCAAATTAAATGCGAAGGTGCACATTTTCCTCGATTTAATTTCTCAGTCACTTCTATCGGATGGACATGCCGAGTTTATTGCTATTAACCTCTGGCCCACTCATGTTGACACTTGATTTTATAGAACAATTCCACTAAAATTTTAGACGCACCGCGGGATGACGGCTCATTCATTTACATATTTGAGGTGTGTTCAGCAAATAACGTGAATGTTCTTCGACTGTGTTCTTCGATTTTAATGGCATAGTGCATCATGAATTCTTGCCTCAAAGTCAAACAGTCAATAAGGAGTACTACCTAGAAGTTTAACGTCGTTTGCGTAAAGCAATCCGAAAAAACGCCCGGATTTGTGGAAAAACAATTCATAGCTTTTGCTCACTTTTGCTCAATTCTGCTCACACTTCGATGCTTGTTCGTGAATTCTTACCAAAAATAATACTGTAACGATGTCCCAGCCTCAATATTCCCCAGATATGCCTTCATGTAACTTTTTCCTATTTCCAAAAAAGCGCATCGTCGAAAGAGCTAAAGGCTATTCCAAAAATTGAGTTTGAGAAGTGTTTCTTTTCTTTAGAATAAGTGCATAATATCGAATGGAGACTATTTTGAAGGCGACAACATTAATGTAGACGAATGAGTAAATATTTTTTTCCAAATATTTTTTGAACACACCTCGTATGTGTTAATGAGTGTGTGCGAGGCGACTTATTCAGCTATACATTTCAGCTATATATTTACACAGATTTGCGAGAAGTGCTCGAACATATGCAAGCTAGATAAGACGCTTAAAATTAATCCCGGATAACAACAGTTAGTTCGTACATATGGTGCAAGTCTTAGGCAAAGCCATTGGCTTGTAAACCATCGTTTAATTCGATTCGAAAATCTGTTAATTTGCGAAATCTACTTCAGATCTACTTCATTGTTACTGGACAGGCACTCACGAATTTTTTAATTGCCATCTTGTTAATCAAGTTCTGCTGTAACCGCTTATTAAATCTCTTTTCAAGTTCAACCTGTATTTGCTGATTACTATCTTGCTAATTGTCTATTGCTAATTGTATCTATTGGTAATTGTTCAATAACTGCAATCGACATCTCTAAATAAATTTGTGAGCTGGCGACCCTGATACATCTATTGATTGATTGACATCCATTACGTCTGTCAGTCTCCCCTCCGTCTTCGCAAGAGACAAAAAATAAGACAAAAGTAAAGCTGTAAAGGTGTTAGCATTTCAAAGAATAGATTAAAAATAGGCCAAACCAGTATTGAAGTTAGTTCAATATCACATATGATATGGTCAAAACATGACACACTATAAAACTATTCAACGATACGATTATTGCCTTACATCGTACATTGGGAGGGCACCGAAACTAATAAGGGAGCGTTGAAAGTGCTGACACTAAATTGGTCGTTAAAAACTAAAACTATTGGTCGTTTCGCGTTTCGCGTTTTTAGCATACTCAAATATTAATGAACGATATGTCCAACACGTTCATTTGACTTCGTTAGAATAAGGGTTATCAACTTTTTTTACGGCTACACAAAATCTCTCGTGGATTTTATTTTTTTTTTCGTTACGGACGCCTCTTTTGAAGTCTCACTTCGTTCATTGCTTCGGTACAAAATTTAGTAAACCACTACTGGCACACAGCCCGAATAACATTCTTCAAAGCAATTTTTTAGTATCAGCAAATCGGATCAGAGATCTTTTTAGAGAGGGATAAACACAGTCTCTACTCCAAGTTTTGTTGTGTTGTGAGAGTTTAGGTGGTACAAATTGTGTACTTGATTGTCAAAGATTCGTTTATAGTCAATTGTTGAGTTGCATTGTGCTTGTCGTGAAATTACAAGTCCAAGAGAAAACAACGTGGTCTAGGGTTTCACTCTTCCGATTGATCCTTTCCAAGGTCGCTTTACTGACAAGAATGCTCAGATTACACTTCCCATTTCCAACACGATGTTTCTGTTTCCTCCCAAATTTGCACTTAAAGAGTTTAGTAGTTATATCAGTTAAAATTTGCAAGTCGGACAGCCACACTATAAACGAGTTTAATTCAAATCTGGAGTAAGCTCTGTAAATCTGGTTACTTATGGTATGGAGTAAGTACTTAAACTTCGCAATTTAGGTAAATAGGTAAGTGAACTTAATGCTCTCTAATGTTTTAAAAAACTACACTTCTTTTGAAAATATATATATACATATATTAAATCAATATAATCAAGAAGCGAAGACTCGAATATTTTTCAAAAATCGAAAATTGATTTTACCGATTCTACGCAGATAGAGTACTTCCTCGTCCGTTGTCACTTTCGCTTTTGTTTGCAGAAAGAAAATTAAAATGTATCTTCAGTGACTGGGAAAAAATTGTATGTGATCTTAGAACAGCAGTGATACAACAACCGGTAGGAAATTGGTTATATAACACGATATAAACATATGCACTTTATAACTAAATTTGCGAGTACGTACGGCCAGACCAACCCGCTTAAAATTGTATTTCTTTGACTAAGTTTTTCTAAAGTTTTTTCATTTACCAAAATTTGCCGCAAAGTACAAGCAGATGCACCATTAAACTTAGTCTAGTAGTTGTTTCCAGAAGCGAAATAAAGTTGTACGCAAAACTTTTATGCTTATAATAACTGACCCAAAAGCGAGTGGCCACAACAATCACTACATCAACAACATAAAGAGATTGCGGCGCACAATGGATAGCACTTGCACTAGAAGACAAGGATTTATACTCTACAATTGCTGCACACATACTCCCACACATATGTTCATACTCACATGCACTTATGTCGAGTTGCAGACTGGACTTACACTTACAACTTGCAATTTAAAGAAGAATTTTGTATTTTCTTCCGGCAAATGGCAACAAAATCTTGTATGCTCACGAGCGTACACGAAAAATACTATATATGAAAGTGTAATAGGGTGGAGACATTTTTAGTTTTTGCTAACTAATTTTTATAAAACCAATAAGCTGTGTTACAACTTTAAACAGTTTACTGGTGTAGGGGCTAGGTTCTTACGCTGTTAAGATATATAGATAGCTTGCAAGATAGGATGGGGCTCTACGTGAAATCGAATTCAGTTCACAATTCTTATTCTTGTTCGCATTCTACTGGAAAGTAACACTGATCAGTCTACCTAGGTTTTAATACCGTTTACTATATGATAGAATGACATTTGTGCTATGCAACATCTATTTGTAAATAGTAAAACCATGCTATCAAAAATATTTATCAGTTATATTCTCGAAACAAGTTATGCTATACTGTTTGTAATAGTTTTGTTCACCAAACATTTGTTTGTAACACCTTAAACTTATCAAGATAGACGTAGAGTTATAAATACATAAACGATCAGGATGACGAAACAAGTTGAATTCCCGATATCTATCTGTATGTCCGTCCGTCCGTGCAAATGATAACTTGAGTAAAAATTAAGATAAGATAATTAAGAGAATATTGGTGTTGCATGTTGCCCTAATAGGATTATTGCCACGGCCACAAAATTCCGTTAAGCAAAAACATATAAAATGTTACAATTAAGCTATAAATTAAGATAAAAACTGTAACTTGATACAGAGAATGGCAATAGGAAGGAGTATATATAGTTTTGAAAAGTTTACAAGGTGGGTTGCCCTACCGGCCCGCCTAATAATGAAATTCATAAAGCTCGCTTTTCTGATAATCTGGCAAATACTTCCCCTAGCTCTCATATGTCTAAAATAAGGATTTTCAAATTTCAGATTGACTTTATAACATATCTATTGGTCAATCTGTCAAGTGTCTTAATGAAGCTCACAGAACATCTTCTTTTTGTAATAGTATGACGTGATGCCCAAAAAGGGTAAAATCGAGTTAATACTTCCCCTAGACTTAATATAACCAATATAAGATTTTCAAACTTCTGGTTGGCTTTATTGCGTATACACATTATATGCTGGTCGGTATGTAAGATATCTTAGCAATATTAAGTGAACGTATAATATTGGATATATTATAGTATAGTTATTCTAATAGACTTTTTACAGAACATAACGGTAAATTTCTGAGTTGAAACATATTCTGGAGTATACTTTAGCAATGCCAAAAGTTAATCCAATAGATACCGGAATTGCCCTAGCCCCGATATACCCGCAATACTGATTTCTGACTTTCAAACGATTTTTAAGCTGTTTACGTTAGGTAATATGTGTGGTATTTGAACGAAATTAAGGGGATATGTTTTCGTAAATGTAATGCATTTTGGGACTGAATATGAAAGAAATGGGTCTAAACCTTGATTAATGTACATATGTCACAAGCCACACGCATCCCCACGTAACGGTTTCATTGAAAACTACTGAAAGTCCGATAACTCACTAAAGAAACACGTTAGAAACATTAAACTTTACAGCAAAGATGGTACGAAGGTACTCCGTAGGAATCGCTGTAAAATTTGGACAATGGGAGTGGCTTCCACATCCACATTTAGGGGAAATTCCATATATCAGCAACTACTTCACCAATTTCAACAAAGTTCAGTACATAATATTACATTTGCATCCTCACGTTACAGTTTGCGATATCGCACCACAACCCCGCCTACTTCTCATGTAACACAATTTTAAATTTCATTTGATTATTTCCCTTTTCAAGGTATACACTCAAGGTACCTCAAGGTACATTCAAGGTACACTGTGGTCTAATATCTCAGTGCTTAAGGCTGATTTTTTACCTATCAATCTGTGAGACATATATCTTGAATTCACAGCGCAATTTTGTCTGATAACAATGTCCCCCTGGTTTAAAATATGTAAAATAGCGTAAATACTTCCCTTAGCTCCCACATACCTAATATAAGGATTTTCAAACTTCTGGTGTACAGTCACCGAAATATCCCAATGAAATTGAGAGAATTGGTGCCAAAAAAGTGTAAAACTCGGACAATACAATGATTTTCGTAATTCTGGTAGACTTTACGCAGAATATATTGATCAAATTCGAAGTTATTTCAGTAAATATACGTGGAAATATGTTCTCTAAAAGACTTTAGTTTAATACCAAAGTAAATGGTATCTGCTCAGACCTTTCCCTAGTCCCAATTAAAACTGACTTTAAAATATTTATATAAGTCAATATATGTGATATTTTAAAGAAATTAAGTGTTTTTTTGCCATAGAATGGTTTAGCACTGATTATGAATGAAATCGGCTCAGAGCTCGGTATAATCCCTTTACATGTAATATAATGATTTAGGTCCCTCTTGTTGAATATTTCCTCATATCTCCAATCTATGAAATTTCGTCCCATTAGTTTAGTTTATGTCGCATATATATCAAGAGAGATACCTCAACAAAATTAAATGAGAATATTTCGATTAGTATTATGTCCTTCTGTAATACAAATTCTGGAGGTTGTAGCTTCCCACAGCGATAATATGAAGAATATAGATGATTTATGTTAGTTAGGTTGATTTTATTTTATGCTGGTTTTTTTTTTTTACTTTTGCCACCCTTTCCCAAATAAGCTATAGTCTTGAAAAATAAAACAAAAATTATTGTTTATCTGTAGCTAAGGTATTTATGGTCTATATTATGGCTATGGTCAATATTTATTTATTTGACATGTTAAAAAGAGGAATATATTCTATATGAAGTTTAGTTATTCTAATATTTGGAAATAATATCGGCTTATTTATGATTTTTTTTTAATTCACTGATTTTATGTCGAAAAATACTAATGTTTTCATATAACCAATAATTTTTGTGCAACATTTCAATAAATTTTAAGAAAATAACAAAATGCAACAAATTTTCGGTAAAAGTCGGTCATTTTGGATACCTAACGAAACTCAACCCAAGATTACTGCTGAAAGTTCTCCACGGACCCCTCTTACCTGTGGGTTGTTTACGTTTTAACAACTGATAGTTTCGCTACTGAGGGCTAAATGGTGTAAGAGGCCATGGTGTTATCGATATAGACTATGTATACTCCGAAGACGATGAAGCCATTGGAAGTTCAAAAAAGGATGTTACGGATGATAACATTAAAATAATCAAGAAAATATTTTTAGATGACCCCAAATGAAGTTGATCAAGATAGCTGACACCCCAGGGATATCTAAAGAATTTAGTTCATCGTTAATGAACATTTTGGAATATATGACTGAAGCCGTCAAGCAAGTATGTCCCTTTGCTTCAAGAATGGTATCGAAAAGTTGTAAGTTTGCAATAATCGGTGTAGCGCCCTCGATAGTTGCTATAACGCTAAAAACGTGTTTTTGTTTTTTTGATTTAGCGAAGCATTCTCCATTTTCCAGTAATTTTCCCGATTTAAAGAATTATCTTTAAACTCACAAATACATATGTGTATATATTTCCAATTACGTGCTGCTTGTGCCCAGCGGCATTGTTTTAATAACTGGTGTTTTTATTTATTTGACAGCAACTAATTAATATTCTCCCCAGAGTTACCACACATGCATACAGGAATTTTTGTCGAACTTATTTCGATAGCAAAAAATATTATATAATACGATACCGAAACGGCAAAGGACTCACAGAGAACGACACTCAATAACAACAATGCAAAAATAAACAGCAAATTCGCTATAATGTGGCAAGTTCGAATGTAATCGGTTTTTATTTGTCTGCAGTTGGCATTAATTGGGCTCACACAATAGGCAACAACAGCAAAGCGACTGCATCTAAGGTAATTCAAGTCGCAGACAATTGACATCTCTGCTGTTGCGACGTGTAATTCGCGGCGTGCTTCTGTTTCTTCACCGGAATTAAGTCAAAAAGTTTTGTATATCAGCAGTTGTGTGCAAATAAACATACATACTTACGGATTTTCGATGGAGACTACATTTTAGTGACGTTCGCTTAAAGCATTTAATGCTCGAAAGCCCTCTGGGGCAAGTTAATTGGTTACAAACGGTATCTAATATGATATTTATAGCATTTTGAAATTCGAAAACTTTGGTACATTGAAGGCCAACATTTGAAAGCTAAGGTAGGCGATGCTGATTCATGTAATGAAGTTTACACCGGTGTTCGTAGTCACTTTAAGCCTTTTAGAACTACACAATCGAGCTGTTTTGCCCCAGTTTCTTGAACATCGAGCAATCTAATTTAATTTTACAGTTAATTTCAAAGCAATGATACTGCCGTATATTGCAACTGTCAGAACTCATGTCTGAACTTTAATTGAACACAAATTTTGCCATTGAATAAGCAATTTGCCATAATTGAGGAGGGTTTACTTTAGCGGAAGTGGTGGGGTTTACATTTTGTCTTTATACCAAAGAAGGAACCTTCAGTTAAGAACACAACAGTTTCTATTACACTTTAAGAGTAAATAATGTCGAAAAGCAAGATAGTATGCAGCAAAATTAATGATTATCGAAAGTATCTTCAGAAATTTATGTAGAGAATATTAATTCTCAGTACTTGGAATATCCAAGAATATTCAGTTGATGAAGAAATATTTCGTATCGGTATTTTTGTGCCTGTGCGTGCAAGCGATAGCTTGAGTAAAAATTGAACAACGGTAAAGAAACTTGGAACAAGTGTTTCCTGTTACTACAAGAAGGTTGATATTGCAGATGGCCAGAATCGGACTACTGCTACACCTACAAAATGCCATTAATCGGAAACCTAAAAAGTGCCTAAGATAAGAAAACTATAATTTATTGCAGAGCATCAAAGTATGGAGGGGCATTCGTGGTAAAAAAGTTTTTAAAAAGTGGGACTGCCCCACCCTAATATGTTTAAAGTACATAGCTCACAAACTGCTAAAGCTAAATCAACCAAACAAGTCTTTCTAGCACTTCCTCTTGCTCCGTGAGAACGGGTGAAATCAGATGATAACCACACCCACTCCCTATAGAACGGTCATGTTGAAAACTACTGAAAGTGCGATACCTCACTAAATAAAAACGTCAGAAGCATTAAATTTCACAAAAAGTATGGTACGGAAGATTTCATAGGAATCGATGCATAAATTGAAGTCCGCATGGCAACTTCACCAATATCAACAAATTTTGTGCATCATATTGCCCAACAATTTTTGTTACAGTGCGAAAAAAAGCGAAATCGCACTTCAACTACGCCTACTTCCTATATATCACAATTCAAATTTTCATCTAATTGTTTGACTTTACAGTTATAAATCAAGTACCAATTAAGATATAGGAATAAAACATTCCACAGATAGTGCCTTCAAGGTATGTCATCTCATTTCATCATATGAAATTTGACTTTCCAAGCCCCCAGAACCGAATATGTGGAACTCAGTGTCTATGGCTGATTTTATACCCAAAATATCGGTTACTCTATTAGATATATCATTAAAATACAGAAAGGATCTTTTTGAAAAAGATGTGCTTTTCTGTCACAAATGGGTAAAATTGGGTTATTACTCCCCCTAGTCCTCATGTACAGTGTTTAATTTAACGATTTTCCAACTTTCGGTTGACTTTATAGCGTATTTATCGCACAATATGGGTGATATCTTAGTAAAATTAAGTGGACGTGTAATACTGGATAAACTATAGTTTGATTTTGAATATGTGCAAAATCGGTGTATGAATTATACCAGCTCCCATATACGCATATTACCCTTATTACAGTAGAATTTATGCCAAATATATCGACCAATGTGTGAGTTATTTTTATATATTTGAATGGAAACGTATTCACTAGTATACTTTCGTAATACCAAAAGTTAATAAGTGCTCATTAATTTAGTAATGAATACTTTCAGGTGCCGATGACAATCAATGGAAAAATGACAAATGGAAATGAAAACAAGTAAGAAAGGGCTAAGTTCGGGTGTAACCGAACATTTTATACTCTCCCAATGTGCAAGGATCAAAGGCGGGGAAATGCTTTCAGGTGCTGGCATAACTTTATATAAAAAAATGTTGCGGAAGAATTCAACAACAAACATTCATTATCCGACGAAATTGTCAATGGATTGCAATCATATTTAGTATCTTATTAACCTGTATTACAGGCCATAGACTCATGTACTTTCATTGTTATATTTTGCTTCGTGTCAGAGATATTTATGTTAAAATCTACCAAATTAACTCAAAAGTGATATATGCGATATAAACTCAACCAAAGTGGTTTAATAAATATATTAGATACATGAGGAAAAAGTCAACCAGAGAAAAGGAAATCATTATATTAGGAACAAGCGGCTTAGACCATGGTCTGGACCGATTTCTTTCATATTTAGCGTGTTGGCCACACAATCACATTGTGCTTAAGAAAACATATCCACTTCATTTCATTATTAATGAATAGATAACAGCATTAGATATTTATGATAATAGCACACATATTGACATATTGAGTCAGATGGAAAGTCGGGAATTCTTATATCGGGCATTTTTGGGATAGAGGAAGATATCCACTGATCACATTAACTCTTTTCATTATTCCAGTATATTAGGGAACATGTTTTTACGCAATTTTGTGAAGGTAACTCACACAGTGACTGACATATTCGGCATAAAGTCTGCTCGAATAGCGAAAATTATTATATGTAGTATATGGGAGCTGGGATAATTCATAAACCAATTTCACACATTTTCGGCAGTAAATTATGTTATGTCCGATATTACACGTTCACTTAATTTTGCTAAGATATCTCACATATTGACCGAAATATATATTATAAAGTCTACCCAGAGGTTGAAAATCCGTATATTAGGTACATGGGGCTAGGGAAAGTGCTTACCCGCTTTTATCCATTTTAAGTCCATGGACACGCTGTTATCAGAAAGAGACGCTCCCTAAATTTTGTAGAGATAACTCATATATTGACCGTTATATATGGTATAAAGTCTACAGGAAAGTTGAAAATCCCTATAATAGGTATATGTGGCTAGGGGAATTTTTTACCATATTTTCCCCATTCTTGACACAAGAACACATTATTATCATGCAAAGACAATCCTCGAATTTCCTTACGATATTTTACCGAGTTATCGAAATATATGGTATAAAGTCTACCGGAAGGTTGAAATCCCTATATTAAGTATATGGGGGCGACGTGAAGTGCTTACCCGCTTTTCCCAATTTTTGACACAAGGTCATACTATTATCATGGAAAGATAATCCTCTAATTTCATTACAATATCTCACAGATTTACCGAAATATATGGTATAAAGTCTACCGGAACTTTGAAATCCGTCTATTAGGTATTTAGGGGCTAGGGGAAGGGCTTAGCCGATTTCCACCATTTTTGATACCAAACTACACTATTGCCATGGAAAGATATTCCTCAAATTTCATTAAAATATCTTACAGATTTACAGATATTTTCTATAAAAAAAACTGTAAATAAAATCTAATAAAATCTAATAATTTTTTCAAAGATTCAAATGTCACTACTAACTGATAGTTTGGTGTTCTTTAAGCGGAGTATCAAACCTTACCAGACAATAACGTACTTCTTTTTTGTGGTCGTTGAAATTATTGTAATTTGTTTGCCAAAAGGTCTATTTAATTTAACACCGTCGAAACAAAAAAGTTTTCCATTTAAGTACCGAGTACATTTAAGGATGCGAGTGTAAACATAATGTCAGGTATTTAAATCAGAAAGTTTTCTTTGTTCTTTTGGCGGGAACACATTCCAATAATGGTAAGAGAATGGCAACATTATTATCCAAGTGACCCTTTGTAGTTGCTGAGGACACGTAAAAGTAACAACAAAATTAAATGAAATACTATTTGAGTAGGATTCAAGTGTCATCGAGGGTCTACTCATTTATAATTGGGCAATTTTGCTAAAAGCAACTCTTGAGAAGGAGGAAGAAAATTTACGATATTAAAGCGTGACATTTGCAGAAAGTTAACTTTAGGAAACACTTCGTGTGTCTGACACTCAAATATACTTTTCATATTAGGCTTGTTTTAAATTGCAAGGAGAAAGCAATTATTTTCTAAACAATTAAGAAAAGAAAACATAAAAAAAATGAACTCATATGTTATAAAACGAATGTAATTTTCATTTATTCATTACATATTATTTTATTTTTTTATGTTTTATATATTATTTTATTTTTTTATATATTATTTATTATATTATTCATTATTTCATTTAATATGTTTAAACTAATAGTCCAGCTGAAACGCTCGTTTGGCACGTTTGCACCTTTGCATTTATTTATCTACGCTACTAATTTCAAGTGGGAGGGTTGCTGTGGGAGGGTTGTAACTTGTAAAATAATTAGAATTAATAGAAAGAGCTGGAGTCTATGCTAATGGAATTCTGGGAAAGTTCCTCAGATTTAGTAACGCCAGCTTTTCTTATAGACGAGATCCATTTTCCCCTAAATTGGTTTCTGGACAGGCGAGTTTGCAGATAGAGTATTGCTTCTAATCCAAAATTTAATGATAAAATCTACATGATTTTTCCCAAGGTTACTGGAGCTATCCAGCTTGGTACCAGTAGTGTCAGTAAGAATTTTGACGATATCAATGACGACATGTTATTACAATTAATTTATAGCGGCATATTACCTTGCTATAGAACTTGTTTGCTCCAGTGCCATTTAACTTTAATAACTCATCCTCCAGTTCAATATTTGTAGTTTGCGAAATTCTTAATACCCTTGGAGATACCTTGAAAGAATGATTCCTAACAGTTTCTTGAAGAATTAAATAAGCATTCATTCAGAATTCTTCAGAATTCCAAGCACAATGTATGCTATGAGGAACTGGAGCGATTTCGCAATTATGACGTACGACAATGCCATAATTATATATCGAGAGATTTTTTGGATTCTACGAACTGTCGCATTAATTAAACTCAATAATATTGGTTCTGAACTAAAATTCTGTCTAAACAGCATCTGTTTATTTCGTAATGCTCGTTTCGATATCTCGATTCTTGATATCTTTCTGCCTAGGAATCCATAGGATCCATAATCCTGTAAGCAGACATCCTGTTTGTTATAACAGAGATCATATAAAATGGTTATAAGTTAAGTGGTTATTTTTTAAGTGATTATAAGTTATGGTAATAAGTTCTCTGGTTATATTATACTCTAGCAACATGTTGCACAAACTGTAGGAGTTCCGTTCACCTATTGATTGTTTATAAAACCTAAAACTGATCGAGGTGGATGTAGAGTTACGTATAACAAAATGGTCAGGATGATGAGACGAGTTGAATTTCGGATGCCTGTTCTTCCGTCTGTCTACTGTGGTACTGTGTTCCTTATATTGGGTATATGAGGACTTGAAAAGATATATGCCGATTTCGACAATTTTTACGCGTGTGAGGTCATATCTTGAAAGCACTATTTTTACAAGAGGGCAAATTTTCCTAATAATAATATACCTTAATGTGCCTAATATAAATATTTTCAAAGTTCCGATTATGTTTGTACCAGATAAATATTTAATATATCTTAACAAAGTTAAGTTATCGAATTTTTTTCGATATACTGCAGTTTGATGCTAAAAGTACCTGAAGTTCGTCCAGAACTTCACCTACAACCAATATACGTAATATAGTGATTTTCGACTTTGTAAAATTTATATCATTTATATCGGCCAATTGTGAGATATTTTAATGAAATTAAGTAGACATGTTTCCTTAACCAGAACTTGTTTTAATATTAAATATGAATAAAATCTGTTATAGACTCTCTTGACAGTATCGAGTATCTTGTATCGTATAAAATATCTATAGGACTTTAATTTTTAGCGAAGTCAGGTATGGAGAGAAATTCACAAAGTGTGCAATGCACTAGGGATGAAGAAGCAGATAATAATTTGTAATGTTAATAAAACTCAGTCTTTTTTATTTATAAAAAAATAATATATGTCTCATTTCTTTATTTTATTATTTTATTTCTTTATTATTATAATTCTTTGTATTTTGAACAACTAGAAAAAGAACTCAGTGCTTTTGTTCCAACTACTGCAAAATATTTGCCAACTGTTAATTTATGGTTTTACGTCCCGAGGTGTGAGGCATAAAATTTTATCGTATAGAATGTTGTGCAATTTACATAAAGTGCCACTGCATTCGTCGGGCAACAACACATGTGTCTTTAAGTCGTAAATTGTGGGAGATCTGCTTCCGTTACGCACATTACAATAGATACTTATCTTATCACCTGGTTAAATGTTGTTTACGTGATTAAGATATGGTACACTGAGTGAATAAAGATGCTGCGAGTGTCACCGAAGATCAGTCCAGTCTTCACATTTAGAGTGTAAGGTTGTGAAATGAAGACGCAAACGCGACTGGAGGCGCCAGACGGCGGATGGGGAGTTTTCGTTTGCATCGGCATGGCGTTACCATTTGTAGGTCAAGCCAAGCAAAACTCTCTAAAAATTTACCTGCAACTTACCAAACATATTGAATTCTCTTACAGATCAGTGGTTTGGCTGCATTGCCCTCATTTGGACTGATTTTTGGTGACTTTTTACTGAGCATCGGTGCGGAAACCAGCGCTGTGGCCTTTATAACGAGCGCCTTCTTTTGTGCCTTCAGCTTTGCGGGCCTCTTCTCTGGCTCCCTGTTCAATCGGTACGGTTTACGTGCCGTCGGTTTGCTGGGTGGCGGTTTGTACTTTTTCGGTTCGCTATTACAAATATTTGTGCGATCAATATGGGAGCTGCTATTCGCTTTCAGCATTATTCAGGGTATTGGTTTTGGACTCATTGTGCCGACTTCATATACGACCTTCAACAACTACTTCGTTAAAAAACGCGTTATGTGGATGAGTTTTGCACAGTCGCTGATTGGCGTGGGCACTATGTTCTATCCGGTTGGCATGCAAAAGTTAATGGAGCTCTATGGATTTCGTGGTTGCCTCCTAGTCTTGGCAGCAATTAACTCCCACGCTATTCTGGGAATGTTGTTGATGCAGCCAGTGAAGTGGCATATGCGCAAGATGGTCGTCCAAACAGAACAGACTTTCAGAAGTACCTACAATAGCGAATCTGAGAAGGAAAGGAATGAAGATATCACTTTGACTCTAAGCAAAACGATTAATAATAATGAATATATGAAATATGGTGGACTAGATGCTTCAGGTTTAGATCCCAATAACTTATCGCTACTAAACCATGACGAACTTTGCACGTTAACTTTACCAAGGGAAGATCTGAAAAAGATCTCAAGTCGTTCGTCAAGCATAACAAGTCTTGGCAATTGGACCGGTCCAATTGTTGTGCGTGACGCTTCACCGGAAATGACGCGGTTTCACTCAACGCTTGCGGTCAACATACAAAGAGGTGAATCTGAAGAGAAGCCCAGCTGTTGGAAAGTTATTGTGGACTTCTTGGATCTGCAGCTGCTAAAGAAACCTATTTATGTTAACATTGTATTGGGTATCTCATTCGCGCTCTACTCCGATATCGCTTTCTTCACATTACAGCCACTCTACCTCTTTGAACTGGGATTCACAAAGGCACGTATAATACTACTATGTATCGTACTGTTAAATATACTGAAAATTTTTAGCCGGACACTGCCAGCATTATCGCCATCGGTGCCGCTGCTGATTTGGCTTCGCGCATATTCCTAGCATTCTCCACCATATTCATTCAAATGCCATCACGTTACATCTATCTGGCCGGTTCCTTCTTTACAGTAATAGCTCGCTTTGGTAAGTACCGCCGGCCTTGACACACTTGTTCCCAGCTATTACCATTCGGTTACAATTTGCCCTCAAATATATGTTGACGAATTATGGAAATAATAAACGCACTCAAACTTAACTACTTCTGAGATTACTAAAATGAATTACGATGTTCCAAGACTTATCAGTATCAAACGTTATACTCACCCTGATAGTGTGGTAGTGATATAGTGATATCCGCTTTCTATATTTATGATCGCTACATTACCCAACTCAACTGGTGTACGTTGAACCCAACGCGAAGTCCGGCGAAGTAAATGGTTTAATGTGGGCAAAACGATTAGCGCGCTCGGCGTTTACCGAGCGTAATCAATATTTACTTTGGGTGAGATAAGCGGGCATGAAATATGACACCACAGCCATTTGTCGTTATGTGGGTGGAGGAGCACACAAACATTCCTGCATATTTGCCCACAAGTTGAATCGATTAAAAATTTTGCCTTTGTTTTTGTTTCTCTTTTTATTTCAGCATTTTTGAACGTATTCAGCTATGTGGACATGGCCTGCACCACTGCTGCAATGGGCTTCTTACGTACTTGGATCCATGTGCCGCTGCCGCTTGTTTTTGCCGAGTACTTGCCTAAGGAGAGGTAAGGTCAGCTTACATCAAAGAATAAACAATCGCAACGAGTTTTACAAAATTTGTCTCTCTCGCAGATTCGCCACAGGTTACGGCTTGTTCATGTTCCTGCAAGGCAATATAATGTTCGCCATTGGTCCTCTGGTGGGTTATTTGCGCGATCTAACACAAAACTACGTCGTGACCTTTCACTTTTTGAACTTCTTTATGGCGCTTTGTGCAATACCGTGGCTCTTAGAGATAGTTTGTGTTAAGTTTAGGAGAAAAGGCAACTTTAACAGAGACAGTTTCGGAGAATGAGTATAAATACATTCTGATAAATTAGAGTCCGTTCGAAAATGATTACAACTTTTTGCCTAAGGTTTACTTTAACTACATATATTTTATTTTAAATTCATGTGAACTAAATTTTGAAATAAAGGAACCATTCCCCTCATTCTCATTCCATTCCGTTTTTTTACATTAAAAACTAAACTATGCTCTTCTTTTTATAAGTTACATTCTAAAAGCGCTTCCCTTAATGAAATTCTATTTCAGATGTTGATTAGCTCGGCGTGAAGAGGGTTACTTTTGGGTCTATTAGTATTATTATTAGAAATGTGCAACCTTCTACACTGCGTGTTCGAAATGAAAAAATTAGGGTCGCTTAGTCGAATTGATAAAATATAAACGTATAAAAGTTTCCCTAATTTTGAAACTTATAATCACGCATTTTTTCTGTTTATAATAAATTTGTTAATCTCAGTTAATTATGGTGAAGGCGAGGTGGAATGTCATTTTAACAGGTGAATATAGGTTAGTGGATTGTCTCATAAATATGATTGGTTTATACTGACCATTGTTGTAAAAATACTTCTGTGCTTGATTTCCCAATTCTCAGGGACCATCCCTGCAATCTCCTAATAGAAGCTTATATCCTTATCTCAAATACTTTCTAAGCTGAAGAATCTGCATTCTGTCGAATTGCCTTAGCCAAGATACGAGCAATATTTTGTTTTCCGAAAATGTTTTGTTATCGTCTTGAATTTTTCTCTCGAACACATAAAAAGTCTTCCCAATTGATATCTAATCGCCCATACTTCTGTATCATAATGAAAGATTTGAAACAATTTCGTCGAGGTTGATTAACTCTCTTACAGTTGGGAATAAAGCATCCATTTCAATGGATTTCAGACCTTCTATCTTTTCTAAATGTTTGAATTCTGTCTCAGCAGATTGAAGAAGTCTTCCTTCCATTACTTTAGGACGCTCGAAATGTTAATCACTGGATTATCTTTTATATTTTTACTAGAATTTGTTATACTAGAACCTGTTATGAAACCCTCTGTCTTCCGTTGGGATTTTTATTTGATTCGTATTTTATTAGTTCTCTCTGCCTTTCGCTTTGCACTTAGGAAATGGAGCGATTGTACATGTTTCAGCAAACAGAGAATAAAATATTTTATATAACTTAAATAAGAACAACCGTGAGCTTTTAAATGCTCATTCGCTAATTCTCAAAAACTACTGTTCCATTCATTATATCCCCAACTACGCCTGTTTGGTGCTTTTAGTAATTTCAATGAAAATGTGTTTCAACTAATTTATGCCAACAAATCCATTAATAACGATAATTAATTAAATTCGGTGGCGATTCATCGAGTTATGGAGCGCTGGTAACAGTTGCTGCCATCAGACTTTTATTACATACGAGCACACACAACCACATTATCTCGGTCTCATTAGTGTTTTACCGCTCGTTTGCGATTAGTTGACATTTATATATTCGCAAGTGAGTATATTCACACAAAGACTAAATTTTAGCCTATACATGTACATTCCAATAATTATATTTAATTGGTATACGTAATTCTTCATATTGATATTTTTGCTATTTTGAAGGCCGTGGGTGAAATATTAAAAAAATATAACTTAAATAATTTCCCAGCGGATGACAAAGGCTTTCCATACCTCAAGTATTTCTATATATAAATTCTAATGAATTGCCTAATTTCATGAAATATTAATTATTTTCAATATGTTTACTTAATACTAAAGCTTGAGTTAGGAGAGATAATAATGGTAGACAATCTATTGGGTTGTTCGGAAAGTCATTTCGTTTTTTCCCCGCCAGAGGACTTAATTACGTTTTTTTTTCGAAACTAACTTCACACTTAAGCCCCATAAACCATTATATGTCATGAGAGCTGATATTGCAAGGCTTGTGTGTGAAAAAGTTCTATTAATTCTACCCAGTAGTTTTTGGTTGGTGCCTTTTTAAATATGGAGAGCAATAAGCAGCATTTTCGTCATATTTTACTTTTTAACTTCAGAAAAGGTAAAAATGCTGTCCAAGCGAGAAAAAAAATTGACGGATGTGTATGGAGAAGGCGTGTTAACAGTACGCCAGTGCCAGAACTGGTTTGCAAAATTTCGATCCGGCAATTTTGATGTCGAAGATGCACCACGGTCTGGAAGGTCTGAAGGCCGGTCGAAGCTGACAAAGATGCGATAAAGGCATTAGTTGATGCAAATCGGCGAATCACCACACGAGAGATCGGTGAGAGGTTAAATTTGTCGAATTCAACTGTTTATGGCCATTTGAAAGGCATGGACTTAACCTCGAAGCTTGATGTGTGGGTGCCCCATGTCCTTACCGAGCGAAATTTGTGTCGTCGTGTTGACGCGTGTGATTCGCTCCTCAAACGTCCTAGAAAATGATCCATTTTTGAAGCGGATTATTACTGGGGGACGAAAAATGGGTTGTATACAACAATGTTAAACGCAAGAGGTCATGGAGCAGAAAAGATGAACCGGCTCAAAAGCGTGTCAAAAGCCAACATTCACCAAAAAAAGGTGATGCTCTCCGTTTGGTGGGATGTCAAAGGAATCGTTTTTTTTTGAGCTTTTGCCGGACAATACAACGATTAATTCAGAAGTCTATTGTCATCAGCTGGACAAATTGAATGATTCACTTAAAGAGAAGAGGCCCGAATTAATCAACAGGAAGGGTGTAGTGTTCCACCAGGATAATGCGAGACCTCACACAAGTTTGGTCACTCGCCAAAAACTTTTACAGCTTGAATGGGACGTACTGCAACATCCACCATATTCTCCAGATCTGGCGCCTTCCGACTACTATTTGTTCCGGTCCCTGCAAAATTTTTTTGGATGGCAAAACCTTTACCTCAAATGAAGATGTCAAAAAACCACCTGGACGAGTTTTTTTGCCAGCAAGGACCAAAACTTTTATGAGAGGGGAATTATGTTACTGCCAGAAAGATGGCAAAAGGTGTTGGACCAGAATGGCCAATATATAATTTAATAAAATATTTATTCATTATACGAAAACTGTCTTTCATGTTCCCCAAAAAAAAACGAAATGACTTTCCGAACAACCCAATAATATGCTAACCTCCAAAGACGAGTGCATAAATTTCAAAACTGTCGAACATTTCGTGAGAAATAGTATTTTAAGTGACGCGAGCTTTGAATCTTAGAAACAATATATAAAGAGGATTTCGTATGCTAATGAAACAGTATTTTTCTCGAAAAAAAATAAAAATTCTTTTGATACCAAACAAATTAAAATTCCACCACATTCTTCTGATATGGCCCCAGTGACTTTTTATTAGAGGAATATTAGAGACAATGGCTTGGTAATTGCTGAAACAGTTACCTATTATGAAGCAAAAGACAATTTGTTCTACAAAAGTTATATAGAAAAATGGGAAGATCGCAGCAATTGCTGTATCGCATCGGATATATGTACCTCGCCTGACCGCCTTCTCGATATAAGCATTGCCGACTTTCTATCTGACTTTAAACCGTTTATGTAGGTCAATATATGTATGATATTTTAATGAAATCAGTGAAAAGAATTATAATGAAAGTAATTGGATATATGACATGTGCATAAGGATATATGTGTATATTGTGTGTATGACGTATGATTGTAATCCATTCACGGTTTCGTCGAATAATGAGTGTTGAATTCTTAAGCAACATTTTTTAATTTAAAATTTTGCTATCACCTGAAAGTACTTCCTCTACTTTGATCCTTAGATATTGCGGGATTTTAAAATGTTGGGTTACACTCGAACTTAGCCCTTCCTTACTTGTTTAATATAAAGTTTTGCCAGCGCCTGGAAGTATTTCCCTGCCTTTGAGCCTTGCACATTGTGAGAGTATAAATTGTTCGGTTACACCCGAACTTACCCCTTCCTCAGTTGCCAAAATAATTTTTTGGTGTGATTTTGATGGGTACTTTAGACTTGGGACAGATAAGATATTTTTGGATACTTGGGAATATGATAACTTTTTTGTTTCTAATAATTCTTTTTTATAAGTAATTCCTAAGACTCTATTAGCCCCTAAGCCGCTGTATCAATTTAAGTAAGTTTGTTTTAATAAATAATTCCATCTTTTGCCGTTTTCGTAATGCTTCCCATTTCATGTGCATTATGAATTTACTAGGAAGTACAATATTAGTCAAAATCATCAAAGGCCAACAATATTTTTTAAGAAAAAGAAGCATTAAGTTTCAAGTTTGTAACAAAAGTTTCGTCGTCGTTCGTTGCCTAGATGTAAAGTGAACTAACTGAAAGAGAAAACGAAATCGAAGACAAAGCAAACAGCTCGGTTGAGTAAGATTATTTATAGCATTTGACAAAAGACACTCCCCTCATTGGCATTGCTCACGATAGATGATTAAAAATATTGTGAACCTTGACATTTAGTACTTCAGAAGTAACAGAGATTTAGAATTTGATTCCTAAAGATAAATCTTCTCGTTGACAATGTTGAATGTTTGTAAAGTCCTCATGAAATACTTCCAAAGTAACAAAATTTGTTGGTTAAGCAGTAATAAGCAGAAAGGAGGAAGGATGAGCCGATTATATTACAGAAAACTGTCACAGGAGTGAACGGAAGAAAGTATGCAAATAATTTCAAAACTCCATATCAATAAAGTGTTAATTCAAAGCTAAAGATGTTAAAGAAGAGAAACAAGTTTATAAATTCACAAATTTAATTAACAATGTCATGTCAACACATCTTCACTCAACCGGTTTAAACTAAATTTGAATGTATCAAGTATGTATTTAATTAGATTACAACTGGTTGAAAATAGAATCAGTTGACCGCAACCACGACCACTATTGGTAAACAGTAGAAGGAGTATTAGGGGTACTAATCAGTTTCCGAATCCTCCTTTGTATTAGAACTTAGTACACAAGATCCTTCCAACATCTGAAAATTCGCATAAAACAGTGATTGAAATCAATACATAACTATCAACTATATGGATTTATATTACATTTCTCTTTATGATCACGTTTTTCTGAACAGAAATTCGGTTGCTACCGAAAATAGATAAATTCCTTCATGTGCCACCTTAGCTCCATATTTAAAATATAATCCGGTTGACTCTGCACCATATAAGCCAGTTAATATGCAAGATATCTCAACAATATTTTATTCAATGTAGGTATATATTCTTTCTCCCAGCCCCAATTATGGAATATATTGACTCTTATCAGTCGTGTGAACCTAATGTACTCATTCATGGTTGTAAAATTTTACAGTATTACGACATATTACAGTTATGTTTGCCACATTGGCGTCCTGCAGTAATGTAAATATTATGTTCAGTTTAAGCACTTTCCTATTGCCTCTTAACACATAGCAACTAAAATGAATTGGGACATTTACTGTGTTTATGCCATATCGGTGGAGCTAAGCAAGTTAGCGGTGCAAATGTGATAAATGACAATATTATATTTACAAAACATTTGTAATTTACAACTACGTGTTTATTGGATTGAAATTCATAGCCTTGTTTGGGGTCTTCAAGGAAACATTATTTGCATATAGTTTTTTATATTTTTTTTCTCGTGCTAACGCGGGAGTATTCTAGAAGGCACCAAGCAACTATCTATCATAAATTGCATATGAAATCTTTATCTGAAGGTTTAAACGCCACTTTGCAAATCGAGTTGTTAAGTAAAACGTTGTTTATGCAAATGGGGTAGAATATGAATTGATTTAATTTTTGAATATGGAATTTCAAGGAATGAGGTGGTAGGTATGCATATTATTCATAAATTATGGATAATTTTTTAATAAGTGAAGAGTTTAAAATTTTTGGATTTCGATTAATTAAAATTATTTGGAAATTATTAATTATTTGTAAAATAAACGAAATGGATAAGCGATGTTTAACAGTACATCTCGCAATATTCAATATATCTATAGTATATATATAACATACATCTGGAAGTTTTACACTAACTGCTTAAAACACGATCCCAACCGACAATCCTCGGAATATGAAGTGTTCATGAGACTTTAATTGCTATATCTGAGGTGGTGATTTAGTGCAAGATTATAGATATGAGTTGGTAAAACTTAGAAATTCATGTAAGTATGTATCCTTGTATAAGAAAGATGAGATAGTAGAGATAAAACATTTCTAAATAAGTCAACTTCAATGCCTGTCATAACGATTTTTCGTCAAGTAGTTGACTCACACCACAGTTCGGTTTATTTATTTAAGGTCGTCGTTTTATTTATTTTATTTTATGGAATTTTGTTAAAACCGCACAAGAATATATATATGTTTTCCTATATTGTTGAAGCTTATTTAGCTAGCTCAGTTATTTTGCATAAATTAAGTTATATCTTTGGTGTAACTTAGCAATCATTAATATTTGATTCGACAACTAAAATTCCTATGGAGATGATCTCACATCACAAAATCCCCAGAAAACCCACATACTTGGATAGATAGTTTAAATGTTAGGGCAGTCATAACTCACCTGTTTTATACACTAATAACTAAATATTCCATTAAGCCGTATAACATCACATCACTACACACATGCACATATAAATATCAAACTTATTTGCTTGACAAGCTATGCTTTCCTATTTTAAAATCTACTTAATTCCATACTTATTATCCCGATTTAATCCTGGTAATTCTGCAAGCAAACATTTGCATATGAGCTGGTTATGCTTTTAATAAGTCAGCATTACACTCGTCTATATTTCTCAAAGACAATTAACGACCGCGGGAAACTTCTTAACTTCGCCTGAAATTTGCAACCAAGCGAGTATAATTTTAATTACCGTTTATGAAAGAACGTAAATGCGTTAAAAAAGTGCTTGCAATTTAAGTGCTTTTTAAACGCTTTTGGCATTTTCGATTGTAAGAAAAGATATGCGAAATTCTTCATTTAGCTTTGAGGAGAGTTAAATTTCGAAAACCATAACAGGAAGATGAACAATGCCTCAATGTAGGCGGAAACTTAATTTAGAAAAATAATACCTTAAGGTGCTTATTTATGGATTTCGAGATTTTCGTTGCGTGGTGTCGGGACGCACCAACATGCTGAAACCACAAAAGTATATGCCTTCAATCTTTTGGTTATAGTTACCGTTTTCGATTTCGTTTCCAGCAGTATTTTCTCTCAAACCCATATCGAGCTGTTACTTTCTAACATAATGTGATGTCAACCCCTTACAATTTGAATGTAGACCCATGAAAGGCACCCATGTATTATAAGCAGCGGTTTGAGAGCTACCATAGCGTTGTTGTTGCAAATGTCAATCCGTATAAGCAGATGAATAGCGTGCTAAATTAGTTAATTAAAGTTAAACTGGGATATGTGCAGGTAGGAAATAATTTAGTGCTAATAAATTTGTATTTGAAGCTAAAAACAGCAATGTAGGGTGGGCCGGCGAAGTGAGTGAGTTGTGTGTGGGAATGGTTTTCTAATTTGCATCTCATTAAAATATAAGAGTTATATGGGCGTACGGTAAGTTGCGTACTTTAGCAAAAGGGTAAACTATTAGATTTTCTAAAAACAGGAACAAAATTCATGTGTTCCACTATAGCAAGAGATCTAAACCATTAAGACGATTTCAGCGCACAGTCTTACAAATTTCATCAAAATTAATTAATTGAATGATATATTTGGAACAGATGGCGTCCATTCTTAATTATTATTTTCTTGCTAACAATCTATAAGTTTTGTTAACTTTTTATATTTAATTTTATTAAATTAATTTTTAATTAAACTAAAATTTTAAACTATTTAAATTTGATGTACATGTTTCACCTATTCATTTATAATATAAATGTCATTGGATTAAAAACTTTTAACTTGTTGCAAAAAATATGTACAAATGAATCCAAGGATATCCTTAAACATTTTCACTTTGATATCTAGCTTGAAATCATTTGTCTAACTTAATTTAACAATTTTATAGAATTCAACTTATTAACAGTTGGAAACTTTTTTTAAACCAAATTTTTAACTGTAAATTTTCTTAAACATATTAAGTTTGATACCCATAATGAATTGAATGAAAAGAATATAGTTTCTTCTACAAGTTTTCTTAACCATGTCATTTTGTTCTTATTTTTTTCATCATAAAATTTTTTTCGACTTAGTTTCCAAACAAGTGGCATCTTTTCATATTTCGGAAGAAGGCGGAAGAGCAACAAAATTCTAAATTTTTAATTCGTATTACTTCTAAAAATATGAAAAAGTTACGAAATTACTAAAAAATTGTATTTTGCTTTTAAGTAGCCGCTATTTAGCGAAACATTTTTGTTCAGTTTCTATGCTTTTGATGAAAGGTGTAAATCTCTGAAAATAAATATTTTTTTTTCAATATTTTTTTGTAAGTTCTGGAAATATTAAAAAATAACTGATAAAAAGTCGATAGTAAAAATTTTCTTTGGTATTTTTTTATCGGGTTTCAAAAAATGCTTGAAATTCAGGCCTCTGGACCCCTAAGCGGATTTATTATAAGACAATTCAATCACTCATAAAAACATAACCTAACTTTCACAGGTGCTTAAATATTTGGCATAGTGGCTTAAAAAACATAAATTTTTTGTATTTACTAGCCGATTTAATCAATCCCCAAAAGTTGCCACTGCATAATAAACAAGAAATGAAATTAAATGCGATCAGATAATAAAGGTTTTTGCCATTCTTCCATTCTCGCCAACAATTAAAATAGTCAATAGCAACTACAAAGGAGCACTTAGTTTACCTGAAGTATACTCATTGGTCACCTTCCTCCCACCTTAGGAGAAATTTATATGGAATACTTTGTCAAATAGATTGATGAGAATGACAAAATAACGTCGGAGAGAAAAAAATAAAGAAAAGCAAAACAAATATTGTAGAGAAAGTCAGAATGTTAGCTGCTAACCATAAAGAGAAATTAACATAAATTGCCACCCATTTTGTTTATACAAAAAGTAAAATGCAACCACAAAAGGAAAAAAACAACCAAAATAAACTAAACGCCAAGGATAGGATTAGAATTGTACTAGTAGAAATAGTAGAAATAATATACAAATAATGCTTTCAGAGCGACCCAACGATATAATATAAACTAAACGATAAAAATCCAGTTTTACCGTTCCTAAAGATATTTCGAAATAATTCGGTATGTGTCATACCTTAGATAATATTGAAATACATAAAATGTTCTTTTTTAGTTAATACAAATTTATTAGTATCCAAAGTATTATACAAAGGTAAAGAGTAAGAAAGAGTTAAGACCGGAAGCAGCTGAACATTATATAATCTCGCAGAATACATACACACTAACTTCGACCATTTTTAGATGATAGTTGCCACATATTGTAGGCAATATTGGTATAAAGTGTTATTTCGATATATTTTTGTGAAAACGATGATAAAAACGATTGTAACGGAATTTAAAATGGTATCATTGGAGTTGGGAATTGCTGTAGTCCGATTTCCCTTCTGCAACATATCCTAGTCAGCGTAGGAAGACTTTAAACTTTTAGAAGTCAACATTATTTTTTAAAAATGCTATATTCATCATTGTCAATGGTTAAAGGTCCAATTTCATAATGTGTCAGGAATTATTTCGTTTTGCCCTTCCTCAATACCAGACTAAGAGCGTTTAATTTTTAATCCAAAGTCAGAAGAGAGAAGCTAATGGCGCGGCTACCATTTAGTTATATGACAGTATCTATGTTATCCGTTTTCGATTGCAGTTGTACGTACTTATTTTGCGCAGCATTTCAGCATAAAGGAAACTTCGTAAATATCAAGCCAGTTGTATACGTTTCGGGTCGAAAATAACACCGATACATTCAATCAATCGTTTCACGAAAAGCCTTATTGTGTTAGATTTGTAGCTGCGTTTTTCGGAATCATAATAGCTATATAACATTGCGCCATTTTTCATTCAGGAGCAAACATGTTTTGGTTCCAGCGCAGTTGAGCAGCTTCATTCCACTGCCAAAAATTTCGTAGCGAAAATTTAATATTTCACCAATCATTCTTTCTTTGCCTACCCGGCTTGGTCATTGGACGGCGGTCATGGAAATGGACGCGTCCATCGCATTTCCATTGTACTGAAGATGTCAGCTTTCACGAGTTCATCTCACTTTTACGAGTTCATCAAACTTACGGACAGAGAGTCATTTACCATTTGAAAATCCGACATATCAGGTGTACACTCCTAAATCATATTCATTAGTTTGTCTGCGGAGTTAGAGTTTATAGTATAAAATTTTATAAATAACTTTCAGATTTTCCTTTTCCGAATTTCAACCGTTATGATCTCTGGCATTTCGTCTAAGTAACACTTTTTCAGAGCGAATTTGCGTTATAGTATCGGTCTTCGGGTAGTCCAAAAATTCAACGCAAACTAAAGTACTTAATTCTTTTGGGAAGAATTTGAGAGCTCCAACTCAGAGTTAATGGTGAAATTAGTAGTACTATTTTCGAGAGTTAAAATAATTTAAGCACACTTTAAATCTAAATGGTTTAATTCGTTTTCGTTTAAAAATTACTCTTATGTTTTAAATTTAGCAATGAAACCAAAACATCGCAAACAATTGACTTGAAGGACGTCAACGAGTTGGAGCGCAGTAAAAGCATTTCAAAAGGATCAATATTTTTACCTTCTAACCAGTTTTGTTTTCAGCACCGTACACTTGTGTTCATAATAAAAGCAGTGCGAGTTGGAATTTTTTGTAATACTGTTTTATTTTCAAAAGCAATTTCGCTCGATTATTAATTCAGATTTTATCAAAGTAACCATTTACATAGACACATTTCACACTAGTTAACCTTTTTGTATTAATAATAATAACAATGCTTTTTTCACTTTTTTTTTTGAGTCAAAATTAATATATTAATAAGGATTAAAGTGATCATTACACCAAAAAAATGATATATAATACAACACCTTCACAATGATAAGAATGCATGTAAGGAAATACAAACAAAAAGAATTAGCTGTTCTTCGAAAATGGTGTAAAGTCCTCTAAAATTGAGAAATAAACATGTGGCGAAAAATTTTCCTCATTTCTATATGTGGATTGCTATTATTACGAACACAACTACATGTCAGCATATTCTTAAAATTTTTTTGACATTTGATGCTTTAAGTCGGTGACTTACACGTACCATTACCCAATCCATCATGCATTCCTTTATGAATTCTCTGAATATTAAAAATTGTTCAAACTTTTCTTTTGTTGTTTTACAATCCTTTGTGTACACATATGCAGTGACACACATGTGTGACAGAGAAAAAGTTTACGTCAAACTGCGATACGAGAGTTAAAAATATTTCCAGAGCACTTCAAACAAAACACGAATAAAAAACTTATATATGTGAACTTGAAAGTTGCATTTTAGGCAGTGAGGTATATTTCGCTAATTTAATTGCCTTCATTCGTACCTTAAGTACATGTGTTATTACGCATTAGTAGCTTGATTACAAAAGTTAATTTAATGAATTAGTGTAATTGCATAGTGCGTAAATATTCAGTTGTAGACACACGTTAACATTTATGCTGAAAAGTCTTTCGCCGGAACGAGAGGCCACAATAAGGGAACTCTATCCTTGTCTTAGAATGCTAACCTGAACTAGAAATGTTCCATCCAATTCAATCGTTCACAAGTTATTGGTCTCAAATTGACGCTACCTCTGCCATTTTTATTTTATTTAATGGAAAAAAGTGAATTTCGTGTCTCTATAAAACATTGTTTCCTGACTGCATACTCAGCGATCAAGTACTGGTTTGCTGAATTTCGTTGTAACCGTGCCAGCACAAATGATGCACCATTGAAAGGAATGTTTAGATAATATCATCCTAAATTTTTTCTAATTAAATTTTTACCATGAGAACTGTGTTTTTATTTAGCTTGTGATACGACCGATAAATTGAAGTAATTACAATGTGAACTAATCCCCCACCCACCATATTCGCTAAACTCACACAGTGGCTTGCTAGAAAAAGAGGAGGTTAATATGGAAACAAACGCCTATTTTGGAGGGTCTTGAAGCTTCACAATATGCAGGTGGTACTGAATGTTGGAGGGCGGTTTTAATAAATACATTACTTTCGATAGGGACTAAGTCGAAGAATAAAGCCATATTTTCACTCAAAAGAATATTCTTTCATTGTTAGGCCAAAAGCCATAAGACCATTCAGTTAGCCTAGGCAGGCTGGAAAGGAAGCTACTGCTGACGAAAACCTTAAAAAGCCTCAAAATTAGCTTGGTAACCAATATACCATACCAAAGAAACGTATTGAATATATTGTCTATGAATACTTGGGTTGCGAAAGCTTTCCCCAAAGTGGGTGGAGTCACAAACAACCAAAAATAAAAATGAATTCATGATTCAATCGTAATAAATCAGAATTCTTGAGTCTGAGTAGGACAATGGATGGAACATAGCTCCATCATTTCCCTCTGGAGTCGAACCGATAGTCATCAGAGAGAACTACACGCTCTGAACCGAATCCAGCTTCTTCCAGAAAAAAGCTGTTTAATTAAGGTAATGCCCCGTATTTCAAATCACTGAAAGCGATTGCAAAGATGCATAAATTGAGTTTCGAATTGCTTCCGCTTTCATCATATTCGCCCTATCTGGCCCACAGGCACTGCCCTTGTTCTCAGTTCTCAAGAAAATATTCACTAGAAATAAATGCAACGACCTTGAAGGGATAATCGCCAACCCTGGCGCCTATTTTGAAGCAAAAGCAATTCGGGTCATAAAAATGGTATCGAAAATCTACCATTATAATTGATGTCTCGCCCTCGAATCGAATTTACGATTTGTTTTTCTGTTAAAATGATAAGAACTTTTCCCGCAGTTTAGTATATGTACATATATGTTGCAGCATTCAGGTTCTTTCATGCGAGATTAAAAAGAAAATCGCTAGGTAAGAGTATTAAAGCGCCTCCAAATGTCTGATGGACTTTTATAAAAAACACTTTATTGGTTCATATCTTACAGCTTACTGGTTTACAGTAAAATATTAAACTATTAAATATGTAATATGATATATATAAGTAGATATGTAATATGAAAAGTGTAATGGTTAAGATCACTGAATGAAAGTTGTTTTCAGCGTCGCTGAGCTTTACGAAATTTTCAAACCATTTTTCATCATTTCCTTCCCTCCATTACATTCACTTCGTAAGACGACTCTGCACACACCAATCTTTCAAAGTAATTGTACATTGTAAATGAATAAATAAAAGAAAGCAGCAACAGCAAATGCACAAATTGATGGCTGTGGTGGTTAGCTTAGGATTTGTCACAAAAATTGCAGTCACGTTCCGTACCAATAACAACAACAACCAGTCATACTATTTAAGCATTGGCAGTACATAACAGTTACTCACCCCCTCATTGCACAAGCTTAAAAAACTAGATACAGAGACATGCCCTTCCTCGTCGAGGGAGGTTGGCCAACGTCGGTTGTGTTGCAAAATGCTCCTGCGAACTGTGAATTTCCATTTCTTCGTCTAATGTCATCATTTGCACTGTTGTGCAGCCCATTAAGTGCGTCATTTAACTGCAATATTTACATCTACTCCTTTTTGTTGCATTACCGACGTAATTACTTGTATTCACAAATACAAAAGTGCACCTACATTTGCACATATTTGCTTACCGACTTGCCTGTGTTAATATTTGAATTGGAAAAGTCGTTTTTCTTTAACATAAAGGCAAATGAGCTCCTTCGGGGAAGGGCGAATGCAGCTTGACAATGTGAATTATTTGGAGTTTCTAAGTGAAACAATTAAATGGTTGAAGCTTGATAAATAGAGCAGACAGTGCTGCCAACTTTGCATATTTATTTCAAGGTTTTAAAAAATACGCTGGTATTGCACGGGTGCTGGAGAAATTTGGAAAACTTGTCAGAAAAAAAGTCAGCTTGCAGCGTTGTTTAACTAATTTCGCTTTAATTATTAATACTACAAGTACGCTGTAAGCCTGGTGAATCTAAATGAAAGAAAGGTATTTAACATACTCCTGAACTTGGATAATTTAAAGCTCTGATGAGCAAATTTATTCAGTCAGACAATTTGTTTTGTGAGAGTATGCTCGCGGAGGGAGTTGCTGATTTGCCCTTCTCGGGCGTTTATTAGTGCCGTACTTGTTCATTTCGGGTGCATTTGAGACCAGCACTAATGTGCTATCATTATTTATGTACGAAAATACCAAACTCTAATTCTGATGGAACAATTCTGATGCAATGAAGTACATTTTATACTTCATAATCTACGGTACGATTCTTCTCGGTATTTAAAAAATTATTATAGTCAATGATCATGGTTTCTTAGAATGTTTTTTTCATTTTAAACTAAGCAAATAAAGCTTCCTATATTTGTCCTTAAATTTAACCGGCTCTAAAGCTAAATTATTGCTTTTACTGATTTGTTCTTCCAGCTTCGGTGCGTCAAATAAAAGTAAGGTTGTTATAAGTAGTTATATCACTATGTACTCTAATTCTAACCATTGCACGAGATATGGTAAGCAAACAGAGGAGTCTTTCTTCACAGCAGGAAAGAATACTTCAGTGGACCCACTAAGGCCTGACCATTTCTTTAAAAGAAAATCGAAAATGATTGATCAAGCTTATTTAAATTGACTTTGGATGAGAAACTGTACTGTATTTGTGTACTCGAAAATTTCTTCCGGAAATGAGTTTCATTTATGTCCAGTTATTGGTATCCTTACAGAAACTGTTAAAATTAGGAGACTTTTCATGTATTTTCATTAATGCACTATTTGAGAAAATGATCTGAACAGTGGAAAAGATTTTTTAGTACACAGTTTAAAGTTATTTATATGGTATTTAAGATGAACCATTATAAACTTATAAATTACGAGTTAGCGATTCGAGGAAGGTATTTTGAGTGTGGGGGAATCATCCATTGTCCCACTCCCTCAGTGTTATTCGAAAAAAGTGCTATAACTCAGCCACCTTCTAAGCTGTAAAATTCGAATTTGGACCAGGGGTTCACGAAGTGGAAACAGATGTAGAGTTTAACTTTTTTTCAAATAAACTTGACACCGCTACACCAGCGGTGGGAGCACAGCATTTCACCATGTCATACTATAGTATGGAAGTGGTCGAAATCGGGTTATAACCATGCCCTCCCAACGTAAAACGACAGAAATTTTACCTGTAGGAATAATTCAAAAGTCCAATTTTTAGATAAACTTTCATACCTAACTGCACGACTATTTATAAAGTGCTAATTTCTATGACATCAGTGGACCAACACATGTCTCTTGTATGTAATACACGAGGTGAAGTTTTTTAGTGTGTTAGGAGGTTTTAGGAAAGTGGAAACTATTTATTTGTCAAAGTGAATATCGACGTGAATAAGAAAACACTGATGTTAAGCAGAGGTTTGGTATATGGTCCGAACCAACACATCTTAATGTGAAAAGTAGCACATATGTACTTGAAGTGGCGCATTTTGGAGTGGTTAACGATCCTCATGTAGTACTTTTGTTTATGCATTTGTGAAGTACTCGCCTTTTGTGCAGAGTATCGGAAAAATATTGTCGCTGTCGAAGTGGGCTTTCTGGTCATATTAGCTTCAAGGTGGTTTATAACAAGTTGTTTCATTACGCGGTCAGTTTCCGTTTGCGAAGGACGATTTTCCGAAAGACGAGGAGCACCAAGTTGCTAGTGCAACAACCGGCAACACGCATTGTGTTCTTGTTCGTAACAGTTAGTTGTTACATAATTTAGCATTCCTTATCATTTTGAAATTCTTTGAATGGTTGAAATTGTACTCGTTTTCAATTCACTATTTACAATATGTTCGCAAATTTTAATTTTATCATCTATTTTTGATATGTAATAGGCAAATATGAATATAAATATGCATAATGTAATAGAAATATTTTAGAAAAGTGTGAATAATAATACAAATTAGCTAATGAAAAATATATTTGTGTGCCGCTTAAATGAAGCATACAGGAATTTGAGAATACGATGTGAAAGAGAATGTAGAAAATTGTCCGACAGAAGTTGTGGGAGTAGAGTCGCCAGTGTGAATACAATGGGCAACATCAAAAGAGAAAATCTCAATAATGAGCATCAAAAATTTCCGTGCATAAACCCAGCCTTACCTAAAATATTCATGTTCAAATATTCTCACATGTATAGTCACTTATAATGTTAATTAATTTTTGTTGTTCTAAGTATACAAATTGTAATTTTTTATCTTTCCAAGTCGCCAAATTTACATAAGCACTAAGCACTTAATTGTCTTAAGACCTTCACCCTCACTTTCTTTGTTTACTTTAAAAAACAAATTGTTTTAACCGAAACGTAAACATGTCAATGACCATAAACTCGTCTGCTGGGGTTTGTAGGCATCATCAGCTATATTTCTTCTTCTACGCACACAATATAAAGTATGGGCAAAGCATTACGGCTACTTGAAGATGCTGCGGCACCAAATGCCTCTGACCCTCCTTTAATTGAGTTGTACAAGACTGGCTGTTGTTGCTTATTATTGTTATTGTATTCTTATTTTGTGGCCTCCTGGTTGTGAAATACGAGGCTACCCAACCAACAAGCAGGAATTTTGGCGCGCTTTTCACAAAATATTGTATTTGTTTATCCGCGTAATGCGCATGTGCCCCACATATACACACATGCTTGATTCTAGCGCGTTGGAAAAGTTCACTGTTGCACACTTTTAACTGTTAACGGTGAAGTGAATTTCTTTATTGCGCACGAGGGATGCTAGCAACAGAACTGTTACCGACAGCCCCGCTAGGCAAACAGAGCAGCACAAATCTTGGCGAATGTTTGGAACAGTTCGGTTGAAGCGCTGCATTGGATCGGTTGTGGTTAGCGCGCAGCATAGTCCACCAATTTCAGATAGTTACTCGTATATCGTCAAAGACAAATAAAGGAGCCAAGAACAAATTTTAAAATTCTTTCAAAGGCCTGTGTCCATATGTTTACTCGTGTACACCCACAAAAACGCCGTTCGATTGTCGTTAAGTGAATGTGAAGTGTGAAATGTGCTGATTTGTGCAGTTAGATTTAATATTTCGGTTGATGAAATGTATGTTAGCTGAAGCATATGTGTCGAAAGGTGTTAAAGCTGATTCGAAACGACAGCCGGAAACGGATGTTCGAATCAATGCGTTGAAAAGACGCCTGCCATAAGCGGCTGAGAAGCTGTAAGGTGAAAGTGGAAATCCCAATTTCCATTCGTTAAAATCTTAAGTGAAAGTACAAGTAATCCGTTAGCGAGACGAAAGCAGTTACCAGGCCGTAAACTTCTACGTTGGCTCGCATCGCGTTGGCCGTCGACTACTCGGTCAGCGGGTCAGTCGGTGGTCATCAATGCAGCTGGTGCTACCTTTATATAATTTTTGTGTGTTCTCTTAAGTGCATAATCGTCAATAACAATTACAACCAGCGACCTCGGTCCACACTTTCCACTTGGACTCCGCAACGCGTGAGAAAGCACGCAAGCACAGTCGCCGCCAGTCCGGTAAGTCAAATTGTGTTATGTGCTTCTATTTGTGTTTGTTCAGTGCACTTAAATCCTGCCATCAGGCAACCCTTGCCAAGTGCTCAGCAATCTTGTCTTGCTTTGCGGCCTGCGTTGGCATGTTGGCAATGAGCACCTCCTCAACTGTGTTCAACATTTCATAAGACAGCGAACAGCAGGTGCCAGCGTCTTTACCACTTGTTTCTCTGTTGCAAGTGGGTTTTGTGTTGGCGTTTGTCTGCCTCTTTATTAGTGTATTCGAGCGTTGGCTGGTGCTGGCCAGAACTGTGCGAAGATTGTGCTTGTGATCATAATTAAATGTGAGCAGCACATTTGCTGTCAAAGGCACTGCTCACAAAGTAAGTGCTACTAAGGCGAGAATCTGCAGTGTAGTCTCGTAATTAACGAACTCAACAAATTCATTCTTGTGTTATGAATACTTGGCTCTATATATTTATGTGTGTGAGGGGCTAAAGGTATAATATAATAACCATCAATGCTGGCGATGAGAAATAATTATGGGCAAGATTAAGAAAGATGAGATTGTTGGTTTTATGTTTTCTGGGTTTATTTTATCGGAGCTTTCGGGCTACAAAATTTATATAAAACTTAATAGAAATTACTAAATAAGGCGATGTGGTTTTGTATTGTATTTGCGTATTTTACTTTGCATTAAATTAATTAAAGCTTTATAGGATCAAAATTTGGGATTGATAAATTATTAAAGGAATAATTTAATTTACATAAGAATATTTTTATGAATTTAAAAGGTTTTTGCTTCATAAAAGTCAGCATACTTCTCAAAATGTTGTACACCACATATCCTACATCCACACTATAAAGATATCCTTCAACATCGTTAAAGCTTTGCTAATTTTTTTGACAACGTTGATAATTATGTTATGTATATTATAAAATAACTATTGAATATTGAATACAGATATTTATATAAAAGTGTTTTATTTTATGGAGCTTAAGATATAAAAATTAAAAATGAGTTAAATATTCTACTATGTACTTTCATTGATGCAAATATTTTATTGCGAGAATAACTTGTACTACTAGATTATTAAAAAATATTCACTTTTTCTACATGAATCAGTTATTTACAAGAGCTCGCCGCCCTAGCCCCATTTATTGTATATACATAAAGCTAGCATTTCAGAAACAAGCCAAGGTCTCTCAATGATGCTAAAAATTTGTTAAATTGCTTGAATATTTTGACTGACAACGAAGTTTAGCAGCCTTCTCTAAAGATTCGGCTGAGCTCGAACTTATTTACTTACTATTTACTTATTTATTTATTTACTATTTACTTATTTACTCTTATTTACTAATTCTATGTATTCTTGAAAGATCAAGCATGTAGGATATTTAGAACCATCTTGCTTTGGCATCCATATCTAAATGATCTTCACCGAAACAACAATTCCTTTTTAAGCTTCTCCTAAGATTTTCTAGTTAAGCGGTCGATAAAGAGTTACAAAGAGTTTCACATTAAAATCTAAAATTACTGTGATATTTAATATTTTTAATTGACTAAAAGACAATGTCTACGTCCCTTCACTAGGCTTACATGTGACTAAACTATAATAAACTAGCATAGAAAAAGTTGTGGTAACAATTGCATCTACATGTTTTTTGAATTGTAGTGTCAAATATAAAATATCAGAATATAGATTTTAGTAAACAATTAAGTGTAAAAAATGAAACAGACCAAGCGTCGATGCTAATACTAGTTTTGTTTGTAACACTAGTATATGCTATTTCAACCAAAGAGGAAGACGTACATTAATGATTTCTTCTGATGAAACGCTTTAAAGAAATGGGCATTATTGTATTAAATCGACTTGATATTTAGTAGATTTAGTAGTTTAGATGATAGTAAAGATTTGATGATGCAATGGAAGAAATTTATGTTGAATTGCCTATTGAAATATCTGGTATATTAAAAAAAATCATATCATCATAATCATGATTGATCTGGTTATCAGTTAACAAGAGTACCATTTACATTTCTTGCTAATTCTCCTAATGTATTGCAATTACCAAAAAATCCACAATGGGCATTTGTTTTAATGTTTTTTTCGGCTTGGAGATATAAGTGAAGTGACTAAAAAACCAAAATATAAATTCAACTGAGTCGCAGCGTTCGTTTGCAGCTGGGCTTATGGTCATCTTCACCCAATATATATTGCAAATTAAGTAATTTTGTAAAAGTTAGCGGAAGACATAGATATTATTATATATGGTACATATGGACGATGAGGAGATACAAACCGATTTAATTTTTGAAAGAAAGCAGTTTGGTATTGAAAAAACAATAAGTTCACTTAACTCTCAATTAGAAACTAAAACATTGCTACATACATAAGTGACGTGGGTGGGGTTTTAATCAGGATGGAAACCATGTTAATAAAGTATCATAGGATTAGCCTGCATCATGTCCACTTAACATTTGAACCAATCTGATTTTAATTTTTATATATTATACTAAGGTATATTTTATAGTTATAGTGTTATTGTGCCTTATTTTTAGTAGATTTAATGAATTGTATTAAATGGGAGGAAGACATGTTCATTGCTGTGTTTGCTCATTTTGGCAACGTAGTTCAAGGTTTTGATATGAGATGCATATACTATGGCAGTTGAAGTACTTGATGGAACATATATTTGACTTCACATGATAATCATCCTGAGTTATTTTCCTATTCCCCCTGTTGTAGCTAGGAAAAAGAAGATAGATGGAATAAGCGAAAGCGAATTTTACTAGCCTATAGAAGAGTTAGTAATAGGTGGGTGAATCGATAAATCGACCTTAAATCAGTTAAAACTTCTGCTCCTTTTCTGGCTGGCCAAACGCCTTTGTGTTTCTATCATGCATGTTGAACACAATAAATCACTATTTGGCGAGCGCGATTATCCAATTTGGCATTCAATTTTGTAAAATTGAATTACACTCAAAATCTCATCACAATTAAATTTTAAAATTATTCTAATTTTTATGCGCACAAAGAGTCGTTTGTGTGTGATTTTGACGTCATCAATGATCCACCCCAACACCGAATGTGTTGAGGAGATTATTTTCAGACACCAAATCGATATAGAAACCGATACGCCAAACGCATGCCGAAATAACAAAAACACAAATGCCGCATCGGATGCACCCTCGAGCGATTGTTGCTGAAAACAAAACCACCGTTAGCCGCTTTCCTGTCATCAGCTATGCCTTGCAGTTTGCCGCACACGCACTTTGTATCCCCATGAATATTCCAAACGTACGTATGAATGTACATATGTATGTGGGTGCCTACAATTGTATCCATCCAAATTGTGAAAATGAAATACAACGGAATTTGGCATTTTGTGAGCAATAACAATGAGCTGTAGACTTTGAGGCGTTGGGTTGCATGCAACTGTTTGCATTGAATTTCTCGGCACACGTAATAGTGTTTACAGTGACTCTAACAATTGAAAATTTATATACTTTCGCAACTTGAGACGAATTGATTTCAGAATATCTGTCTGTCTGTCTGTCCGTCCGTCTGTCCATGTAAGCGATAACTTAATACTTAAGTAAAAATTGAGATATTTGAAAAAATTTGTAGACGTGAGCCTTGACACTCTGAAGAGGTTGGTATTACAGATGAGCTAAATCGGATCACCCCCACATAAAGCCGTTATTGAGAGGCAGTTTAAAAATTGATAATCAGTGATATCAACTTTATAGGTGAAATCTCATATTCCAGCGATTCATTAAAATTTTTTGCCGCTACACCTCTTTGTGAGCTTTGGCCTGTTGCACGTCTGACACATTGGCCAACTTCATTTTGGCCATTTGCGATTTGTCTCCATTTTATTATACCAAGCTTTTTCAAGTCTTCTTCCAGTTCGTCGATCCATCTTGATCTTGGTCTTCTTCTTGGCTTAGTGTTGAACGCTTTGGCGCCCTCTTAGCGTATACGCTGCCTTTTATCGCTGCCCTTCATGAAACGTATGGTATTTTCGTCTTTCATAAATTGGTTTAGCTCATTGTTTCACCTTATACGCCAGTTGTCGTTACCTTTGACAGCTCCAAGGAATTGGAAAATTCTTGAAAAATTTCCTTTACCTTTTTTGTCGGCGTCCATGATTCTGCTCCGTTGCGTAAAACTGGTCGAATGATGGGTTTGTACAGAGCCAGTTTACATTGTTTTTTGGGGAGTTTTGATTTGATAAGTGTGATAAGTGGCGCATACGACCTAGTCTCAGCTTGTACTGTCTCTTCGAATTTGCGAATATTTAAGTAGTTCTATTTAATACGTGTCCAGTTCTTCTGTCACTTACTTCATGAATACTACAGCACAGCATTAAGTTAAAGATTGTGGATGATACCGTATCTCCTTGCCTTGTTCCAGATTTAATTCTGAAGAATTGGAACTTACTGTCCTGTATCATCACCGTTTGGCGTAAAGGCATTATTATTATACTAATACATTTTTCAGACCTTTTAGGTTTTCGAAGTATTGCGGAGATAGTCATCCTATTAATGCTATCGAATGATTGTTTAAAAACGATTTACGATGTTGTACTTCAGACATTTCTTCGTAGATTGCTTGTGGGAGAAGAATTGATGTATTGTTGACCTGCCGGGTCAAAAACTAAATTCTACTAAATTAAATTCTATTCTAAACTCTATGAGTCTTTTGTTCACAATTCTCGCAAATACTTTGTAGGTCGTGTTGAAAAAGGAAAGTTCGCGATAATTTTTGCAGTTTGCTTTATCGCCTCCTTCGAAAATGTGGATGATGATTGCTGTCTTCCAGTCATCTGGCAACAATTTATTGTTCTAGATCAATGTTGCCAGGTAATGAATTCTTTCAGTAAACCATCTACTATGAGTTCAGTTGTTATATTGTCCTCTTTGGGTGACTTGCAGTTTTTCATTTGGTCGATCGCACCTAATATATCTTGTATTGATGGTTGTTGCTCATTGGGATAGTCAAGCACTATGCTCTTCAAATGCATTATGCTCGAATCCGTATGGTCTTCAAAATTTCGTGCATTCAACAGCTATCCTCTGCTGAACTGTAATTACTTCGACATTTTTGCTCTTGCATATATCTACTTGGTTGAAACCCTCATTTTTCTGTCTTAATTTTGCTAAAGAATTTGCGGGCCTGTTTGACGGTGAACTCTGTGCACAAATTTTCTAGTTCTTTCTTCATGACTTCCCTCTTCTTTTTTTGGCACGCTTTGTGCGTTCCATGTATATTTTTCAGCGGTTCCAGTTTTCGTACTAAGCCTGCTCTTTTTTGCTTAATTTTTAAAATATATCATTCTTTGGCATTCCTTATCGAATCATTCCGAGTTTTTGTTTATAGCTTCACTATAGATCTAGTTTTTTGAAACCTTCCTCTCTTCTTCTATGCTGTCGGATATCTTTTGCTGTTTTAACTCTTCATCAATTTTGTGTTAAGCACACATGGTTAATTTGATTCACTTCATTTCTTCCGGGTAGGTTTCAGGTCCCTTTATATATTTTTTGTAAAGAAACACAGCACAATGCAGGTTGTTGTGGGGTTCGCGTAATTGCAGATGCGTCTGCCATTGTCGGATGTTTTTATGAAGTGAGTATTTACCAGCAACATTTCTTTTGCAACTTTAAGTAAGCATGCAACTTTGGCGCTAAAGTATCCGTAGATGATAGTTGTGTCATATGTACATATTTTGTTGTGTTCCAGGGATTGCTGAAGTAAATTTGGTACGTAACATTTCCTTGACATCCTTACGTTATAGCTGGAAAATGGGCAAAATCGGACTATAACCAGGCCTGCTTCCCATTTGACACTATTAAACTACATCAGATTCTTTCATTTTACAAAAAGTACATCGAACATCAATAAAGATATTAAATTAGAACTTAGCATAAATAGTGTCTTCAATATGTAGTAACTCTCATCTAGAAATGGTAAGAATCGTACCCCAAAAAACATAATATGAGGCAATGTGCTGAGGTTATACAGAATTAGTCGGATAATTTCCAAGACATTTTAATGAAATTAATCATATTTTCTTGATAATAATGCGGTCTGTTAATAAAAATTAATAAAATTTGTTCATACCTTCCCGTAACCCCCATATACCCAATATAATGCAATTCGTCGTAACTGTATTTTTATATACATATGTATATATTTTGGAACCATATTGCATACATACTATATAGAATCACTGAAAATTTGTTTAAACTTATGTCCATTCGGTCCCTTGTGATTGAAGTCATGGGCTATGCCTAATTGTGTGAGTAGAAGTAAAATAAATGCATACAATTACATGTAACTACATAAAGTCTATATATTTATAAGGTTATATTTATGCAAAAATAAGTTTGTTGTTTTCAGGCTCTATTGATTTTTATGCTTTTCATTGGCAGCATGTCAACGCAAAATTTTTGGTGTACGCCAAAGCAGCATTCATTTGAGTTGCGACCTTCATCTGCCAAAGCAAAGTAAAGCGTTGAAGTCAATATTTATATTTAATTTGAATTAAATTGTTCCAATTCATTTATTCTAAATGGCCTGCTACAATGTCAGCTTGTATTCAATTACACAGTGTTTTGAGTTTGTGAGAAATATATACAAAATATTGAGCGTTTAATATGTTGTAAATAATCCATTTCGACGAATTCTTTATGCCGCAAGAAATGACTAGTTTCATGTGAAATTATTTTGCTATTTATTTGTACTTTATTAATATGTGAGTTTGTGTCATTCATTTTAAATAGTTTCTTTCTCGTATGTCTGTTTTTCCCAAAAGCACGGAATTGGGAAAATATGGAATTTATTTATAGAAAATCATTAGCGAATACAAAGGGCGGTTTTGAACTTGAACATATGCAATCACGTGCCTTTCGCATATTAGTACTGTATTTCCAGTTTCCATCCGAAGTTTTCTTCACTTCGGAGACTAAAAACTTATTTGCGAAACAGAAACTACTGAAAAAGTATTGCTCGGTTTCGTGCTTTTCATCGTGTTATAGAGTTCAATATGGCTTTAACGAGTTCAAATGGCTTTAACGCCATTCACTCGAGACCACTTTTTGGCATATTTAATTCCCATCATTACTTTGTTGCAAAAACTCGTAAAGGACTATGTTCCATTTGGCATACAACAACCTTACTTGATTTAATCAGTGGTCAGCATGAGAGGAACTGTGACGTAGGTGACCACGAAAATAAACCAATCCAGTGAGCACTCTGTAAACTAAAAATTCGGGTATTCTTTCATATTTTTGTTAAGGAAACATTTTCTTGCTCCCCTATGTCGTTTACTTATATTACTATTAAAATAAATATTTTTTGCATTAAAAGCTTGCACCCTAATATCTTTCAATGACCTACAATACGAAACGAAATTCATGTCTTCAAAAACATTCATAATCATAACAGCCAATCGAGACGCTGTTTCGTTGCTGACTCGGCCATGGATAGCATTGTCAAAGTACACATATTTTATGACATTTGACATTTGATTAAGGCTACTATGAGAAAAATGATTTTGATATTTTTATTGTATTCTTTGGGTATTTTTCGGTTTTCACTAAGGTATGCATAAGCAAAATTTGTCTTAATTGCTTGAAATCCGATATTATCTATATATATTTTAATAAATTATATTTATATATTTTAATCGCCAAGTTTTCAAAATCATCATAACCTAAATAAAAAAAAAATATTTTGATATTACAAGAAACATACCTATTATTAGTCAACCGAGACCTTAACCGAACTGACTTTCTAGTATTAATTATATATTTAATAAAAAATATTAATTTTTTAATAAGTTAATCAGACGTCGAAAAGAAAATAATATTTTATTATTTAATGAAACTGTTAATCAGACCACAATATTTTGCTACAAACAACTCCTCTTTGAAAAGTTAGTATCGCACGTTCATTCAAAAATTTCGTCTCACAAAGATCGAACTGATTTCGTAATTTATTTCTGCTTAATTATTTATGGAAGCTCATACTTTGTCTTTGTTGCCAGCATCAACTATGAGGTCGTAGGGTCTCTCAACAAGCAAAGGAAAATAGTTTCGTCTCACACTCGTCTCGACAAAAACTAGACAATAGGGTGTAAGTGAACGTAGCGTGTGAGCGTAGCTAACTTCTACCGCAATTGTGCTATGAAGTGACTACGACTCCTGATCTAATGTATTCACTTTTGCTCGCTGATCCTTAATTCATTGTACACTTATACAGTATACAAGATACTAAGTTTAAAATTTTAAGTTGAAATATAAGCAATCACTATATCGTTTGGACCACAACCGTATATATAGTACATACATACATATGCATATAGTATAGAGATTGTTTTTTGATTTGTTTGAATGTAATGAATGTTTCTTAACAAAAATCACTCAAAAACTTTCCTGCCATCGTCCATGTAGAAGATAAATGAGATGTTTTTGCGTAGGCGTGACCACTCGTGTGTAAATTAATACAAAATCTCAAATTCCCCATGGCAAAAGAATACTTCAATCACGAAAAGTTTTGTGAAAAATATAAGCACAAAATATTTTATTATAGATATTAATGTTATTTTTAATCTAATGCAATAAGCTGGAGTAAAAAAGAATTGCTTGATTTTCTATGTTCATAAATCAAAAATATTGTATACTAAAGTGAAATGAAAATTTGTGCTTTATTATACTGGAATGAGAACGGACTAAAGGCGCTGTAATGGAGGTTATCTCATGATGTGGACTGGATATAAGATACGTCGGATATATGGTGCTTGGTCGATTCATTTCGCAGGCTTCTGGCTGCATAATGGCACATACATACATCGCTTCGGAATCGTTCGGGCCTTAGAGCGGCATAAGAGGAACTGCGACTGCGACACTGAGTGAGCACGAAAATAAAGACACCCAATGAGAACTATGTAACTTTACATTTTGAGAATACTTTTATTCTTTCGTGAAACAAGCAATTCCATGATTTTTTTTATTAATTTTGTATATATTACGATTAAAAGAATTATGTTCGACCCAAATACCTTAACTTTATTGTCTTTAAATAACCTAAACACAAGATGTTTTTCATAAACCCAAAATGCATTAATTATCATAAAGAATTTCGTGCAGGGCACATTTGCTTTAGCGGCACGACCATACGTAATCTTATTTCGTCACTGTCCCGACTGAACGATAGAGCGTATGTGGACTTGTTAAGGCAGCTTGCACAATTGTGCTATGGCTAATGCTAATGGCGATCACTGATGTAAATCAGCTGTGATAATGTAATAGATTTCCTTACTGACAAACAGATGGGGCTAAATTAGAGTCGCACAAGGAGATTTCGAGTTTCGAATGGATGTATATTTCGGTAAATGTGTAAACAAAATTTGTAGTATAATATTTTGTGTAGAGTGATAGTTTTACTTTTAGAAAATCTTTGAAACAAATAATAACGTAAGTATCCTCATGTAATTATCTATTTACATTTAGTGTACGTGTCCATTCCATACATTGGAATACGTGTATGCATACGTGAGAGTGACAGACACACTACATGTACGGAACACGCAAACATGCGTTACATGCGATTCGTAATTTTTTTTCAATAAAAAAATTAATAAATAAAATAATTTTTATTCTACAGATTTCGCAATGCCTAAAATCTCTGCAAAGAAAACTCCATTGTCGCAACAACAATGTATGTATCAGGAATGACGAATCATCGCAGCAAAATGCAATCGTCAGTGGAGATATTTCAAGTGGCAATAATCGTTCTAAGTTTCGTGAATATTTTCATACTTAAGGTAGTACTCAAAGAGTATTTACAACAATATGATAATCATCGATTAATTATTGTTCAAGCTGGCATCCATTAATAAGAATCATATTTGCCCGCACAACATCTCGCTGAAAATGCAGCACATGAACAATTTACTGATTATAATGAAAATGCAAAGGTGCAAGTACAACCGAAAATTGCAAAAACCCAAGCCGAGCGTTGCCTCGTCTATAGAATGCGACAGGAGGCTAAAATACAACATCAAATTGGAACTGAAGCTTCAATTAGTACTTTGCTACATGATGAGATATCTATTATGCATAATGATTCATCCAGCCGAGAAAGTACAGCAAGGACACCTACACACAGAAGTCGACAGTATAGAGCACGACGGAAATATTTGCAGAACGTGATTGTAACAATTCCAAATAGTGAGCCTGTACCAACCAATGGTTGATACAGGCTGTTAACGATTCTACTCCGTTCATTCCATAAATCGAAAATATTAACCATCCCGTCGGCGATATAATGCTTAACAAGTGCGAACTTCACTTGTGTCGTCAAATATAAACGACCGAACATTCAAGCAGGAAGTGTTGCGATCTATTATACTGAATGCGATACATTAAACATTGACACTATGATACTACTCATATTTTCATATGAGTGCAATAAATTCCACTGCAAATACAGTGAGTTTAACTGAAATTGGCGATATCAGCTTGAGTAAATGTAAATTATCAAATGGAAAAGAAATTGTTCAATCACAGCGATCTGTAATCTCTGTGATATGTACAATACAACTCTCTCTCGCTCTCTCTCTCTTTCTTTCTCTCTTTTACTCTCACTCTCAATGAATTAGTAAAGAAGTATTCACTTCTATCACGTGTACTGTGCTGCACGCGACTTTTTTTTACGCTAACATTTTCTATAAGGGAGCCTCTTGGTGATACGAATGTCCAAGTGATAAATATTTCCGCTATTTATCTAATTTCTAAAGGGCTGGAGTGCTGTAATTGACCTAAAATATATACTTATTCATGATTGTAACACATATTACATTTATGTTTGCCACAGTGGCATCCTGCAGTAATGTAAATATTATGTTCAGTTCCAAGCACTTTCCTATTACCTCTTAACATATAGCAACTGAAATGAATTTGGGCATTTACACTGTTTATGCCACATTGGTGGAGAGCTAAGCAAATCAGCTGTGCAAATGTGATAAATGTCAAAATTATCTATGCAATGCATTTATAGTTTATAATTATTTGTTTGCAAAGTGTTAAGCCTGTTTATGCTGAATTATTGTAGGTAATATTCATTTCACTCTACTCACTCCGTTATGGAGACGTTATGAACATGGTTAAATGGACATGGACATGCATAAATACTTATACATATATGTGCACGCATATAATAAAATACGGTGTAGGCAGTGAAACGAAAATCATATTTCAGGGACGACAGTATTCATAATGAACATATCTACTTTAATTCAAATAAGGTGTCCGTAATATTTGTCGATACTCTGTAAGTAAGGAAGGCTTAAGTTCGGGTATAAGCGCACATTTTATACTCTCATAATTTTTAAATATCAAAGATATATTTTCAGATGTTGGCAAAACTTTATTTTAAAAAGTGTTAGCAGGAATTCTGCATTCATTCTTCGACGAAATTGTGAATGCATTATTATCACATTTGATATCTTACTAACTTATATTATAGGTCATAAACTCACTGATTTGCATTAGTACATTTTCATTTCAAACTCTTTCGAAAGTTGTTTTTAACGAATATATAAACATATATGCATACACACATATGTATATGTGTACAACAGTACGTCCCGTAATGCCATTGCAATTGATTAATGTAATTTCATCCAAACTATTCGATTGCGCAATTTTACACAGACGTTTTGGTGTAATCCCTTTCCTTGCAACGAATTTCAAAGCGTATTTGCCTCAATAAGACTACGTTTACGGTATCTTTTAATTAACTGATCTTTTGACTCAAAGCAAGCTATTTCAAAAGCACGCCACAAATACTTGTCTTGGCGTGTTACTTTTGCCACACATGTCGTTCACACAAAGCTTCTAACTCTCCCTAGCACCCGCTCCCAGGAGTTCTGCACTGTTTTGACTTAATTTTGAGATGGGTATAAATTACTGTCGCAGCGATGGCCAAAGCTCGTCATGAATTTCACGGCAATGCATTGCAGGGACTGTCTGGCACTGAGGAACTCAGTGACGGGGCTAGTACCGATACCACTACACATATGCATTGAAGTAAATATTATATAACAACTCTCACCAAAGCTTCCTCTATAATCCATGCTGGTTTGATGCCAGTGGCACTGTAACAGCAGAGTCGGTGATTGCATAACACCTTCTACTTAAGCCATGACTTAATGCTGGCAATTAGCAGTAGTCGTACATAGGACCTCAATTCGGTTGAGTGCGGCAGGGTGCTTATTATGAGTCTTATTGTTTTTACTCCAATGTATTCTTTTTTTATTTCGACTATTTACAGTTATTTATTCTGGAGAATTCAATTTTTTTTATTGTTGCTGTAGCTGGGGCTTCACATTTTAAACTGGTTGGGAGGTCGCATCTTCTTAAAACAAATGTGCCTTAACGTTATTCAACATGTACTGGTTTTCGAGGTCTAAGGTAGAATTATATTCCAGTAGTTTTGTACTCCTCCAAAATCCGTATTTACGTCTTTAATAATTATAATTTTCAAATTAATTAACTATAATTTTCAAAGATTCTTCTATAACATTTTACAAATTTTGGGTTCCTTCCTAATATTATGCTTCCTCATCATAGAATCAATCCCGTAGAAATCAATAATTCCTTAATCACTGTATTTGTTAGCTCATTTGGCATATCTCATGTAAAGAAACCTCCATTTAATGGAAACCGTCATATTTGACCATTCTAATTTATAGGCCCATTCAGCCCAAAATAAAACCTATTTTGCTAATTAATTTTTTTTTTCTTGCAGTAATACAAACAGCACATATTATATTTATACTTTGAAATATTCACTAAATTTGTAAACGGTAGAAGCTATTTTTTGTACCGAGTCAATAGGAGGATCTTCATATTTAGTATGTGAGGTCTAAGGGAAGGTAAGAATCTGGGCTCTTTTTGGATCACTCATTTTTGTATTTTTTCATACCGTGCTCATTGTTCGTATGTTCAAGGTTTTACTTCAACATATTTATAGAATAAGTCAGTGCACTTTAAAATGACGTTCTGTGGGAAGTGTTAGCAGTTGTGTCGCAAAATAAGTTTTCGTAATCCTTCGTATTATGATATATTATTAGTCATATCATTTTATATCATCGTCACACTTTGAACTATTTGAACATAACCCCTACATTTAAGGTAAGCATGGTTATTATTGATTTCAACCTACAGGATGAAGTGGCATAATTCATTGTCGAAATAACTTTAGTTGACAAGGCAAGGCAAGTGGTTCGAACTTCGAATCTGTGGACTCTAAAGAACTTAGAATATGTAGATAGAAACGAATGGCGGTCATAATAGTGTAAGACAATTTCTGTTCTAATTGTAAGGTGAAATACGACGGAGAACCAGCGTGCAAGTGTGTAAAATAAGTTAAGCAAGTTTGCCTTTGAACTAAAAAAAAAAAAAAATAACTGACAACTACCTAAGAACAGGTACGTAAATTTAATTCTAATAATAATATGAAATATGAATGAATGAATGAAAAGAACAGTTTAACTCAGTAAACTTAATTTACTAATGACTGTCTATTCTGGAGAAAGAACTACTTAAATATAACCTATTAGAGGGCCGGGTCACGTCCACTTACCAATAAATGTTAACCAATTAACCAATTCTCTCCTTACCTGTTGGCGTTGAATATATGTTTTGAAGCTGAATTGGTCACTATTTTTGATGCGTTAGATATATTAGCACAATAATTTAGATATTGAAGTAGCTTTAGAAAATAAGTCCGACCAAAAATGGAATTAAGCCGTTAACAATTTCATGAGATTATTTTTCACTTTCATTTTCAAAAATATTTTTTTATACATGGATTAAGAAAATAAGAATGCAATGATGAAATGAAATAATAATAATTGGAATGAGCACAATCATTTGACATCGCAAAAATGGTTACAATAAATTTCGCCACTTTTTCGCTATTTTTTTGTTGTGTTGGGAATTAATAATGGCATGGGCATGATGACTAAATGACTAAGGGGGTGATGTCGCCTGCTGTAGGTTAGAGACAAACGTTATAGACCCGTGTCTAGTGAAAGCTGCGGAAGAAATGATGTGTATAAAATCTAACCTGTAAGAACCAACCATAAAACAAAGCGATCTCTCAAACAGAAGGATTTTGAGACATGCATAATATGGAATTGATATGTCATTCACTATGTATTTCCTAACATCATGGCCTAGGACTCTTTGATGTGTTTCAAGCTTTGGATGTGTCTCAAGTGGAATTTAAAAATTTAAATCTAAATCATAAAAGTTCTTCGGGGATTATGGAATAAAGAAATAAAATAGAACCATTTCCACAGCCTATATTATTTTATCTCTGCCAAACCAGTAATATCACTTCCAAAATTTGTAAATCTCTATTCCGTGTGCACGCTTTAAATTCGATTGGATCATGTATAACATATTTCGTGTTCACCTGATCAAGCCTTCTTATGATTCGTACAAAGCCTTATCGTTTTCACTATTCCTTTTACAACCATCTGATTTGGGAAGATCCTAAAGATTTCTAACGACAGGTTAGTATTTCTTGTTAATTATCAGCTAATTCGCTAAGTTCGTTGCTAACTCAACCAATATCTGTGCCATGTGGTTGCTATATGTCTGTTTCTGAATGCGAACGTGCGAAATAAAAGCAGCGCTCGTTTCGCAGACCATATACACAACCATACACCTATTTATATACATAGTGAAGCGTGGGTTGAATCCACACTAATACAAAAATACAAATGAAGTCATAAGTATATATTTACACACCAGCTTAAAAATTAATTAGTTAGGTTTTTAATACACTCCTCGTTTGAAGGACGTCAATACATTTGGGGAATATGTTAGGCTGTTTCGCACTTTGTCTTGAGTTACACGAAAATGCTTATTTAATCACAAATTCAAGGGAGGGATTTATGCTTTTTATTCAACCTTGTTAAAAACTTTCTGAAGTTTCAACAAAGTATAGGAGTTTCATAAGTAATGTATAATATATATATTTCATAAGTAAAGTATATGTAAGGAATTAATTGGCTTTCCTCGAATGGTTACATTTGTAAAACGAGTTTAAATTTGTGAAATCAGAGGTGAATGATTTTATTTATGCAATCTGAGTGATTAAAGTTAAAATCGGAACGATTGTACTATTTCGAAGATAATGAGAACTCTTTAATAGGTCGTCTATACGACTGTAGAGCTTTCAAAGACTTAATATTTGAAGTACTGTTAACTGTTATTATTAAACGGTTTTCAGAACTCTGTTATAAAATGAGGGCTTTGAAGGGTTAATAATTAGAAGTTAACTCGGTTTTCATTGACCATTTCGTCAGTGCGCGTGCATTGATCAGTAAAATATGTAGAATCTGATCTAACTGGAACTATAACTATTGAAGCAAAGACTAAATATTTTGAAAAAAATTTCAAATTGATTAGGTTAGAACATTTAATTTCCAAATTTTGGGGTTCCTATTGTTTGGGAATTGAAGGAAATTTTGTTCGGTGTCCGAAACAAAGTGAGTTTCATGTAGAGAAAGGGTTTTCTTCAGGAAGACGACCGCTTTAATGCCTTTGAGGCGCAACACCCTCCTCCCTAACGAAATAAAAATTTTGATCTCTAATCACGTTCCATTTAGCAATCGTTAGTGATAGATTTTTACTTAGTGTAACAAACAATTGCAAGTCTCTTTTTTTGTTTTTAAAGTACATTTCTCAACTAATTGGTATTTCTGTAGAATCGCTAAAATAGTCGGCAAAAGTTGACACATACACCCACATTTTCCATATGCTGATATATATTTTACTGCACCGCACAGTCGTCACATTCTCGCCTTCTGCCCCATCATAACAGTACTCTTGTTTGCACATTAACGCCTTTGAAGCCCGTTACGTTTTGAAATGCAATTAGTCGATTGCTACACTGACGAGCAGTTGCACACATCTCCGATTTCTGCCTCACGAATAGTACACACGCACCCAAACACATACAAATAATCACAGCAACTTACTCATTACCATCAGTTCAAAACATCAGTTTCAGTGGCAGATGCTTTATTCGCTTTAATGCGTGCCACAAATGCGCTCACTTGAACATGCGAAAACCGTTAGCTTTTTGTTTTTGTGTTCTGTTGCATTTAAAACGAAATGCAATGGCCTCGAAACTCAGTCGCGTGCAACAAAATGCAAATTCTCTTGACAATTATAGAACGAAGTGGCAAATTAAAGCTCAACGCTACCTACTGCTTCCTCTTTAAAGGGTGGCTGCACATATGTATATGAAAAAGGTAAATCTGTGTCGCTCAGGGTAAGTTTGACGCTTAACTAAAACACCCTGAAATTATGTAATTTCGGCAGAGATGTTTAAATGTTCTCAAAAATTTCACTTGGGAAGTTCGAAGAAGTCTACAAATAATTTAGGCGAAAACTTCAAATGCTAGGAAATTTCACTAATTTGATAATAGTTGCGGGATTAAAATATTGCGATCTTAGAGTAACTTGCAAGCAAATTAACTACTAAATTCAACGTGGCTAATAGAAATTGGCTTATTCAGCATATTAGTGATAGTGGGAGGTACGGATCGATGCCAATAAATTTGTGCGGTAATGAGCCCACTATAAAGTGGGTGATAAAAATATTAAATGAGGTATGTGGGGCATAGATGAACATATGTGCCGATTTAAAAGATTCTTGACATCAGACATCAGACCTAGTGAAATATTCCAAAAAAAAATTTATTGAGATATCTATTTCCATAACTGGAATGTACTGTGCGAGTATTAAATCCACCACAGATAGGGAATTATTATGAAGGAAATATAAGGGAGTGGAGGAAGATTCACATCGGTTTCTTATATTTTTGAGAAACTATATAATGCTTAAGGAAACCTCTGACTGAAATTCGGAGCATCTCAACGGGGCATCTCATATTCGCGAAATGGTGGTTGTAGGGAGATATGAGCCGAATTCGATTATTAACGTCAGAGTTATATTTCGATATCTTTGGCTAAGTTGCCTCCGAGCGTTTTACTATAGACGGAATTAAGCAGATGACAGTCAAAATGGCATTATTTTTAATATGGATGTGGTTATAGTCCAATTTTTCTGAACTACGTCTTAAGGATATACTGATAACACGAAGCCTAATTTGAAATGTGAAATTCCATCTACAAGTAGGCCATACGACGCCCATCATATAAATTTTGAACTTTTCAATCTGCACATTTAATAACTTAGATCATACCCGATATATAAAAGGTGGCCGTGTTCATCACCAGAAGCCAATTGAACCATCCTAATCACTTTGATGTGCATAACGATGCATATGTAGGCTTAAAGGCATGTAGGTGTTAAAAGCAGCATTGTTACTATTACGTTGTGCAATATACTGTAAGGGTATAGTAACTAATGTGAGGTGGATAAGTTGTATTTTATCATAAGTTGCTCTGCTTCAAATATAATTTATTGGTTCAACAGAAGCGATATGTTAAAATGTAATTCAATAATTAATAAACTTCAAATGTCACTCAATGTTAAATAAGGCGGGTTCAATTTGTAACTTAATTTCCTTCTGAAAATAAATGGATGACTCCTACCAGTTTTAAATTAAATTGTTGTTAACAATTCTTTGCGAAGAAAATTCGGTATTGAGCCCTGATGTATATATGGGATTTCCAAATCTATACGAGTGATAATTTAACAACTGATTATTTTGACTTCGGAAGTAATTTATATAATGTACGGTAACAACAATTTTGTGAATAAACATAGCATTTAAAATATTCTTATAACAACTTTCAAACTTAATAAGATCATAAAATGAAAATATGACTGAAAGAATAAACTATTTTATTAATTTGAAGATTTTTCTTTCCAAAATAATAATTATAAAATATACTGCTTGATGATGAAAATCGGTTAAAAGATTTTGCAAGTGCAATACCTCTGCCAGGAAAATTAAATTAATTAAAAAAGGTAAAATATTAAGCCACGGCTCTTTTGGAATTGGTGATGCTATTGAGTTAATTAGTACTGTTTGAAAATGGGTAGAAAATGCAGCACAGTGATGCCCACTTTCTAAATAACGCATTTTTAATCTAATGATTCAATCAGCTCTATGATTCAATAATCATTAAAAGCAAAACTATGCGATTTAGGCAATTCGTCAAAATTCATGAAATCGATAAACATCTGCACATCTGCATTCTCTTTATACCGACTGTATCTGTCGCTCCGGTTACTTTTATCCGTTATATATCGGGTCAGTTAGTCAGATAAACATTTTAACTAATTTGGTCTAGTGTAATTAAGTTTCAGAAATAAGTGATACTTGGTTATAACTTATCCAGTTCTAGTTTCCATTTATCCATAAATGCAAGACAATTGGGTTCCGAAATTGGGAGCAATTGGTTCCCAACCTCGCTTAATAACGACAAATTACTTCTAACGCGACAAAACTCGGAAAATTCTTTAATTATACAACGACATTATATTACTATTAGAATATAATATAAAGCTACTTAGACAAACCGTACTTAGGAAAGACATAAAATACATAAAGATGTAAATAACATATTTGTATGTAGAACCATATCATATAAACGTCTCTCTATTGTAATCTTTGGCACACCGCAGTCCCAACATAAAAATTCGAGGCGCTTTGTGAAAACGCACATATGTATGTATTTAAGCAAATTACCACAGCAGATGTTTTCCGTTATCGGAGGTTGACAAGCTTCAAATTCTGTCAAGAACAAAGCCGGGAATGACATGTGCTGAAAAGGATTTGTGTGCAGCAGTAACGTCTCTGTGTTTGAAAACACGTACCTACAAGTCAACAAACACACATAAATATATTAGATATAATATTGCATATATAAGCATTTGTAGGAATTTCTTTTCTTGATAAGTAAAATTTTGAACGATTCCTCTATTCTTTTCAGCATTAAAAGTCAAATTGAGGACTTCGAAGCCCACAAATGAGTGTCTATAATGACAGTTGGTCTTTCCGATATAAATACCGACGACGACGACCCACTCTCCATCGTCTTGGCAATATCAAATGGATCGAAGAGTGCCAATGAAACTAACTCATTGCACAAAACCGCTAATAATGTACTGTTAATGATAACTAAAATGCGTAACGGAATTTACAATCGAGTGACACGAAAAATGCCATGTGCAATGTATTACAGTGCCGACAACTACAACAACAACAATAGTCTCTATGACAGTAGCAATAATGGTACGCAGCTGCTTTATCGACCCACAACAACAGGAATGACAAAGCGAGCTGATTCGCCACACACAAATACAGTCATGTATGACGAGCCCAACCTGGAAGTCATCAATCGCTCACTATTGCTAACAACAGCTGTCAGCGCCACCGCAACGCCTGCCAGCGGCAACAACAACACCAGTCCGCTTCAAACGGTGTTTATGGTCAACACCACGTATAACATCACAACTGCCAATGAGAACGCGGACGAGGAATGGGCGCGTTTCTACGACCTGATGCTGTCATGGCAGGGCATTTGTCTAATTGCTGTCTTCAGCACTTTCATTGTAGTCACCATCATCGGCAACACGCTTGTCATATTGGCCGTCATAACAACCCGGCGCTTGAAAACGGTAACTAACTGTTTCGTTATGAGCTTGGCCATCGCCGACCTTCTGGTGGGGATATTTGTGATGCCACCCGCTGTAGCTGTCCACTTGATAGGTGAGTCGAATTACGAGGAATGAGAGTTGAACGAAGTTCCTTGCTTATTATATCAAAATTTATGGGCATTACTCTAATATTGACTTCGCATATATATGTATATGTATATGGATCAGATCAAACCTTGATTTAATATTCTCAAATCAAAATGAATCTCTTATCAACTGTTTACGCTGCTTGTTACTATATTGTTAGCATATAGCTAATAGGAAGAAGAATGGTGCGAAATGCTCCCTAGAAGAGCAACATAACGGAAAGGAAGAAAATAGAGTTGAGGGTGTCGTTCGGAGGGTTACAGCGGGAAACGTAGATTTCACTTTCATATCAGTTTGTAATCATTGATTAACTTAGTAATTTACTAGTTGCTAGAGTTGATGACACATATTTTGGAAACACTAATTCAGTACAATTCTAAGTATGAATAGTTTCTCACCGAAGCAAAGTATCGAATTATTGGTACTTTACATTAAAAGTTGTGGACCATTTTACCTTTTTTTCGCGGTATTAATAAGCAAAATTGAGGCATTTAGGGATCCGAAACCAATTTCGGAATTCTTGCAATGTCATTGAATACCTAAATTTACCATTGAATGCCTAAAAATTACCAGTGGGATAAATTTTTTAAACAAAAAGAGACAACCAAAAACAATCCATAACGTCTATGTCAGTCAGCAAATTCGTAAAAAATGTTTTTATCGTTACTGGTTTCAACAAAACGAAGTACCATACCAAACTAGAAATCAATATATAATATTTTATTATGATTATCGTTATTCTAATAAACTTTACGCGGAATATGTCTGTCAAATTGTGGAAATATGTTCTGTAGCTAACTTTAGTTTAATGCCAAAAGTTAGTTATCTTCTGCTACCTTCTCCTAACCTCAATGTACTCGATATGGTGATTATGGACTTTCCAGCTGAGTTTAAACAGTTCATATAATTCAATATGTGTGATATTATAAAAAAATTAAGTATTTTCTTAACTATGATGTGGTTAGCGCTGAATATAAATGAAATCGTTATAGACGTTGATCTGAACCCCATACCTCTAATTTAATGATTTACGTCCCTTAGGTTGACTTTTTTCTCTTATACAAAATATATTAAATTTCGTCCCTTCGGTTGAGTCTATATCGCAAATATCTCCATAAAAGTTGTTTCAACAAAATTAAATGAGAATATTTGGATTAGTATTATTTTATTCTATATAAAAAATTATGACTGTTGTACCTTCCCACAATACTAATATCAAGAATACACATATGATGATTTTTCTCAGTCAGATTGACTTTATGAGTATATGACCTAAAGTGAAAGTTAATCTGATGCCAAATATGATTGTAGTCAACTCACAATTGCGTCGAATAACAAATGCTGAATCTATTTGTAAATCAGTAAAATATAAAAGTTGACTCAAGTCAATTTTTTTTTTGCTTTAGGTCTTTTTCGATTGCTTCAATTTGGAAATAAAGAGTATATATTTACTACTCCGTTATGCATTCAGCAAGGGCCTTATGCTTAGTACCATTCTCAGCAAAAACTTATTAATTGAATATTTGCGGTAACAAAGACGATGTTGGTTTTAAAATTCAACTTTGGTTTCTTGTAATTCGGCCATAAGCCGAATAACGAAACGTTGTTAAGAGGATAACAGAACCCTTGTATATAAATATCATTGATTCATATATAGAGGCAACGAAACAGAGATAGAAAAATGGAAAGCGGACACGGAGCCCATCAAACTTTCCAACTTTCTCTTTATTACAATAAGCCGATTTGAATTCTTAGTCAATTGTTTTTTATCAAAATTCATATTTTTAATGTTTTACCTCTAAGGGTTAAACTTGTTACCACATTTTCATTCTTACTACATTTGTATGTACAAGTATGTATTAAAACAAATTTATATAAAATTGATGGCGAACATGCTGAGTAGAAGAACCATAGTGAACGATCTCTTCATCGCATAATAAAAGTTTTCGGCATGGGACCCTTGGGTAAACTGTGAAAAATGTTGACGATTTCGAAAAGTAATTTACCTCGCTCTACTATAAAAATTTCTTGGTTGGCAAACGGTATGAATGAGCAAGGCTGGCGGTAGAAGAGCTCTGTTTTAAAGGCGAACTCTTTAGTATGCTCACCAACAACAGCTCGCTGCAGGTCAAAGAAAACTTGAACCAAAAATAGAAATAAGAGAAAGTGTTTACAAATAAATATTTATGTTTGTTCTTAATTATTTACAAAGTTTTGGTCGAGTTTGCAATTGGAAAATAACTTTTATACTGGTTTGTTAAACATTTACGGGTTTATGCTTTTAAAAGTCTATAAAAATACATGATAAATTAAGAAGCTCAGAACTCTACACCATAGTAACTGATAGAATAATAATCTTTGCATATGAATAAGAAGAAAGTATCTTAGATATTTTGTATATGATGGAGAGTGTTGTGTATTTTGTATCTGTCTAACTTGGAAATCGAGAGACATTTGCCAATTATTGCCTCAATTAAATAAACTGCATCTTAATTGCTTTCGTACATATAAACTTAAAATTCAGTCAGTTCGTTGTCGAGGCCCATTCATATAACATACCCCCCATGCACCTAATATATGGATTTTCAACCTCTGGGTAGACTTTATATCATATATTTCGGTCAATATGCAAGATATATTAGCAAAATTAAGTGAACGTGTAATATCGGATATACCATACTGCCAAAAATGTGGGAAACCGGTCTACGAATTGTTCCTGCTCTCATATACTACATGTAATGATTTTCGCTATTCTAGCAGACTTTATGCCGAATATGTCGGTCACTGTGTGAGTTACCTTCACAAAATTGCATTAAAACATGGTCCTTAATATACTCGAATAATGAAAAGAGCTAATGTGATCAGTGCAGATCTTCCTCTATCCCAAAATTTGCCCGATATAAGAATTCCCGACTTTCCATCCGACTTTAAACTTTTGAAATTAAGTGGATATGTTTTCTAAAACACAATGTGATTTAGCGCTAAATATGAAAGAAATTGGTCTAGATCATGGTCTAAGTCGCTTATTCCTAATATAATGATTTCCCCTTTTCTGGTTGACTTTTTCCTCATGTATCTAATATATTCATTAAACCACTTTGGTTGAATTTATATCGCATATATCACGTTTGAGTTAATTTATTAGATTTTAATGTAAATATCTCTGACACGAAGCAAAATATAACAATGAAAATACGTGAGTCTATGGCCTGTAATATAAGTTAATAAGATACCAAATATGATTGCAATCCATTGACAACTTCGTCGGATAATGAATGTTGAACTCTTCCGCAACATTTTATATATAAAGTTATGCCAGCCCCTGAAAAACTTTCCCTGCCTCTGATCCTTGCACATTGCGAGAGTATAAAATGTTCGGTTACACCCGAACTTTGGCCTTTTTTACTTGTTTTAATTTATTTTCAGAAGAAGCGGTTAGTTTTAGAAATAATGTCGTGATGAACGAAATGTGATCGTGTTTTGAGTCTTCTTTTTATAGCGATATTTACATACCATCTCTGTACTAAAAATTTTACAATACTGGTCAAAAACAAATTAAATATATTGTTTAAAGTATTTAATTTTTCATGCATATTAGTTTATATGTAATTCACAAAAAATTCTTCCATTGAACATGAATCACTCTATTCAGTTTCTAAAAGAATTTTCTAAAAATAAGTTTCTATAAATTCTTCCAAGAAAACGAATAAAATAAGTTGTGTACTTTTTTCAGGTAAATTTTGCTGCTTGACAGCTCACTGAGACCGATGGTGCTCCGTATATAGTATTGCTCTGTTCAAAATAGCTTTGCTCGTAGTCAAAAAGTTGCCATTTTGGCATTGTCATCGCATGTCGTTGTTTCATTGTGTTTCTTATAGGAAAACCCTCAGCAAGGACGTTTGCCATTTTCGCCACACCTTTTTATACTTGCACAATGCAATACAAAACACCTTTTTAATGACTCTTAAGAGAAAAATTTAAGTTTTCGCCCGAGAGTATCTTTTTTTTTTTGTAATTTGTATTTTGTATATTTAATTCGGTTTACTTTCTGTGCATTTTTCTGTGGAAACTTTTAATTCAGTTTCACTGAATTTCATTCATTGCAGGCTCCTGGCGTCTGGGTTGGGTGCTCTGCGACATTTGGATATCACTGGATGTACTGCTCTGCACGGCGTCCATACTGAGCCTGTGCGCCATCAGCGTCGACAGGTTAGTACAAATAGTAATAGTGCAGGTGACAAATAAAACGAGAGAATTGAGCAATAATGAAGAGGTCATAATTTGCGATTTACCGTTAAATATTTGAGTGGAAATTTGAATTAAAAACGAATTTGTGAAAATATAAAATTTATTTCTAAAGTGAGCATCGGAAAAAGGCAACATTTGGAAAAATTATACTAATGCCATTAATTTTTATAAGCCATGTTTACTTGAGGCGTCTGCTATATTCTTCTCTTGTTTTCTTTAGATACCTGGCCGTTACGCAACCTCTGACCTATTCGCGCAGAAGGCGCTCCAAGCGTTTGGCATTCATAATGATTCTCGTTGTTTGGGTCCTGGCGTTGGCTATTACGTGTCCACCAATGTTGGGTTGGTAAGTATGTGTAGGTGTGTGGATGTGTAGGTGTGATTGTAATTTTTACAAATTACTGCCAATCGTTAAAAAGTGTATTGCTTGATTAAATTTGAGGAGTCCAAAAAACACACAGTGTACAAATATGCATTTGTCTTAACGTTCCTTACTAACTGAAGTGGAGCACACATTTAATGAAGATGACATACTTAATATGCAGCAGAAAATGGAAATAGAAAGCTAGCAAATGACTTTTGAAAATGATTGGATAACTTCTTAATTAATGGGCATTTTTATTTCGGCAATTTCCGATGTTCCAATCAAGTTTGAAAATGTATGATACTAAATTTGTTAGTGTTTTTTCCCCCAATTTCTCAAACTGAATTGTTTTGAAAGAAATTTGTGCTGATATTTCAGCAGCTTATTTTTGAGATACGTCCATAGATTTTGTATCATATTTATATAGACACTTCAAGGAAAATTTTCCTATTTACTATATATTAAATCGAACAGTTGGTCTGAAATTACCCATTCATATAATTTCCTTCGTCGAGTTTCGAGATATTGATTTACATGTATTTTATTTGCGTCAAAAATAGCACTTGTTCTTTCCACATGGATAGTGAAGTTCAAACAGTGTTCGAAAATGGTTTAAATAAAATTTGGTTTGGAATTTAGGTTTAGTACATCAGCATTCCGTCAACGTATGGAGGGTGCGGCATCTTTCATGTCGGTGCATAAAGGTAAATAACTTCGAAATTTCATAGAAACCAATTTGTGCATCACTTTCAAGAATGATTTGAAATTGTTTCCATATAAAGTGCAATTGATATAAAGAATACCGCCGATCGACCGCCTATGTCGCTTGGAATATGGTTAGACAGTCCATGGACATCTTGTGACAAAAAAAATTTACTAACTACCCATATTCTTGATTTTACTCCCATTGACTTCATTTTGTGGCGTTATTTTAAAAGCAAATTTGACGGTAACAATTCTCGAGCTATTGACGAGTTCAATACTGTCCGAGTATTAGTAAAAAGAGGTAATTTTGCTGTGGCCAATAAAAGTCGTCATCCGATTGAGGTTATAGTCAGGTAACTCGAGTAATAATTGTTAAAGATTATATAAAAATATCTGAAATATAAGCGAATTGTTTTCATTAAAATTATTCCATGTTTATAAACCGACAAAAAGGAACGCACACAAAATATAATATTTCAAAAATATTTTTGTGAAGTTATTGCCGTAATTCCGACAACGTAAAGCTGTCTGTTGAGGAATTATTTCATAAGCATAAGAATTTAACTAGAGTCCCAGCTATTTATCAACTGTTGACTTAGCTCAAGGTCGGCTGATACTTCATGTTTAGAACTTTAATATTTCGCATGGCTCGACATCAATTTTCAAACAAAAAGAGTGCACACCCTTTCAGTGTCCGCATTAAAAATGTTTATTTTGGTTAAGAATGTTATGTATTTTCTAATTTAGAGTCCTTATAATTACCAAATATGTAATTTTATGCCATCTCTTTTGGTTCCGACTACACAGGTATGAACCAGGGCGGCGCGACCTAAGCGAGTGCCGTTACAATCAGAACGAAGGATATGTGATTTTCTCCGCCATGGGCTCATTTTTCATTCCAATGGCCGTTATGATTTATGTTTATGGGAGAATTTCATGTGTTATTGCGTCACGCCATGATCACATGACTGACATTAGTGTGCATAATAAGGTGAGTAATCTTTATCTTGCCGGCAAGGTATTTTTCAGATGAAGTTATCATTGCAAAAAATTAAATTAATGATTAATTGAAAATGGGGAGATGAGAAATATAAAAAATTCCTTAGAAAACGCTCTGGTGTCCTTTTCGATAATTTTTCATTTCAATTATAATTTCCCTTTTCGTTTTGTGGATGTTCAGCAAAATTTAGAACAAAATAACAAGCTTTTTGGATATTTATGTATTTCTCTCTCCTCTGGTTTTGCAGAAGTTCAAGCGCTACACGGCCGCCGATGTCGAAAATGACATTGACCATGACATCTCCGAGCAGGAGGTCAGTTCGGGCCAACGAAAGCAGGTGGCAGCCCATACATTCTCGAACCAAACCATTGCCAAGGAGCTGCACGACGTGATGCTGTGCGAAGACGAAACTGGTGGCGCCACTACCAGAGCAGCTATTGGTAACAGTGGCAATGACAACGGCAATGGTGGTGGTGGCGGATCTTCTCCACATTGCCGCTCTGTACTTGCACTAAGCACAGCGAATGCCAAGAATAGCTGCTACGAATTGACGCGTCCGTCGTCTTTAAGGCGCACACCGACATCATCCTCCACCATGACCGTGATGACTAGTGGTTGCGGTGGGACTGGCGGAGCCGGCGGTGGTCTAAATATTCCCACAGTTGGCAATACAAGCTTAAGCGATCAGCACTGGTCGACACGTCCGCTGAGCGTGCGACATCACCATCATTTAGGCGCTTCCGGCGGCGGCGGTGCAGGCTTAAGTGCGAATGCTTCTGCATTCAGTGCGACCACTTCGCCGAATTTGCAACCAGAAGCTGCTGCATTGACACGCCACAAGCGCATACAGCAACAACAACATCACCATCATGCCAAATCCTTTTCGAATCGTATCACTTCGCTGAAGAAAGAGAATAAAACAACGCAAACGCTGAGCATTGTTGTCGGCGGTTTCATCGCCTGCTGGCTACCGTTTTTCATATACTATCTGATAACCCCTTTCCTTGAGGAGCATCAAGTGAGTCGAACGCTGGCGAAGGGACTCACCTGGCTGGGTTGGTTCAATAGCGCCATAAATCCCTTTATTTATGCCTTCTACAGTGTGGATTTTCGTGCTGCATTCTGGCGACTGACATGCAAGCGCTTCTTCAGTGTCTCCATGAAACCACAATTTCCAATGAACACTATGTCCATAAGGCGATAGTTGAACGCTCTGGATATACGTTACGTATAAGTAGTTGTGCTTAGCTTATAAGTATCAGCTAAAGCAGATAAGAGGCAAGAAGCAGGAACGGCATAATTTTCTTTCAATATTAAAGATTATTTATATTTTATTTGAAGTTTGGTAAGATGACGTGGCTTTTGATGGATGACTCGATTTGTGTTAAGCTCAGTTCTGAATTTTATGAAATTATGACTGAGTTCAGAATAGAGATGATATAAGTTGAGCTTACATAAATCTAGCATTCAAGCTGTTCCCAGGCTAAATTTATACCACACGTACAAGTAATATTTAATATTCGCGATGGGATTTGTTTCCCAAATACTTACTACTTACTACTGATATTCGGAGTTAAACCTTTATCCACTCCAAAAAGTTTGATTTTTAAACGCTATCTCATAGAACTATTGTTATTCTCAGCATATTATGATAACTCGATACGATCGCGAGGCGTTCTCACTCTCATGTGTTCTTCATTTCTGTTCTCATGTATGGCGTAGACGAGGACAAACTCATATGAGGTTGCACTCGACCCATTTAAAACACCCGTTCTCTGAAAAACAAAAAAAGAGAGAAAGGTAATATGGAAGTTATTGACGATAAATATGTGCCACATAAGACGAGAAGATAAGTTAGTCTTAAATTTAATAACAATACAGTAATTAGATACCTCGGTTATGCGGGCTAAACAATGTTGTCCAAATTAGCTCAGCATTCCATTCTTAAGAAAACAGTTTCGATGAAAACGATTTCAAGATTTCTACCAAAAACTCTTTGATGATTTAAACAGCGAAGGCTAGTCTGACTGTATGATTTGGCCTCACGGCTACCAGTCCGGTGCTGTATGAAAAACTACAGCACAGTAGCAGCTACTTGAGCACAGAGGTGAAACTTATTCCTGGTACCACAGGAGCATTAGTCGTTGGAGTTTGTTGCAACCTGCTCATGTGGCCTCGGAGAGTATTATGATTATTTTGGTTTAATGTCTAGGAAGAGTTAAACTTCTGTCAGCTTGATGTGGAGTTCCATTGCAACCGAGTGTCGGACCTAAAATTTGGCAGAAGTTTTAAATGTGTCTCAAACCTTACCAACATTACCAATTGTTACCGAAAAATATTTTGCATTGCAGGGTGTTGATCAATCCATTGATTCGATTTTGTGCACCTGTGAGTTAAAGCTATAATTTGAGGTGCCCCGTCAAAAATTCCTTACGTTTGCATGACTGTACAGTTTTCATTATTTGGATTATGTTGCGGTTGGCCTTATGAAATTCCGAAGTTCTAGTTTGAGTCCAAGAAAACCTTGTTCGTTTTTAAATAATTTATTTTTAAGTAAATCTGACGTAGTTTCCACTCCAGCTGCGTTTTTTTCCTGACTATTCTTCTCATAACTTACGCTTGCAACCGTGATAGAATAACAACTGCCTTCATATTTTTTGAGTGAAAATTGTTTATGAAATATGTACACTGATCTTAAGACTATTGAGATTATCTCATATACAAATCCGTGATTACGTGCAGGCAGTCGTCTGATGAAATTAGACTACAATATCACCCGAATAGCTTTGAGAAATGCCGCTGAGTGGACAATCCTTTGGCATATAAAAATCCAACCTTAATTTCAATTAAACATTGCACGTGCTAGTTAAAATAAAATGTACGAGTAAAACAGTTAAATATTAAAATATTAAGTTAAATATTCTTCACAATTATTCGATATTAAAATTAAATAAACTTTTCAATATGCACGAATGTGATGGGCATGAATCCCCTTTCCACAGAATGCAAAGCGGTTTCTTTCTTCAAATTTCATTAAAACTACTGTACTGCCCACGAATGAATAAAATCATCAACAGAAATCAAAAACGTTGACTCTGCGAAAAGCCCAAAGGCCCAGAGACTGAGGACCGCAGCAACCTTTAGCCAGACAATTCATTTCAAGGGCCGCAGTAGTTCCAGCTCTACGCCTATAAATGCAAATCTAGCAAGGCGCACTCACGTACACATACATATCAGCACGCCAATAAATATGTGTATGAATATTTATGTGGATGCGGTTACCACTTTAAACTGATTTCACATATGCAACATTGGAATTTTTCTGCGTCCGTTTTTATTTTTCTATGCAAAGTTGAAAATTGACTGCCATATTTCACTTGCACACAAATCTGTTTTCACTATTTGGTCTCTCTTCCTTTTGTGGCATGCACTGCGACGAGTATTCAAAACGCATTGCGAGTCTCTGCAAAACAAGCTTAAACACAAAAATACATACATACGTGTATTGAAGATTCATTTTGAATGCGAGGCAAATGTTTTGCTGTGGCGCGAAAATGGCCAACACGCAACGTGACTTGAATTCCCTCCGAAGTTGCATGTGTCTCACTAACGAAATTTAGTTGAACGCTATTTGTGGCAACTGCCAAAGAAAAAAGCTTAACTTTGGCCCGTCATACCGTGGGTTCGCTTGCAAGTTCTGTTGCAAGAACAACAATAAAAATTATAAAGTTCGGTGCAATGGTGCAAAATCAGTTGTGGGGGAGTGGAGAGTAAGGCGTGCTTTTGTAAAATTTAACTTAATAAACGAAAACAGATAAAAGTGTCCAGGGCAAGTTCGGTGGAAACTTTAAATTGAAGTTGCCACGGGGGAAAAGTTGCCCCACGTAGCGGTGCAGATGAGTAGCTCAACAGTGCGTATGAATAACTTCGAAATTTTCATAATAATTACGGATCAAATCAGATATACAGAAAGAATATTTGTAGAAGCACGTAAAAGATCGTCTAACTTGTTTATCAATTTAGCTTTCTTTTTGCCTTCATAAAAATACGATGGAAATTATTAAAAAGAAATTTTTTAATTTTTTGTATTTATTTCAGTTTATACACAATGTAGTATATATGTATGTGAAATATTAGGGCAGTAATGTAACAATAATGTTATTTGAACTTTAAATATTTCGAAGTTTTTAATTAACTTGCTAATTGTAATAAAGCTGGAACTAACATGATCAATGATAGAACTGTTCCCATATATAGTTCTTGCAGTTTACTTTAAAACCCGTTACCGACCGAAAGTCGATTCATTTGGAAGACACTCGAGACTCTTCTGGGAATGTGGAAATATTATATATAAGTGGATGTATATCAAGCACAATGTATATGCATTCAATGTACGGAGAATTTTCTTCTAAGAAGATTTCAATTTTGTTTTTACGTTTTTACGGGTACAATAATTATAACGGCAAATATTAAACCTCTCCCGTGGCAGGCTCTTCTTACAGGCAGATCTCTCGGAGTTGGGACTCTTGTCTCATTCAGTATTGCCTTTTATATATAATATAAAAAACAATGACAGCACTCATTAATAATGGGTAAAGCTGAGAAATTTAACTTATTTCTAGAATTTATTGAATAAACCGTTTTTCAGAGATCTCCTCAACTGCAAAGCTAAGTACACGAACAAAATATTGTTATTTGTTCCTCAGCTGGTTGTTCGTTAGCTGCTTGCATTTTATTTGAAATATTATGTATATAAAGTATTTTTTCCAATGCCTCTTTTTAACACCACGCTCATATTTAATATTTTGTTAAAATTTGTTTTTCATTAAATTATTACTGCAAATTTTGCACAAACTTTCTGTATGGAAAATAGCTTTAGGCATTTAGCGAAAAAATTGGAGGCGAGGCGAGAATAACATTGCTCAATTTTAGTATTTGATTGAAAAAGGGGTCACACTTAACGTTCAAACCGGGATTTACTTATATAACTTGAATAGTTGGCTACTTTAATAATAGGGAATTGAATGTTTATTCAGCTTGCAGAAAATCTTATTTTCTATCACAAGTAGAACCGAACATTGGTGGCCAATCATTGCCGAAGCTGAACCCGAAACTTGGCATATCCCAACATTTAAATACCAACAACAACCATTAAATAAACGAGCTAATAATGCATAAGCAGTGGGCTATCTTTGAGCGTTGCTCTCTTGCGAAAAACTTATACGCGTAAGCAACAAAAAGTCTTGCAAGTTTGATTCGATGCGAGAAAGCATGTGGATATATCATTCAAGTGCTATAACCCCTTTCTTCAATGGAACTAAGCTATGTTTCACAAATTTTAGACACGTTTTACTATTGATAAAAAATTAAGTTTCTTTCACATGCGGCCATATTAGATTTTCATTAAACAAAAAATATTTAATTAATGTATTTAATGACTTAAAGATTGAAATGAGATGTACTTTTTCTACTGAAGACATATATGTAGCCTCAAATTCAGAGGATTATTAATATGTTACTTGGCATGACAATAAGAATTTTTCCACCAAAGAAAGAAGCGCAATGCATATGCTCATATATTAGAGGACTTGTTAGCGAAAGGTTGCACCGTTAGGTCTGTTAGTCTTATTTAACGTCTGGTGTGGCTTGTTCGATTTGTCACTCCTTTGTTTGATAAACATGTTTGGTGAATAGAAGAATGAATAGAATGAATAGAAGATTGTAAAATTACGGCTAGATTATGTTATCATTACTAAACCACAGCCTCGTAGGAATGAGCATTCAAAGCGTTTAAAGACCAACCTTTTATTCCAAACCCATGTCGACAGAGCAGAATATACATCTTCTCGAAAATATTTCCTGCGAAAGGAATTCCAAACATTGTGATGTAGTGCTTAGTTTACTTACTTAAGTAGACACGTGTACAAGCTTGTGGCTAATTTTAACTCAAATAATGGGCAATTATAATCAAATTTAACTTAAATTTAAGCCAACTGCTACTTTCGATAAATTTGTTATTCATAAGTAATCAAAGTGGTAGAATTAGTTAAGAAATGCAAGGTGTTACAATCAAAGTTGTATGTTTGTATGAAGTTGGGAATAATGTAAATATATATTAAATGAAAATTTCAGCAAAAAACAATTCATAATCACAAATTACAATAATTATAATTACGAAATACTACAATTAAATTTAAGCAATTTTTTTTTTAAAGAGCGTGAGCAAATACCAAGAGGTATTTTCAAATACTTGCGACACTCGACTGGCGAAGTTGGTTTCTGAAGTTCAAAGTGATTTTGTAAATAGACATAAGTCCAAGCACAAATATATGCGGTTGCAACATAAATAAGAGTGCGTGTGTGTATACACATAATAAGAGAACACCAAAGCGCCAACGCTCAGTGCTAGGGACGCCCATTTGGGTGGATTGTTGGCAGCACGACAACAGTCCCGCCGATGGCCCACTCATTGAACCACATTCACTATGCGACGCTATGCTTAATAAAAATTTTTATGCACGCATACAGGCGTGCGAACCGTAAACAAATGGCGACGTGCCACACTCAAATGAGCTTACTTAACGGTGTCAGCGTTATCGCATTTTAAATGATAAGAATAATTACCTATAAAGTGTGCTGGCAGAACTAAAAACACTTCTCAGAACTTGTGAAAGCAAAAACTGTTTTTTCCTTTTAAATTTGTTTATTGAATTTATGTTTCTAAGTGACACAGCCAAACGCCACCACTTGCGGAGGCGGCCAACTCTCAAGGCTCGAGCTGGCAAAGAGCCACATGTGGTGAACAGTTGGTCAGTTGTGAGAGCAAACTGGGCTTTTGCTCGGTGCCTAATTTATTACCACCACAGCGTACCGGTTTTGGTGATTCTCTACCGCCATGTGTAATTGCAATACCGTAAATTAAAATCCTAAGTGCGGCTGAGTCCCCACAACGGTTTGACACAGTCGCCAGTGGTCGCAAAGGAGCGTGCAAGTAAAGGAGGTATCCAACCTAGTCTGTATGAGGGAGGACCATAACAACGCCAGCAAATGGAAGACATGATAAATGAACTCTTAAACAGAGCAACGCGTTGACCCACGGCCATACCTTTGCAGTGGAAAATGTTCAGCCAAAAAATACAAGAACAAAAATAGACTGTCGAAAACTATCCTTGAAACGACGCGCACTCCACCTCCAATGCGTGGTACTTTTTCCATTGGCGGGAATTTTATTTACCTTTTAATTACCCATGAAATTAGCTCCGTTAAATATTCCCTTCAAAATTAAAAAGCACTTACAGGGTGCTCTAATACAAGCGGTTGTAAAAGATCTCTGAGAGATTAATACTTTTAACTGCACATAAGCTCCTGGAAATTGAATCTTTTCCTCTATCAATAATCATTGCCGATCAAAAACTTACAAGTACAATGAGAAACTTATTATCTTCAATCCTTCTTCAATGTCCTTTTATAATTTTTTAAGTTATTCCTAGGCACACACATCCACTTTTATGATGTGCTATATGAGCATTTTGAAACATAAAAAAAAACGAATTAAACCGTCATAATCCCTAATATACATATATATATCTATTGCTAAGTGCGTACGAGTAGATATGTACTGCTTGTATATATTTGCTTAAAACGAATGAATACTGTGAATGTTTAATGTATCACTTTCAATAAGTCTTATTCCATTAAAATAATTAGAATTGAATACTTAAATTTAAGCCCCAAGTTGGCTATAAACAATATTTGTTGAATATATTGGAAAAATAAAATGAAGGAAATTAGCAAAAAATAAATAAATAGTTAAATGTACTTCGTTTCATTTCATTTAAATTATTAAATATTTTTTCATCCAACTGATCGAATTTCGCGTGGCTATTAGCTAATTTAACATATTTTAATTACCGGGGTTATTAGCACCTGCAATCTAAAATATGATACAGTCAATGTTAAAATGCGGACCTGAAGCTAGAGCTGAAGATATTGTCAAGCATTACGCTTTTAAGAAAGTATATGGAATATCGCTGGTTTTATTTCACTATAACTCCGGAAATACACCATATTCGAGATTTTATATCTGGATTGTTGTCTTCGATTTGAAAAGAGTTAGAGAGTAATGAATCAAACTCACAACTGCTCATACAGATTGGCAACACTGAGAAACAACTCTCAAATATTTATTTATTTTGCAAGAGAAGTTATAAATTATAAATAGTTATAAATTATTAATCCATTAAGGGAGCGCTGGCTACTAAGACCTTCGGCACTAATTAATACATTAATTAAAACGATATTAATATATAATTTTAACTTGCTTATATTACATGTTTGAGATCTTACATAATTTAAGAAATTTGTTGATAGCCATGATGTTGTCACTGGTTGCCTTCGATAGACTGTATGATTTTGTGCTATCAAACGTGCTACCTAACCCCTATAAACCGAATATAAGATTTTCCAACTTTCATTTGGCTTTATAACATATATATCGGGCAATATGTAAGATATTTTAGCAATATTAAGCGAACGTATAAATTTGGATATACTACAGTTTGGTGGCGAAAATGAGTGAAATCGATTTACGAACTACCCCAGCCGACAAATGCTATATATAATGGTTTTCGTAATTCTATTGGTGTTTATGCCGAATGAGTCCGTCAAATTCCGAGTTATTTTAGTAAAAATATCTGGAAATATGTTTTCGAGCATACTTTAGTTTAATGCCAGCAATAAATGTTATCTTCTTAGACCTTCCCTAACCCCAATATAGTGATTTCCGACTTTTCAGCTGACTAAACTGTTTATATTGGTCAATATGTGTGGTAATTTAATAATCGTAAGTTTACACTTAACTCCATATCGCTAATATAATGATTTACGCTCCTGGTGGATTTTTTTCTCATACACAAGTGTGTTAGCAAAATTAAGCGAGAATATTTCAATTGAGGGAGTATAAAATGTTGCGTTACAGTCGATCTCAGCACTTCCTTCCTTGTTCGATGTGATATTTGTATTTTTTTATTTTTTAATTAGGAAGCAGTATTTTAACCAATCAAATTTTTCTATAAAGAATTTCGATCTCGGTATGAGAGTAGTTATTATGGGAAAGTTGTCGTTGTTATGAAGATCTTCCAATGTGAGAGAAAAGAGTTTAGAGGCTATGAGCTTATCTATCATTAAGAACAACTATGTTTTTCGAAAGTATTACTTTATTCCCATAACCATTCCCATTATCCTAATATATTTGCAATAATAATGAGGTCACTTGCAGGTAATTTATGTTGAGGTAGGTTGTGAAAGGGCCCAATATATTTGTGAGGAGTGTACGCTGTTTTGTTTGCTGGGATGTATGTTTCCTGTAATACAATAATATGTGGTGAGAATTGTTTGGTGAGTAGCTTAAAATCCGGGTAGTTATTAAATAAACATTTCATATTCCATTGAGTAATTTGCATGATATCTTCTCTGGGGGAAAGTTTTGTATTTAGAAGGGTGACGGACGTATTCCTGAGTAATCAAAAGAAGTATTTGTTGAGTCATCGATTTACCTCGGTTATTTTATTTTCTCTTCTTTTTTTCATTGTTCATGCAGTTTGTTTTTGAGTTAAGATGAGTAATCGATGTAAGAGAGGAGGGGGCGATTTGTGCTTTTGTTTTAGATGTTCTGTTCTTCATTTGGGATCTCTATATTTGTCGAATTGTTGAGGATACTGGTGAATCAAGGAGATGAGGAGTGGAAAACAGGTGGTATTTGTGTTTTATATTTGTTTACTGCTTCGCGAAGAGAACATTTATTCTCTGTTTGTATTGTCATTATTTTCTTAATTTGAAAAAGTTTTTCACACGCTTTACTCGAAGCTGAGTGATCAGCAGAACAGTGTACGCTTGGCAGTTTTTGCTTTTGGCAGGTAATATCGACCGAAAGTTAAAAGTACTACGCCGCGTAAAGATAGTTTATTATTTAAATACGTCGGAAATTTGTAAATCGATGCAACACCATGTTCTTTTCCACTATTTAATTGTCTGGGGCTTCATTTAAGCACGGAGTGTAAACAGTGCATTTGCGAATCTTTAGACATCTTCGAAAAGATCAATTTTTAGACTGCATACTCTTCTTTCAATTATTGATTAGTTTTCTTCCTACTTTTTGGTTGGGGACTAGATGATAATAGAGCGAACCTATTATTTCGAGAGCGGTCCACCAAAGGGATATTTTATACTGTTCTTCTCTCTCCACGCCGTTTTAATAACCGCATCGTTTCTAGCGGTGTGCCTTACGTTTAAATAAAAAATTAAATTTCAATTCCATTCTATATTTAACAAAGTCAATAAATATATACTTACGATTTATCTTCACTCGCTATTTTAAGATTTAAATTTTTGCTTAATAACAAAATGTATGTGTAATTTTGGCATCAATTTGTATTTCGGGTTATTCGCAACAGTAAAATTGTCTTAAGTTAGTAAAATAAAATTATATTGCATCGAATTCTACTCGCATTGTTGCTACATTTAGATGTAGTAAATAATAATAAAAGAACAAACTCAACGACTAAGAAATATTTCGCTGTGTCCGTATCACCAAATGACTAGGTCATCCAAAAATTTGGCGCAGTATAAATTAATGGTATCTTCTCAGGTCATACCTTTTTTGCAGTGCTAGAGCTGCTTTGGGAAGAGTCTGTTGCGATCGCTTAAAAGTGAGCAAAAACGAACCCATTCTCGACTACTATGGATGTATTCTAATTGATCACAATCCGGGTTCTGAGAGAACGCCGAATCAATTTGTCATCTAAAAGGAAGAATTAGATTCTTCTGGATTTGATATATGGAGTGGGAGTAAAGTAAAGGATTTGCATGCCCTCTAACAAGTTTACCAAATATATCTTATAAACTATTAAAGTGGCATCAACCAAAATTCATCATAAAGTTGTGTTTCAAAATCGGATTCTATATGCGATAGATTGCAATAACCAAACTTTTCTTCCAATTAACGGTTATTTCGAAAAAAAATCAACTTTATTAAACAACGGTAGCGAAATAAAACATCAAAGAAGTCGGAATCGGTCGTTCAGGTTAGTGAGGGAGATATCTCGATAGTTGTAGATGATAATGTTACGCATAGCATGATGTCAAATTAAAAGTCATCATTTTTAATTAATTAATTACAAATTAATAAAATCAATATATACATTACTTTATCTGTGCTATTATTCTGAACGTAACTGTTGCATTTCAATAAAAGTGAGCATACAAACATTTAGTCACATATGTGTTTATTCGCAAGTTTTCACATCTACTTATCTCATGTGGATAATTGAGAACGCAAATCAAATGAAGAAAAAATAAAATCTATCAAAGCTAATGAACTGTGACTTACATAACAAAAAGGTAGACATTCGATTATATAGAAAAAGATTTATGGCGTCATTTTGAACTAGCTAACCAGTGCAATTAGGGCTAGGGGAAGGTCCGAGCTGATTGCATTCGCTTTCGGCATTAAACTCATGTATATCTAAGAATACATTTCCCCGCAATTTTATTAAGATTACTCAAAATTACCGATATATTCGGCATAGAATCTACTAGAATAACTATAATCATATGTAGTATCATATTATAGAATGGGTTAATTCGAGGATCAATTTCACTAAAACTATAGTATCTCCAAGATGATACATTCGCTAAATTTTACTTAGATTTCTTACGTATTGACGGATAGCTACGCTATAAACCCAAACGGAAGTTTAAAAATCCCTATATAGGGTATAAGGGAGCTAGAGAAAGTATTGCCCCTATTTCCCCCATATTTAACCCAAGGTCGCATTCTTATCATTGAAAAATGCTGTCTGAATTTCACTAGTATATCGCACAGATTACTACTGTGTTACTGAGGTCCAAATATTCGGCATATGAGGCTTGAGAATTTATAGTCCGATTTCAGCTATTTTTGAACTATTTACATAATGTAAAGTGAAAGAATGAGACGGTATTTAAATATTTCTTCTATGGGAAGTACTGTCCAATGGAAGATCTATCAATCTATCAAGAAGATCAATCTGGAAGACAAAGCCTTCCAAATACATATCTACAAACAGGCCTTGCGCCTCGAGTAAATACATATGCACGAACATCTGCAAATAACTTGCAACGCCTTCAAAACTTCCGTTGCAAGTAAAAACAAATATTTAAGCGGATTTTATCTAAGATTGCATACACCCATACACACACATCTAAAAGCATAGCTATAAATATCAACACTTACAACAACTATTTATGCATTTCTCTCATTCCCAGCAACACTTTTGCCAGACGTTTCCACCCGATCGGCATAAAAGCAAAAAGTTTCGAGATATTACAGATATTACAGTTAATTCGGTATTAGCCACGAGCAATAGCTTTGATGCACGTAAACAGAGTCAGGTGTTACAGAAATTCATCACTTTCGGTTGCCTGTGCTAACTTCGCTTCATTGCAAACATCCAAAACATATTCGGAGAAGATTTACTTGTTGTTTAGTATTTATGTTGTGATTATAACTGTGCCACCAGTTTACGTAATGCCAACAAGACGATAAATCAATTCGCACGCTCCCGCTGCTCCAACACCTGCACATAAATATTACTTATTTTCGATTATGAAAATACCGCCTTATATAGGAAGCACACCTGCACACATATTCACACTCCATTGTGTATATATACATATGCATTATTTGGGTGTTGTAGTCAACAGTTATGCTATTCGCTATCTCTTGTTTAGAAGGGTGGTCTAAAGGCACATAAATCACAGTTGACCGAATGTTACTCATACGCCACACCATCGGCCAGCAGCTCCCACTACCCTCTATATTTCCTTGCATTTTGACGGAGGCAGGTCAAACAGGTATATTATGCTATTTTGCGGTCTATAAAATCTCAGTGCTTGCTTTCGAAAGCAATATTCTTATAGTTTTCCCTTGGCCTATTTTCTCACTTCCTTCCTTGGCTTTTGTTGATTGTGTATTTGAATGGCCTGTGGCTCGATTCAGTGCAGTTTTGAGTCAATTTAAATTACTTTAGGCAACGAAAAAATTACTGGCGCGCGGCGGATGTGTAAATACTTTCAATAAATCAAAAAAAGAAATGCGAATATTACAAAAACAAAAAAAAAAACGCTATAAGCAAAACATTCCAATAGATTAAGCGCAAACAACAGACACTGCGCACTACTATACAATAAAACGCTGTTATTTACCTATATAAGTTTATATATATATGTTTATTCATATACAGTAAACATTAAATGCATAAGAATTCGCTTTGATCAGCATGAACTTGGACACATTTGCCGTTCGCCTGTGGTCTGTATTTAAAAATCGAAAAGGTCCGCCTTTCATCCATCATTTCCTTTAATTCCCTGCCACATATTTTCAGATCAATTATCAGGTCCAAAGTGTCAACATGTCAAATATTTACATTAAATAGGCGTGGAGAGTGGAACACTTATGAGTGTGAGTGGATATATGTACTCTACATGTGTACGTACTGATATATACGGCGCGTATAAATTAAATTCAGTTTAAAGCGCTTCTGCAAGAGTTAACCAAGTTTTTTTTCAGGCGAATTACTTTGCATTTTAAATCACGTGCGTCATTAATGAAATCTATAAGTGATTATTATTTTTAAATGAATAATAATACTACTGTTAATTGTAATATGTACTGTAATTAAAATATCATTTAATGTATAATTTATGTTCAGCTTCAAAATAAGTTTGGAAATGTCAGAAACCGTTTACTCTTATCTTAATAGGCAAGAATACATTCTTCTTGGTAAATTATAATTTTTTTCAACAAAGTTGCCCCAAATGCGATATATCGATTACATCGATTTTACCCATTAGTATTTCGATTGATACTATTTGTTTTCCGTACCATTTCATTAACACAAAAAATTTGTTTTTTTATCAATTTCTTTAAAGAATCGTTCAATTGTATACATGTGTATTTTGAAAGTCAGGTCTAACTACAAAACATATAAATTCAATTCTATTAGCTCCCTCTCATTAAAACGACACAAACTTTTCCGCCTATCTGTTAGGTGATTGGTGATATAAAAACCGAAAGTTTAACTTTGATTTGTAGCCTTAAAATGCATCGTTTATGTTAGGTGCTACGGAAAATTAAAGACCGATTCTCACTTACAATCCAGATACTTCGGAAATATAGGATGTGGACCACTATCTTAGCATATTAATTGCAAACTTAAACGAAGTCATCAAAATTGGTATATTAGTTAAAATTTAATATCCTGAGATCTTACTTAATACTCAATTTATTCTCCACGATGTCTGCAAACCTAAGAAGAAAATTCGGTCTGATAGTGGTCTAATTTTAAATATTTTATAATTATTCTAAGTTCTTATACTCTCGCAACATGTTGCTAGAGAGTATATTAATTTTGTTCACCTAATGATTGTTTTTAACACCTAGAACGAATCGAGTTAGATATAGACATATATATATATATATAAATGATCAGAATTAATTTCCTGATGAATCAGGATTAAAAGACGAATTGAAATCCGAGTGACTGTCTATCTGTCCAAGCGATAACTTGACTAAAATTAAGATATTTTAATGAAACTTGAGACACGAGTTCCCTGTCACCGTAAAACGGTTGGTATTGCGGATGGGTGTAATTGGATATCTGCCACGCCCGCAAAATGCCATTAATCCAAAACAGATAAAGAGCTATAACTAGGCAGAAAATTAAGATATAAATGCGTTATTTAGTATAGAGGATCCTAATAGGGTGGGGGATCTGTGGGCAAAGTTTTTTCTAAAAGTGGGTATATCCCCGCTCCCAATATATTATATACACATTATATATGTCGGAAACAGTTAAAGCTATATTAATGAAACTTTCCTCAACTAAGTTTTTCTAGCATGTCTTCATATAGTGAGAAAATTAGTGAAATCGAATAATAACCACGCCCACCTCCCATACAAAAGTTATGTTGCAAGCTACTAAAAGTGCGATAACTCTCTGAAGGAAAACGTTAAAAACCTTAACTCTTGCATAAAATATGATACGAAAGGGTTGCATAGGAATCCGCGTAAAGGTTTGGCGATGGGCGTGGCACCGCCCACTTTTAGGAGAAATCCCATATCTCAAGAATGCCTTAATCGGTTTCAACAACATTTTGTATGTGACATTATATTTTAATTCTTATGTCACGCTGTGAAAATTGACGACATCGAGTAAAAACTTCGCCTACTTCTCACATAACACAATTTTAAGTTTCATCTAATACTTTCACTTTAAAGTAGATAAATCGATCAGCAATTAAGATATGAAAATAAAAAGGTACAAATAGTGCCTTCAAGATATGCCATCTCATGCGCAAAATTAGACCAAATCGGATCATAACTTTTCAAGGCAGTAGATACCCAATATTAGGACCTCTGTGCCTCTATCTGACTTTTAATTAAAAGTATTGGGAAATCTGTTTGGTATTGTAATGAAATTGGAGGGTTATCTTTATATGATAATAATGTGCTTTTGCGTCAAAAATGGCGAAAATCGGGTAAATACTTCCCATCGTCCCCATACACCTATTATAAAGATTTTCAACTTTCCTGTAGACTTTATACCATGTATAACGGTCAATATATGAGTAATCTCTTTGAAATTTAGAGAGCGTTTCTTTCTGATAACAGTGTGCCTATGTGCTTAAAATGGATAAAATCGGGTAAGCACTTTCCTTAGCGCCCATGTACCTAATATAGGGATTTTCAACCTCTGGCTAGACCTTATACCATATATTTCGGTCAATATATAAGATATTTTAGCAAAATTAAGTGAACGTGTAATATCGGATATACCATAGTTTACTGCCGAAAATGTGTGAAATCGGTTAACGAATTATCCCAGCTCCCATATACTAAATATAATGATTTTCGCTATTCTAGCAGACTTTATGCCGAATATGTCGGCCACTGTGTGAGTTACCTTCCCAAAATTGCATGAAAGCATGTTAACTAATATACTGGAATAATGAAAAGAGTTAATGTGATCAGTGCAGATCTTCCTCTATCCCAAAAATGCCCGATATAATAATTCCCGACTTTCCATCTGACTTTAAACCGTTTATGTTGGTCAACATGTGTGATATTTTAATGAAATTAAATGGATATGGTTTCTTAAACACAATGTGATTTCGCGCTAAATATGAAAGAAATCGGTCTAGACCAGGGTCTAAGCCGCTTATTCCTAATATAATGATTTCCTTTTCTCTGGTTGACTTTTTCCTCATGTATCTAATATATTCATTAAAGCACTTTGGTTGAGTTTATCTCACATATATCACTTTTAAGTTAATTTGGTAGATTTTAATATAAATATCTCTGACACGAAGCACAATATAGCAATGAAAGTACATGAGTCTATGGCCTGTAATATAAGTTAATAAGGTACTATCTATGCTACTACTATGATACTAATACTATGATACTACTACTACGATTGCAATCCATTGACAATTTCGTCGGATAATGAATGTTGAATTCTTCCTCAACATTTTTTAATATAAAGTTATGCTAGCACCTGAAAGCATATCCCCGCTTCGGATCCTTGCACATTGCGAGAGTATTAAATGTTCGTTTACACGCGAGCCCTTTCTTGTTTCAGATAAATTTGCAAAGTTGTACGGTATATTTTTTTAATTTTTTTCTAATCTAATTAAATATCACAGACATGCTTATGTGCATTTATTTAAATAGAAATACTTAAAAGGCGGAAGGCACTTCCGTCTGCTTTCTAAAGGAAATTTACACTTAAATTATGTATATATCATAAACCAACAACCACATCCTTTTGTCGGAATCCGGACTCGGATTCGCATGTAAAAATGGCGCTTGAAACACCTTCAATACGATTCACGGTAAGGTGAATCAGACTACCAGTTTTATTTTTTCAATACCACAATATTTTCGGCAATACTTTGTAAAAATGTGATTTTGTTAACTCCTTTAGCTTTTATTCTATGGTGCTGCTAAGATAATCCTTACAAAATTTTCGTTCAATATTCATAGAATTGCCTACTAATTGTCAAATATATGTAAGCCATAAAAGCAGTAAAAGGCAAAGTCAACACTTTAAATATGATAATATAGTACACGTATTATAGCACGTCACCAGTACTTTATCAGCGTACTTAATTGCATTTATGTATATATATTTCAGTACACGAGTGTTGCCATTAAAAACTGAAAGAGATTGTTTCTCGCCCTTATTGCTTTCACTTTCTATTAAACTAAGGAAATAACATCAAAAACTTAATGAAGGTCCTATGCGAATAACGGTTTAAGTCAGTGCAGCAGTTTAATGTCAGTAAATTTAATTAGCCCTACACTTCGATAGCACACTAAAATATTAAATTGGACAACTCGCCCGCCGACTCTGCCCGCAAACTATTAAATTTTAATTTTGTGTAGGAAATAAATTTGAAAAATAATTTGATTTTCATTATGTAAAAATATTTAGAAAATTAAATTTGTGTCAAGTGCGAAAATTTTATAAAATGTTCCTTTTTTAATTCATTATTAATGTTAACAGTCATAAAAAATGAATATAGTGTGAAAACTGATTTGACAGCTATATCTTTTAAATTATATACACCTGAAAGTATAACCGAATCATTTATAGAAATGTTTTGAAGTGCCAATGTTTTAATGAAAATATCTGTTTCTGAAAATCTTTCCAAATTCGGACTCTAAGTTACTGTATGCTTTGATTTATACATACACATATTTGATGAAAACAGGAGTGAGGTCTAGTATAATGTGTCACCCGCTTTCATAAAATTTCTAACTATCATATTATACAAACAAAATAAACTCAGAAAATATTATAAAGGTAATTCACCTGTATATTGACCGGTATAGAGGCAATCTGAAGAAGGGATACCAAATTCGTAACAGAGGTTAGCGAAATGTATGGACGGATTGCGACCATTTTCGGATTAGAAATGGCACATGTTAAGAGCACTTTTTTTGCTAACTATTATTTCAATATTTTTGCCATAGTTAATCTATATACGGTTTCACTTCCGCTCATATTTCTGTTGTGCTAAATGATGTAGTGGGAGTATCACAATATTCATTCAAATCGAACAACCCTGTAATATAATATGCCTATGTCTATGCCTATGTAATACATCTTGTAAGATAATATGATATTTATCCTGAACGGACGGACGGTGCTATGCCATTTTCCAACTTTAAAACCTACCCAAAACTGAACCTGTGCTGTATTAACTTTAAGTTAAAGTAGTGCCAAAGTCAGTAATAATACATACGAGCACATTAAAAAATATTTCAAGTATAGATGGAAATATTTTCAAAACCATCAACACAATCGAACACAAACAGTGACAATTTCTCCCGATTAAATCGCCAAGTTTCTTAGTAACTCTCTTTAAATTCGGTTACATTGGGTGATATTCTCTACGAAATAGCTTATTGCTAAGATCCTCAACTTGGGATTAAAAAATAATATACAAATTATTGATTTAACTTTATATCTGGTCAATTTAACCACCCCACTGTCATAAAAGTGACAAAGACGAACCTTATTCTTGTCAATACGATATCTGATTCCAATTAGCATTAGTTAAATATATATATAATTATATAAGATATTTATAAAGGCCAAGTAAATTATTTATTTTACGACTTTACATCTGTTTATTTTCTCGGAATTATTAGCCTAATATTAAGTTCATACTAATTTTGCACATATTTAGTTATACGAACATAGTGAATTGAACATACATACCTATCATTTTGTACAAGTTTCTAAACAAAAGTTTATTTATATTTCGCCCCATTGTTAAAGTTACTTTTATGTTTTAGAGATAAAATTTGCTAAGCTTACACAGTAATTTATATATATATGGCAATATGGTTCCGCAAATCGGCTAAAACTCTACATAAATATATATATACCTATATCTGTATATATGGTTACACCTAAGCTTTTATTTTAGAATATATTCCGCGACCGTTTGCGCTTAAATATTTAATAAATAAATGAAAGGTTTATCTTTTGTTTGCTCGTTTGTAAATCTTGGAGCGTTTAAATGCTCTCAGGAGAAAAGGCACCTGCAATAAATTTATTTTCATTTCTGCTGCTGAACCCAGCGATCCACTACTTCCCACTGAGGCGTTAGGGTACAAGAATCTCCGCTGGGCAGATCTAAGTAAATGGCAACAGTTTGTCTTCTCCTTGTTGCTCGCTTTCACCATTCATCTTACTTAGCAGGGTTACTTAGCAGATTTGTCCTTTTCAGGCATTTTCGTATCAACAACTGACAACATTTACTGCCGAAATGAAAAACGAAAACGGCTTGACAGTTTCTTGCTTGTTTCAATCTGCTTGAAACACATGTTACCAACACCCTGTATTCTTACGCGCCTGACCATCTGACTTTCGATAAATGTGATTCGATTGTCCTACGGCAGAAATTCACTGTCTTGTCTAGTGTCTTGTTCTTTATGCTTTGTACAGCACTTTAGCCCCGAAACATGGCCATATGGTTGAGTGGTGGCTTCTGCTTGCAAATGCGTCGGCAAGTCAAACGCCAGAAGGCGGTGCGAAAATCCGGATTGTAGAAGGCATAGATGAAGGGATTAATGGCGCAGTTCACCCAGCCGACCCATGTTAGAAAAGACATGAGTCCCTCCAACACCGCCGGCGGTGGCAAGAATGGCATCAACAGGTAGTAGGTAAAGAACGGCAACCAACAGGCAATGAAGCCGCCCATAACAATGGTCAGCGTCTTAGCGGTTTTCGTATCTCTCTTCGTTGTGGACACACGCATCGGTATGCGATGCGGAGGATGGTGGTGATTCTGGAGGTTGCGGTGATGTTGTGCGTGCGACTGCTGTTGATTTTGTCTCAACATCGGATTGAAATTCAAACTAGTTGTGTTGGTCATGCTTGTGGTCAGCGTGGTGTTGGCCGCAAAACAATTATCGGAAAATGACGCGCCATCCTCGACAAAGTGCACAGCTTGCATGGGCAATGAGGAGGAGCGGCGTTCAGCCAGCGGTATACCCATCGCACTGGAATGCATACAGACACCGGCGTATTTACAGTTCATTGCCGAGCACTGAATTATCGATGTTAAACGTGAAACCTCAACCAACTCGTAGAACGATGCTTGGTGCCTAAGACCGCCAACAACAGCGCCACCATTAATGCTGGCGCTACCTCCGTTAACGTTGCTCAGATAGGCGTTATTGCATTTGCTGCAATGCAAGCTGAGATTTTTGGCGGAGCAATTGTTGCTACCGGCAAGGCCGCTGCCCCAGCGTGACTTGAAAGAGGGAAACTTCGGCGTGGCACATTGATAATGCTCCGACTCGGAAATGAAGTTGTCACAGTCTATATCATGGTCGGCAGTGCGTTCTGACTTCTAGCGTACGTAAAGGGAGTGAGAAAATATATTAAAGTAAAATTTATTAGTACCGTTTTAGTATGTGTTAAAATTTAGTTCCGTGCATTAATCAATTTCACACCGAAAATGTACGTGGGGGAATGTGAAATGACACAGCACTTCGTCCACACCATTTGAATTAAGCCAAGCATGCTGAAGCGTGCACACACACTTATACCCATACATCCAAATACATCCCGTGGCACGCGTGCCACTCCACTAGTCGTTACCTCAACGCCGGCAACTTACCGCATCACGCACCATACGCTGTCTCCGCGACGTAAGGACGTAGCCAATCTTCATGTAAACGTACATCATAACGGCGAGCGGAATGAAAAATGAGCCCATTGCGGAAAACACCACATATCCCTTATTTTGATTGTAGCGGCAAACGACATTACCTTCGCGTCGGCGTCCCGGTTCGTACCTGATAATAAATAACAAAGAAAGAGTTCAAAACACAAACAAATTAAATGCGAACACTCAACATAACGGTGAAAAGTAGTAGTTGTCATCTACATAACCTTATATTTATAATATATATATGTACGTATATAATACCCGAAGCAGGATTTCATGATTTTGCTGACAGTAGTTGCGTGAATGGATGTAAGCGAGTACTTGTTAGAGTGGCTTTCGAAAAAACAGTTGGAATTCGGCGGTTGTAGAATTTGTATATACACGTCTGTGTCTTCATAAAAATGTAGTCACAGAAAGCGTTTGAAATGAAAATGTAGATATTATTTTCAGCATATCAAATAGTTTCAAGTTTTGGTGAAATGTGTAATTTGGTGCAGCAAAAACAAAGGGGATAGATATAGAGTTGTGTTTGAAAAATAACAAACATCCCATGTAACCATTTTGATATTCTCTCTGAAAAACACTTTTCTGAAGAGAATTCCGGCATTGAGCAAATTACCAAAACCAGCCACATATTCATCATCTATCTTATATGTGATAAATTGCTTTCAAAAATTATCGAATTAGGTCCATATCTTTCAACACCCTTAATTACCGTGTAACAATTTTCGCCTCTCCTAATAGTTTTAAGCTTCCTAAGCTCCTTTTTAAGCTTCCATACATGCGGTTTACTGTCCAAACCCGAAACAATTGAGCATAAATCTACTGTGAAATGTCGCAGGATTTACGACATTAAAGGCGACCTAACGAACCGTCCTAATACGGCGATAAAAGGAATAACTCTGTAATGTTTGTAAATTATGAAAAGTAAAGTAACATGATGAAACCTAAAATTATCTTGCTATTATTCGCGCAGCGAAATTTTGATATCCCTAATTGTTGGGAAGGTTGTCAGAAGATTGTTTAGAAGATGACACAAAATCACGTCGACAAAGTAAAAGTAGTGATCAAAATATATCTGAGCTATAACCAGATGTAGTGCAACTTAATAGATGATTCCCTTAGAGGAACGAGTTGGAGAAAGGCCTTTGACTGGAAGCTTTTTTAACCCAAGGGTATGCTGGTGATGAGATGATGATGAATGACTCATTAGAACTATAAAAGGTTACCAGTATTAATAAAAAAAAACCGTATAATTTAATTCAGTTTTCAGCCAAACTCATACTCATGTAATGGAAATATTCAATCTTAACTTTCGTAGAAGCGGCTTAGGGTCTCAAAACGACTGTTTAAATGGTGTTTTAAAATTGTTGTAAAGATTGATTTACACAAGATGTGAAGACTTAACGCTGATAAACACATTTATTACGCGGAATATTGCAGAGTGTTAAAATCTTCCTTTTCTTTACATAAAAAATAGAGTTCATGTTATAATTTCTTTCGTAATACTGCAAATACTTGGAGCCGTCCAAATTCTGATTGACTCCACTTATTAAGAAGGAAAGGAGGGTCAGAAATAGCGATAAACACTTTAAGAAAAACTGTAACAGTGTCCCATAACAAACGAGGGTCTTGCACTATGGATTGCAATGGCCCCAAATATCGAAAAATATCTGAAAAAACATTCCCGATTTCACATTTAGTAGACTTCGAAAAATAAATTTATCATAAAGCTTTCAGAGTTTCTTTTTTAATGAGCAAACTTAATAGTTCTCTATGAATCTATAAGTCTTCGCTCAAGATCCCAAGTGGCATAAGTTCATAGCACCGCAAAGTCAAATAAGTAGGTTGTAGTTTATAGTGTAAGTAAGTAATTCAATCACTTATCAGTCGAATTTTTATGGTTAAACTCAATTCCTATTTTCTGGAAATCGAGAACTGACAATTCGAATATCAACACGGCCTATATATCGGAAAGTGCAAAATCTACGGGTATGCATCATCCCAGAACCTTATCGACAATAATGTCCCACACATTCTCAGCAATACACGCTTGAACTATTACATCTACTTGACTGCAATGCAATGTAAGTTTCTATTGCGACGCTTCGCACATTTTATGTGCATTTTACATTAATAACGGTACAATGCTATCAGCATTATGCGCAAATTGTTTGCAAAATTCACACTGCAAGGCACTTTAACTCGTGTGTACCACACATACATACATACGAAGTGGGTTTTTTTATGTCGGTAAGGATCCATGGAACAGTGACGAAACATTTTGATGATGTGCAAAAATTTTTGTGTGTTTGTGCGGGTATATATGTGTTTCAGTGAAATGTGTTTCAGTGAAATGTGTTTCAGTGAAATGTGTTTCAGTGAAATGTGTTTCAGTGAAATGTGTTTCAATGAAATGTGTTTCAGTGAAATTTGTTTCAGTGAAATGTATTTCAGTGAAATGTGTTTCAGTGAAATGTGTTTCAGTGAAATGTGTTTCAGTGAAATGTGTTTCAGTGAAATGTGTTTCAGTGAAATGTGCTTCAGTGAAATGTGTTTCAGTGAAATGTGCAGAAGTTGCGCTTTTATGTAGGAGATTTTTTTGTTTTTTGTCACTGTTGACAGATGCATTGTAGCGAAGGCGGCAAATTCCTATCTTAAGCTATTTCAGCAGATTTTGTGTAGTTAAAAAGTAGCAGTATGGTCATAAAAGCGTGATGTTTTTCACTGCAACCCTGCTGCTTAATTTTAAAACGTTCCCAACGCCGCACGCAGGTAACTTAAAACCAAATTTCTGTGGGGTTTCCATAATATTCTGAGTAATTTGGAGTCAAAGAATACAAGTAGCAGGTTCAGCTGCATATATTTGCACGTTTATTGGTGCGCTCACTTCATGAAGGATTACTTAATATTTATGTGCGTATGCAGCTACAAAAATTTTTAATTCGCCTTGTTCCACCTCTGAAGCGTGAAGATAAAAATTTTTTACAGCATTCCATTTCATTCTGAGACATGCGATAAATGCTTTTGATTAAATAGTGAGAAGCTTGGTGCAGACTTAAAATGCTCGATGGAAGTAGTTAATTTAGTAAATGGGAAAAGAAGTAAGACGAATGCGACCTCAAATTATTCAAATATGTATAAATATGAAAATTTGGTAGCCTATATAGCAAAGAATACTAGACTGGAAGAGCCTTACCTTATAAAAATGAACATTTAATACCATTCTCATTAAGGTTACATCAATAGATCAAATTAATTAGTGAAAACATACTAAACTAAACAGTATGAAATTGTTTGAACAGACTACGCAAAGAAATTCTTTTTCAAAGATCGCTCAGCATAAGTTTCAGTTATGAAGCTCTTAAATGCGGAAATAATCGGCGCAGACGATGTTCCGGAAAAGTGAAATAAATCCATCACCACCAACTTCATATTAAACGTTTTATTCTAACAAGGAACATTTAACAAAATTTTTTTATTTACAAAAAAAAGATTTAACAAAAACAAAAGCATTTATAAATTGTCTCTTAGATAGTACTTTTAAAATATTAAGTAATTCAATTATCTATTAATAAATGAATTTATCGTCTTTTGATCGAGATCCCTAGCCTCGAGACATCGTTTTACTGATTTGACTCGCCTAAATAGTTATATACAAGAATTGAGTTGAGAATAGAGACAAGATTATGACATGCCATGTCACAAACGGAAGGAACTTTCAAACTTTCATAGCAACTGTATACAAAGCCTTTATCTTTTGTAGTTCATGACGTCACAAACTAAAGAATTTTTTTTTTGTTAAACGTCGCACTCCAAAAAGCAGTGTGACCTCCATTCCTATAATCTTGAGTTTGTAACACTCGACCGGGTTATCGTTCCGGGTCTCTACTTGCTGAGTTTAATCAACACTCAAGAAAGATGACATCAAAAAGAAATTAACGGACACTCCCAAACAATTAATTCTAAAAGTATCACTTAAAGGATTGTGAAGTGTTTTCAATATTTCATGAGCATTATATATTGTATATAATACATAATACATAAATATATTATATATAATTGTATATTATTAAGTTATTGCTACATGTTTATATATTATATATTCATATATACATATGCATACACATTATATATACATATTATATATTATATATAATTATATATTATTAAGTTATTGCTACATGTTAAAATTATCAGCTTCGTCAATAATTTAGATTTGCGTATTAAAGTTATGAAAGCTCTGCACCATTCATATGTGTGTAGGTGTAAATCTAACTTCTTACAAAAAATAAAAATAAAGTAGCAAAATACTCACCAGCCCAAGTAGGGTGGACAAGTGATTAATAGTGCCGTCACCCACACAATGAATATCATACCCATTGCCAAGCGCTTCGAACGACGTTTTTTGGAATAATTTAGAGGTTGAGTCACTGCGAGATATCTAAAAATAATAAATTTCCAGAAAATAATTTTGAATTGAGATAAATGCAAAGGATTGAATTAAAAATAGATCAGTTGTTCCACGCTGTCAGAACATTGCCGCTGCCAAGCGCACTTCAAATTATATTCATTACAAACGCTGCTCACAATTCTCTTTAATTGAAATGAAAAAATTAAAAAATTCACTCTTGAATTAAGGGTTTTTTATTTAAAGATGGAAGCATTTTGTGTAAATAAACAAGTGGCTTGTGTTGAATTTACCGTTATATTACCTTCCGTATAAGTGGCTCTTCCTATTGTTGTTGTTGTAGTGTCAGGAAACATTCCCCCTGATTTTCTTTAGAACACTTCTCATATAACTCTTTGGGCGACTACTAAATGAAAATCCACATAGAGAGTTGAAGATGGACCTAAAATCTGATTGTGAAAAATGTTTTAAACACTACAGGACTCGTTACTGATTTAAGTGAACCACTGTTAGAAAAAATTGTATTTTTATAATTTAAAATTTGCTCCAAAATTCAAACCACTGACCTACTTGGACGGGTATTCGACTAAATTGGTGGCGAAGTGTCGAAAAATGGACTGACTTTTTCAAACGTTCCTACAGGGTTGATCCAGGGCACTTATAATGAGATACGCTACGAGCACGAGCAAGGCAGAATGAAAAACAAGAAATTACAAAACGAATTCGAACTAAAATAACATAATTATCAGACTTTTCTTATTTAAGTTTGATACTTTCGATTACTTTCGTTTATTCTTGCCTTAGCTCAGTCCTCGCGTTCCGCTTGCTGCAATGCAAAACTGTCACACCTATCCAAGATCCACCTATCCATCCACATCTATCCTTTCCTCGATAGTGCGTTTGGTTTAGCCGTAAAATAAATAAGATGTTATCAATTCGTTTTCACAGTATCGCCATCCGCTAAAATTCTTTCTGAATTTTATAAAGTTTTTAGAAGAAAATCGAATTAAGAAGCTCTCAGCAACTGATACCTTAATAGTTTGAATAAGGCCTGTAATGAAGCGAAAATTGCTCCGGTTCTTTAAACTGTTTTGAGTTTTGAGTTTGCTAATATTTGCACAATAAGGGTCTTAAATCGGGAAAAATATCTATTGTATAAATAACTAACTAACTAAACTATTTCTTTAGTAATCTAATTTTTTGTATTCGGTAAGTTGAATTGCACGTAATCAAAACAAGTCTAAAAATTTCTTAAATTAGTACACATTTATACTCTGCTCATTAGCATATTTATGGTATATTTACATTATGCTCTCCTAATCCAATCTTAAACCCCGTCTCACATCGATTTCAGTTGACATTTATGAAATATAGAGTCTGTAACTTATTCCAATGTTGGACGGCTACAAAATTGCAATATTTACCTATGACAAAAAATTATACACTATTCGCTTCTTTTTTAATTTTATTTAACCATTTTATGGCATATTACAACAACCGATGATAGATGTGAGGTGATAGAATATTCAACGGTTATTAACAAGGTTATCAAAGTATTTCTAATATGAAAAAAATTAACATATTTCGTCGGAGAATAATTTTGAATAACTGAATTTTCATTTATAAGTAACAGGAATTAGCACAAAAAAATTGCAACTTGGCCAACCTTTTTTTCCAGTTGCCTTTTGCCTTTGCCATAAAATCACGCAAACTGATTGCTCTTAGAGCCTATTAGGTTATCAATACTGTACACATTTGTATACGGATGTTTCAACAAACACTCTTATTAGATGTAAGACACATATTCTCCTTTCGTGGGCCGTTTTTTCTTGCAACCTTTAAGTAAGTGTTTGCATTTTGCATTTTGCATTTTATTTTATTTTAGTATTTAACTTTGTTGATTTGGTAGTTACTATGTATGTATGTATGTAGTTACTATGTGGTATGTACCTAAAACTGAAATTTAGTCTTCCTGTTAATACAGTGTTCTTAGTTATATATGTATCTAGTTCTATGTACATATGTACATATGTACATAAGTTCTTAGTTTCGTTGAAAGATGGTCCAAAGAATTTACAGATCCATTTATTACTAAAACTCTTTTTACCACTTTGGTTAGGCCTATATTAGAATATGGCTGTGTAGTATGGAAACATATTTACCAAATAAATTCTGAGAAATTAGAGTCCTTTCGAAAACAAGTTTTACTTTGTGCCTTAAGGCATTTCCGATAGGATTATAGATTAAGTGTTCCTCCATACACTAGACGTTTACAACTTATAAATCCTCTTACACTTAGTCGTAGGGAAATGCTTGGCATAACTTTCTTAGTGAAACTCCTGAATGGATCAGATTGTAGTTCTTTTCTCTTGTCTGAAGTTAAATTAATATCCCGGTTCATTTATCCAAGCAGTTTAGATCCCTAATGTTAAAATCATGTAGATTAAATTTTGAACTAAACGAACCATTCCGCCGCATATGTCATAATTTTAATTCTCATTTCAGCACGTTTGATTTATCACACTGACTTTTCAACATTAAAATAATTATATTATATATATTTATATAACTACAATATTATAACTAACAATATAAGTCTTAGCTAATGAAATTTTTGTTTCTGTAGTTGAGTAGTTTTAGATCTCCATGCTTCAAAAACTCTCTTGCCTTTCACGACTCATCTAATTCCGCACGTATTCGGATTGCACCCCTCTCGTCGGTTGGGCGCGAGGAAGGTAATCGTTGGGTTTATTATTATTATTATTTTCATTTTTTTTTTTTTTGTGTGAGATAGAGTATTTTGAGTGACGTTTCTGTTGGTATTTTATAAGGTATTTCAATTATTAATGAAATGGGGAAACCATTCCCAAGCAGTTTTCTGTATTCCATATAACGCATACGCGCACTGAGCGCTCTGAATGTCCAAAAGAGTCCTTTACGGACGAAAATATTATATATTTTGAATGGCCGTATATCAAAGGAATGTGTGGGACATATCATCCATGAATATTGGAGGGAAATATTGGGGTGTCACGCGATCTTAGAATCGACCTATTCACGGTGTCTGAAATCAATGGAAACGAAGGTAAAATTGGTTCAAATCGACGAAGGAGACATATTTGTCGAGAGGCGGCTCTTTTAATCAATATTGCTGTTAATGCAAAGTTGGTATACTGGAGTTGGAAGGTTACGAGAATCAATCTATCACCTTCGATATCAACTAATGAATAATAGAGTCGAGTTTGAATACAAAAAATTGTGTTTTCATTTAAAACGATTCAAACTTTTCAGCCCACCTGTTAACCCGGATTAAATCGGCTTAAGGTATTTTACATATTAAATGGTTGGAAGGAATTTTTGAAGAATCGGCAGCTTTTAGTATTTTATCGTTCCAGTTAGTAGTAAGGGTAATTGTGGTTTGTAACTTCATATTATTGAACAAATGATAGGTCATAAAACTCTTAAGCCAACTTTGAATAGCCAGTGGTTTTTACGAAAAAAAAAAAAAAATTGTGAATTTATGTTGGAGGTTCCCTTTGTGCGCTGATTGATGACCGCCATCTCAAGTGTATTCTTAGGTGTTGAAATGACAATACATGAGAATGCACTTAGGTGTGTTAAACGGGTTGTATATATACAACGGGTATACAGGGTATACCGGAGTATAGCTAAATATTGGTGAGTATTTCAGTTTTACATCCCGAGGAATATTTGCTAAAAAGTCTTAAAGATTAGCCAGTGTATATTTTCGGGGCGCCTATTCCGGTTAAACTCGAAAAGAGTCTCATAGATTAAAATTTTTTAAATATTTTTAATTAATATAAAAACCGCGTTCAAAGCATTAAGCAAAATAAGTTACCGCTACTTCTAAAATACAGTTGATCATAAAGATAAATACGCTTCATTGTAAATGCAAAAAATACCAAATTTTCTTTTATTATTATGCAACTATTTCTACCCCGTTCCACAAATTAAAAAAATTGATTACCTGAAGCAAGTATCTACGCACCATATACATACATACATAAAGTAGAGAAGTGTCATTAAATTGTAATAGAGACATGTGTAGACCCCAGCAAGTGTTTGAAAACCCGCAAAAATTACAAAGACTAACAAAAGCGGCGAGAACTGTAATGGCTGAGGCTAATAAAAATGTCAACAAATAGACTTGCGCAATTTTTCGGAGACTCTACTCCCCTACTTGACGTAGCGATACGATGACAGCGGCAACGATTAGTAAACAGTACAATAACGGAAGAGGTGAAAAATGGGTGAGCATAGTTCACCTTTTTTATAATTATTCCTTAAAAGCTCTGCTTGCCTAGACTACTTTGTATATATCATATATATTTTGTGTGTAAAAATATGTACATACATATATATATTTTTATAGTGTATGTTTTTATTGTTTGTGTGGCAACGTTGTATATTACCTGTCCAGACTAATGGCGCACAAGCTCAGTATGGAGCCGGTGCAGAGGAGAACGTCCAATGAAATCCAAATGTCGCACAAAATCCAACCATAGTGCCAGCTGCCTGCAAACCATATGTCAATACACATGCATGTAAGTATGTATATGTGTGTGCAGAACCATCGTTGCAGTCGAGTTTCCGGTGAGGCAAATATGCGGAAGATTAAATGACTAGGATTAATAAATATTTTGTGTGATGTTTTGTTGCGAGGCCATTAAATGTTCGCTATATCCTTGCACAAATTAACAAATAAACATATATCAGCACATTCACACACATACACACGCTAGTATGCACTAGCATTACCCGCACCTATTAGCTTCCTTCAAAACACCCGTTACAAAGAGGCAAATTAGTGAGTGTGTGTCATTAGCAGAAGTGACCTAACGGACAAGGTACAATTATATTACACAATAACAACAACAAAAACTGTAAACATACAATAAAATACGCGGCAGAGCACCCCAAGGCATTGCTGCTTGTCTTAATTGCCCTTAATCCTTTTGAGTTTATATATTTACTCGCCCGATGGACGATGTGTGCACATCAGCGCAACAACAACACAATTATCCTCAACCATACGCTATTTTGTATACCCAAAAAACTAAAAGTATCTGTTTCTTTGATTTTCAGTACATTTAAAATACGAAATATAAAAAACATTATTAAGGTAATTAATGAAGGGTGCGTTAGGTTAGGTTTCCGAAGAACACCGATCTTTTATGATACCCAAAAATTCCAATGTGTAGTGCGAAAGTCCCTCATGTATCGAGAAAGCGCTTTGATCGTAGAGCAATTTTGTTAAGGTAGCTAATATCCATTCCACCCAATTCGCTCTGTTCGCCGACGGTATGACATCCGAGGCGTTTCAACTGTAGTCTAGCGAAAACTGAACAGGAGAGAAGAAAGTGTCTAGATGATTCCACCTCGCCATCCTCCAGATAACTTTTAAAATTCGCGTGCGTTAAGAAGTTTTGCCTATTTGACACTATTCAGTTAGAGCTTCTACAATTGCAACAAGATGAACCTTGCTAAAAGCAAGTAGTTTAATGGTACTCATAATTTCTACTCTGTGGCTCCAACTCTTTCCCGGCCTGAGGAATTGGGGCGAAAGCACCTTTTCTTGCAAGCTTAAGTGTCTTCTTACTTTAATCCGAAATTTGAGAGGACACTAAGAAGAGGGTATGGAGTAATTAAATTGTTCCTCCGACACAATCAGAACTCAGGATGAGCTTAAGAGATATCTGCAGAACAGATATATTTTTAGTATAACTAATGTGACATATAATAAACTAAGCAACTAAAAACATAAAACTTTAGTGTAGTTTAATTTATCTGAGAAGAAAGGAAGATAAATGAGACAAAAATTTACAAAATTGAAAAGAAATGAAATTTTTTAATCACAGTGATCAAGTATTACACTTGTTTCCCTTACAACTAACTGCTCTTATTGAATATTTCACTTCTCACTATTATTTTGATTAAAGAAAGGTATCAACTCCTCGATAAGTACTTTGGTTTATTGTTGATGTTTGAAAACGAGAGAACTACTAAACTGAGGAATTGAGATCGGGACTGGAGATTTCGTACATTACTCAGGCTACTGATTTAAACTAAACATCCAACCATAATCCATGTAAACATATAGATAGTAAGTGGGCATAACTATAATCCAGTCATCTTTCATTTAAAAGGCCGAATAGATATTTAATTCTGTTTAATTCTCTCTAATATCAGTGGTTGTTTGGGCACCGTAGCTCTTCTTAAATTATGTGCTTAACAACTTTAGAACAAAAAAAAGGTTGATATTTATCTCTGGATTTAAACGTTTCGAAGAAGTAATTAATTTTCATTAACTGGGTAACATTCACATGTGAGTCACTCGGGAGTTTTGTTTAATACTAATTACTCTTCTGCTGTTAGCGAACGACCGCGAAATGAAGCGACTGTGACTAGCCTGTCCACCCACACTCTCCGCACCGCATTTCTAGGGAGCACAATTCAAGGAAGTAACAGTGTGTCTGGCAACATGTTGAAAGTTTAATAAAGTCATGCCAAATGTCGCGTGCATTCAATATTCGACGTGAAGCTTTTACTCATAGTAGTTTATTACTGTAGTGTAATAGTATAATATATACATATATAACAGTCATATTTTAAATTCAATTCTAAAACAAGTACGAAAGTGCTAAGTTCGGGTGTAACCGAACATTTTATACTCTCGCAATGTGCAAGGATCAGAAGCGGCGAACTGTTTGCAGGTGCTGGCCTAAATTTGTATTAAAAAATGTTGCGGAAGAATGAAGAAAGAATGCCATAGACTCATGTACTTCCGTTGCTATGTTTTGCTTCGTGTCAGAGATATTTATATTAAAGTCTGCAAAATTAACTCAGCAGTAAACTATGGTATATCTATATATATATATATATATATATATATATATCGAAATATATAGTATAAAGTCTATCCGGAGGTTGAAAATACGTATATTAGGTACATGGGGGCTAGGGGAAGTGCTTACCGAATTTATCCGTTTTAAGCACATGGACGCACGGACGCACTCATATATTGACCATTATATATGGTCTAAAGTCTACAGAATGGTTGAAAATCCTTATATTAGGTCTATGGAGGCTACGGGTAGTATTTACCCAATTTTCACCATTTTTGATACCAGAGTACACTATTAACATGGAAAGATAATCCTCCAAATTCATTACTATATCTTACAGATTTCCCGATATTTTCGATAAAAAGTCAGATAAAGGCACTGAGGTCCTAATATTGGGTATCTGGTGGCTTGAAAAGTTATATTCCGATTTCGTCTATTTTTACTACTTGTACAAAGTTTGATTTTCACACTTAATTGCTGCTCGCTTTATCTACTTTAAAGTGAAAGGATCAGATGAAACTTAAAATTGTGTTGTATGAGATGTAGGCGTGGCTTTAATTCGATTTCGTCCATTTTCGCAGCGTAACATAATAATTCAAATACAAATCCACGTACCAAATTTCCTTGAAATTGGTTAAGGAATTCTTGAGATATGGAATTTCTCCTAAAAGGGAGCGGTGCCACATCCACAAACAAAACTTTATACAGATTCTTATGCAACCTTTCCGTATGATATTTTCTGCAAGATTTAATGTTTCTGACGTGTTCCTTCAGCGAGTTAACGCACTTTTAGTAGTTTTCAACATAACTTTTGTATGGGTGGGCGTGTTTATTATCCGATTTCCCTCATTTTCTTAGTATATGAAGAGATGCTAGAAGAACTTACTCGGAGCAAGTTTGATTAATACAGCTTTAACGGTTTCCGAGATATATATATTAAACATATTGGGGGCTGGGCCATACCCACTTTTACAAAAAAATTTTCCCACAGATGCCCCACCCTGTCCAATTACACCCATCTGCAATACCACGATGACTAAGAACACGTGTACTAAGCTTCATCAAAATACCATATTTTTTACTCAAGTTATCGCTTGCACGGGCGGACGGACGGACCGACAGTCTCTCGGATTTCAACTCGTCCTTTCATCCTGATCATTTATATATATATATATATATATATATATGTCTATATCTAACTCGTTTAGTTCTAGGTGTTACAAACAACCGTTAGGTGAACAAAACTATTATACTCTGTAGCAACATGTTGCGAGAGTATAACAAGTTTATTGAAATAGATAACAGTCAATAATAAAAAGAAAATATTCCTCACGTCGAAAACCGTAATTGCGTTGAGGCATTCCAATGCTTTTAAATACTTTCCATAGATCTGCTAGAAAAATTAAGCTGGATCGAAATGCAGTTCACATCATTGTATTTGGGCCACACTAAATCGATTATCATAACTCTGTAGCCATCGCCTTTAAGGGTGTTAGCCACGATTATGATTTTTAGAAAAGCATACACCTCTCTAACCCACCAAGTGAAGCTTTTTTTTATTTTGAAAACTTCCACTTTATCAAATGAATCTGGTAAGTTGTTATATAGCACAGTTTTAGACCCACACACTGCAACTGCTTTTAAAGTAATTCCTATCGGGTTTTAAACAAACAATTATTTGCATGCAATTTATCGATGGAACATGGATGAATAATTACTTTTGAATCAACAACACTCGTTTCTTATTTTTCTATGGCGGTTGCCATCGGCACAATGACAATCGGTAAACTAACTTTCGTAACTGATAACAATGTAACCACTCGCCAAACAACAAAAACACATATGCTCATACGCAACAATAACCGCATAAACAATCGCAAATGAAATTTTCAGTCGCCGCAACCACAATTCACCTGTTTCACCTGTTTGTGGGACAATTTCACGGTAATCAGTTTAAACAACTATCTATTGTGAGAGTTTGCCACAGAGCGAATGAGCTCGGAATGCACCTGTAACATGTCAATCACCCAAAATCACAGGCACAATGCTCATCAGCGATATAATTTTGATAAAATACGCGCATACATTACACACATATGCACGCACAGTGGGTGAAAATGTCACGTTATCAAAGTAGAAATGAAACCCATGAAAATTCAATAAATAATTTTGACCATCGATGACACATTCGATAGGCTTCAGAGTTGTCTGCCAATATGCCAAACAATTGACAACTGTTCACTTTATTCTTAAATATTCCTTTCAGGTCAGAAAGAGAGTAATATTTAATTTTTCTGTACATTAAATATATCCTGAATGTTTGTTGTAGTAATTAACCTCATGAAAGCTGTCGTCGGTTGGAATATGGGATATATTGAGCGAGATAGCCAATAACAACCAAAACAGTGAAATAGTTGTATGAAAGTGTTTTGCCGCTTTTACTATTGTACCAGAGACTAGTTAAGGTGAATTGCGTTTTTGAATTTCGAAAACCTTAACTTTGAATACATGTTGTTAAAATAAAGAAATAAGGAAGGCCCGAGTTTGTAAACATGCTCTCACAAATTGCAAGAATTTAAGGAGAGAAAGCCAAATCGCGTTAATTGAGTGGAATATTCTCATAAAATTTTAAAGTTTATGGGATAAGAAAGGCTGACAAATCGTAAAGAGAACTAGGTAAAGGTATAAGATCGACAGTGCAGCAATGCAGGTCGTCATGAAATGAATGAGAAGTTAGGTCCACCTGAATGCCGGAAGTAGTTTTATCGCTATATTTGTACTAAGGATATTTGAATAACGACTTTTAAAATTTTTAACAGAAAGTTGTATTTAGATATCATTATTAATGCATAAGTCATTTACAGTAATGTCATATAAAGGAAGTAGGCGTAGTTGAGGTGCAATTTGGCTTGTTTTAAAGCTGTGCCTAAGAATATGTTTCAAGCAGTTTCTGTAATGCAATTGGTAATTAAAACCATATCTCAGGCAGCAGCAGAAGACACTCCATTTTCAAAAATTCATTTGATTACACAGTCTGTAAATTTATGTGTATTCGAATATCACAATCTTTGGGTATAGCAGCAGACGGATCCTTCCTACTCTGAAGAGAAGGGGAGTTTTTGTCAATTTCAACATAAATTAGATATAATAACGGTATTTTTGCTAAAAAGTTAGCAGAAGTAGAATTGTTGTCATCTCGAAATATTATCAAAGAAAAATCGAATGACATTTTCATTCTCCATAAGTTACAAAAGTACCGGTCGAAAATTTAATGCTCAGATAGTTTGCTCTTATTTATTTTCAAAATGTTATTTACTTTTCTAAACGAATGAATGAATGAGGAAATGTATGTACTGCACTAGAAAACTATTTATTCCCTATGTAATTGTACTCTGAAGTAAGGTATTTAATCTCATAAAAAATTTTCGCCTCCCACGTATTTGGTATAGCCCAATCTAATCCATCATTCACCGCTTGTCAACCTCTCGCAACATACAGCAACAGAGTATATTAGTTTTATTAATCTAACGGTTGCCCGTCAATCCGTCCATACTAGCGACAACTTGAGTAAAAATTAAGTTATTTCGATGAAACTTGGTACACTTGTTCTTTATAACCAAAAAAAGGGTTGGTATTGATGGATTGAAGGAAGGTCGGTACAGATGGGCGTGATCTGATGTCTGCCACACCCACAAAATGCCATCAATCGGAAACCTATAAAATACTATAACTGAGTAACAACCTCACATACAGAGCTTATGTTGAAAACTACTTAAAGTGTGTTAACTCACTGAAGAAACACGTCAGCAACATTAAATCTTACAGTGTAGATGGTTGTGGCACCGCCCACTTTTAAGTGAAATACCATCCACCACCATACCAATACCACCATGAAAGACATCTTAACCAAATTTAACCAAATTTAACCAAATTTGATAAATAACGTTATATTTGCATCTTTATATCAAATTGTGAAAATGGGCGAAATCGGATAACAAACACGTTTACTTCCCATATAACACAACTTCGATGTATATAAATCATACAACAATTAAGATATTGGAATGAAACTTTGTACAAATAGTGCCTTTAAGATATTGCATCTCACACGTAAAAATGGTCGAAATCGACATATACCCCCATATACCTAATATAAGGACCACTGTGCCTATGGCTGACATTATACCGATAACATCGTTACATCTGTGAAACATCTTAAAGAAAGGCTTGAGCCAAATCTTATTCAATTATGAGATATACTTCTACTTTATATACACTATTTGGATGTTTATTTTTACTTTTGTTACAAATATACAAGCTGTTATGAAAAAAAACTTTTTGATTTAAAATAATTCGTTAACCGCTGCCGCTATTCAAACACAAACAATTTCCTCTTGTAATTTTGCAGCTTTCATTTCATATATGACAACATAGTATTCGTACCTTCTGTAGGCATATAGCGCACAGAAAATATCTCGACCAATTCTCACACACAGATAAGCAAATAGAGCTAACAATGACTTTGCCAACATTCAGCGATGAATTTTCAGCAAACATACAAACACAACAACAAGTGCAGGAATAAGCAAATATGATTTCAACTCACCAACAACATAGAGCATAACAGCAGGTGGCATCACACACGTGCCCACAAGCCAATCAGTGATGGCCAGGTTCATCACAAAGCAATTGGTGACGGTGCGCAGTCGGCGGGTGGTCAGCACTGACAGTATGACTAGTGTGTTGCCGACCACCGTCACCAGGATCAGCAGCACGAAAATGGCCACGGCGAGCGCCTTCGGCCAAGGCAACGCGAACAGGTAAGCGTCCATAGAGGCAGCAGCAGTGTGGACACTGGCAGTGGTAGGGGCGGGACTTACAACAACACTGCTACCATTGCAAATAGATACGGTGCTGGAGTCATAGACTGGAACTTGGGTGCTGTTAATGGCATCGGGGGGATCCCCGACAACAGTGGCGGCTTTCATTTGAATAAATGCATTTGCGGTTCCAACCCTGGGGAACACTACACTCAGATTTGTGGCGAAGGTTGTCAGCACCTCCGCAAACGAAGTTGCATTTGTGGCGATTGACGGTGTTGCGGATGATGCTGTTAAAATGTTGAAGTGAGTGAGCTGTGTACCTATCGTTGCACTCCTTGTGGCGGCGAAAGCGTCGGCTGTGGCAGCAACGTTCGCGGCGGTCGACGTTATTGCCAGGAACTCGTAGAATATTGTTTTTAAATGCTGTGCACCCCTTCCGCTGGCAAGACCATCTGCCATTCTGCGCGACTGCCAATAGAGTCTATCTATCGCTGAATTGGATTGTTAGCTGTTCGCTTGTCGCGTCATAGAACTGCATCATGCGAATTGAAGGAGCTCGTTGATATTTCGCTGCAAAAACGATTTTTCCTTGGCAATTCAGTTGTGGTAGTTTCAGTGGTGAGAGCAAACTAGTTCTTGGAACTCAACTGTAGGGCTTGCTGTCATCAGTGCGTTTCCATTTGATTGCCGTAAATAAATAAACTGTTGACTCTTGGCTCTTCTATTTTTCCTTATTATCTTCAGTGCTTTCGCTTTTCTCTTCCTTACGTACTGCAATTATTTGCGTGGGCTGTCAAATATACAAGATGGAAAAGGGAGTAAATAAAATTTCAAAATCCAGTAGTGGATATGCGTAATAGAAATAACTTATAATGTGCTTTAGGTACTAAACGATTTTTGAATTGTATAAATTTGAGGCAATAACAGTAAAATTAATTCATTGAATAAAAGCGAAGACGCTTTTAATATTTACAAATAATTTTTGTTCAGAAAATTCATATTTATTTTAATAATAAAAGCTTTAACATATTACTCAGAATTTGTTCCACTTTTCGAAAATATTTCTTTAAGCTCTTCTTAGAAATTAGAAACAATGAGAAAATATATTTTAGCATATTTATTTTTTGCCAATTATTGAATAATTTTTTTAGCCATTCCAACGCGTGATAAGAAGGAATAAAGAAATTTAATTCAGTTAAATGAGAAATACTTTTGTCGGAGAAAAATGACTTTGGTTTATTATTTCGAACATCACATTCTGAGATCTTTTCATCCTTAAAACGTGTGAAAACTAATGTGCAATGCATAAATGCATCAACTGAATTAGTTAGAAAATGTTTAACATTTTCGTTAAACATTTTTAATTTTCTTTAGTTCGATACCAATGCCTAACTAAATCATTTATATTAGAAATTTTATTTGAAATTCAATTTCTTTTGCTCCTCTCAAAAAATATTTTAACCTGTCAGCTTTCTTAAACCCCTTAAGATTGCATTTTCGTGATCGAGCCCCTAACCATTATTCCCTAAATTGCAGCCGGGAAAGCAATTTCATTTAAAGAGTCATTTGAGCCAAAAGCAATTCAGTCGTAATAACATTTTTAATAAGCTCTCGTTTAGAATTCAAAGTCGGAGTACGAAGGAATCGTAAATTTTATCCGGTATGGTTTCCCTTTAAAATAGATTGGAAAAGAAATACAGATGGCGAACTTAATTTATTAATTTGAGGGATTGTGGTACCATCTAACGATTTGTCTCCAAGAGATTTAATACCTTCATCCCTCTTCAGTTACTAAACGCGGTCAATAGCTACAAACATATAAAGTCCATGATTACGAAGAACTGCAAGATGTCTGCACAACCCTTTTTAGTTTCATTTATATGACTTTTGCTGGCAGCATTCTTCAAATAAGTATTGCTTTTATTGAAAACAGCCTTCATTTAAATTTCTTTGTTTCAAGCAATATTTTGAAAGGAGTAAATATGTATTCACAGACAGGTAATTAGCTCAACTAGTTTCCTTAAAATCAGCTACACTTACTTGTACGAACTCGTCTTCAATGTAGGCAGTGCTTACGAAACTACTTAAATTTTCTATTCCGTAGCAATATTCTAAATGGCACTCAGCACAATTTGTTGCGCATCTTATATTCAAAGCATTTATGATTGAAATTCGTTTGTCATTATTCTTATTCCAGATGCATATTTAGATAGAGCAGAAGAGATCGAGTGAGAAGTGAGGAATGTGAGAAGAAATCGAGAAGAAAATGTAGCAAATTCAGCTCACCTGAATCTTTCGAATAAATAATTTCTTTTTCAGAAAGTATAATCATTCACCATCACAAAACGTTTTCTACGATGACCGAGAAGAAAATATCTCTGTGTTTTTAAGACGATAATAATGAATATGATGAGTAATTACCTCATTTATTTGCAAATTATTCCGTTATAGTTATGTTGTTAGTTGATTTTCACATAAAAAATTGCCAATGCTAATTTTTTGATTTGTTTGCATAATTTAACTAAATTTAGATTTGAGCATAAATAATTTCACCAATGAGAATATAATGCACGGAATTTTATGCAGCCTCGATGCTGATTTAATGGTGTAAGTGGATGTTTCACACGTTTTAATTTTGTTTTCACAAATCCACGAACAATTTCAATAATAATTAGAAGCAATTTTTATGATTCGTTTACCATATAAGTATGTATAAGTATATATAAATCAATAAACATAGAAGAATCGCATTTAAAGCCTTTGGGTGCAATTGGAAGATGAATTGATAAACGCCACTAACATATCCATTATTATCAATAAAATATTTAGGCGATACTGTTTGTTTTTAGTTATATTCTTGATTTATGATAAATTAAGCACCTTACTCTTAGTTTATTGACATATTTTAAATGGAATTTATTTAGTTCATACATAAACTAACGATGCCTCCTGAATTCAATTTAATGTGAACACAGTATACGCTAATTTAAATGTAAAGAACTAATACAATTTTGAGATATTTTCTATTATCCTATTTTAATTCAAATATTGAAGAAGCTATCAAGAAAATGTGTTGAATTATTAAAAACAGCACGCCGTCCAAACCGCTTATAGCTGTACACGGGCTTTATGAGCCATTGTTAAAGTTTTAATTCATATTGATAGTACTAAATGCTTTTTCGACCATTGGAGAATCAACAGCAAAGCTCCAAGTCTTTATCCTTTTCAAAGCGCAGTGCATATAAGTATTCAAGAACATCGGAATCGGAATAAAGGACATACGTTCAAAGCTCTACCCAAATTTAATTGAGATCAATACAACTCCCTTCCAACACAAATTTGAAAAAAAGCTTAAAGAGAAAAAGTGTCAGTCCCCGAAAGCGGCTTAAACAGGTGAAATAAATAATACATAATTGTAACAATTTAACAAAATAAAAGATCTCAGTCTAATAAATCAAAAGCGATTTGCACTTTCTGAAGCATTTTCGAGCACATTCGGAAGCAATGAGATCACAATTTATGCAACAACAATCCAACGGGCAACAACAAAAAGTGACGTTTCAGTGGAATAGAACGACACATTGTCAACAAATCAACAAAATGCCACAAACGAAAATACTTATTGTATTACAACAACAAATGTCAACACTTCAATCAGCACCCAGAACGCTGTGTACACCTTGGAATGCAGTCAGCTCTGGTTAGCTCTACAACTCATTCAACTTTACTATGCGTTGAGATGTTATTTCCACACTATGCACATATAAGTATACTTGTAACGGTATGCGCGCACATACTAGCGCATGTGTATTTTCATAAGCAAATTACATACATAAGTAAGTTGTAGTTATTAGTATAGCGTTTGAGTAGTTAACGGAGGCGGTAAAAGTCAGAGATCGATTCGCTTAGAATGGCTGATCTGGACGAATGACAAAAGGTAGTCAGTCATGCATTTGCCGGAAGGGGAATGCTATTAAATGAAAAAGCAAATAAACAGCATTGTTAAAACAACAAGAAAAATTGCAAATAATCGCTAGAAGTAAAGAGGTGAGGAAAGCAAAAGGTCACAGGCGACAGACGAATTGCCACATGACCGTTATTTGCAATTGTGGCACACAGGCAATAAAGTAATGAAAATTATCCAAAAGATGATTTATAATTTTGGTCATTACCAATCGATTGAGGCGATTAAGGCGATTGAGTGAAATATCAGCACATTTATAATTACAACAACCGGCGTGTAACATACCGTAATATTGCGTTATAATCCGTTATTATTTATCTTGAGTGTATACAATGTACATATGTTGACTTTTCACAATATTTATAGCAGATTTTTGCACATTCCATTTGCTTTTGCACTTTTCCATCTCACTTCTTCCACACTGTGTGTTATACGCAGTAATCGCACGTTCAACGAACAGGTGTCTTGTCTCAACGAAAAACAAATTAGAAATCGTAGTGGAATCGGACGATGGCAGACTCCAACGTTTACCGGTTCCGTGTGTGAAACGAACTGAGGTAGCATCGGCCACAAAAATGCTAGCAAAGGTGTCGTTGCCGTGCTCGCAAGGTTCGTCAGCTGCCTGCGAAGCTTTCGATACTTATTCGCCTCAATTTGCACCTTGCCTATTAGGCTGGCTGACTGTTTTTCTGCCATCGGTCGAGGCAGTTGTTGAGACGACGGTCGTTACGTATTCCACCCCAAATCAAAATGTACAACAAAAAAGGGTTGTTTTCAAATAATGTGAAGTCAAGGCGAATGTCACAATTGACTTCGTGGAAAATGGGGATAAGGAAAAGTAAAAGCGGGAAACCATATTATACACTCTATGACTTTCGCAAAGCAAAGAAGTTCTTTCTAATTTTCCGCATACGTACATACAATATATGATGTACAATTATGATCAATGATTATAGCAAAAAAAAACGAATAAAAAGTAAAATTTCATCATGCTGCAATGAAAAATGTGAAATGATATATATTTGCACTGCTGATTCTTACGGTCCCACTTAACCCTAAATTGCACTCCCCTACTGGGGTCTCTTATTTATAGTGAAGTCGACTTAAATATGTGAAGTGACTGAACACACTTTATTTTCTTACACAGTCTATCTTAGAGAGTAAAAAATGCCTTACAATCTAGCAGCATATTCTCATCTTTAACTTCTAATTCGCCTCATGCTATATACCTAACTTGTCTTATAAGTTCACTACTTAGACTTAAAAATGATAATTATGTCAATCAGATAACCAGTAAAGTAAACCAGTAGCCGGTAGAGCAAATCGAACATTCGAATCTCAATAAATAACACTTTCTATTTTAAAAATCCATTAAAGAATATTTAAGAGTCTGATCTTAAACCCCGACTATTCATATTAGATAAGCTTTTCAAAAAAGTGGTAAAACGACTAGTACAAGTGGGCGTTATTTGGTTAAAATGTTCCAAAAACATTCTCACAAAGAAGTGGTTTATTCAATCTTTGACTCTAACAAATTAAATTACGAGAGAAAGGGGATTTTCAACTTCAATTAGGACAGCAAATATTATCTAACATTTAAAATTGGTAATTAACTTCTTTCTCGAAAAATTTATTTATAACCTCGATGCTTAATTAGCCAAACTGACGAGAGAGAGATTTTTCTAATGTTTCTGGGACGGACACGCTATCCATTGCGAATAAACATTTATGTGCATACAATATGTATCATAGATGTTATCTTACAAACAAGTTGATTATTTTCTAAATCAGCCCATCGGCCTATGGCTGCTCAAAGAAACTTAATAATATTTAACCTTTAATTAATTTTAATGCAATTCTCTTTATCTCACTTGATTTCAGCCCTATCGGTTACCAAGAAGATTGATGTCAAGTTGTCAAGTTTTCGTTGTTGTGCCTACTTACGCCTTAACAGTCAATTTAACCATTCAAGCAAAAGAAATATGCTTGGGAATATTAATTAGTCTGTTATATTGATTTTATGCATTAAAGTGTAATTTTCAATAACCTGCTTACATACTGCTAATTTTGAAACTTTTACAGGATGTTAACAAAATAAAATATTAAGCTAAGTTATTAAGATAAGGACTGTGAAAAATTAATGCCATTGTTGAATCAACAGAATGAGATGCATTTAGTTTATATCAGAGAAATTTTAATTCACTAATACTTGAAATGCTTCAAAATATGGCAACTAAGCAGTTTTAATAAGGAACTATAAACTAATGTTGGATAGAACTTTAAGTATTTGCATTTGAAGCAGGCTAAGGATTAGTGTATTTACAAATTATGTGTTTTCATATTGAAAGTTTTTATTTATAGTTCAGTATTTATAGTTAAGTATTTATAGTTATTTCAAAATGCGTTATAAAATTAACACCAAGAAATTTAGTAAAGGTGAACAAAAATGTTTACCAAAAAGAGGCGAAAGAGCGAAATAGCAATTCGTTCCATATAATCCCATATTCCTTTTTAACAAGAATTGCCGAAGTAGATAATAGCCCCTACCTAATAATTACTGCTCTTTGAGCAGAAGAAAAATGCGCAAATGGACAAATAGCATACATTTTCAATTGACTCAGTTCAGCATTAAACTGTGAAATAATTGCAAACGGCACATGCAAACCACTAGCATTATTAATACAAACAAATACATTTTATTGAAATTAGTTGATTTTATTATGATTGAAATGTGTAGAAGCAGTAACAGATTAAAACAAGTTAAGAAACCAACAATATGTTGCTAAATTTTTAAAACTCAAGCTGGAAGGATTGTGAGCCCAATTTTCTTTGTATTAATTTGGTTAGTTATTCCGAACAAATATTTCTTCCCGTAATACTGAAAGCAAATGGGCAGAAAGAACATCTGACTTGAACCAAAATGCTGTACAGTAAAGGGAAAATAACTATTGTTGATACGCCCAAAATAGCGGATGAATTCAACATTCGTTGAAAAGCGAATTTGTGAACCGATTTCGTAAATTTTTGGTATGAAGTTAATATGCCAACATAGTTTTATTATTGCATCATAAATATTTAATATAAGGTCAATCTGACCACCAACAAAATTCCGTCTATTCATCATCATCACCAATGTGGAATTTTGAACCAGAGGCACGAAACTCATTACATTGGGTGTACAGTGGGTGCACAGTGAATATGAAAAGTTCTGAACCGATTTTTTCCATTTTTCATGCTGAAGCACAATAACATAGTACGTCCACTTAAATTCGTTAAGTAGTTTCACTAAGTAATAAAACCAACAAGAAGGAGAGAGTTGCCCTCGAAATTTGGTTGAAATCGTTTATGACGTTACGAGACATGAGGTTTTGGCAGAAATGTGGAGTTGCTACGCCCAATATTTTACTGTCGGTAGTACGGTAGCCAACCAGAAAAAGGGTAGTTTAAACCGATAGTATTCCTTTTGTACACCAAACTTTTGCTACTCTTTCAAAATAGGTCCATATATTTTTATTAAGACATTTTTGGATAAAAAGTAACATTCAATGGAATATAGGGGCGAATATGGGCCGATTATTCCTATTTTCAAACTGTGATATAAAGCGTAATGTAAATGTACTCACCAAATTTGGCTAGAATCGCTTTAGAGATTATGACTTTTTACCTAAAAGTTGGAGGTATAAATATATTGTACATTCATATCATCAGAGTGCAGAGAGTTATTCCGGTACATATGAATCGAGTATGTTGTTTGATCTTTGCGATCACACGTTATTGCGTTATCATGCGTTATTGACTAATTTGACTTTACAACTTACATTGCGGAAAAGAGTTACTGAGTAAATTTAAACTATTATCCTCACCCTCTAAATGATTTGTTTTACATATATCATATATCTATTAGAAATTGTTCGATATTAATATTTCACAAACCATTTTACATGCGTTAGCTAAAGTTGATGCACACAAATCCCGTTATTACCCAATACTACAGTGGAAGCCTTTTTGCTTATTTTACTATATATAATAATAATATATATATAATTTTAAAATATGCAATAATTCAATAAACTGAATGTCTTATGGGAATTAAGTGAGCGTATTTTTTTGAACCCAATATGATTTAGTACAAAAACTGATAAAATCGAAACACACTTATCGCAATACCTGCATAGTCTAACTAATGGTTCTCGCCTCCATGGTTAACTTTATTCTCCACATTTCGTTTAAAATTTGAGATTTTCAATTAAATTAATTTGGAGTATTACCTATAGCTTTATCTAATTTAGTAAAAAATTTTATGGAATGTGTGGAATGTGTTAACCCAACACTAATTATTAAACATTAAAAAACATATATTAATGAACCTAAATTACTGCGTGTCTTTCAAGTTCCTTTGGTATCAAAAATTAGCTAGTTTTTGTTCAAGTAGTACTTTTTTTCTTGAAAAGTATTCAAAATCGACATGTATTGTTCAATTGGAGATATAAGCAGATTAATTACTTGGATTACGAATTTCATAGATGCCTATTCTGGGAGAATGTTTCATTTAGTGAAGATAACCCTGACCCAGAAAATATACGAGAAGCATTATACCCAGAGGATTACAAAAATAGATCCCAGCGTATAAGCATCGTTTTAATTGGGGCTGAAGGAAAAGAGTTGATTGATCAACATCAGTAATCGAAACTGCATGCCCTTCAGTATTTCCCTCGGATGGTGGTTTCACTGGATCTCAAAGTGTTTGCCGGAGCAAGAATTTGAACCCACGACTAGCGTAGTGGTAATAGCGTACACAAAATACTATAAGTCTATGTTGCCATTCTTATTTATTTGCATTCAAATAAATGCAGGTCTAAAATTTTGTACACGCGCACATACACATACATTCATATGCATTTTTGAGGTGGCTTAGCTGATTTTGACATATAAGTATTGTGTATATGCCTCGGCTTAACTAAATATAACCAATATGTGTGACGTTTAGTTCGCACTGCCATTCATTCACCAACAGCGAATGAGCAAATATTTGCCAAATGGCTTTCATGATAAACTCGGGGCATTAAAATGCTAATACATAAAATGCGGTGTTCCAATTACCAATCAACTGCTGCTTAATCGCCACCGCACACCACCAGGCACGCATTTCTGATGGACAATTTAATCATATCGGCCCAGAGATACACACGGATTACACACGTATTTATGACCGACAATTCCCGCCACCTGATCGATTTAAGGACCCTCAAAGTCCCGTACATGGCCTCAATGTCGCCCGCAGCGTGCTCTCGGCACATTATGAACTTGGACTTTTTTATAATTAATTAAATCGTAACAGATGGTGTTTTATTAGTTTTTCCCTGCTCGCACAAAAATAAATGCTGACGGGTCAATAACGAACGTAAATGTGTGGAGGCAAAACAAAATACCAAAAGAAATCTACTTTGGAGCACTTGAAAAGCGCAAAATACTCTTGGTTAAAGTGTTCTAAATTTTGTTTCAGATTCATTTTCACTAGTAACGAACTGGAAAAAGTCGAAGCAATGCAGCACAGCTATCATAGCTATCGCTTTCCGATTTCGCCTCTCCCTCATTCTCGTACGAGCCTTTTGTTAGAGTTATTAAGTGGCACAAGAGGTAACTTTGATTATTACAATTATATATAATATTAGCAGCAAATTAATAAACGTGATCGGTATTATCATTATTAAATAATATCTTTATACCACCGTTTGTTCCTTTCTTAATAAATGGAAACACGCTGAAACCACAAACCTCGGAGAGTCAAGCAATTTTTGCCGAATGGCTGTTGTTGTTGTTTGTATTTTCATATATAATATTTCCTCGCATTTTCACGCCTTTCCTCTTTCCAATTTCTCATCTGGAGCACCGTACGCCATGGAGACTCATTAAATTCATAAAATTTTATCCCCAACGTAATGATACATTTGTATTGATGCGCTCGTTTGCTTGCATGAAATAACAACAAATATACATACGTACCTATAGATACACTTATGTATAAATGTATAATACATACATATATATATACATATATATATACACATATGTATATAGATGCATATATATGATACGAGAAATTTGTTCTAGAATGCGTCAATATGCGCGCATATGTTTATCGCCGCTTTGCGCTGAAGATTTCTGCGTTGATACCGAAGCGTTTATATCGAATTGCCTTAGTTCGGTTATAATATTTATCTAGTTTTCAAATATTTCTTTTTTCCAATTGGACTTGCTTTTTTATTGTTTTGGAAAATGTATCGTTTTACGATCAGGAAGTACTTTCCTGTTTACTATTTTTTAAGCTTTTCGGAGAACATTGGTATTTCTCTCTAAAAAATATTTGTTTTTTGTAATAAGTGTGTTTTAGCAGCACTTTCGAATCATTGTTTAGCATCATAATCTTATTTATGAAAATATTCAAAATGAAGAGATGCATTATTTTCGTATCGTCTGACTATCCATTCCTCTGAAATTCTAGAAAAGTTCTATTCCTGATGAGATTCAAATGTTTCTACGATTCTATAAACTATGTGACTATCTTAACAAAGGTTAATGAAAACTTTGCAATTCACCATGTGTTGAAAGTGAAAAAAATGCGATGAAAAATACACTCTCATATAGTTGTCTGATCTCCATTTTGAATTCTATTAGTTTCTTTTACTTTAAAATAACTTAAGCGTTAAATATCGCTCTTGAAATTAAACTACCGTTCTCCATTTTTGAAACGAGACGTAGGTTTTAAATTCATGCAGAGACCTCGAATTATTCACACTTCTTATTTTCTTGGCGAAAAAAATTTAATGTACGGTACCGCTGGAACTTAATCTTTAATTTATTTTTATACTTTTTGTGGGAAATCGAGTTTAATAATTCAAAATATCTCATTTAAAACTGAATTACACGTGGATCCTGCTTCACTAAAAAATACGGAGAATTATTTTACCCGAATTGTTTAATCATCTCGTAAGCACTCATACAAGTATATTTTTTCTTGAAAATATTTCGGTATTTGCGTTGAAACCATATACTTTTCCCTACAAATTGTGGCGTATCAAAAACGAATAGGGTTCAGGTTCCTGTTAATAAAAAATGCATTGGAAATTAGTTTGATCCAACACTTAGAAACTGACGCCCAGTTTTTGCTAAAAATTTTCCTAACTTCGGGTTATGTTCACACAAAAACCTGACACCATTTTTATTGCTGTCCAAGTTGAAACAAGTTTACTTTTCTAAAAACATATTTTAATAAAAATAATTAAATCATGTAAAGTATTTAAAAACCAAATGAGTAAAATTGGTAATTTTAAAAACTGTAGAAATTCGAAAAATTAATTCTACTTATTAGAATTATTAAGTTATTAATTATTAATTAGATTATTAAGTCAATTTTAAATGGAAACAAGTAAGAAAGTGCTTAGTTCGGGTGTACCCGAACAGTTTATACTCTCGCAATGTGCAAGGATCAGAGGCGGGGAAATGTTTTCAGGTGCTGGCATAAAAATTAACTTTATATTAAAAAAAAAATGTTGCGGAAGATTTCAACATTCATTATTCGAAGAAATTGTCAATGGATTGCAATCATATTTGGTATCTTATTAACTTATATTACAGGCCATAGACTCATGTACTTTTATTGCTATATTTTGCTTCGTGTCAGAGATATTTATATTAAAATATAATATTATATTTAAATTAAAATTAAATAAAACACCAAATTAACTCAATAGTGATACATGCGATATAAAGTCAACGAAAGTGGTTTAATGAATGTATTAGATATATGAGGAAAAATTCAACCAGAGAAAAGCAAATCATTACGTTAGGAATAAGGGGCTTAGATCATGGTGAGATCATATTGTGTTTAAGAAATCAAATCCACTTAATTTTATTAAAATATCACACATGTTGACCAACATAAACGGTTTAAAGTCAGATGGAAAGTCGGAAATTCTTATATCGGGCATTTTTGGGATAGATCTGCACTGATCACATTAACTCTTTTCATTACTCAAGTACTCAAGTAGTATAAAGTCTTCCGGAAGGTTAAAAATCCGTATATTAATTATACGGGGACTTGGGGAAGTATTCACCTGATTTTCGCCATTTTTGATACCAGATCACACTATCATCATGGAAAGATAATCCTCCGATTTCATCACGATATTTTACAGATTTACCTTTATATATGATATAAAGTCTACCGGAAGGTTGAAAATCCGTATATTAGGTATATGGGGGATAGGGGAAGTATTTGCCCGATTTTCCCCATTTTTGACGCCAGAGTACACTATTATCATGGAAAGATAGTCCTCTAATTTCATTACAATATCCTACACATTTCACATACATTTCACGATATTTTCGATAGAGGCACTGAGGTGGCTTGAAAAGCTATAATCCGATATCAAAAATTTTACGCATGAGATGGCATATCGTACCTATTAATAGCAACCGTCTTGCGTGTCAAAGAACACGTGTACTAAATTTCATCAAAATATCTTAATTTTTACTCAAATTATCTCTTGCACGGACGGACGGAGGGATGGATGCACGGACGGACGGACCGACAGTCACTCGGATATTAACTCGTCTTTTCATCCTGATCACTTATATATATATGTCTATATCTAACTCGTTTAGTTCTAGGTGTTACAAACAACCGTTAGGTGAACCAAACTAATATACTTTGTAGCAACATGTTGCGAGAGTATAATTATCGATTCCATTAATTAAAATTCCAAAAGAATTATCGAATCCACGAATTTACAAAATATATACAAATAAAATATATATGAATTCACATTTCATATATTACATAATATACCCCGAGGTTTAAGTTACGTCCTTCAGTGTTAATCAACTTTAAACCGTTTTTACTGTTATTCTCTCCGCACTAATCATTTTCTTTATTAAATTTGATAAGCACTCATGTATAATTTCACTGAAATAAAATTGCCATTCGCTTACTTTTTTGGGAAAATTAATTCATTGTAATCTGCACTTATCATTTCCGTCGATCCTTTTGCAACTACAACTTATCCGTTTCAGTACAACTTGTTGCATCGATTTCACATTTAGCCAATGTTTGTTTTTGTTGTGAGGAATTGTGTCATCACTTTGCCACAGTAGTTCTATCTTATGGGCAGCTCAAACACCCAGCTGTGCCGCGTGGGCATAGGGGACTGCATAGAAGTTTTCACACACAAAACTAATTGAAATTTTTTGTTATTATTTGTCTTTTGCATACATCAACACTGGAACGAACAACTGTGTATACTTGGGCACAAATATATTTAAATAATATGCGTATGTGTGTGTGTCGTGACCCATCTGCTGGTTAATGTAATAATCGACTTTCTTTCGCATCCTCTCTGATAGCGTCGCTAATTGGCTAAATTTATCAATTATTTTGCATGCAGAGCTGATTAAAGTCGAAGCACTGCGAGCCGATGTCAGCGATCAATGGCGGAGTTGCTGATCATTTCTCAATGGCAACGTGGTTGTTAAGACCGCCTGTGAATAACGTCTTTCATAAAGCACACGAAGGTAAATTATGAATGTTTTTATCCAATAATGCCCCATAGTCCTGGCTTTGTTTCGAACACGCCGTTAATCCATCAATCACAAACAACAACACGCGCGAAATTATTGAAGCCCACACAGCTGCGCACACAACTTATACTGCGCTTCTTACTATCTCCGTATTTTGGTTAGAAAAAATGTCAGTCGCACACTCTTTCACTGTCAACGTAGTTATCACAAAAGCACGAAGACACGGCGGAAGCGCTCTGAAATAACTGTAAAAACCTCTGTACGCCAGGACGTCTCGCGCGCGACTGATTCCGGCCAACTGCCAACGACGGGTTGCTCGCCGGCCGACCACAACAAGGCAAGCCATAGCCAATATTAACGCCAACGCTAATGTCAGTGCCGACGTCGGATGCGACGCCAGCGCCATCCTAATATTGGCGAATAGGTCGGGATGTAAGTGCGTGAGCCTGCCTAATTTATTTGCGTTTGCAAAGAATTCACTATATCGCTCGCTTTATTTTCATTCACGTTTTATATGCTGCACCTTTTGTGCGCTTTCATTTAGCCGTCATTAGTTACAACCCAAGACGCACAGTTCGCAGTCGTCTTTTTTTGCCCTTTATGCTGCTGTTCGTGCTTTCTGTTTCGGTTTCGTATTTAATGTGTTTCTTGTTTTTTTTACTTGCCGCGAGTGGTTCTGTTACTAGCACTGATGAATGGGTGCAGCGGCTCTTTTCCTTGTGTTACGCTTAAGTCATAGAGCAAGTATTCGCATTAGAGAATTGGAGAAACAATAAGAAGAGTTAAAATTACGCAACATTTTCGGAATACAAAAAAAATAAAAAATCGATGAGCCTAATTCATCTCAGTTCATAAGCGGATGGATTCCCAAAGAGATTTTTCTTGCTAGAAAAAACTTAAGGCATAAATAACAACAGAAACAAAACAAGTAAGGAAGGGCTAAGTTCGGGTGTAACCGAACACTTTACCTGTCGCAATTTTCAAAAATCACATTATTTGAAAAAAATTTTGCGTAAGGAAAAGATTAACCAGAAATTCGGAAATTATTATATTAAAAGCATGTGGTTTAGGCTAAGGATAAGGATCTTAGTAGGGTGGGTCATCTGTGAGCAAAAATTTTTGTATAAGTGGATATGGCCCAGCCCCCCAATATGTTTAATATATATATCTCGGAAACTGTTAAAGCTATATCAGTCAAACTTGCCCCGACTAAGTTTTTTAAGCATCTCCTCATATATTGAGAAAATTAGTGAAATCTGTTAATAACCACGCCCACCTCCCATACAAAAGTTGTGTTGAAAATTACTAAAAGTGCGTTAACTCGCTAAAGAAACACGTCAGAAACACTAAATCTTACAGAAAGTATATATATATGGAATACCTGCATAGAAATCAATGCAAAATTTAGATGACGGGGTGGCACCGCCCACTTTTAGGGGAAATCCCATATCTCAAGAACACCTTAACCGATTTCAACAAAATCTGTCTGACATTATATTTGCATTCTTATGAAACATTGTGAAAATGGGTGAAATTGGATAAAAAATCACGCTACTTCTCATATAACACAATTTTAAGTTTCATCTAATACTTTCACATTAAGGTAGATAAATCGAATATCAATTAAGATATTGGAATTAAGCTTTCCATTAAAAGTGCGTTCAAGATATACTATCTCTTGCGTAAAAATAGTTGAAATCTTATTATAACTCTTCAAGCCACCAGATACCCAATAAATGGACCTCAGTACCTCTATCAGACTTTTACCGAAAATATCGGTAAATCTGTAAGATATTGTATTGAAATTGGAGGATTATCTTTCCATGATAAAGTGTACTCTGGTATTAAAAATGATGAAAATCGGATAAATACTACCCCTAGCCCCCATATACCTAATATAAGGATTTTCAACCCTCCTGTAGACTTTATACCATATATAATGGTCAACATATGACTTATATCTTCGAAATTTCGAGAGCGTCTCTTTCTGATAACAGTGTATCTACGTGCTTAAAATGGACAAAATCGGGAAGCACTTCCCTTAGCCACCATGAACTTAATATACGGATTTTCAAGCTCTGCGTTCTAACAGATTTTATGCCGAATATGTTGGTCACTGTGTGAGTTACCTTCACAAAATTGCGTGAGAACATGTTCACTAATATAGTTGAATACTGAAAAGAGTTAGTGTGATCAGTGCAGATTTTCCTCTATCCCAAAAATGCCCGATATAAGAATTTCCGTCTTCAGTCAGCCGTCAGTTAACTTTAAATCGTTTATGTGGGTCTATATGTGTGATATTTTAAAGAAATTAAGTCGATATGTTTTCTTAAACATAATGTAGTTTCGCGCTAAATATGAAAGAAATAGATGTAGACCATGGTCTAAGCCGCTTATTCCTAATATAGCGATTTCGTTTCTCTGGTCGACTTTTTCCTCATGTATCTAATATATTTATTAAACCACTTTGGTTGAGTTTATATCGCATATATCACTTTTGAGTTAATTTGGTAGAATTTAATATAAATATCTCTGACACAAAGCAAAATATAACAATGAAAGTACATAAGCCTATGGTCTGTAATATAAGTTAATAAGATTCCAAATATGATTGCAATCCATATTCGGAATTCGGAATTCGGCACAATTTCGTCGAATAATGAATGTTGAATTCTTCCGCTACATTTTTTAATATAAAGTTATGCCACCACCTGAAGGCATATCCCCGCTTCTGATCCTTGCACATTGCGAGAGTATAAAATGTTCGGTTACACCCGAACTTAACCCTTCGTTACTTTTTTCTTCTGCTTCCATCTGCTGATTTGCCAATTCCAACATAATTCGACTGCTTGCGGGTATGGCTTTTGTTTTATCATTTCGTTTACGTTTCACACGTCGCATGAGTAACATTTTGACTTAGAAGAGACAAACTCACTTTTTCATTATTCCTGAAACTGTTCAATGATTGCTATGCTTTGCCGCTTCATATATACCTGGCTTTCACTTATTTCTATAGCAATTTCCGAATGTATGCCTTTGAATATACGCTTTCGTACACATATGTGTCTCCAGGCCCTCATACTTGTCTTTATCTACCAAAGCTGAGTAAGAATGCTCGCGTATTTAACAAAGTACGATTTAATACACACACATATATAATTGTTACTTGATTATTTATACATAAGGAATTTTTATGTTCGGTTTATAATCCAGAATCTTAAACACGAAATTCTCACAAACGTATTTGGCGGCAATTATTTTTACTCCAGCTATCATGTACATTTTGACGACTTCGTTGTTTAATGTTTTATTTTTAATTTTTTTACAACTTTTTAAATTTTTTGTTTGCATGATTTTGTGATGCATGATTTTTAGGAAATGTCGCATGTATTCTTACTTCACCACAAAACAAATTTCGTCTTATTTATCACCTTCAAAATAGTGTAATTATTAAAATTTTCACGGACTTCTTATAGACAACGACCAAAAAGTCCTTTGATTTCGCGGGAATTTTTTTTACGACTTCAATTAATTTATGACTTATTCCCTGGTGCAGATTTTTTACTTTCGGAAACAGAGCAAAGGCGCCGGGCTTCAAATCTGACGACTTAGGTGAATAAGCGTCGGGTTCAAAGCAAGAACATATTTTTAAACGACGTGCTTTCAGCAAAAAGATCTTCCATTCTTTGGTACAAATCTAAGACTGGGATACTTTGTAGTCAAAGCATTAACTGAGGTGAATTTAATCAGTCTTTAGGTTAAGCGCCTTTGCTATTTCTCTAAAGCTAAAATGCCGATCTTCTAGTGTAATTAAAAGAGGTAGATGGTTGCCCCACGTGAGGCGAATTGATCGTATTTACAAATAATTTTTAATATGTATATATCATGATTTGCTAGCAGTAATTTCAATAAAAACACTTTGTATGGACAAAAATGTATGATGTTTATTTTACAAAATTTCACCCACTTAATGCAATGCTTAGTTGTATGCAAAATTGTTTAAAGTGCTCTATTATACTCGCCCCACCATGTTCCATCCAACTAACTTATTATTTTGCCGTTCAGAAGCATTTTTCTGCAGATTCCTAACCTACTGTGAAAACCCAACATGACGCATCAATTATAATAACTCAACTCTTTAAATTTGTAAAAATAAATACGTTATTCTTAAACTTTTGGAATATGTTTAAATAATAATGTTTGCAAAGATAACTAAGTCACCGCAATACCTACCGATTAGATTATGTTGAACTTACCTGTAATAATAACATTTGGTAGATCCTGAAATAAGGAAGCTTGTACTATATCTTTGCTCTACATTTACTTACTTTGAAGCTCGCTTTCTTATAATACACTTGATAACGCTGAATATTGTACAGCGAATCATATTACTTCCTTCCCTTACATTAGAGATCTGAATAAATGATTCGCTTTTGAATAAGTGTGACCACATTATTCGTTACATCGCGTTCGTGTTCATACATATTCATACATATCTACAAGCAAATGATAAAACTTATCAAAATTTTTCGAAGATTTTCAGACGTTCCACTAATGATGCCGCTGTTTGCATCAACGTTGGTTTTTCCCAACAGGAGCATACGTTTTACCAAAACGCCAAATTCACTATTTTCCAATGTATACAAAAATAGCAGAGGTATCGTCACTTTGAGACCAATAACTTGAGGACGATAGGATGAAATGTCAAAAAACTTTGACGATATGCTAGTTAATGTTAGTACCCTAAGGCAAGAGTACAGATTTTCTGTTTGTAGCAATCTCTCGCTCAGCATATATAGTATATAAATACATAAATAAAGATTCTAAAAAATATTACATTTCTTCAGATTTCAGCATTTCGAGCGGAAAGTCGCCCGCCGTGTTACATTAATATACCGACCTTTTTCTGTAATTCACGTTGACTAATTCTATTTCTAAAAGGCGAAGGTCTAAAGGTATGAGGTTTTTATTATGAGCTATGCATGTATTTAATATGAATAGATTAATTCCCAATGTTTAAAACAATGCAATTGTCGCGGGCATTTTACCTGTCGACAACCGCGGTTTTTAATTCATCGTCTGGCGGAATAGGCCCACTAGGAGCATCAAAACAGCACTCTGAAGCAGATATAAATTTAGTAAGTGTAATATACGAGTAAATGCTCACAGGCACATATATGAGTACATTCATTTCCAGAGAATACTTATTTAATGTAAATGGAGGGGAGTTGACCCATGCCAAAATATCTGCATCGTTCTATATTCAAGAATCCCTGTATTGTTATCCCTTCCGTCATTTGTTACGCGTAAGAACGCTATCACATAACTCTACCATCAAAGAAATCCAATACTTAGGAACCAAATTGTCGGACTGCAGTTGTTGTAGTTCAGAAGAAATGGATTAATACTTCTTCGCGTCAGAGTTTCAGAAAATTACTAAGCAGGAAACTTTTAGGCAGCTGTGTCCAAACTTGGAATCACTTTGAACGAGTTGTTATACTCTATGTTATTTAAGAATTTATACTGGACTGAACACATTCCCCAAAAAATGAGGAGGAAAAAGCTCGCTCCTTACCAGTATGGAGTAGTTAGTTATAGTAGCATTGGTGATATTGAAATCGCAAAATTAATATTAAGGAAATTACCGCAAGTAAGTTAGTGGTTTGAAGTTCTAATTGAAGTAATGCACAGTAAGCAAATATATGAGAATAATGAAGATGATGATTATAAATGATATTGATAATAAATTATGAGAATAATATATACTTACGTATATACTTACGTAATGTGTACACATGTAATATAACTTGGATGTAAAATTGGTACTAGTCTGAAAGCTATTAGTGTGACAAATTAATTTCTATTGCGAAATGTGCCGGAGGAACGATCAAATTCTAAATACATATAAGCACTACATGTAATTTAATTACATTGACCTATATTTACCACGAGGCGGACACAACTAGTTTCGGCAGAGCAAGGAGGCATGAACGTGAGAGGAATGTTGATAAAATTTAATTTGCGTTTGTCTGCAGACGTGCCAAATGAAGTTCTTACGTTAGTTCCGTTTATACAGTACTTTCGTACCATGTTGCATAAATTTATCTAGACGATTTTTTATATTTTTTTGTCTGTCCGTACGTGTAAGAAATAAGTTGTGAAATAATTAAAATTCCATAACTCAGTCACCAATTGAGCTCAAAAGAAACCAATACAATGCAGTATAATACAACATGCGTTGAAAAGTCTTTGGCCTAACTTTGATCACTGCAGCCAGTAGATCAAATAAACTACAGTGTTATGTTTTATAGTTTGTTCTACTATGTTCGTCGACTAATAAAAATAATTCTACGTTAATCCCAAAAAACACTGGCTAATACCCTACCGGCCCACTGTTGTGTTTTCTGACGCTTTGACATTAATGACATATCCATATATTATCCATTGTCGCAAATTGGCGCAGAAACTAATTCTTATTGTGTTTGATCAGTCCCAGAATGTCCTTTGAAAGTCAAACAGATTTTTGATCGATGTTTAAAAGCTTTTCCATTTGTAAAATAATATCTCTTTGATACCAGTAACTTGCGAATGAGTGAATGAAATGTCAGGAAACTTGAAAAGCATTCTTGTTAAGATTAGTAAAACAAGCATAGAAATTTTAGTTTGTGGCATTATGTATTTATTTTATATATATAATATATTAATCGACCCTCTACCAACGATGAAAGAAACTGCCTCTGTAAATTTCGCCAAACGTCAGAATATTTATTATGATATATAAAACAGGCAACATTATCTGCACCTAGATTACAACTTTAATTATTCTTGTTATCGGCTTACACAGTGCAACAGTAAGGCAAATAGCAGCTGAAGTTAGTAAATCTGCAAATAAATAAATTTGTAAATCTCAAAATAAATTAACAAATCCGCAGCAAGCCAAGAATTTGTTAATATAAATGAATAATTTGTTTAAAAGCAAGGAAATAACACTTGTGTTCAACGAGACGAGTCGAGCCATAATTTTATAGGTTGCGAAATCTTTTATAGGAAGTTTTTATAAAGTGGCGGTAGTTGTGAACTTTCAGCAGAGCTTTTAGTAAAGGTGAAAACCGAAGACAGGGTGTGCAAAGTTTTTGTTTCCTACTATATTGGTGGCAAAAAAAAATTATTCAAATATTCATTTATACTCCTTGCACATCTGAATATACGAGTATACACTTTAATAGCTCTAAGCCAAATTCGCTGGTTGGGGCTTAATACTCAACTTAGTTCTAGAGCAATCTTGACCAGATTATATTTAGGCTAGATTGTAGGGCTTTCATTTGTCACCTGCTGCAATCAATTATTTTTAGGTTTAACATAGCTGGAATGACTGAAGACACGCTACAAAATTGAAATTTCTTCTTGCATATTTCTGTAGAGGCATCACTAGAAATTTGTATTCTTTCTGAAGTCTCCATGGCCGAAAAGCTAGTAAAAAATAAAAACAGAAAGAATATAGTAAATCACTGAAAATCAGTCTTTATGGCCTGGTATGGCTATACAGCAATGCAGTGACCAATGCTTATCTGAAATATTTGGTAGGGAAAGTTAAGCCACTATCTTCGATTCGCCAAGCGTTGGAGAGTACCGAATTGGACAAGCTATTGCATACCAGTTGCTCAAAGAAACAGCTAGCACTTGCGGGGACCTTGCGCTAACAAGTCCTCTGACGTATACCCAATTATGTTGGGCTTCTTTCTTTGATGGAGAAGTTCTTCTTTCTGGGCGGAAAAACATTTTGGTAACTCCTTAATTTGAACAACGTCCATACATTACGTTTTCTATAAACAATTATAATTTACTTCAAGTCTTAGATTTTCATTCCTATAAAATTTATTTGTATTTTATATTTCGACAGTGGTAACGATATTAAAATGTGGATTGATAACCTGGCAATTTTAAAACTGATAAGGTTGATAAGAATTAATGTGTCATTTTTATTTTCGTTATTTTAATGTTTTTATTTATAGTCAACATTTATATACAGATTTTAACAATAACACTTATAAGATTAAGTTAAAAACATTTAACATTGTCTATCTATAAAAGAGAATACTATTTAAAATAGTATTTACATACATATAAATGTATATATATATACATATATATTTAGAAAATAAACTCTAAATAAATGCAATAAATTAATTGAAGAAGCTAGGAAATTTTTGAAAAATTTTTAATTTGAAATTATACATTATTACAGTGATATTCAAGTCCATATAAGTTGTATTATGTTATTTCGTCCAAGACATTACAAATGGAGCAGTCAACTATCAAGCTCAAGCAAAGAGCTTAGAAACTATTAAAAGCTCTAGTAGTTGTGAGAATACAGCGAAAATATTTTCTTATAAAGTAGTTTAAAGAGCATATTAATTAGAGTGATAATTATTACCCCATAAATTTAGTTAATAAATAAAAATTTTAACTAACTCAGGTATCACAAGATATCAGAAAGTAACTATACCAAATGCGAATTTAATGATTTCAGAACAAACATTGAATTACATAATTACATGTACTACTAAACTTAAGTACCGTTTTATGAACATTTACAGCTTGTTAATAATATTCAAATTTATACATAGGTACGTATATTTTTGTTAGACATTTTAGTTTCATCTACAAGTAAAAAAATGTAAATGCTTGCTCATTGAAGAATTTATTGTAATTTCATACAGAACTCCCAAAAACGCAAGAGTGAGTGTCAATTCGCAACAAATTCGGGGAGGATTGCTCGAATTCGAATTCAAAATTCGTTTCGAACACAACTAAACCAGTTTTCTCGATCTACGAGGCGCCAATAGCAAAATGTTATTTCTCGAAACTATTTGCTGACGTCATAAAATTCTTTACACCTTATTATAGTAAGATAACTTTATTTAAAGCTGTAAAGTAAAAATCTCTGTCGTGAGAAGTTTACAAAATAGAAAGTTCTCGAATCGAAAAACCTGAAATACTCGTTTCGCTAATGATGTGTTCAACAATCTATCTCATGAAGTATTGCCTCGTTGGTTCTATCTAAGAAAACAAACTCGACATAACTGCGGAATAAATTATGTATGCTTAGGGCTTTCATGGAGAATACAGAAAATTATATGCTTCTCTGAATGCATGGGAGGGAAGACTAAATAATTAATGTACTTTCTATCTATGCCCATAAGTATAAAAATACATTTTGATTTTAAATACAAAATCTCAAAATACTTGTAAATTTTTTTGATTTCTACGTTCAGCTACTTTTTGGTTGCCTTTTTAGTTAACTGCAAGCATATAAATATTTGTATCTATCATCATCTATCACTCGTTTCCCATAATATTTTGTCTCAAGTATAATATTTGTAAAAACTCAGCATTCTGCCGCTACTATATTGCAGAAATTTTTCCGACTTATTAAATACAGTAAAATGTATTTCATTCACACTCATTTGCAATAAAAATAGTCAATAAACTATTTAACTGAAAAAATGAAAATAGAGGTTAAGACAATTGGAGGATTTGCCGTTTACTGGTATTTATCCTAACAAATTTCAATACGAGAAGCTACACTTTCGTTGTACTTTACCACAACATTCTTCATTGGCACCACTTAGTGCTGCAAATGTATATTTTCACATGTCAGTCGCAATATTTTTAAATAATTTAAAATAAATTTCTTAACTTGGTTGCAAAAGACACATCCCTCATGTGTTATTCATACATAGATTCCCTGCAGCGAAACGTCAAACCAGTCTGCAAAAATATAAATTTGCAACTACAAAATTCTTACTGAAATCGAACAAGGCTGAAAAATTCTACTCCAGAAGTTGAATTTTCCGACTTAAAACGAATCAGACGGAAAAACAACAAGTTAATATTCCAACACATAGATTGTTAATGGAGAATCCCATTCGATTTCAAACATCTTATACTAGCAATTAATTATTGAAGAAACATCTTGAGGCTCAGTGCTAGAATCGATCAATCGATCAAGTAATTAGATTATTACAATATGGATAGAAAATTCCAGAATTCTTAGACTTTGAAGAAGGGTTGCCAGCTATCCAAAATATTTAAATTAATCATATAGCTTTTGTAAACAAAAGGTATTTCACAAAACTTTGATGTGGATAGAAACAACAGGTCAACAAACAACAAATTCAATAGGTTTGTTACCTACGATTGTTAAAACTGATATCTTTGAAATTAAATGGAATATCATAATATTGATTGGTAAATCAAGAACGAAAGAAATAGAAATTACGACAGCTTCATCCAGTTCCTTCTTTGGAGTGCATTTGACAGAAAAATACATAAGTTTGTGTGAATGTTCGTCGTGAACAAAAGAAAAGAAATGGATTTATTTACAATTACTATGGAATTCTGACAGTTCGTTCCGTCTTTGACGTTGAGTGTCGCAGTATCGCCATTTTCATCCAGTGAATTCTATTATGAAAATCCTAGAGAAGTTTCACTTACATACATTTCTTTGGCTGTGAGACCTAGGTTTTGGTTTACCGAGACTGTTCGAAATCTGATATATAACATCACAGTTGCTGATATGGAACAAAAATAGTTCATAATAGTTGTGATGTAGTTTATGACTAGTTCGCTTCACTGCTGGGTCCATATACTTCTGACTATACTCACATACATGTATCTCTCATACTCCTATTTACTATCATGCATTTACATATTTATGTGTATGTGCGGATTCGATAATAATTTACCTCAGTTTCTAGTATATTCCAAGGCAATTACAACAACAAATAGCAAGCATCAAGCCCATTTTCATAAAGTTTTTGCGTTTGTTGGCCAAATTTTTGAAGATTTATTTGATGTGAAACTCTGTCCTGACTCTGCTAATTTTTGACTCTGATTGACATATGCAAATATGTGTATATACGATACAGAACGTTGCCTTTAATAACACAACTATAGGTCATATTTACAAAGCTCACTTCTCAGGCAAATATCATTGGTTCGTATTATGTAACTTATACCTCGGTTTCACGACTTGCAAATGATCAAAAACACCCCTATTTACACACACACCTACAGATTCACTCAGTTTTCAAGAGAAGTCACTCATTAATTTCGATTTTATAGTAAGATTGTCCATAAATACGATGATATATGTGTTGGTATATATGTATGTATGTGGATTTAAATGCTTGTAGAATTACACAAAGTCCTCATGGTTTTTCAGCATTAACTGCAACTCAGCTTGTCGGCTGGACGAGGATGAACTTCGATGCTGACGGGAGGACCCCTGCACTGTGACATTTGTGGTGGTATACGGAGCCGATATGCTGTTCTTGTACTTCATTGCACTTTTCTTGCAAATGCCAAATCTGGAAGGGAAGTTTCTTTTTCAGAATTCTTGACTTAATGGCACTGCAAATATTTCTTTGGGCTGTCACTTACCTGGAGAGCAGCGCATATAGATCAGTGCGGTATTGAGAGGTGAGTAACGCGTATAAATACGGATCGGCACAGGAGTTCAGAGGATAGAAGAATACCAAAAGGATCTTCGATTTAGTTACATTTATCAATGGATAACCCGCGAGCGCAGTGAGACCGAAGAACGCTATAGGAGCCCAGCAGGAAAAGTTGGTGAAGACCTGTAATAAATAATTAAAATCCGTTTTAAATATTTACATATACAAGGCAATTGAATAAGATATTTATTATTTTTCAGAGCAAACACCTGCCATCATAAGGCTTGGTTTCGACTAACGCAATTTGTTTAGATTATAGGTATATGCATTAATTAGGTAAAAGTTTTCTTCTTATGGATCTACATATATCTAATTTATTGATCCAGAGACCTTTCCTCTATTTCAGGAATCAATGTTTTACAAAAAGTCATGATCTTTCTTCCCAGGCCTTTGTAATCTATAAAACCATATTCCGAAAAGTATTTCTAATCACATACTACCTCCACTAAACATATTTATCTACTTCGTTTGTCTAAAATTAATTCATGCAAATAACATGGACCTGAGTTTGACTTTTACCGACAATTTCTGTATTCATTTACTCAACCATCAACCGGATTCCTATGACGAAAAATTTCTTCATAAAATTCATCAACTGTTATAAGAGTAGAATATCTATTAAATATATGTAAATAAATTTAAATTCCGAAGATAATGTATAAAGATTATGTCTTTTATAAAGACAGGCAACGCCACTGTCCGAATTGCTCGAGTTCGATTAGCATGTTCACTTATTGTCTGTTAGGTCTACTATTAAAATAATCTCAATTATAGAAAGATTTTTATTCGTATTTATATAGATATATATGCAATGCTTACCAGAAGAGCCATTTTCTTGGCAACAGTCATTTCTCCTCGATGTGTGCTGTGTGCATGACGCGTCTCCTTACCGAGTGACCTATACATTTGGACGTAGCAAACCGTTATAATGGAGAATGCCATACCGTTTGAACCCAAAATGACCAGCAGGAAAGCTGTGTCATAAGAATCACTTATCTCCATCGGCAAACAAATGCTGTAAAATGTATTTATATTATATTACTGATAAAAAGAGAGACAATGCTAAATAATTCTTAGTGTCTTTGAAATTTAAATGAACATAAAATGGTAAATATGAATGTATTTACATAAGTTCTTATTAGTCAAATTACTAAGAAATGCTTATCAGAAAGTACTTATACGAATTTCAAGATTCACAAAAAGAGATGATTTGTAGTTTCCTATTTAATAAGGTAGCATTGCTATACACATTGCTTTTATTTCACTTTCTCAAAATTTTCAATTTGGCATATGAATTTCCAAATATTCATATATAATATTATAATTTACTAGAGTGTGTTATAATTCAATACACCTTAACTTTTACCTTAAGTTTTAGTTCATTGTGCAAAACTAACTTCATTTGCTTGCTTGTTTTTGTAAATATCAAATTTGGCTTCTTCATTAAAAAAATTACTAAATTAAATTAAATACTAAAATTAACCTAATAGAAATATTTAAGCGCGTTTCCTCCTCTTTCTTGCCCATTATCCAAACGGCTTTCTTATAGAATAAACTGTCCGCATTACATCTTATTAGATAAGATTACTATTTTTGTAATCTTTTTGCATCCCAAATCCAATATTAACTTTAAAATGTAGTACTTTGTAAACGAACAAAAGGTAGTCCAACTTTAAAGGCTAACCTTTAACCTAATTCCCATAGCCATATGTACTTATATATACTTAAAAAAAATTGCCTAGACAAACTTTTAAGAAATATTTGAGAAAATTTTAATTTCAACAAGTAAGAAAGCGCTAAGTTTGAGTGTAACCGAACATTTTATACTCTCGCAATGTGCAAGGCTCAGAGGCGGGGAAATGCTTTCAGGAGCTGGCATAACTTTATATTAAGAAATGTTGCGGAAGAATTCAACATTCATTATCCGACGAAATTGTCAATGGATTGCAATCATATTTGGTATCTTATTAACTTATATTACAGGCCATAGACTCATGTACTTTCGTTGCTATATTTTGCTTCGTGTCAGAGATATTTATATTAAAATCTTTCAAATTAACTCAAAAGTGATATATGTGATATAAAGTCAATCAAAGTGTTTTAATAAATATATTAGATACATGAGGAAAAAGTCAACCAGAGAAATGAAATCATCATATTAGGAATAAGCAGCTTAGACACACATCCACTTAATTTCATTAAAATATCATACATATTGACCAACATTAACGGTTTAAAGTCAGGTGGGAAGTCGAAGATTCCTATATCGGGAATTTTTGGGATAGAGGAAGATCTGCACTGATCACATTAACTCTTTTCATTATTCAAGTATATTAGGGAACATGTTTTCACACAATTTTCACACGGACCGACATATTCGGCATAAGTCTGCTAGAATAGCGAAAATCATTATAAGTAGTATATGGGAGCTGGGATAATTCGTTCACCGATTTCACACATTTTCGGCAGTAAACTATGGTATATCCAATATTACACGTTCACTTAAATTTGCTAAAATATCTTACATATTGACCGAAATATATGATATAAAGTCTACCCGGAGGTTGAAAATCCTTGTATTAGGTACATAGGGGCTAGGGGAAGTGCTTACCCGATTTTATCCATTTTAAGCACGTGGACATACTGTTATCAGAAAGAAACGCTCTCTAAATTTCAAAGATATAACTCATATATTGACCGTTATATATGATATGAAGTCTACAGAAAGGTTGAAAATCCTTATATTAAGTATATGGGGCGTAGTAGGCGTGGTTTTTATCCGATTTCGTCCATTTTCGCAGCGTGACATAAGAGTGGAAATGTAATGTCGCACACAAAATTGTGTTGAAATCAGTTAAGGCATTCTTGAGATATGGGAATTCTCCTAAAAGTGATCGGTGCCACGTCCACCACCAAACTTTACACGGCTTTTTATGCAACCCTTCCGTATCATTTTCGCTGCCAGATTTAACGTTTCTAAAGTGTCCCTTCAGTGAGTTACTGCACTTTTAGTAGTTTTCAACATAACTTTTTTATGAGATGTCGGCGTGGTTATTATCCAATTTCACTAATTTTCTCAGTATATGAAGAAATGCTTGAAAAACTTAGTCGGGGAAAGTTTGATTGATATAGCTTTAACATTTACATTAATTACATTTACATTTTACAAAAATTTTTGCCCACAGATGCCCCACCCTACTTGGATCCTCTATACCAAATAACACGTTTATATCTTAATTTTCTGCTTAGTTATAGCACTTTATCTGTTTTCGATTAATGGCATTTTGTGGTCGTGGCAGATGTGCAATTACGCCCATCTGAAATACCAACTGTCTTACTAGGACAAAGAACATGTGTACCAAGTTTCATCAAATATCTTAATTTTTACTCAAGTTATCGCTTGCACGGACGGACGGACAGACAGACAGCCACTCGGATTTCAACTCGTCTTTTCATCCTGATCATTTATATATATATATATATGTCTATATCTAACTCGTCTAGTTCTAGGTGTTACAAACAACCGTTAGGGGAACAAAACTGATATACTCTGTAGCAACATGTTGCGAGAGTATAATGACCAGGATGAAAAGACGAGTTGTGTGAAAACATCTTCCCTAATATACGTGAATAATGAAAAGAGTTAATGTGATCCAAAAATTACCAAAAATGTCTGAGATAAGAATTCCCGACTTTTCATCTGACTTTAAACCGTTTATGTTGGTCAATATGTGTGATATTTTAATGAAATTAAGTGGATATGTTTTCTTAAACACAATCTGATTTCGCGCTAAATATGAAAGAAATCGGCCTAGACCATGGTCTAAGCTGCTTATTCCTATATAATGATTTCGTTTCTCTGGTTGACTTTTTCCTCATGTATCTAATATATTTATTAAACCACTTTGATTGAGTTTATATCACATATATCACTTTTGAGTTAATTTGATAGATTTTAATATAAATATCTCTGACACGAAGCAAAATATAACAATGAAAGTACATGAGTCTATGGCCTGTAATATGAGTTAATAAGATACCAAATATGATTGCAATCCATTGACAATTTCGTCGGATAATGAATGTTGAATTCTTCCGCAACATTTCTTAATATAAAGTTATACCAGCTCCTGAAAGCATATCCCCGCCTCTGATCCTTGTACTTGCGAGAGTACAAAATGTTCGGTTACACCCGAACTTAGCCCTTTTTACTTGTTTTAATTTATTTTGTGTCCTTTTGAAGCTTGAGTAAACAAATGGGAAAAAATATGGATAGCAACAACATAAATTGCTTTTTTTGTCGCATTGCCAAAACACGCTCGAAATTCGGGCTTCTAGACTAGAATACTCCCTTAATGTAAAAATACTTAACAACAGTCATTTCTATGAATAAATGTAGGTACGTTCAGCCTCCAATACAGTTATTGTTTTTCAACCGGAAAACGGAAAAACACAAACATCCAATGCGATTACGCATCCATACACACAAATACAAAAATTTATTTTGTCCATCTTCATTATAAACCTCAAACCATAATTGTACGACAACAGTGCTTAAAGCTTCTACAAACAGTCTAACTGGCTGCGGATACAAATGTATAATGGGTGTATATAACCGTAACATTCATCATTGATTACTCTGCTAAAGGTAATCATCCGCTATGCTTTATGTAAATTACACATGTGCTGGTACTAATATTTAAGATTTATTCCCTTAACGTTTAGTTGTAACAGAATAACTGAAATGTGAAAGACTCATACATACGGAAACCTGGGAAGTATCTGACCTATAAATAATCACATTAATCCATACTATCGTAGTTCAAAATCTTAAGTATTAATTTGACAACGACTTTATTCTTATCATGCTAAAGTACGCCTCAATATTGGTAAAAGGGAAGTACGATGAAGTAGTACTCAACGAACTTTAGGTTAATGACTTTTGGATTAGTAGTTAACTTCTCAAGGCTAACTATTTATATATGTGCCACTCATTCGAATTCAAATCCGAAGTCAAATATAAAAAAAATTATGTTATCCTCGTTTACTCGTTATGTAGCATCAAAAGAATAATAAATAATATTACATTTTCATAAAAATAATGTAGTAGTCGATCCCACAGAACTTGAAATAGTACCTCATTCGATACCTTTCGTGATATAAATGAAGCAATCGAATCGAATATTTTGAAATCTATATAAACAGAAACCATGAAGAAAGGAATACTTTCAGGCACATACGACTATTAGATACATTTGCAATTTTAAGACATGAAGGGGTGTGAAAATTTTCGAAATTTTGCAGACATCTCTAGACACTGTATTATGCAAAATGTTGTATGGAACCTTAACTGTCTTTTTTATGCCAAATTTTAAACCGATTGCTATAATTTGATGATATCATATTAACTTGTGCTGACTGTTGCCACTTAGTCTGATATCACTACAATCCCAGCCATCTCATTAGTATCAAATGTTTACGTTTAATTTAATTGAAATAAGTTGCACTCTTACCGGTATATAAAGTATTAAGATAACCAGAGGGATACAGTTCAATATACTGTTATATGTAACCTAGGGCAAGATGTCAACTATGTTTGAGAAAACCCCGACTCAGTTTAGAGAAAACTCAGTTTAAAATGCGTCACATAACGCCCAATATTGAAAATATAAATTCAATCGAAAGGGGAAGCTGTTGATTGCTTTCAATCACTAGTTATGCTAAGTTATATTTCTGTATTTTTGTTTATGCTTGAGTTATAAAATGTTAGTGGTTGGTTGTATATTACTGTAAAAGCAAATAAGCTCTTGACGTTCGAAATGATGTTTTATAAGGAGAAGGGGTTAAGCAGTTAAGATATGAAATATCAGATGTGGGAGAGGTGACGTCCAAAGCATAATTCTCTCAAAAAAGGTTAAATCACAAAAGGCCTCCACTCTGAAATTCCTCATAACATATTTATTTGGTGGCTTAAATGTTATTATTTCTACTTATGTTTTTCGATTAGTGTTTTAGGCGTAGAAACATCCAGAAACCAATTCTTCTCGTCATCCTCATCTATTTGATATATATAACCCAATATCCATCTCAATTAGATGTTAAAAATAGCTATTAGTTAGACAAAACAAACGCTCTTGCGCAACATTTTGCGAAAGCATAAAACACCTAAGCAAAAGACTCCCTTTCAAAAAATAAAAACAATTTTTATCATCCCTATGATGGATCAATAATAATGTAAATAATGCATGTAAATCTACAAGAGATTTTCTGGTAGAAAAATGCTATAATAAAAATCCAAATTTGCATGGAGGCGGCTAAGGACAACTAATACCTAGAATATAGATAAAGATAATAGTTAATAAGATAGAATATAGATAATAGAAATAACTATAGAAAAAATTAAGTAAGCATTCTTCTACAAATGTGGTTACATTTTGCATGTACATATATAATTATTCATGTTATTGTTTTGGTACTCACCTCGTCGACGAGTAGTTGCTGATACCAAAGAGCGGCAATAGTGACATCAAAATAGAGTACACCCAGCCGGCGGCCATAATGTAGCAGGCAGCTCGGAGCTTAATGCGTTTATTCAAGTGCATCGCATGCGTAATTGCCATCCAACGCTCGATGGTAATGACCGTCAGAGTGAAGACCGACAAATGACTGGCGAAGACAGTTAGGAAGCCAGCGATCTTACATCCGGCGCCTGCAATGAGTGTGCCACGTAATTATAATGTTTCAGTCAACAGTAACGGAAGAATATGTGTGAGAAGACTATGCTAATTTCTAACCCACATTAGGGGTATCGCTATAACAAATTTGTGGCAACTCGTGAAAGCGGAAAGCCTGATAATTTAATTAGAATGATTATTAATTCAACAGAATAGTTACTAAAAAAAAGGTATTGTAAAAGGTGTAAAAAACACAACGCGAGAGTAAGTGACGACATGTGAGCCAGTAATTACGATGAACTCAAAATAGTTTCCCACTAAGCCATTCTTCAATTAGTACACATATAAACCTACCATATTGCCAATCATAGGCGTAATTAAAATAGGCGCCCATAGAATGTGCATCGATTGCGGCTATCAACAGCAAATACAACCCCAAGCACAAATCCGCAAAAGCCAAGTGACCCATTAGGAATCGTGGCACTGACGGATTTTCTGACCTGAGCGATGGAAAAAAATAGGTAATATATTTAATATTTTATATGTAAACATAAACGAATAAAATATATAAATAATATATTGCTCACCCACCTTATGGAAATAAATACAACGAGCACAGCAACATTGCCAACCACAGCCAGGGTTACAACAATCCATACGGAAATACGTAACCACTGATAACCCATAACATCTTCGCAGGGGTTGAGGGCGTTTGCCATGGGGTAACACTCCACTACATGTTTTCTAAGGAAATTAAATTAAAAGATAAAGAAACAGAGCAATGTTTATTCTAGCGCACTCATTATTCATATATCGACGGCAAAAATAATAACACAATATTCTACCGAATTTATCACCTTTTAACTCTGAATAAAGTATGTCATTTGTAACACGTCAACCTAATTTTATCCATTTATTCCACATTTGGCCAATAAATATGTCACAAAGTCGACCAGAGACGTATAATTCAATACATTCGATATCTGGGACTTATTATAAAATATTGTCCGCTTGATCCATTTTGGGTTCTAAATCTTAACTTGCTAAGCGGATCGAACATGTGTGAATTCGATTCTAGATTATGAAGACATCTCACAAATTTACACCGTTTAATTAAATAATTATAATAATCATAAAAGTACCAAAAATAATAATCTTAATCATAGGGATCATTATAATGGGCATATAAGAGTTAGGAGATCGTATTGACCAATTTTACCCCTTTTTGACAATAAATTTTATTGTATGAAAACAACAATGTCCACTTAATTTCATTAAGGTATCTCACATATTAACCTAAATATACAGAATAAATTTAGCAGAGAGCCAGGGAGTTTGGGACCATTTCGAATTTTTCCGATATATCAGGGAAAAGTGCAAAGTTTTATTCCAATATAATAAAATTAAATTAATCGAATTTATAATAATGTTTGTAGATTATGGTTGTGGTCTGATTTTGTCTTCTCGATTTCTCATTCTCGAGGTTTGCAGCGTGCCTAATGAATTGTGAAGAATGGAATTTGGTTCAAATCAAAATGGGTACCTGGTGTATCATCCTCACCTAATTCTGTAATTTCGGCACTATAGTTAAAAATTCAGTGTTCTCACAAAATTTGGTTGACATATCTATAACATTTTTTTTATCAAAAAATTGGCATGTAGGAACCCATTCAAAATATTTAACCTCCACTTATTATATCTCTATATTGTAATGACAGTCTTGAGAATCTATTTGATTTATGGCAGTTGTATATTCGATTGGTCACTTTTGAGTAGATTATCTATTTACTTATTTAGTTTTAAAGAACACTTAAAAACAGGAAGAAAAATATTGTCTACTAATTTCTAGCGATCTTTTATGACACTCCAAAAATGAATAAAGGAACACAGGAAACAATTCAGAATATTCAGTATGTAAGATACATGTTACTTGTGGCTATAGTGTGGCCTAGGCTATGTTGTTGACATTTTAAATTAAGTAAAAAGTAAATTAAGTAATTAAGGTAAATTAAGCAAAAAGTGTTATAATTACATGCTTTCTTACTTAAAGATTGAATTAAATCCATTTTTGCTTAAACTCACCTAAATGTAAAATTTCCGCAGTACTCGTCGGTTTGAATGACGTCAGGATTTATAGTTATTACCGAGTGGAATGTGCCAAATTCTTCAGCGAAGTAGTCGTTCACCTCAGTTTCAGCTTCATTCTCTTCGTTGTTTACAACAAAATCGGTTCGGGCTAAACTGCTGTTGTGAGTAAATAAAAAAGCAATTTAGGCAAAAATATTATTCGGATAGTGGTTAAATTAATGGAAATAAAGAAGGACAAACATTCTCGAACGAGATAGTTTAGTTATAAAATCACCCTAGAAGGCGCCATGATTTTGGAGGAAATTAGAAAGAATTGGTATAAAAGGTTGGCAATAAATATGCGACCGTAAAGAGCAAGACATGTATATAAATAGAAACTACATGGAAACCTTTAATGCCTATTTTAACTGCCAAATTGTTGACGAATTAAGGAATTGTTTTAAGGAAATGTTAGAATGATGGAAATTAATACATATTATTTCTGGATAAGAAGATAATATAATACTAAATAACGGAAACGTTTATTAAAGGATTCCGTTAAATAACGTTGATATGATAAGATCAAATTCGCTTTAACATCAAATATATGCACAACTTTTATTCAAAAATCGAATATCGAGATTTGAGAATAATAACAAGAGAAATTAATAGCGAAAAAATCTTCCGCGTATAGCATGTTGTGAAATCTAAAATTTATAAAATATCATTTGTGTTTCCTCACATTTGTATTCTATATTTAATAATGAACCCATAACAAACGGACACAAATTCTTTTATTAAAATATGTTTTTGATCCCTACATACGTAGTACAGTTATTTTTATTTCACCTGTAAAAAACTCCTCCACCATATGGCGGACTCATGCCACCTCCATTTGCGCCCCAAAAACGACCTTCATAATCATTCTCAGTCTCTTTAGCTCTCATCTTATCTAAGCTGTCATTGATTCCACTTCCAGTGGTCATCTCCAAAAAATCGCCGGTGTCATTGTTATTGTCATTCTTTTTGCAACGCTGCTGCCACTTTTCAATTTCTTTCATTCGTTCAGCATGTCGTTGCGGATCGTGGCGCGAGGGGAATATGAATGCACAGCAATGGAAGGAATGTGTCAAAAATGCTCTTTGTAAATTCTACGAAAATTGCACGCAAGAAAAAAAGTGACGGTAACATAAGTACACATGGGCAGGGGAAACTTTCAGAAAGGCAGTACAAAATGGGAATTACGCTTACCTTAAAATTATATATGGATGGAATAGTTTTGAGTGTTTGTACATCTTCAATGCGTAATTCCTCAATGTCCTGCAAGCCCACCGGGGGCAAACTCACCAAAGAAGTGCCCGATAGGTCTCTTAAGGACGAAGGTTTGTGTAAAAGTAAGATGTAATTTGTATAAATATTTGAAGAACACACAGCAATTTATGTTAACATACTATAAAATACTATATTGTAGACATAAAATAATGATCAATGAATTTAAAAAATTTCCGTATATATGTATATATATACGCAATGAATATATAAATATATATTTATAATTTAGATTTCCGATTTCACATAGGTTGCCAGAGATATATGTAAACATAGGTTGCCATGTCTCTTACACTATGTTCACATTACATTACTTCTTAGTTTATGCCTACACTGAGTAATGTCGCCTCATAAAATATGTCAAAAAATCATTATAAAATTATTATAAATAAAGAGTTGCGATAAATTTGTGAAAATAAATTGAGAATTACAAGTATAAACGCGCTATATATTGATAGCGTTGATATGTATTTTATCATAAACTATACATATACTATACTATATATTTTGTGAACAGTGTGAATATACTCTAAGTAAGTTCGATATTATTTACATATAACCCTTAAGCAGTCGGTTGTCGCTGTACTTGTGGTATGCAACAAGCGATTCAGTTGGTACCCCCGTAATCTTAAGCATACTGACGCTGTGCTACTTTTATATTTAATACTACGAAATTTTGAGTTCGATTCGACCAAATTTTAGTTATTTTTGCCCGTATATTGACAAGGAGTCAAAATATTTCGAATTTTTGGTAAAAGATCTTTTCTCTGAAGGTCTAATATTTAAAGTGGATTTGACACCGCGCCGTCAGCAATGAATAAGGTCCTTCATCCAAGCTGTATATCAGTTCTTTTGAAAACTCCTGCTATTGATTCCCTTAATCATTTATTTATTTCATTTTTTTAATAAAAAGCTAAATATAACGTCCCCAAGGAATCACAAAGACATTGTTTATTTTGATATGAGTTCTACGGGTGGGAGAGCGGCTATATCGCTGGTATATGGCTATAATGGTTCGTCAAAGTACAAATTTAATAGTTTCTGGAGGACATATAGAGAATTACATTAGACATTAATTAGGACATTAGGACATTAGAGAAATTTAATCAGCGGATTGATGCAAATAAAATTAAAGAGGCTCGAAATCTAAGTTCTAAAATAAAAACAGTTATGACTAGCAGTAGATACCCTTCATTATTATTGTATTAAGCATGCATCTGCCTTTGACCAAAAACTTTGGTCTAACACAACAAGAAAAGCTTAACGTTAAAAATTCACCATCGCTGTAATCCCTGTTCAATGAAACAAAGTTCAATAAAATTAAAAAGGGAATCAGAGGACCACTTTTCTCACTATTTGTTGATCGCCAGTCCAAACATAATTGGATATTAATGATGATGATGATCCGATAAATGTTGTTAGGGAAAATATGTACTCATTGTTTTGCGGCATTCATAAAGTTTAGATGAGTTCTCATTAGTCGGGATATCATGAACCAAAGAAGCGGAAGGTCTCTATCTTTTTTCTTCTGCTTATAAATTGTCTAATATTTAATCATACATATGTATATATATATATCTTCGATGGGGAGGATTTACTGATTAATTGAATTGACATGCAACAGCAAGTTAAGCTACATTAAAGAAGTTAATCTGTATTAAAATAACAACGATTATCGTAATTACTTTGAATAACTTAAAATTACTTAATTACCCCATATTTTCAAAAAATAACTTACAAAACATGTATACTAATCCCATTAAAAGCATTTGGGTGGACTTCCTTCAAAACTCGGTTTTGCCGTAAAGTTCTGAAATCATAAAAATGTTCTGAGTAGTAGTTCCTTGATTAGAAAATCTGGATGTTTGTCAGTCATAAAATAATAAAAAGTAACCAGGTGAAAGTCAATATTATACTTTAGTAACTCATTTTATTTAAATAACAATAATAAATTTTTGGTTTTCAATGGTCAACTTTACCGAACGTAGTTTACTTACAGTTTCGCGATTTGTGAGCCATTAAATGCGGAATCGTCGATATAACTTATCTCGTTATTTGCTAAAATTCTAAAAAATATTTGCAGATTATATAAAAAGTATGTATATAAAAAGTATGTATCAAAATAAATATTTTTGATTATGATATTGAAATTTTGGGTGCGTGTCTTACTTACAGTTGATCAGTCTTAACATTGATGGAATTCTTATCGATTCGAGTGATTTCATTGTTGTCGAGATCACTGAAAATAATTGTGGTATGACAAATATTGCATTTATTTGCATTTTGTATAATCATACATATGTTCAAAAAAATGTACTCACATCATTTGTAAAATGTTTGCGGGTGGAATGTGCCGCAAATCCGGCACCCTTATTAGACCACTGTTTATAATACGTCTGAAAATAATTCAACAAATATTTCATAAATACAATATGAGGAGATATGTAGGTACATGTGTATTTATTTATATGGGGAATTATAGGAAAACGACTTTCCATATCTGAAATAGACTCATTAGATATTTCGTTAGTGTGTAAAAGTAATATATTACCGGAAATAGTCTTAACCCACCAGGCAATGGCGGCCGAAAAAATTCAGTAAGGGAGTTATTTTTAATTTTTGTTACAAACTAATTAAATTGTACTAAATTAAGAAACGAAGTTTTTTAAATGACCAGTATACTGACGTACATACGCAACTAATCAAATGAATGATAGTAAATACGTACATCCCATGTATATATACAAATATATAATATTTACATTCTATATTTAACTCGTCGACTCTCCTCAATTATTTCACATAAAAATTATAACAGTAATACACTTTTATTTTGTTGTCACGCTTGTCAACTTCATATTAGTTTTATTATCTTTCAGTGCCTAAATATAAGGGTGTATGTAACTGTAAAATTGTGACATAATTATTTACATGATTAGGTAAGTTATATTGCAGGGTAAAACAGTAGTTTCGAATCGGGCCACTTCTATTCTGGTGCTTGTTGCACAATTACAAATTCAGGTATAATCTCTGTCCCTACAAGCTCCGTAGAGCCTAAATTCTATCCCGGTTCCGACTGATATAAGAATTCATCTTTTCGTAAAATCCAGTCTACAAATGACTTTCGGATCCCTCCACTTTATTGGATGACAGACGCCTACCATAAATGGGATCAATAAGTTAGGTTGGGCTGAGTTCGCGTGTAACCAAACCTTTTATACTCTAACAAATTGGAAGGATCAAAGCCGGTACATATATTCACGTGATGGCAAAACTTTATATTAAAAAATATTGCAAATAAATTCAACACTTGTTATTCAACGAATTTTTTAATATATTATCAATATAATATCATATTTGGCATCATATTAACTTTTTCTTTAGGCTATGTGCTCATAAAGTCTAACAGAGACAAATCATCTATGTATATTCTTGATATTAACGCTGTGGTAAGATACGAGAGCCATTAATTTCATCACCGAATAACAAAATACTAATCAAAATATTCTCATTTAATTTTGTTGAGGCATCTCTCTTGAGATATATGTGATATAAACTCAACCAAAGAGACGAAATTTAACATACTGTGTACATGAGGAAAAGTCGACCAGAGGGACGTAATTCATTATATTAGAGATATGGGGTTTGGTTTGAGGTGTATACCAATTTACATATTACTTTTTTTTATACATCACTTATTTTCTTTAAAATTTCACACATATTGACTTATATAAATGGTTTAAGATCAGCTGGACAGTCAAAAATCGCTGGATCGCTTACATTGGAGCTGGGGGATGGTAAGAGCAGATAACATTTACTTTTGGCATTAAACTGAACTATGCTCGAGAACAAATTTTATCAAGATAACTCAGAATTTTACAGATGTATTCGACATAGAGTCCACTAGAATAACGATAATCGTTATATGTAGTATATTGGTCTGGGATAATTCGTGTATGGATTTCACCCATTTTTCCTACCAAACTATAGTATATTCAAGATTATACGACCGATATACACGATATATTGATTTTCAAACAACAGATGCCCTTCCCTACCACGATTACACGTACCAAATACAGTGCTTTGCCTTAATTTGTTGCTTAGTTATAACACTTTATAGGCTTTCGTTTAACAGCATTTGCGGGTAGTTCGATTCCGCCTAACTGCGATACCAACCTCCGGCCAGGGAACATAAGTACTAAGTTTTATAAAGAAATCTCAATTTTTAATCAAGCTATCGCTTGCACGGACAGATCTCTCGTCATCCTGATCATTTATATATATATACATATATATAGCTCAATAGTATCTCGCTTAGTTTTAGGTGTCACAAACAACCATTAGGTAAACAAAACATGTTGCGAGAATATAAAAATTGAATTACTTTATATAACCGAAAGAAGTAGCATAGGGATGCCCAAGGAAGTGTAATTTGTCCTCTGCAGTGTCACTCCTGTGTAATATTACATCTGCTATTCTGAACCACTGTTGTCTTTAGATATTTTCTGAATTTTAAAATCATATATACTAAATCGTTTGTAAAATCTGCGTAAGTGTAGGGAATCAAATATTGTATAATTGATAATAAGAAAGAGACAAATATCTTTTTTTCGACAATTGTGACCTCAGAAAGTTATATCGGTTCACCGAACCAAAATTTTATAATTTAACGGCTGTAACGAGTATAAAAGGATTAAAAATGTATTAATTCCACAACTTTTTTGTACTTTATTGTATTCTCGAATCATGCTTTAGGTTGATTGGTAACATTTCGCCGGTTGAATAGTGATATAAAACCGTCTGCTCCTGAAAGAAGGCTGAGTGGCAGCCGGAAAATTTCATGTTAAACTAATTTGCTCTCGGTAAAAAATTAAAAGTAATACATTTGGAAATAATATCTACCCTTGTGCATTTGTATGTCCCTGACCTATGGCATGTGGCTTAGACAAAAGGTCAAATAATACGAATTTATTAATATTTATACAAAGATTTTTTCTTTTTCATTTTTGCTTTCGGAACAAAGCACTAACTTGTGCGCACAACAACACAACTATTGTATATAGTAGGAGAACACACCTCAAGTCTGCTATTGACATTTTCATTGCTCTCACCTGCACTTAGCTGACAAATAGTCAAGGAGACTCTCACCTGGAGTTAAGAGGATTGCAGCGGGAAAGGATTTTATAGTCTATCTGTCATAGTGACAAACGAAATTTCCGATTTAATATCATTCGCTGAGTACATTCGTCGAAATTCGAATCGATCGTTTTAAAATTTGAATATAATTTATGTGGACATTTTGTAATTTCTATGTATTACTATATTTCGTCTATACATTGAAGAGGATTTATTTTACATGTTTGGCCAAATTTCACTTTCCTCACTTTTTCATCTTCAGCCTCTCTCTTCACATGGTATGTGTATGATATTACTACAAATAGGAGCTTGAGTATAAAAGCTTTATAATTTAGACACTGAAATTTAAATCTTATAAATACATTGTAATTTCCTCAAGTGTCAAGTTAGGATTTAAAAGATGATTACCAATTTCCTTGAGTAGTTATTATTATTAATTAGACCATAACCTGTTTATATCTGCGCATGTAATTTCAATAGAATTTACTTACATTATTTTAATGGTTTCCGAAATACCACGAAATACATCACGTGACAGAAACATCAACTTTGGTGCATTTGAAATGTAGCTGAAAATGGAATAAATTAAATTTATTGGATAAATTAAAAGCGAAATATGATACCGAGGCTTATATTATTTTAGAAAGAAGCGCTTGTTCGAGACGACCTTGGGTGCCTACAACATAATGCGATATCTTATCCAAAAGAACAAACTGAGGTCTTCAGTTTTTTGTTAAGTTATTAAAAGTTATCTTCTTAAATATATTAGTTTTACTAATAAAGATGAAGCTATTTTCCATTCTGCGGAATATGTTATTGTTAGGAAGAATATCAAGTAATTTATAATGTTTCACCGAACTATTATTTAAACGTAAATTAAACAAGTAAGGAAGGACTAAGTTCGGGTGTAACCGAACATATTATAATCTCGCAATTATCAAGGATCAGAGGGGGGAAATGCTTTCAGGTGCTGGCATAACTTTATACTAAAAAATGTTGCGGAAGAATTCAACATTCATTATTCGATTGATATTGTCAATGGACGCTTTTAAGTCAGAGAGAAAGTCGGGAATTCTTATATCGGGGATTTTTGGAATAAGGGAAGATTTGCACTGATCACATTAACTCTTTTCCTTATTCAAGTATATTAGGGAACATGCTTTCACGCAATTTTGTGAATGCAACTCACCCCGTGACCGACATATTCGGCATAAAGTCTGCTAGAATAGCGAAAATCATTATATGTAATATATGGTAGTAGTATATATGTAGTATATTGGCAGTTTAAAATTTTTATTTCAGATATTGTACGAGGTGGCTAGAGGTAGCATTGAGCCGATTTTATTAATTTATACGTTATTATACGTTTATACGGGCATTACGATATATTATTACTAGGAAAAGATGCTGTCTGACTTTAACTAAGGTACCTCACAGATTGACAGATATATATGGTATAAAGTCAACCGGAAGTTTGAAAGGCCTTATATTAGGTATATGGGAGCTAATGAAAATTTATACGCGATTTTATCCATTTGTCACATAAAAGCTTTAATAAATATGTATTATATAATATAAAAATAAATATAATATATATGTATATATCTCACCGATTGACCGACACATTCGGTAGGAAGTCAACCATAGTCACTGAGTCCACATACACGTATTCGGTACTTAAAAAGAAATATTCCGATTTCGACATAGGTGGCATATCCTCGATACATTTATACATTTATACTATACATTTATTGGTAATTGATTTATATAATGCAAAATAAATAATTATATGAAGTTTTAAATTGTGCTATATTGGAAGTGGAGATTGTATTCGGATTTCGCCCATTTTTGCATTGTAATATAAGAATTCAAGTACATGTTACACACCAAATTTGGTATGTTACACACCAAAAAATCGGTATACCAATTGCCGAGATAAAGGATTTCCCTGAGAGTGAACGGTTCCACTGTGTCACCACTCCCATTGTCCAATTTTCACACCAGTTCCTTTGAAGCTTTTATGTACTATTTTGGCTGTGAAATGTAATGTTTCTGGCATGTTTCTTTAGCGAATTAACGCACTTTCAGTAGTTTTCAATATAACCGTTACATGGAGAGTGGGCCTGGTTTTAATCCGATTTATCCCATTTTCATACCGTCTAAGAAAATGCGAGAGAAATTTGTCCTCAGCAAGTTTGATTTATATAGCTTTAGTGGGTTGTGAGATATGTACATTAAACTAATTACGGGCTGGGCCACACTCACTTTTTAAAGGTTTTCAACCTACAGATGTTCCTCCCTCTTGTGATTTCCTGTACCAAACTTAAGATTTATGTCTTCATCTTCGTCTCTGCGAGCTGAGCTACAACGTTTCAAAGGTTTTCGTTTAACAGCAGTTCGTGGGCGTGGCAGTAGTTCCATTACACCCATCTGCAACACCAACCTCCTCATAGTGCAAAAGAACATGCTGTACACATGAGTTTCCTCAATATATCTTAACTTTTACTCAAGTTATCGCTTGACGAACGGACGACCGACAGTCACTCGAAATTCAACTAGTCTCGTCATCCTGATCATTTATAATGATAATATAGCTCTATATCAATCTCGATTCATTTTGGATGTTACAAACAACCTTTAGATAGACAGAACTATTATACTCTGTCACAACATGTTGCGAGACTTTCAGTTTTACCATGAGTTTCACTTTTAGTCGGAGTGTCTTATTTTTCGTTTATGATGAATTCCGGTAGAAATTTTTTCGAATATAACTTCCCTGTATCCTCAACATTAGTTCCGGGCGAAAAGAGTTTTTCTTAACGAAATTATTTTACTGTGAAAAGGAAACAGCTAATGCTAGAGATGTGTAATCCTATCAATAGCAATCCTTGATTATAGCAAGGAAACATTTGGGTGCTTTATTATTAATCTTTCTTTTCTTACAAAATCTCCAGTAATTGTAAGTGATTGGATTTGCCACTCAACTATCTCTTAGCTGTACGTTGAACTCAATTTGCTATCAAGTATCAGGGTTGTAGTTTCCAGATGTTTCGAAGTGTTCTTCATTTCCCCTTACGATGTACTACGTTTCCAATTAGGAACTTTTAGAAACTATCGGACAAACATTTTTCTTTACGAAACTCAATAAGGTTGATTTTTAGTTAATACCAGGTAAAAGTTGCTCCAATACTCCAGCATTAATGAAGCTATCTAAGCAAAACTTAAGAATTGAGGTGAATATTATAGCAAACATAAAAATTGGGTTTCGATTAGACAATGAAACTAGGGAAACTGGTCCCCTATAATATAAAAATATCTAACGTTCAAGACTCTATTTGTTGAGATATTACGATTTTATAAAGAAGAGGGATGTCCCTTCCTCTAGACCTTATACACCTTGTGGATAAACTTAGCACTTCTTTATTTCTTTGTCAAAGGTTTTGCATTCAACTCAAAATATTTCGGACAAGCTTTTGCCGACATTTTGTAGTCCTTCCATGCTTGTTCTGTTTTAATGCAAATGTAAAAATTCGTAGTTAATCAGCTTACAACTAAATAAAAACAATTTATTGTGTTTAAATTATCAAAAGGTTCTTTAAATACATAATTAAAAAAATTTTAGCATTCCAGTAAATATTGCTCATAGGAATTTTTATGTACAAGTGCAACGTGCAGCAAAAGAAGGGTTTATGGTTCAGTTCACGATATTGGATTATATTTCTGCCAAAACCGAAAGGGATCGAAACAAATATGGAAATATGTGTGAGTAAATATAGAATAAATAGAACATATTCACATAGAAAATATGTATTTATTTATATTCCAAAAACAGCACGCACTACTTCTAACGCTTTTGACTTTCACTCTCTTCTGGCGGTTTTCCCATTTCATAACAGCTTTTCCAGCTGAAACTTGGTTAAATATGATTAAGAAATCTAAACGGAACGGATCTAAATCTAAAGGAACGGATATTTTATCCTCGGTTAAATTTCAATGCAAATCTATTCACATATAACGGCCTATAACAGTATTTTAACTTTCACCGCACAAAAGCGGTTGCAAGATAAATTCAATTATGTGAATATTTGACGAATTGATGGTCGCTTTTACTTTGTTGACTTTTCAATCGAACCAGAACTACGATCATCTATATATTGCTGATATGAATATTCAAGACTTAAAAGAAATTTATGTCAAAATGTTAAGAGTTGACATTTATCAAAATTAGACACATGGCCTTTATCAATAGCATAAAATTCGATTGAAGCATATATATATAGCATATTTGATCATCTGTTTGACTTGTCTTGACAAGAAAAAGAGACTTACTAAACCTTAGCGTCTAAAATTTTTATGTTAGACTTATTGCGTCTTTCAAATATTGTTCCTCCCTCTAAATATGTATGTTCCATTATGCTCTTCATAATTTCTACTATTTTAATAGTGACTACATCTATGCATTTAGGTAAGTATTTATAAAGAAACTCTCTATCACTATTGCTCTTCTTACATTAACCGGTTTCCATGCGGTTCCACAAACAAGATTTATAATTTTATACCGCTATTTATGCAATTAAAAGAACAACATTGCCATTTTACTCTATGTACTCACATAGTCCGTAGCAGCTTAAGGCTGTCGAAAGCGCCATCCTCAATGCACTCCAGATACTGCAAGTCCTTTAGTATACTGTTTGTGTTGCGATTGCGTGCGAATATGCATAAAATGGAATAGAATAAAATAAGGCTCGCGGTTTATGTTGACTCAATTTCCCTACTTACAAATCCTGCAACGAGGCGGCATATTTCTTTAGACCAGTTGTACGAACACGCGGCAAACCGGCCGATGCGATACTAAGCCTTTGCACCGGCACTGTCAGTGTTTGTGGCACTCGCATCAGTGCCTCACCCACGCAGTGACACTCGATTTCATCCTGTAACATGAATATAAAAAATCCAGGTATCTGCATATGTACTTGTAAATTGTTACTTAAATACAGTTAATCCATATAATATGCTTCTGTACAGCAAATTGCTTAAGTGGTTGTGGAAATATTTTTGTAAAGCTTATTTAATTAGAAAAATTCTTCCGCACTCTCTCGGGCAAATAAATAATTAGAAGAGGCAGTATGTATGTATAAATGTGTAAACGGACCCCGGAAGGAACTTTCAAGTTTGACTCGACAATGACTACGTAATAGAGCACAATCTGGCTGGATAAAGGAATGTTTGGATAAGATTGGAAGATAAAAGACGCTGGAAAAAGATATGGTTGTTTTATTTCTTCTTGAAGACAAGTCCTTTATTCCACTGAGAATACTTGGAGAATACAACCTTAAGTTATATTCGTATATTCGTATACGTGCTTTCTGGAGTCTTACCCGGTGATGCCCTTCCTTAATATCCATTCATTCGGTCATCATTGCTCCTTTTGTGATATCTGCAGAGTGGCATTGGTGCCGATTGTTTTTTTTTTTTTGTGAAAATGGTTTGAAAACAAAATTATTTTGGCATTTGGCAAACAACCACCCAGGTATTTTAAGAAAACGATGAGCGCTACCCTTTTAGCCAACATACGAGTTTCTTCGGTTTCGGTTCGTTTTGAAAAACGAGGTACTTTAGTACGAATCTATCAACTTCAAGCAAAATATATTGAATCGATTAGAGAGGTTTAAAACTTCTAATTATTCTAACACTGCTATGAATACTGGACATTTCCTTCGCTTACGATGTAATCTGCGTTAATAGAGATAAATACGCGCCTTGCGTAAGGAAAGTTTCATACGATCTAACGACCACAGTGGCCATATCAAAGTATGAGTTTTGCCGCTAAAGTGAAAAAGTTTATAATATAATATCTTTCGGTATCCAATAATTTTCGACGATTCCGAAGATTCGAACAAACCTTTCAGCATCGAAAAAAGCAAATCAAAACAAGTAAAAAAGGCTAAGTTCGGGTGTAACCGCACATTTTATACTCTCGAAATGTGCAAGGATCAGAGGCGGGGAAATGTTTTCAGGTGCTGGCATAACTTTATATTAAACAAGTAAGAAAGGGCTAATTTCGGGTGTAACCGAACATTCTATACTCTCGCAATGTGCAAGGATCAAAGGCGAGGAAATGTTTTCAGGTGCTGGCATAACTTTATATTAAAAAATATATTACGGAAGAATTCAACACTCACTATCCGACAAAATTGTCAATGGATTGCAATCATATTTGGTATCTTTTTAACTTATATTACAGGTCATAGACTCATGTACTTTCATTGTCATATTTTTCTTCGTGTTCGCGAAATTTATATTAAAATCTACCAAATTAACTCAAATAATATGCGATATGAACTCAACCAAAATGGCTTAATTTAATATATTAGATACATGAGGAAAAAGTCAACCAGAGAAAAGGAAATCATTATATTAGGAATAAGCGGCTTAGACAGATCTGGTCTACACCGATTTCTTTCATATTTAGCGCGAAATCACATTGTGTTTAAGAAAACATATCCACTTAATTTCATTAAAATATCACACATATTGAACATCGATTCAAAAATAATAAGCTGGCCATTTCAAATGAATTTCTGTCGTATTATTGAGGGTACTGCACGTGTTAAAAATTAATCTTTACCCTCAGTGGATTAATTTAAAGACGAGCATTAAATGTTACATTTTAATTATTTTAATTTAAGAAGTGCTAATTCACCTAATGCTTGTTACCCCTGTACCTCTTCTGGGTTTTGCTGCAACAAACTATGTTATGCTAATAACATAATGCCAGCATTTGTATCTACTTTCGAGCTATAAAATGCAAACTTGCGGAAATTTGTTTAAACAAAATTTATTGCAATTAATAAACATTCATATTTTAATAACTTGTTTTATGATTTATTTTTTCTAGTTTTTCTCACAAACTATTCGTGGAAAATTCCTGCTTAAATCTACAATTTCATGTCCACGAATTTCTTTTGGTGTAGTCATTCAAATACAGTGATTACAATTACGTTGATTTCACGAATTTTACTTTAGTGAAGGGATGTTATGATTTCGCTTCAATCAGTATTTCTAAAAACAGCTTCATAGCTCCATAGTCTCTTCTAAAGAGTCTAAAAGTAGTTTTGATTCTTGGTAATTGGTTATCCCTAGTACACTGCTTTGGTAATTATAATTACGAAATTCCTCTCATCTTTTTCAGTATGAATCACCCTAGTACAAAGGTAAATACGTGCACACGTATACAAATCAATGGAGCTAATTGCTTTCAATGTGGTTCCATTGAAATATCTATACACATATTTAAACTTTCTGACCGCCGACAGAATAGACGCCGAAGCAAGATTCAATTTCACTCTAGGGTATTTGCACTAAGTTTGCTTCGTGAAAGTTTCCTTTGATACCCACTTCTTCCGCATTCTGGAGCATACCGTAAATTTGATAACTGTCCTTTTTAATAAAATTATCCCTTATATTTTGTACAACCGCAACAGATGAAAGTGTCAGGAAATGCCCTTGTCCGCAGTCCTCTTTTCCGTAGACTTCGTATGTTGGTTGCAAACACCTACCAGCAAACTTGATTGCTACACTTGTCCCCCAAACGCACATGAAAATTGGCGCCAGTAAATACCAATGATTTTCCGCCCTTGGAGCGAAGTAGAATGAAGGCAATTGGCAAACATTAAATGGGCCATGGTAAAGGTCAAATTGTTGGTTGCTTTTGATGAGTTCAATTTTCTTATTTTCGCAATTTGTTATTTCAGCAAGTGATTGTAAGAAACTTTCTTTGCGCTGGGCGTACACGCTTCCACTGATGATGGCAGACCTCGCTGACAGTTGGCGGCGAACTTCAGCAAGGAGGAGACGTGAATTATCTTATTTCAGACACTTTCAGATACTTTCATATACCTAATGCTTTGATGCCGCCGATACCAAAAAATGAGTGCTTTGAGTGCTGTCTGGACTCTGCGCCTGGAGAAGCAATCATTCGTAGTTGATTTGCTAAATTCCGTAAAGGTTATTTGAGTGCCGAAGGCAACGAACTCAGAGGACGTCCAAAAGAGAGGAGTTATGGATGGATTATTCTGAGTCGAGTTCGAAGCTGTTCAATCGCATTGAACTCGAATATTTACATCGATTACAACATACATCAGTCAGCTGACAAAATGATGTTTTGGCGCCTATGTTTGGAGATGTACAACGAATGCTAATGTTTGAATGTTGACTGTTGATTCCATCATATTTTTTAAGGTTTTCTAACAACTTGACCTGCAAATTGAAAAAAATTGGAAAATAGAAAAGAAAAGTTTCGAGTCTATTTTAGAAAAATTTGGATTTTTTCACAATTTCGATATTGTTTGAAAACTGCGGAACACTATCGGAGTTGTTTCGTTCCTACTTTGGGAATTATTTTTACAACTGTTTGACCGCATTCAAACTCAAAGACTTTTGTTGCCCAGACTCGTAGTTTGTTGTTGAGGGCGCGACGAGAAAAGACCAAGGTCGCTGAGTTGGTCGTGATCGGGCAACACACTTTGGGTTCTTGTTGGTAACAGTTCGCTGATACGTAGTTCGGCATTCCTTTTCGATTTGATTTTCTTTGAATCGTTGTAACTGCGCTCGATTTCAAATGAATATTTACAACATGTTCGGAAATTTGATTTTTATCATACATTTTATTTGTATGTAATATGCAAATATGCGTATTAGAATAGAAATGTTTTAAAAAATTATGAATAATGATAAAAATTTACTAATGAAAAATATGTTTGTGTACCGCGAAATGAAGCGTGCAAGAATTTGAGAATATCATATGAAAGCGAACATAGAAAATTGCCCGACAACTCGAATCGTCCGTTTGAATGCAATGGACAATTCCAAAAGAGAATTTCTCGATAATGAGCAACGAAAGCTTTCATGTATAAATCCAGCCTTTCAATACAATTTTAGCACTATCTCCACATCATTACGGCCTATTTAGGGATCATTTTGAGACTATTTCGAGATTACGTAGAGAATAAGAAAAACAGAAACGTGGCAATAATTCGCAACAACGAAAAGCAATAACTTACAAATTTTATTTATAAACATGCAAACTTGTTTACTAAGTATGTACATACCTACATATGTAGTACATAGTATATATAGTACATATATACATACATACATATATACATACATACATTGAGGTACATACATATATACATTTGTAATGTAGTATGTACATACGTATATGTATGTCCTATACATACACATATACTATACATACATGTACTATACCTATACCTATATGTACTACATATGTAGGTATGTACTTAACGACGACACTAGCCAAGTATTTGTGATGAACACCACTTCCATTTTTGGCATTGTATGCACATATATTGTGCGATGCAAAACTAATTAATACAAGTACGCTTATGAATGAAAAAGGAGGAACGAAATGCAAGATGATTGCACACATATATAAAATCTCGTTTCCATTTTCAGGACTTGATGCCTAATTGATTGATTTAGACACCTGTAAACTGGTATAACAAATTATTGAACTATTACAACTTTATTATTCTAAAATATCATATATGTAACCTTGTAATCGTGTTGTTGACCTTGTTGAAACAATATTTGTCGCACCAATCATTTGAAAATACAAAAATTTTTTAACACATGACGTGATTTACCTTTTGTTGCCGCTAAATAGGCGGATATACGAAGAATACATAGCAAATTGGTTCCAGTATAACTGCCCGCTAAAAATAACAAAAACCACATGATGTATTGTTGCAGCAGGAAATGGCACACGTATCAGCAATTGTCTTGACCGGATAATAGAAAATTTAACTTGTACATGAATGCAAACATACTTAGATATGGCTGGATTTACTAACGGAGAGCAGATGGTAAAGAGACTAAAATAATAAAAACATAAGAATTTTGTACATAAGTACTTACATTCGTGCAACATAAAAAAAGCTTCGGAAAGGCAATGTGATACTTTCAATACTTGCAATTTCTTAGAGTTGTGGAAGGTGTGTACGTACATACATATATATTGATTTCCCTGCGAAGTATATCAATGGCATTTGCACCCAGCTCTTAGTCAAAGAAGTTAAAACAAATATGATAACTCACTAACATGTTTGTATAATATAAAATAAAATAATAGGAACTTTCTTTGAGAATGAATAAAAATTTAAACTCAGAGCAAATTTAACTTAAAGTACTTTATAGCGCTGGTAATCAGCTGCCATTTTGTTTGTTGTTGGTGGAAGAAGTCTCCGTATTTATTTGTACACCTAGTGTTTTCGCTTTTGAAATCGCTTATTTTTTACTTTTAAGCTTCTAAAGCGGTACGTTTATTGCAGTCACTGGTGTCGGTTATTGCATTAAATAAGGAAAACTTCGGAGGTTAATAGTGAACGAATGTAACTTACATTCATTTGATTCTCATATGTTCGCCTTTGAGTTTAAGATACTTCAAATTTCGAAACCTAGACATTATGTAAGGACGCAATATGATGACTTTGTGGCCAAAATGATATAAGCAGGTACATAGCTGACAAGCCATTTGATTAGTACCTGGCTACAGGAGCAGTTGGTCGACCGGCCCCATAAAGTTACTTCCTCCCCTTGGAAATTACTGCAAGAGACAATTTCGCTAAAAGCTTATATGGCAAGAAGATTGTGGCAGTAACCTCCACCTCCGAACTTGTTCCTTGCTTCGAACAAACAAAGAAAATCGTAAAAAAGAGAGTATATACGCACATACCCATTATAAATACATTGACACACACTTGAGTACGTTACAGAATTTAATGGCACATTACCGGAACATACTCGTAGGATTTAAGATTTTAAAAGTAGCAATACTCACTTGATTTGTGGCATTCCAGCAGCAACATTGCCATCCTGTGTGCATAGCCGTCGCTGTCCGATAGCCTTGAGTGCTCACATCTGAAGCACTATGTAATGGATGTCGTGTCCACAGTTCACTCACCGCGGTGCTGGTGTTTGCAGTGGTAACGCTGGTGCCATTGCCGTTATTCGAGCTATTAGTAGTCGGTAATACTAGCTTTGGTGCAACGCCGATCAATGCCCTATCGAAACCATATTGCATGTCGTAGCAGTTACTCAGCTGTGCAATTTGCTCCTCGGATTGTCGCCTATGCGCGCAATGGCAGCAACAACAACAGTAGCACAATAGTAGCCATAATACCGGCAACAGGCGAAATAACGGGTATATATGTATTTGCAAAAACAGCTTATTGAAGCGACGCCGGCGATGCCAACTGGCGCTCGACGTTCTCGCACTAATGTTATGCTTAGAGGCGCGTCTCATTATGCCGATGTCATTTTGCTTGGAATAATCATCTAAGTTTACATGTGCTTTTATTGTTGGTTTTATTTTAGTCGCGTCTGGCGCTGTGAGGAATCCCCTTTGTAAATGAAGTATGACTTTTATATTCTTTCTTTGGATAATCTTTTATGTCTTTATAGTAGAGCCGTAGCCATTCTGCCACAGGTAACACTTTCATCATTATTCGTTGGTGAGCAGAAATTTTAGTTACTTAACTTTGCGACCTGCAAGATAAATAAATATTAACAAGTAAGAAAGGGCTAATTTCGGGTCGGCTAAGATTTTATACTCTCGCAATGTGCAAGGATCAGAGGCGGGGTAATGTTTTCAGGTGCTGCCATAACTTTATATTAAGAAATGTTGCGGAAGAATTCAACATTCATTATTCGAAGAAACCGCTAATGGATTACAATCATATTTGGTATCTTGTTAAGTCATATAACGCGTCATAGACTCATGTACTTTCGTTGCTATATTTTGCTTCGTGTGTGAGATATTTATATTAAAATCTACCAAATTAACTCAAAAGTGATATATGCGATACAGACTCAACTAAAGTGGTTGAACAAATATATTAGATATATGAGCAAAAAGTCAAGCAGAGAAAGGGAAATAATTATAATAAGAATAAAGGGCTTAGACCATGATCTAGACCGATTTCCTTCATATTTAGCGCTAAATCACATTGTGTTTTAGAAAACATATCCATTTAATCTCATTAAAATATCACACATATTGACCAACATAAACGGTTTAAAGTCAGATGGAAAGTCGGGAATTCTTATATCGGCCATTTTTGAGATAGAGGAAGATCTGCACTGATCACATTAACTCTTTTCATTATTCAAGTATATTAGGGAACATGTTTTCACACAATTTTGTGAAGGTAACTCACACAGTGACCGACATATTCGGCATAAGTCTGCTAGAATAGCGAAAATCATTATATGTAGTATGTAGGGAGCTGGGATAATTCGTGGACCGTTTTCACACATTTTCGGCAGTAAACTATGGTATATCCGATATTACACGTTCACTTAATTTTGCTAAGATATCTTACATATTGACCGTTATATATTGTATAGTCAACCGCAAGGTTGAAAATCCCTATATTAGGTATATGGGGCTAGAGGAAGTATTTACCCTATTTTCCCCATCTTTGACACCAGATCACATTATTATCATCGAAAGATGGGCGTCCAATTTCATTACGATATTCTACAGATTTACCGATATTTTCGACAAAAAGTCAGATAGAGGCACTGAGGTGCTAATATTGGGTATCTGTTGACTTGAAAAGTGATTATCCGATTTCGTGTAGTCGTTTATAATCCGAATTAGTAGTTTTCAACATAGCTTTTGTATAGGACTTGGGTGTGATTGTTATCCGATTTCACTCATTTTCTGAGTATGAGATACCTTGATGAAAACTTGGTACACGTATTCCTTTGCACTATAAGAAGGTTGATATTACACATGGGCTAATCGGATGACTGCTAACTTAGTTATGGATTTGTATATTAGCTCCAAATTAAGATAACATTTTTTAATAAAGTTTTGCCAGCACCAGAAAATGTTTGCCCTCATTTAATTCTTGCATATTGCGAGAGTATAATATATTCGGTCATACTCGAACTTAGCCCTTCCCTAAGTTGTTAAACAAAGTGAAAAGAAAATAAAGTGGATAAAGTGGATGGAAAATAAGTGTTTTAAAACTACACTTGGATATCAATAATTTGGCGTTTAAACCTACTTAAATCATTAAATTCCAAATATAGATAATAATTATACCACATTCATCCAGAACGATCAGTTGGAGCATAATATGTATATATGTATAAGTGCCAATATGACTGTATGTAAAATGTACACTCGTATGTACACATATACATATGCACACACATACGTACGAATTTACATATACCTACCTTGAAGAGGAAACAACTAATATGAACTACCTACTTTGGAAGTAGTACGAGCTACAAGTCCAACTAGTCAGTCAACTCTCCTTTTTCCATACAAGCGACAGTATGATTTATACGATGATGGCCAAGCTACCAATGACACCAATGACAAACTACCAATTTTCAAAAATTCTTTACTCAATATAATTTGAATGTTCTAAATTTTCATTGTCAGCCTCAGATTTACCATTTTAGTCTTATTCTCAAAATCAATACTAAATACTTATAGACTGATATCAAGCAATCAACTAAATAGAAACCGATAGAGAATAACCCGAAGCATAATTGATAAAAAATCGTGTGTTCTTCTAACCAGTTCGAATCCTATAGGCAAATTCAAGTAGTAAATTAAGATTTTTCCTTGCTACACATTGTAGGTTAAGTATATACGAGTATATACCTACATTTCGATTAGTACTTATGCAATATTGTATCTAGTTTTATTGTGTGGAAACATATTCCATCCGAATGAAAGAGACCCAATAAAAGTTTATAACAATAGCTTGAGTATTCGCAAATATTTGGCGTGTTAACATTATGAAACTCAAACTAAATCTCGTGAGTACAATAGGAGTGTAGTTGTTGTGTTCCAGGGCGGGGCTTTTTTTTCAAGTTATGGGCTATTGAATTAAGAAACAGCGGACAAGAAATAATAACAAATTATGTAAATACCCCCTCCAAAGTAGTTAATTTCCGAAATAAACCCTCGCGAGAATCATATATTTAACCCATTAACCCAACTTTTATAGTTACGAAAAATATTTACAACCAGAACAAAAAATTAACTTTCGCCTAATACAATGTTATTCTGCAATATTTGCGTCAGATTCAAATGCTTTTTGCATTATCTTTGTGCATTAATAGGTAGAAATCGTTCGATTTAACTGCAGGTAGCCTTGTTTTTCTTAACTGACGTTATGACCAACTAATGATAACCATGAAAGGTTCTCAGTGGTTTCTTTCTAGAAGGCGATGGATTTGTTTGAAGGCAGACAAATTTTTCAACAGGAAGCTAGTGATCTAATGTATCGGACGTAGTGTTCATTGTGCAGATACTTGAAACCACTAATGAAATCCAACGAAGGTCTTCATAAACTCGTAAACTTCCCGTGGGGATCATATAAACATCATTTACGCACAAAGACCTCAAGTTGCCTCCTTATAATAAACCCTGTCTATCCTTAAATCTCAAATCTATTCAAATAGTACTCTACTTTTCTGAACCTGCCGTTAGCTCGGCCCGATGGTAATACTTTTTTTAAAAACAGAGACCGTCTTCAATAGCTGTACCAGATATCAAGCGCGGCGACAATAAAACCCTTATGGATTTTGAGGAACACTCACACTGACAACTTCAATCAACTCACTGCTCCTTCTACGCAATATTAACTTGGCGATTTATTCATCACTTATGAGTCCCGACTGATATTGCCTTTAGTTTCTTCAATCATATCCCTTCATGGAGTTTATTGACTAATGATGCATATTTACCTTCGGGAACAGGAAAAGGTGACAATAAACCAACAATGCCCAATGAGATGAACAAGCAATATCTCAAGTCATGTTACGTGATCAAATATCTATTTTGAGAACAAAATGAACAAAACACTCTATCATTAATAAGAATGAGCCTCGACCACAATTCATATGACTTCTTCAATGTACTTCTTCTTGACTGAGACGGATAAGCAGGCGAAGAGACGAGTTTTCTAAGATCTTATGACCCTTAATGGAACTTTATGTCACTGAAATACTTTCTAATCATCTTCGGAGCATTTTTCAGGTGTGAAGTAATAATAATTTATTGAGAACACCGCCTCTCGTTTTCACTAGTTTTCAAGTCAACGTAGAAAATAGAACCAGAAAAGCTCTATGGGAGCTATCACAATATACTCCGCAGTTATAAAAAGTGTTATGTTAGCAATCTAAGGAGAGTAAATTGGGGACTCTAAACGAGTTAGTCTGAGAGAAATTTGGTATAACATAAATAATAAAAAAAATTATCATAAAATGAGACCCCTGTTCAGGTGTATAAAATATATTCGGAACGTTATATGAAATAGAATAAGTATAATTTGTCTAAATTTTATACATACCTTTGCCTTCATAACCTCATATTAAATCAAGTACCAATGAAGATATCGGAATAAAATTTTTTGGCATCTCTCACATAAAAATTGTTGGAAATCTTTGCAAGCACCCAGATACGAAATATAAGAACCACAGTGACCACAACTAATTTTATACCGAAAATATTAGTTAGCAACAATATTAGCAAGTTAGAAGTTAGCAACTCTTCCTGGTAGAAGTCTGGTGCTAACAATTGATAAAATCGGTTTAGTACTTCCCTTGACCCCCACATACATAATTTAATGATTTTCGAACTACCGGTTGACCTTATATTTCTTGGACATACTGTACCTTGGTACCGAAAATGGGCGACATCGATCAACTAATTACTCCAGGCCCCATTTAATATATTTAATTTATTTATTCTACTTGATTTTGTGCCGAATATATCAATCAATGTGTGAGTTATCTTAATAATATTGCACCGAAATATTATCTCGATACATACTTTAATTAATGCCAAAAAAAAATAAAATATACATATATATAAATAAAATATTACTAACACCTGAAAATATTTCCCATTTCAGCTGAACTTAGCCCTTCTTTATTTGATTTATTTCGTTTTTTTCAACCACAAACATGTTTAAAAAGAAAACCCTTAAATATACAATGTAACAAATATCAAGCTGCGGCATATACAAGCACATGTATATATCATATATGTGAGCGTCTCCAAAGAGATATCTTAGTAGAATCGTGTGCGTCAATTTGAAATTCAGGCATATGGGGGTATGAGAAAAGCGTGAGATATTTTGTAGTCATAAGGAATTCAAGCATTCCAAAACTAGCAACAATTTAGATACATATCTACATAATCATATATTTTCATACAAACGTTGCTTGAAATCTGTTTTTATAATCGTTTGCAATATTCATAAATACAATTTCAAGTTTGCACAACTAATTGTCACAAATCTGTTTATTTTTAGGAATTTATTGATTAAATCATTTAACTTAATTTAGCAAATTAAGAGCGTTGACAATTGTAGGGTCTCTACTGTTGTAGCATGCGATTAATTTAATGCCATTGAAGCGGCAAAGTCGTTGAAAGCTCTTGAGCGATGGCCAACACAATATTGATTGCTCCAAAAATTTAAAATGTCAATTGACAGCATTTTCGCTGCCACACACGCATCGAGCGGGGCGTTCAAGCGCGGAGGCGACGCACACATCCGCAAATAAATGTTTCGACTAGCGTATTTTCTGCTGCGAATATCGCGGCAAGGTGCCATGAGGGCGGATGCGAAACTTTGTATATCAAAGTGTTAATTGTAGCAACACGATCGGCGTGTTGGTTGCTTTTTTCTTGCGACCATGAGGCGGTATTGGGGAGCGTATGTGGTTGTGGGTATTGCTTGCTATCTGATATTTGCGTAACGTGTGAATGCAATCAAGACAATTCGATGAAAAATGCTTTCGTTCTGAAACTATTGTACAACAGAGAAATAGCTGAGTGAGTTTATTTTTAAGTGTATTACGTCTCGAAAATGTGTTCTCAAACTCAACAAATGAACTCAGTGGAAAGTTAGTCGAGATACAGGTACTAATTATCTAATTGAATATACAAAAACTATGCTTATTAATATTTATTTACGCATTTATTTTACTTTAAGTGTTATGTTGGAAACTGTTCCGTTCCATTTTTAAAGGCAGTATTATTGAACAGTATGGTTAAAATGTAACATTTCATTGTCTTATAAAGTGACAATCTATACCTTTGACTAATTTCATGAAGAGACAACTGCTTCAAAACTCTTGAAAAGTACGCTGGAATACACCAAGTACACCAAGACACGCCTACTCTAAATCTAAAGCTTTTTAATCAGTTCTTTGAAACCATCTTATTTTTTTCCATTATAGGATACAAAATTGATAAAAAGGATGACGATTGTAGTGGGGTGGACAGTTGCTTAGAGTTCGCCTTCAGTTAGGATGACTAATGGTATGAGACCAAAATTTTAGTTGTAAGAAAGCGAGGTAATTTTTTCAGATGACTTCGGCAAGTTTCATACTGCAAAATTTTTGCCTTGCGAAAGGATGTTACAAGTGCTGGTTATGGACCTTCAAATGCTGGTTAAGGACCTGATGATATCTAGGAGAGAACGTCTTCCTTACAAGCTCTCCGGTTTCGCACTTTCCTACATTTCCGCTATGACCAGACAGCCATACACATCTTATCCCGAAGTAGCTTGATACAATTAATAATAATTTAGTCAAAAAGCCCCATGCCAGTATTTCTGCCCTACTATCGAAGTGAATGTTCCGGTTTTTAAAAATAAGCTGCAAATAACTTACGCTTTTTGAAATACATTACCTTTTTTATTTATTACATTACTCTTTTACACATTGTAACAAATTTTTCCAATTTTTTTGGATTTGAGGTTAAAATATTGTCCAGTTCCTGCTCAAGCCTGGCTTTTAGCTCAGGCGTAGACGAAATTGAATGTTTGTGGACACGGCGGCCTAACTCATATCAACAATAATAGGTTTCAATTTAGGAAATTGTGTTGATGGATGAAACACTTTGACTCTACATTCTTGAAATAATTATTTAATTTGGAAACTACTGGGGACGCATTTAAACTGGGATCGAACTTAATTCCTAATTACTGCAGTTTCCTCCCCGCATTTGACCTTTTGGCCCTCATTTTTACTCATACAGCACTGAACAATGTCTCTTAAGCCGTAAGTGGATGCTTCCCCTCCAAATTTAGCTCCAAATACTTAGCATTTTGTAATATTAAATATATTTCAAATAACTTAATCAGATTTTAAGAAAAACCAATTAACATTAACCCGCAATTTTCTTTTGTCGCTTGAATGTCGCAAAGTTGCATTTTAAATGGTGCCTCAAATTACATACATTTAATAAAACATTACCCCATTTGGGTGAATATTCCAAGATATATTATACCACAATTCATGGAAAAATTTTTTAATTAAAAAAGAAGAATAAAAATACCTATTATTAATGACGCTCATTGTACCAAGTCTATTGGTAGTCTTTAGGAGACAGAGAAATATAGCTCAATTTTTGGGTCAGAAGAACGTTCTTCCACTCGAAAACGTTTCAAACTGGACCTCTTCATATATACATATATCCACGTATAACAGCTATATACATAAATGTTGAGTGTTTGCTGCTATTTCCTGAGCTTGCCTGAGCTTGCCTGAACTTGGACCTATTGCATTTGTGTACATTTTAATAGCGTTAGGGCTGTGAAAATATATGAGTATCTTGACTAACAGTATATTATTCTGCAGGTTTTTTTATTCCATTAACTTTTGTGGAATTGCACTACTAAATACACGTACATATACCCAATTTGCCCATATTGCCCGACACATTCCTTAAATTCATAGGTGTTAACATAATATAACATAACATAACATAACATAACATGTTATTGAAACATGTTAATCCTAGCAAAATTAGCAATAAAATACCGAAAAGCCCCTCAATTACAACGTGGTTTAAGTGGAAGTTAAGCGAATAAATCAGAGCAGAATGAGTATGCTATGTAACTGTTTTTCTGCAAATATTTGCAAAATATAATTTTTTCAACATTTTAGGAGGATGTAAATTCGAAATGCTATACGAGACGACATTAGTAAAAGGTAGCGGGAATATTTATGAACTTACTGTGCCAAGATGTCCATATCCACAATTTTACTTTGGAGGGAGGAAGAGGGAGGAGATTACTATGGGACCTCTGGCAGCGTAAACAATTAAATGAAAATTTATATTTTGACCAACTTAGACAACCTGAACCGCGCTTTATTCACATTTAATGCCAGTTTATTTCCAATTCACTTTCACTTTCAATTCATCAAAAATCTTTCGAAATTATATATAAAGCACCCGGTAATACCGATGTAAAGTAAATTAGTACAAGTCCAAGTATTTTCCTTGCTTAACATGAGTCTTCTTGAAATCAGGTGGTCATATTGCCTTTAACAACCAACAAGTTGGTACCAAATATGTACGAAATCGGTATATACATACATATATATCTTCACCGAGATTAATAAAGTCAAAATACTCTCGCCCTCCTAATCTATTTCGACATACATTTGAACCGATGATTTGAAATGCAGATATATTCATGTTTCTTAATATATGTGGACAGGAGAGTTTACATCAGCATATATGAACATAAATGCGTATATCGACAGTAATAAAATGAACGAGTAAATAAACGAATATAAATTATATTTTTAAATTTATTAACCTCAACCTCCGCTTTCCATCCTCAACTGTTGTCATTCAATTTTATAGATATGTTCGTATATAAATTTGCTATTAAAGTTGACATTTCAAAAAGTCGCAACTATTCTACTCCATTATGAGAGTAGATATGAATAAAAAAATTATTGCGATAAGGAGGGAATTTTATAGTGTTCCTAGGTTTATGTAGGGTTTTTGGCTATAACTGTTTTCTGAACTAAAAAAATAAGCTGGAGTTGAGGAACGTATGAGCTTGTTATATACATGCATATATAGTTGGATATAGATGGTAATTTTTAGTAATCTAGCTGCAAAAGAACACTGTAACTCGGTTGAAAATTCCCTTTAATTGTTTAATCACAAATATTCCTTGCTTGGTATTGCATGGAAACGAAATCGCACGATTACCATGAGTTATATTCATAACCACCTGCATTACAACGTTATTTTCGAAACTACTCTAGGAGCAACAACTATCAAAGTATCAATGTAATCAATGTAGTAAGTTCTCATGTGAATCTTTTATATAATTGGACGAGGAACGTGACACCTGCCGCCTTTGAAGAAATTTCATATCTCACAAAATACGTAACGGTTTTGGTATTCGGTTTATGACATTGCAACTATTCCCACTTCCCACTTTGAATGCTATCAATCTTTTATACTCTGGAATCATTACACTGTGCAAAATGAGGCGTTTATATGTTTCATTATAAAAAATACTGAAGTAATTAAAAATTCGTAATAAATAGTGAACTGATATATAACCATGGTACATTGATTTAAGTTGTAACTTAGTAAAAAGTGCATTATATCAAAAGGAAATATGTTAATTAAAACTTCTTAGCATTCCCAACACCAATAAACGAAGGGTATACAAGTAACCAAATATGTATGGATGTAAGGTGTTAAACACACAAAAGATAAGAAAGCAACAAAAGGATAAATTAAATGTAAACACAGATACTGAACTATTGTATTGTACATACATATTTGAACATATAATACACAAGTAATAAGTGTAATAAGTAAATATTGTAATATTTTACACATAAAAAATCAACGTTGGAAGGCAAAAAGTTAATGAGATTACAAAAAAGAATCCATAGCGTAATAACCTGATAATCTAAAGAAGAAAAATCTAGTATGGGAATCAATGTTACTCATTTCCTATAAATCTTATATCTTTAAAACTTTTAAGAGTTCATAAATTTTCGCTTCGAAAGATTAATTTGGCATCACCCGATTTTTGGGTCACAAATTACCTTCACAATTAAAAACAATAAAAAATACAAATAGTCGACATTATTGCACATTTGCGTACAAATAACGTTATTTAAAGTCCCATCAGCTGATAAGATATGTATAATGTTGCATATTTGTGAGTTATATGACAGCTTTTGTCGAAAACGGTGAAAACGGATGACAACAGTCCGCCTGTTTGACTTTTAAACGTTAAAAAAAAATTATTATTTTACTTACATTTTCAGGTACTACTTTCCAGACTAGATACGCGAGATTTTATCCGGCCAAGCACTGTCCTTTCGGCGATCTAACGTTGATTCGATCGGTGGGCAACACATTAGTGTCACTTTGAAAATTATTTAGCCTCTAATTACACCTCTCGAAACTATAAACTCTACCGCTTGGGGATGGAATACAAAACATTATCCAAACAAACAACGCTGTACTTGGCTACAGGAATATTTTTTTAATTTTTTTTTTTATTTTAACTATTATTATTTATTTTAAACTATTTCACTGAAATATACAATAATATTTTTTAGATTTTTAATTCCTGACGTTACGCACTAATGTATTTTTCTGTCAAACGCACCCCAAAAAAGCAACGGGATGAAACTGTCATAATAGCTATTGCTATCATTCTTGGTTAATACCCATTCCTCAAAATAAATATCTTGAATATTAACTGCGCCTACAAGTTTAGACGGTTTCTAACGTTCAGTGACAATTTAGTTTTCCCGCTGTAGTGCAATGTTTACAAGTGAGTGATTTCACTATACATAAAATGGGTTCAACTAAATTCTGCCAAACATTTTCTATACACCTGCAAGCAATGTCAGAACTCCGAACGTATTCCCGCAAACCGTTCGGAGTTATCTTAGAACTTGTAGGTTTTTCAGATATACTCGTGTAACTTTCAGACGAAGATCTTAATTGAGAAAAGAAGCTAGGCAAAACATCTGGCAGAGTTATTAACGCCAATTATATAAATAAAGATCAGTTCCGCTCGAACATAACCCTTTCTTACCTAATTTTAATATGATCACAAGCAATACATTTTCTATAGTGATATCTTCATACATATGTTAAATGCATACTCATTTATATTCATCATTCAGATTAGATTTTCTACATTCTCCAGTAATACATTGCAAATAAATTAATATATGGGGAAAGAATGTTAACCAAATATACCAAATAAACTGTACTCGAGATACAATAATATCATAAATTTCATGTTTTATAATAACAACATACATATAGTTCGTCAATTAATTCTTTGCAAAATGAAAAACAACATGAAAATTCCGTTTTAGGATCAGTTTCTAATAACAGAAATAAATGTTTTCAATTTTGTTTTTTAATAACACTATAGGTATATAGATCTTAAATCTTTTTAAGACAAAAAATGCAAAAGTCGAAACATAAACTTGAAAAGCAAAATATATAAATTTGCCGTATATAGACACAAGTGCTCATTTGGAAAATGAAAAGTGACAAAAACAAAGTAAAATTTAAAAGAATAAAATATATGTTGAAATAATTTAATTTCTAAATGATGATTTCTAATGATAATTTTACTTAAATAATTCAATGAAAAATTCGGTTAAAAACACTTAAGAATTTACATAATATTCAAAAAAGTACCTGACAAACGCATTCAAAAGTTAGCTTAGAAGCGGTATAAGTGTACTTTTTTATACCCCTTAGCCAGAAAAATTAAAACTAAAATCTTTTGGGGCCACCATTAGACTTTATAACGGCTTCCATATGCCTTTGCATAGAGTTAGCCTAGTTTTGTGTAACCTCACTTGAAATTTTCGCCCGTTCTTCAGTCAAGGTGTTCCACAAATCATTTTTTGAGGTTCTGGTTTTTCGGTCTTTTTATAATGTTTCTATCTAGAACATCCGTCAATTTCTCAATAGGATTGAGATCCGAGGATTTGGGAGGTGAATTTAACTGGTTTTGAGTGTTATACAACAGCTATTCTTTAACAACTCCAGCTGTATGCTTCGGGTCGTTGTCTTGCTGAAAGACCCACAACGAGGAGAGTATCAACTTTCGAACAATTTGCCTTTAAGTTGCCAATTTAATTTGTCCTTCAATAGAAGAGACTTATCAAAAACTAGATTTCCGGTACCAGCAGCAGACATGCACACCCAAACCATTTCAGAGCCTTCCTCATGCTTAACAGTTGAAACAAGATTTTTTGGAAGCAGCTCACTATTTCATGTTCACCAGATCTTACTCGAAATATGCCAAATATATAACAAAATATCTCAAATTTTCTTTCGTAACTAAACACAACGCTGTTCTTGGGCTTGAGGGTCAATTAAATGAATGTTTGCGAAGTTAAGCCGCTTAGCCTTATTGGTAGTAGAAATGCAAAGCTTCCTCCTTGGTGTCCTCCCATGTAAACCATTAACATTTAGCGCTCTGCGTATAGTAGAGGCACTAACGGGCCTATTTCGTCCTTGCGAAAGATTTTCTTAACTTCTCTTACAATTTTACGAACCCCAGTATCACTCATAGTACGGGGACGACCAGAACGTTGAGCAGTTTTTGTATTGTTTATATTGTAATTGTTTATGATTTTTTGGACAGTTGGACGACTTTTGTTGTAAATCTTTGCTATTTCGCCTAAAGACTTCCCGTTTTTACGCCAATGTACCTCCAAATTTCTTAGATCTATTGGATCTATTGGAAGCTCCTTTCCACGAAGCATTATGTGCGCTTTTAAGACGCAACCAATACCTAATGATGGCAATCGCGAACTAAATTTCTTCAGAAATTTAAGCAGGCAGTTTACTTATAATCATAAGCCTCAGCGTCAATATCCGTACTTATAACGCTTTAAATTTGCCTACTGTATGCTAATTTTTATACTCTTGCAACATGTTGCTACAGAGGATATTAGTTTTGTTCGACTGTTTTGAAAAGACGAGTTGAAACCCAAGTGACTGTCTGTTCGTCTGTTCGTAAAAGTTAAGATATTTTGATTAAACTTGGTACATGTGGGGCATCTGTGAGCAAAATCTTTTGTAAAAGTGGGTATGGCCCCCGCCGGTAATAACCACGCCGACCTCGCATACAAAAGTTATGTTGAAAACTACTTAAAGCGCAGTAACTCGCTGAAGGAACACGTTAGAAACATTAAATCTTACAGCAGATATAATACGGAAGGGTTGCATTGGAATCCGTGTAAAATTTTGATGATGGGTGTGGCACCGTCCACTTTTAGGTGATATCCCATATCTCAAAAACGCCTTAACCAATTCCAACAAAATTTGGTATATGGCATTATATTTGTTATGTAACATTGTGAAAATGGACGAAATCGGATAAAAACCACGCCTGCTTCTCATATTTATATATATCAGAATTTTAAGTTTCATCTGATACTTTCACTTTAAAGTAGGTAAATCGAGCAGCAATTAAAATATGAAAATCAAACTTTGCACAAATAATGCTTTCAAGGTCATGCGTAGAAATAGAGGAAATCGGATTATAACTTTTCAAGCCACCAGATACCCAATATTAGGACCTCAGTGCCTCTATCTGACTTCTAACCGAAAGTATAGGTAAATCTGTAAGATATTGTAATAAAAATGGAGGATCATCTTTCCATGATAATAGTGTACTCTGTTATCAAAAATGGTGAATAGAGTAGAAGTAGAAGGATTTTAAACCTTCCTGCAGACTTTATATCATATATAACGGTAAATCTGTAAGATATCGTAATGAAATTGGAGGATTATCTTTCCATGATGATAATGTCATCTTGTGTAAAAAATGGGGAAAATTGGGTAAATGATTCCGTAAATAGCCCCTATATACCTAATATAAGGATGCTCAACCTTCCTGTAGACTTTATACCATATGTTTCGGTCAATATGTAAGATATCTTACCAAAAGTAAGTCAACGTGTAATATCGGATATACCAGTTTACTGCCCAAAATGTGTGAAATCGGTATACGACTTATCCCAGCTCCCATATACTACATATAATGATTTTCGCTTTTCGAGCAGACCTTATGCCGAATATGTCGGTCACTGTGTGAGTTACCTTAACAAAATTGCTTGAAAACATCTTCGCTAATATACTGGAATAGTGAAAAGAGTTGATGTGATCAGTGCAGATCTTCCTCTATCCCAAAAATGCCCGATATAAGAATTTCCGACTCTTCATCTAACTTTAGACCGTTTATGTTGGTCAATATGTATGATATTTTAATGAAATTAAATGGATATGTTTTCTAAAACGCAATGTGATTTATCGCTAAATATGAAAGAAATCGGTCCAGACCATGGTCTAAGCCGCTTATTCCTAATATAATGATTTCGTTTTTCTGGTTGACTTTTTCCTCATATATCTAATATATTTGTTCAACCACTTTAGTTGAGTCTGTATCGCATATATAACTTTTGAGTTAATTGGTAGATTTTAATATAAATATCTCAGACACGAAGCAAAATATAGCAACGAAAGTACATGAGTCTATGCCGTGTTATATGACTTAACAAGATGCCAATATGATTGTAATCCATTAGCGGTTTCTTCGAATAATAAATGTTGAATTCTTCCGGAACATTTTTTAATATAAAGTTATGCCAGCACCTGAAAATATTTCCCCGCCTCTGATCCTTGCACATTGCGAGAGTATAAACTGTTCGGTTAGATCCGAACTTAGCCCTTTCTTACTTGTTCGCTGTATTTTTGTATGCATTTTTTCTTTGATCATAAATATTCCGTACATTTTACTTTTGTTTTAACGGGACACTGCGTTAAATAAAGTAACAAATTGCGACGTTATCAATATTAAGAAAAATTTTATAAGAATGTACATCTTTACAAAAGTATTAATAGTTTTAGACATAATGTATGCTAATTTTTGATGATGACTTTTTTAAATGAATGGGAAGCGAATTGACGAAAATCTCATTCAGTTGGTTTAATTTAACTACCATAAAGGAATATCCCCCAAAAATTATCTTAAATGTTCTCAATTAAACTCAGAACAATTTATAGTATAATTAACCGCACTGTAAAAGGAAAATGCTTGGAATTAAAGCATTCAGGAGGTAGACCATTAATAATTCGACGCTTAATAAATGCGACCAATCAAAAATACTTAAAAAGATTAACAATAATAGCATAAAAAGTCTGAGACAGTTGATATCTGTCTCGGAAGTCGATTGTGGAAATACAGTAGGCAATAAATACTCGTCGCATAATTGGGCAAGAAGAAACATTTGCTCTTTGCGCTGAATGTTGAAAGGCGTATGAGCTTTTCAATTGCCCATGTCAAAAAACCAGCAGAGCATTGGGGTGATATTACATTTTGTATTGAAACTAAAATTATTTGGCCAGCTTTCTGTTAAGGTTTGAGGTCATGCATCTTCTGAAAGTGTTGGTGAACTGCGTTTTTGCAATAATATGATGACGAAGGAGTATTGCACAAGCATTTTAAAAAAGAGAGTGACCAGAAGCGCATCTAAGTTTGGGTTTGTCGATCCCTGTGACTCAAAAAAACTTAAATACAAGCTGTATCAGAACAATAACCCAAAACACAGTCCTGCATTATGTAAAACGTTTGTCATGTACAAAAAAAAGTTATCGACACGCCTGTCCAGAGCACCGACTTAACCACATTGAAAAGTTGTGGTCGTTTTCGAAAATAAGAGGTGCTAAAAGGAGCCCAACAAACCATTCAGTGGAGAGTGGAACAGAATACCTCTAGTTTATAACCTAAAGAACTTAATGTACTCAACAACACGTCATCTAAATAATTAGGTCAATCTAAATAATTAGATCAATCTAAATAACCGAGCTACTAAATATTAAAAAAGTCAAATTAGCATTTCCTACTTAGTAGTAGCTTTAAATAAAAAATATGCCTGCAATTTGCAAAGAATTAATAGACAGCTCAATATTTGAGTTAATGTACAACTTGTTTGTTTTTTCAGTTCTTGTTATGACTTTTGAAATTTTTTTTCTTAAGTATATTTAAGACACCCAATCACCATTCATCCATAGTATTAAAGAAAACTTAAAATGTTCATTTCTGTTATTAATAAACTAAGCCTAAAATTTAATTTCATGTCATTTTTCATTTTGGATTTTAGATAAATCTTCTACACATATTTAGTTATACTCCTATGTATGTATGCATATATGCTGCGTTTAACTCTTAGGAAATTGTAGTCTGTCACGGTGAGTACTAATATCATCAATCTAATAAAAAATTTGAACTTTTAATATGTGCTAATAATACAAAACGGTAACATAAACGCAAGAACTACCACAAAGTTTCAAGTATACGAAATTCGTCTGGTTATGTTAAAGTTACTATTTCGATAAAGCTTTTCATGTTGCCCAGAGCATGGTTCATTTACAGGTTTGTAAATTCTGCAAAAATCGAGACATCTTGATGAAATGATGGAGCACAGTTAACACTGGTATAGTGGTATACACTGATACTTTCCTAAAATCAGAATTTACAGAATCACACAATTTCCGCGCCCCCAAAACCGCTTTAATCCGATAGAATTGACTACAATAATCATGTAACCAATTAAGGTGCGAAATTCGAAAAGTTGCTCCTTGCGTTCATAAAATTTAATTCATGTAGATATTTACTACCATATTTACAAAAGATCATCTCTAGATACTATCATATCTACGTGGTTGAAATATCCCAATTTATGATTTAAGGATATAAAAATCTGAAAAGTCGGCGAATAGCCACGCCCACTTTGCTCGAAGCACAATTGCGGAAAATGGGATAATTTCTTAACAAACCACCTCATTAACGTAAAACGACTCTTAGATGAAATATCTTATATCACAAACTACTTGATTAATTTAAATAAAAGTTTATACATGATAGTATAATGATCGTATAAGTCTTCTAAGGACGCCTTATGAATAAACGGAATCGGACCACAACTACGCCTACTTCGCATTAAATTGATTTTCGCCTTCCGTTAGCAGCCACAAACCCAGTAAAATATTCATCTCTCTGGTTGGTTTCATACCATACCATGGTTAGAATGTGGGACATCTCAATAAGGTTGAGTGGGAAGAGTTTGTTTAGAATAATTTTGTGTGGTACCAAAATACATTGATTATACAAAATACAATGATACATTTATACTTAATAAAACTAGGTGGATATGTGACCTATACAACATACCTTAATTTAATACCCAAAAATGATTTTACCAAATAATGACAACTGATAAAATCAGCGCAACATTTTTTAACACTCTCGCAGCATGTTGCCACAGAGTATAATAGTATTGTTCACCTAACGGTTGTTTCTAACATCTAAAACTAATCGATATAGATATATAGTTATATATATAAAAAAAAAAACAGGTTGACGAGCCGAGTTGAATACCGGGTGACTGTCTGTCCGTCCGTCCGTCCGTCCCTGCCAGCGGTAATTTGGGTAGGAATTAAGATATCTTAGTGAAACTTGAAGCACGTGATCTCTGATCTTCTTAGTTGGTATTATATAAAGTGCTATAACTAAGAGATAAATTAAGCAACAAAACACAAAATTGGTACAGGAAATCACAGTTTCGTAAAATGGATGTAGTCCACCACAGACTTTTAGTACATATCTCCCAAGCTAAAATTAAAGCTATATCAAGCGAGCTTAGTGCGAAGACCTGTTTCTGGCATTTCTTGCTGCAACGTAAAAATGACTAAAAGTCCTATAACAGTCTAAATAAAAAGGCAGATTAAAATTTACCCTCAAGATGGTATGCTAGGATTGCATTCATTTCAGTATAAAAGTTTTAAAATGGGGGTGGCACCGCCCCCATTTTGTAATATATTGGTCAGTGTGTGAGTTATCTTAATAAAATTGTGTGGAAATATCTTCTCAAACATACTTTAGTATAATGGCAGAAGTACATGAAACCAGTCCAGACCTTTCTTAGCCCAATAGTGAACATATAGCCTATAGAGCAGTACGTTAATAAGATATCAAATATTATTGTAATCCATTTACAATTTTATTCATACAATACAAACATACATACAATATTAAATTCATATGCAGCATTTCTTTACTTTGTTTGATCCCATCATAGCCTTAGTCCTTCCTTACTTGTTTTTACAAAAAGTTTATCAAACATCTCAACATATTTCACGCACCTAATTGAATTGGTCAACCCAGGATATATGTATGTGTGTGAGTGTGTAAGAATTTGCCCTCCATATCTATGAGATCGTAATTATTTTGATACTACTCTGTTGTACTCTTTATAACATATTATTAAGAACCAACTCATTCGCACACGCACAATCAGTATGTATCTACCAGTATGTGTGCATTTGTAAATGTCCGTGTATGCTTTGTAGAGATTCTCAACCATTAAATTCATTTCACCAATGAACCAATATGTACCAGGGTCTTGTTTGTATAGGTATTTTCGCTCGTTATTTGCTCGATTCGCCTTCAGTTTGATTCGCGATAGGCATATCTATATTCAAAAGCCACAACAGCTCACTCACTGCACTTCCAGAATATGATTAACGGAATCATTATCGGCAGATAATATTGAATATTTTCTTGAGCTCATCAAGTCAAACACCCCGAAAAATTTAATGATATTTTCTTATTATTAGTTTTATATACACATTCCAAGAAACAAACATTATCCGCATAGTCTTGCGCCAGAATTATAGGAGAAGTTTTGTCGAAACCATGTCGCCACTTTCGACTCATGCTTCTGCACCATATTTGAGAACAGAGGCGATGAAAGACATAAAAATTAAATTTACATAAATAATTGTAGATGTATAATATAAATCAGCATCTGATCGGTGCAAGATCAAAAATCTCAATGGCGAACGCAGAAGAATGACTTATTTATGCACACAATTATTTGTCTCATTAAGTGCTTGAGAAACAATTTCTATAAACATTTCTACAAACATTTCTATAAATGTTATCAAATTTTTATGATTTGTTGCCTATTTGTCAATTTTTTACTGATTGTTGCCAGTTTCTCATTAAGACCACCGTGATATAGCTCTACATCAATCGTAGACGAGTAAAAGACGACAGAACAGACCATCTACACATAAAATATGACTTATGAAATCAGCATTTGATAATTCAAAGCTTTTAAATAACTAATTAACTAAACTAATACAAGAAATTTAAAGAAGTAAACATTTAAGTTAGGAAACCACTCTGGAACCGTCCACGAGTTTGTAAACATGAGAATTTCATAAACCACAAAACATTATCAACAATAATTTTACATAATATTCGCACAATAAGTTAGAAAAATTAAAGATATCGTTGTAGAGCCGTCATCAGCGTTATAACAATATTCTAATTTCCGTCCACCTAACATCGATCCTAACATCGAACGTCAGTGGCACTGAGTCGTAACGAAGCTTCGTTCCTATGTGAACTTCATGTCAAAATTAAGTCCATCCAAAGTTCAATAGAGTTCCAAAAATTCCTCAATCTTTAAAAGCAACTTCTTTTTAATTGAAACTATCCCCTTGCAACCAAAATGGCAACACCATTATCGCTTCGTTGGGGCATTTCAGACTGACCCTTGTGTTTATGTACGTTGTGATTATAGCTGATAAGCGTTTCGTCTCAACGCATTACGATGCGTGCTAAATTTCAATTTGTTTCTCTCGTGATTTCTATATATAACATGTATATTTAAGTATGTAGATTTTTCTTAAATCTTTTTGAAAAAAATAACTCACCAGAAGCAATCTTTTGTCTTGGCATTAAATACACAGAACCACACGATACTATAAAATGTAAAAGAATATCTCTAAATTCAACAAAATTAATAATAGCTTCTTTTAATCTACTTGAGGTATTTTAGAATTGTGTCACCCAACTTATCGGTTGGCGTTTTTCACAACAAAAGCTGTTCATAAAACCCGTTGAAGAAGAGTAGTCCAAATTTGCCGAGTTTTCTCATTAAACTATGCACAGAAGTTTTGCTTACCCATATGCTTACCCAACTTAAACATGAGTGTAATTCTCTCTTAAGTGCTCTATTACAAAACAGATGTCGCAACTTTACCTCATGAAAATCGTCTTGTTGTATCATCCAACTAAAACCATTTGGAGGAGATTGATACTGACGTGAGCAACCAATAAGTCGCGAATAATTTGACCGTGGATTGTAATATTGGCTTCATCTTTAGTTTCAAAAAAGTAAGCTCGAAAGACCCACACAAAAGATGATCCAATGGTTTCAATCACCGCATTACGAGTATAGATCTTTCAATGTTCAAAGTAGTGAACGATTAAAGGTAAAGTGGCGGCGAAAAATTCCAAACTTTTAAATATTGCTTCTATGTTAGTCTTTGCGTGGTAATTTGTTTAATTGCTTAAATTCATGTGTTTACGTAAACATCTAAACACCCTTTATATATTATAATCTCGCAAATCTGAAAAATCAATGGCACTTAAAAAAACTCACTAAACAAATTCGCTGAATTCAAATTTTCACAAAAATTTATAATTTGAAATGTTGCACATTGCTGTAGCAACGGGAAAAATAGGAAAATTATATATCCAATATAAAGAGCCAATATAAAGACACATCAGTTACACATTACAAAGGTAATTTATCCATAATTAAGAACGTATTTAATTGTATTTAGAGAATTCTTTTTTAAATGAATTATTTATTCCATTTTTCCCACACATTCCACATGGAAGCACTGTACTGAGGTTCGAAGCAAAAAATTAATAGCCCATTTAAAAATTATTCGCCGTTTTATTTTTTTGTAAATTTTAATATCATGCTGTCTTGTTTTACTATAACCATTTTTCATATTTTCTGTATGGTGGGTAAGGGAATATATATACCGATTTTATGAATTTTTCGAATTATATTACCACATATCACGGTTAAAATGAGTATCACTCGACGTATTGTTTTTTACGACCTATATCTATTGAAAAATTTGGAATAAATATGTAAATAATAAATTTAAATAATTAGTGAAAAGGGAACAGCAGCTATTTCACAATTTATTCAAAAGAGCAATTATTTATTTCATTCTGGAAATTCAATAATTAATAACAACCATTCATTTAAAAAAATTGAGAATCGGCATTAAAGGTATGCGAACATTCGTTTTTTTTTTTTAACAAGCTAAATAAAACAAAAATATATATTTTATAAGTACTCTCTTATTGCTTGTATAAAAGTTTAATTGTTCTTTTGGTACAACTTTGATAGGAAATTAACCTTTATTCACAACCTCCACAACTTGCAATAGGTTAGATCGAGCCACATTGGTGCTTCAGAGGGGTATAGTCAGCGTCTCTATGGACGATACGACACGTCCCCGATCTGGTCTGGTCTCCGGCCACTAACAAACCGAAATATATGTAGTAATGTATGTTTTTATGTTTGGCGAATTTTAATTAGCAATAAGTTTATAAATATTTATTTTTGTTCTCAAAAATCGTAATATCGACGAAAATGTTTTTCTGTTTTGATAAAACTTACCAAAGAATCAAGAACAGTAATCAAAACAGAACGCCTTCTACAGCTAAATAAACTTGCATTCTAATTAACACTTATTCCAAACTGTTTGCAAACAAATACTTATAAAACACTTAATTAATTATCCAATTTGTGGAACAATGGCTGCCGTGCACACACACACCTTTCGTGTGGGTGTTTCACTTTTTAAGCATTCTTAAATAAGCTATTATGTATACAAGTGTACATACATACAAACAGATACATATAATTGTATATTTTGATTTAGATTTCCATTATCTATAGGCTGATAATTTTAATATTTTACTCGTTTTATTTTTTCAATTTGCGCCACCGCTTATGAACTTTCAAGTGCACGCACTTTCATTACACAATAAATATATTTAAGCCATGTGATATACTTAAGCGTTACTATGCACATAGGTTCAGAACACAATGCTAGTATAATTAGAGAATAATACCGAGTCGTTGGCAAATAAGTGTGCATGTGTGTTTTTCATTTCCGCTTTCACTAAAAATTTTCTTCTTCAAACAATCAAGCGTTACATACTGTCGGCGAAACACTTGTTGGATCGCGCTGATTTCAAAAGAATAACGTTCAAATGCAATCAACAACGGAACATCACAACACTGTTAGCCTCCCACGACACGAATGAGTAACAACCATGGTTTCCGCACTAAGCTGCTCGAACAAACAACCACGACCGTTCGCTTCCAAAGCCGAAATGCCAATGAGCTGCCGACGCAGCAATGCTCGTAGTCGTTCGCCTTGGCTAATAAAACTCACATCGTGGTTTTGCTGATTGTTTACAATAATTGTTGTGCAGCACTCGGTCGTTGCTGCTGGGTGTATCGGAATATGCAGTGAGCTGGGGGAGCACAAGCGTATTGGGATGAGCGAAAGCTCATCGCAGCTTTAGGATGCACTTGTTGCATGCACTTTCGTACGCAAATTCATAGGGCACTTAACTTTCCTGATTGCTGGCAGGCTGGTGTGTGCAGTCGGCAGCGAGGCATACGCACAGACACGCGTACGAATCTTACGCACTGTGGACGACTGGCAACAAATTGCAAAAGTTCAATGAATGTCCAGCAGAATGATGACCGTATTACATGCACATGCAGCCGTACACACACAAAGCATGTATATGTGGGTCCGCAGGCTATTTTAGCTTCAATGGCGCCGAATTTTTTTTGAAAATGTGAGTATTCGACACCGTCATAAAGCGAAGGAGGATTACAACCGAGAAAAGAAGGATGAAAGCTTTATAATAAACATACAGACGGCAATATTGTTGGATGCAGCCGTGTGGAGTGTGCCCAAAATAACCTGCCTTAACACCTGGCAAATACTTATACAGGTATTCAAATGTTTATACATACACATATACATACAGATATACATACATACGCGTATATTAGAAATAATATACAGTTAGAGCTCATGTGGCTCAGAGAGCTCAGCTCTCTCAATCCTTAGCAAATTTCCATTTTTCTTTGTACTTATGCCATTTTATAATATCTCGAAAATATGGCAAGTTAACCAACTAAAATTCGTTCCAATGCATTTATCAAAAATTTTATTCATTCATTATTCTTTTTACTCAAAGGATAAAAATTTGTCTTTATCAGAATTCCAACACGTTTAGACTTACAAACGGACTTATATACATACCTGTACGTACATATATCGACTTGTACATATCTCCAAAAATTTCTTTGGGATATTTAATAAGAGTCAAAATAAAATTGTAGAAAACATATAGTATTACATAAAAATATTCGAAAATTGAATGTATTGTTGTATACTCTTGCAAGAAAGATGTTGCACAAGAGTCTAATTGTGATGATCACTGCTCAAACTGGATTTTATAACATCATATAATTCTGCTTGCTGACCGAGCTAATAGAATTTTCTATGGGAGGCTTTTCCACACACTCGAAGATTTGCTATTACCTGTAAAAGAGCGACAGCTATTTGAAAAAAACGTTTGGGTCAGAACAGAGATACATCATAGATAATTCGTAGTGTTATGGTCCACACTAAGCAATACACCACGGACGAGTCCCTGATATCTGACAAAATCTTTCCAAAAGTGTGCGAGGCCGTCACTTCTTACCAAATAAAGTGATTCCTGTCCCTTCTGCTGACTTTATACCATATACTAGTATACAGGTCGATATGCGAAACTTCTTAATAAAATTAAAAGAAAGTATTAAATTACTACCATGCCATAGCCTTATCAAATATGGGTGAAACTAGTCCTTATCTTCTCAAGGCGCCATTTACCGAATGTAAAGGCCTTCGGAATTTCGTCTTAATCTAATTAAATTAGATTAATTAATTATTTTAATTAATTATTAATTGTATGAGAAATTTGATCAATTTTCGCCTAACCTAATCTGACGGAGTGAACATCAGACATTCAAGGACAGTTTTAGATGTGCTCATTATAATCTGAAGCGCATCCGAAGAGCGAAAATATTAGTATGTAAAAGTTGTTAAAAGTTTTACAAAAGCCATAAGCTGCTCAATGCTGAACTATACATCACCTATCATGATTTAAAATTTTAATCGAGTTGCATGGAAAATAGTTGTGAGGAAATCAAATTTTTAGAATTTACAATAAAATAGTAAAAAACATAGTACATAATGCAACAGTTTTTTAATAATATGGTTTATATTCAACAATATGGTGAAAAAGAATCAAGAAATAGAAAAATGTTACGATTTTGTTTTTTGAGCTCTACCATTTCCATGTACGTATGACGCTATTTTCTCATTGGTTTCTCATTGGAGGTTTTGACTTCCCTCCACTCTTTGGTCAATTCGCACAAGACTGATAATTAAATTTTTATTTCTGCTTAACAAATATTTATAACGATAACCAGCATTCCGATAGAAATATTAAATGCCAACAAAATATTCGCAGATTACGTCTTCCCAAATTGATTAATAGATTATCATCACATCGAATTGACACAAGATATTATGATATATAAATCTTTATACACACATACACTTATACATACATGTTTGAGTTTTCAATTGTTGGAAATTTTCGCTAATAATAATTGTTAAACACTCGTAGCTTGGTGACTTCGCAAATTAAGTGAAACGCAAAAAGTATACAAGTTATACTTAGGCACATATGTAAAATTATATATATTTACTGTGCACCCACTAATGGAAGTTTATATATTTTATTTTCACCAACTCAATTCTTCCAAATAATTAAGCAATTTCTATTATATAAGTGTGCATGTACTTGAAACTTAATTTAAAGTTGCAACTACCGAGAAGGGAAGGCTAAGTTCGGTCAGAATACGAGAGGCAGAAAATTGTTATTTTTACCTGCATTTATGGCATTAAACGTTAACTTTTATTGTAGTTAAAATAGTTATCATGAGATATGAAAGCTCAATTTTTATAGTGACGTAATTCAATTCTTCCATAATTTCCTCTATTTTGTATGCATAAATTAAGAACTTTTGATTCAGCTCATTGCCATTTTTGGTTAGGGCTCCAAAAGTTGGCGTTAATGCGCAGTAGCAAAACAAACAAAGTCCCATCTTTCATCTTCTGCTATGTTATGCTCATTGAATCTCTGTAGACTTTTCAAACATGAATCGTTGTATTTTAAGCGATGAATGGCGGACCTGGATCTCCAATGATTCAGTTCTATTTGGACTATATTCTCCAAAATCCCTTAGGATTTAGGGTCACCTTGTTTGGACTTTATTTGGTATTAAATAAGGTCAATGACCATTATGTTTTTGAAAATACCAATCACAGACATTTAAAGTGCTCGCAATGGGTATTTTTTACTTACACCGACCATTGCAGTAATACTCCCTTTTTTAAAATCTTACATTTCAGATGCATTCATTTTATTTTGTTCGTGAAAAAAGAGGAGACTTCTTGGAAGAACAGGGAGTTTAGTTAAACTAACTTGTTGCTTAATAGATCTAAGAATCCCAAGCCATAGCTATGCAAGGCCTTGAACCAATTTCCGAATTTCGAATTCGAAGTTCCAATTTCCATCATTCAGTTCTTTTATTTCAGCGAATTATAGGTATTTTAGTGACATTTGCTTCAGTAAGTTTACGTTTATACTAAAATTCACGTACAAATGCACTGGATAGCCAGAATGTGCTCTCGATAAGCACTTGAAATTTTTCGAGAGATATACCTATTTTTAAAGATGAGATGCTTCCCTCGTAATTTAAGTTAAACTTTCGAATTTGAATATCATAAATTTTTAGCTTCGACGATATGTAAAACTTTATGTCGTCAACCGAGGTGTCTTTGGAAAATCTTTGTATTGAACAAATAAGGAAGGCCTAAGTTCGGATATAACCGAACATTTTATACTCTCGCAATATGCAAGGATCAGAGGCGGGGAAATGTTTTTAGGTGCTGGCATAACTTTATATTAAAAAATGTTGGAGAAGAATTCAACATTCATTATTCGAAGAAATTGTCAATGGATTGCAATCATATTTGGTATCTTATTAACTTATATTACAGGTCATAGACTCACGTACTTTCATTGCTATATTTTGCTTCGTGTTCGAGATATTTATATTACAATCTACCGAATTAACTCAAATAAGATATATGCTCAACCAAAGTGGCTTAATGGAACATATTAGATACATGAGGAAAAAGTCAACCAGAGAAAAGGAAATCATTATATTAGGAATAATCGGCTTAGATCACGGTCTACACCGATTTCTTTCATATTTACCACGAAACCACATTATGTTTAAGAAAACATATCCCCTTAATTTCCTTAAAATATCACATCCATATATAACGGTAAATCTGTAAGACATCGTAACGAAATTCGAAGATTGTCTTTGCATGGTAATAATGTGCTCTTGTGTTAAAAATGGGGAAAATCGGGTAAATACTTCCACTAGCCCCCATATACCTTACCCCATATACCTTATATATATTACAATATCTTACAGATTTACCGATATTTTCGGTAAAAAGTCAGATAGAGGTACTGAGGTCCATTTATTGGGTATCTGGTGGCTTGAAAAGTTATAATCCGATTTCGAATATTTTTACGCATGAGATAGCATAGCTTGAAGGTACTATTCGTGGATCGCGCTTTGTTCCAATATGATGCACGATTTATCTACTTTAAAGTGAAAGTATTAAATGAAACTTAAAATTGTGATATATATAAATATGAGAAGTAGGAGTGGTTTTTATCCAATTTCGTTCATTTTCACAATGTTGGATGAGAATGTAAATATCATGTCACATACTAAATTTTGTTGCAATCGGTTAAGGCGTTCTTGAGATATGGGATATCACCTAAAAGTGGACGGTGCCACACCCATCACCAAAACTTTACACGGATCCCTATGCAACCATTCAACGTATACCCTATATCATATTGCAGTAAGATTTAATGTTTCTAACGTGTTCCTTCAGCGAGTTAACGCACTCTTATTATTTTTCAACATAGCTTTTGTATGGGAGGTGGGCGTGGTTATTATCCGATTTCACTCATTTTCTCAGTGTATGAGGAGATGCTGGAAAAACGTACTCGGAGCAAGTTTGATTGATATGGGTTTAACTGTTTCTGATATATACACATTAAACCTATTTGGGGGCGGAGCCATACCCACTTTTACAAAAAATTTTGCCCGCAGATGCCCCACCCTACTAGGATCCTCTGTACCAAATAACAGGTTTATATTTTAATTTGGTGCTTAGTTATAGCACTTTATCGGTTTACGATTAATGACATTTTGTGGGCGTGGCAGGTGTTCAATCACGCCCATCTGCAATACCAACCATCTTACGGTGACAAAGAACACGTGTACCAATTTTCATCAAAATAAATTAATTATTAAAGTACTTAGTACTCATGTTATCGCTTGCACGGACGGACGTACGGACAGACACTCTCTCGGATTTTATATATTCATTTATATATATATATATATACATATATATATATATGTATATATACACAGGCATATACATATGTCTATATCCAACTCGATTAGTTCTAGGTGTTACAAACAACCGTTAGGTGAACAAAACTAATATACTCTCTAACAACATGTTGCGAGAGTATTAAAATCCACAAAATCCACAGAGCCAAATATTTTAGAACTTTACAGATTGAAGTGTTGCCAGATGATTTACTCGATCCTTAAAATCAACGATATTAAATAGATATACATATCGAAATACATATGAAACTCCTCTTTAGCTTAATTCATGCGCCAGGCTTTTAAGTTGACAAAGGGTATCTCAGAGCTGTCGCAACGTACTGGTGAATTGCTGTTGACAAAAGTACAAACGGTGAATTCGATCAAAAATCAAATTAACGGAACTCACTGTGGAAAATTGGCTTGTACAAAGGCAGACGGTGGCACCTCCATTAAAGTCAAATGGTCAGCATTATCACACATTAGACGCGCCATGCTCGTCTTCCGTATCTCATCGAGTTGGTCCATCGTAAAAGCGCTAGGATTTACATCTTTACCATACTCGTAGAAGTAGCGATCCCCATGTTTGAAACGCGAGAATTGGTCGGCGATTATTTCAGAGAAAATGCTGCCAACAACTGCGTCATTTATTGGGTTTTCAAGTAGGCCGCCCACCCACAGATCAATGTCGTCGGGATGTCTGTAAACATCGGCGAGTTTGTTACCAATCTGGAAATTAAATTGGGGGTAATAACTAAAATAACATATACTTAGTTATACGAAAAGAAATACCTCTTCGGGCAATTCTTTAAAAGAGCGCAGTTTTCTATAGCCTTTCACTTCCAAGTAGTCGTTATAACCGCGCAGTCCTTGATCTCGTCCACGTTGTATGTTAAATGCTGCCAGATCCAAGCCAAACGGATTGTGGCCGCGAAACAGAAAGCGACTCAGCTGTGAAAATAAATATCGGATCTATTGAAATAAGAATGCTCACATTCAGACAATTCAAACAATTTACACCGTGTGTTATAAAGTTGTCCGCTCTCTGCATTGGCTGCGTATATAAGGTCCGCAGCATGTCATCATGGAAGGTACGAACACGCATTCTCGACGGATTGAACATTACATCGGGAATGTTGATGATTTCGTCCACTTTATTGCCCCTCTTGTGTATATGAAACTTTCCATCTACTGTTGAATGACCCATGCGGAAGGCTGCTCCTGAAAACTCATTTGTTGTCGCTGGATTTACCTCTTCACTGTAACCCTTGGCATAGCCGTGATGTTGAGGCACCAAACGGAATATCTTCATCTGCAACTGTCCAATCACGGCCGGTAGATACTCATTGTAGACGATGTGCTGAAGTTCAGCAATGACTATGCGTCGCGCTTCTTGAAAAACTTGTTCATCGTTTAAATGGGGATTCAGACGTGCCAGCTTTCCAGCGATCCGATTGTGTTCGCGTGCAAAAAGAACATGCAACGTAATAAGCGATATGATTTGGTTAATGCGGCCGTCACCTATGGAATGCCAAGCAATTAAAGTTTATAAACGCAAATTATTGGGGAAACAATATAAGAGATTGCCTGCTTTGTAGCAAGTTTTGCTGGGATCATCCGTTTCACAAGCCTTTTTGTCGCTTATCATCGGGAGTAGATCACGCCCGAAATCCTTAGACATTCGGAGTCGACCGCCGTTGAATTCGCGTAGTTCCCGAGCGGTTGCTTCACTCGAACCATACACTGTGGAAGCATCGATGAAGTGGGTCACTTTATTTCGCTGCTTGCCATAGCCGACTTTGCATTCGATGTTGGGCGCTAGTGAAAGGCGGACGAAATTCATGCAGCGCACATTGAACGTGCCGAAAAAATCATCATCGTGTGACACCATTATCGGCATACAGGCAAAATGGCGTTTATGTTCTGGTAAGGGGAAGGCGCCATTTGCGGTACAACATTCCACCAACTCACCATTCTCTGTGGGTGCGAAAAAAGAGAACCCATGAAATAACTTTCTATTAAAAACTAAATTTTTGCAACAGATTTGCTAACCCAGTCGTACGGAAGCAGATTGTGAGACATCATGTGCGACGAACTGTCCGAACTGCATTAACAGCAGGTTGTACTTTGGATGCGGTAGGTCCATGTCTGTCATGAGACGACGCGATGCTTCACGTGCTTCCATCAACTTGGATCCGTCCATTGAGTGCACCCGTGGCGTCCATATGCCATCCTCATATGCGGGTGGCAGCAAACGTTCCATAGGCTGACCGGCTGAGCCCCAAAAAGAGCGGTGTGGCAGTTTATTATTGCAGACGCCATCGAAGGAACGGTAGGGCGCGTTCGGCTCGTGGCAGTGGTGAGGTCCTGAGCAATGGTGACCCAGTGGCGTCTTTTTAAAATCCACCTGAACATTATTGGTAATAAGATCATCTACGGGTATCCCTTCTCTAGGGTAAAACAAAACATATATGAGTGGTTGTCAAAAATTTTAATCAGAGTCCACTAACTTTTTAGAGAACAACTGTCCGGCTATGATTTGCTGCATTGCCGAATTCGACAAATGGAAATTTTGCTTTTCATCTAGCTCGTTGGAGTGGAAGGCTATGCCATGCATGAATTCTGGTTGGCCAAGTCGTACCGGCAGCATAGCCACATTGTGCATCAGTTTTTCAAACTTCTGGCGGGATTCCTCCACCACCGACATTGGCAGGAAATCCGCTAAGGGCGTACGCTCAATACCAGCACGTATAGCTTCTCCACGAAAAAAAAGGTGAGAAGACAGAACAATTCGAAAGAGAGATTAAGAAGAAAATGCGTAGCCACGCGATACTTACCTGTGTGATTCTGTCCAGTAACACAGCAATAGCCGAAAGTGCCACCTGGAAGATCACAAATTTGCGGTTTCTCATGGTCTTTCATCCGTACGTGCGCGGGACACTGAATTTGCGGCACGCAAGTCACATTGTCCGGACAAGTACCACATTTAATTAAGAGACTAGATGCAGGTTTAGTGATGATACTCTCTAAAATAATAGTATAAAGTGGAGCGAATTGAGCACGTATTTTGGAATTTCATTTTGGAAGTCGAGAGATTCTTCTGAAACAAAATTATTTTTCAAGATATTTGCTAAAAGAAAAAATTTGATCTAAGCCAATATCTTTATCCAAACCAAGAATGACATGATGTGAGACTCTCCCATTTTTCTCTAAAACCCGTTCCCTGGTTAAGTTGGTGACGATGGAGATAAGGGAATTTTGAACAGCTCATGTTAAAAAAGGCGGGGGAGTCAGAAATTAACCCGATAAAGTAACTGAAATAATCAGTGTGAAGCAAAATTTCAAGGAGCGATACAGATTAAATAGAATTTTTAGCAATTAAAGGTTTTAAGCTATTCTTTGCTATAAATAAGAAATACTTGTATTTAATACATTTCTTAAAAAATTGGGATATTTTATAATGAATAGTTTTGTTTCTTTGTTTTAATGTTTTTTATGTTTATGTATTATTACATTTTGTAAGATGAATTTTGAAAAAATTTAATTATTTATCTACACACTCATCTAGTATTTATTTATATTATGTATATACGTATTTAAGGTTAATTATGCATCAGACTGTTGAACCGAAACATGGAAATTTCAAATTATCCAAAAATTATTTTAAAATCTAATTTTTTCGTCAGTGGCATCACCGGCAAAGGTTATAAAAAAATTTGGATTTTGACAGCTCTCTCACGAAACAAAGAGTTTCGTATTACGCTACCCTTGTCCTTGGTCGATGTAGCAGCGAAATAACATCGGGTATCGCCGCGTCGCTAAGGCAAATGTGCCCCGAGCTAAATTATTTATGGTTATGAATGGTTTTTGGTGTTATTAATGACATTTTGTGTTTTAGGAAATTTGAAGGCAATAAAGTTAAGGTTTTTAGGGTCCAATATAGTATTTTCAATCGTAAAATATATAAGAAGAATAAAAAGGTACGAAAACGCTTGTTTCACGAGGGAACGAAAAAAAATTTTAAAAAGATAAGGTTACACGGTTCTCACTGGTGTCTTTTTTTCATGCCCACTCGTACAGTCGCAGTTCCTCTAATGCCGACCACTGTACTAAATCATCTAATTGAAACTGTAACTCCACTAAATTGATTATATTTAGGAAAAAGTAAATATTTGTATTAATAAATCACATGAGAGTAGTAGGAATTCCTTTGGAATGGATTCAAAAGAATATAAATAATATTAGAGAAAATTTGACATTTTGCTTAGGGACAGCTGTTGAGAGCTACTGGATATCCTATAACAAACAGACCTCTTAAATAACATTAAAATGAACTCATAAAAGTTAGTCACTTTGGCTTAAATAATAGAAAAAAACATGCAATTATAATTTTATGACAAATTACAAGGAGCACCACTATTATCTGTATGGATGCTGAGTAGCCGAGCTCTGTACTCCACATATCTCTTTTGTTGTCACACCCAGGATTAAGAAACAAGTGCAGGGGATAGCCTCCATTGAAGGGCTAGGTACCAATGAACGTGTGAGCACTTGAATTGAATAACAGGAGCAGTTCTCAGTTTCGTCCATAACTGTAGTACATCTTCTAAGAAATTTTTGTGTTCTAACCATTAGAATTGTTTGTAAAAAGGGCAGTATATTGCAAAGGGTATCTTTGAATGCTTTAACCCAGAAATGTGTAATTTAAATGAATACAAAATTTAGCTTTCCAAGCAACAACAACCGATGGACCTGTCTGCGGGTACCTAATCTACATAATATACTTTTATAAAGTACTTCGTAATAAGCGATTCAATACCTGTAGCTCCGTTAGGAGGTATCTCCCAGACACTGGTAGTTTGATCTTCCTCATCTTCTAACCCGGCAATGGTAACAGCAGCGGCTTCCGTTGGACTGGATGTGGTCGCAAACACTTCAGCAGGTGCAGTTGTAGACGATCGCCTTACTTTCACTACCGAAAATCCATTAACGCTGCAGTTCAAAAAGCAAAAAGCAATTAACAACCAAATTGAAATATTAAAGTTTATAAAAAGTCGCATGACTTGTCAACTTCGGTTTTAACTTATAAAAATATTATTCTCAAACAATAAATTGGCTCCTTCTGGAAATTCCAGATGATCGAAACTAACATGCCGTAATAAACTGAACTGTTCCGCTTTTTTTCTTTACATAAATACATACATGTGTAATATTGCGCATGTAAATCCATACATATATATGTATATAAGAGTGTGAAGGAGTAGATTTATATAAAAGCCATTTAAATATTTATGCAAAAAATAGGTTTAGACTGTCTTACAACATATCTTCAGACATGTCCTTGTAGGAAATATTGGCTTATATTCTCATAACTTTACAAAATGCAATCAGATGATATTTTTTAACGAACAAATTAAGTTGGAAATATGATATATAGATAACCTAATTATAATAGAAGGTTCTTTGACAAGGTCTTAATTTTTATCAACCTCTATCTAATGTTTTAAAGCTTATAAATTATAGATAGTAAACAGCACAAGAATACAAAAGAAGGATAATGAAAATAAAGTGATTGAAATTCACACAGTGATGAGTTAGTTTTAATATCTAGCTTGTCCTCACAACATAATAAATGCTTTGTTTCTGGGGACAGAGAACGTAAAGAAGAGAGTGTTTACGTTCTGTTGACACTCCAACTAGTAAAGTGCTACCTATCGGGAATCGGGAAGAGGTGGTTTATGTCAATGCTGAATATGAGCGAAGAAAACAGAACACTTAACGCAATCCAAATAGTATCTTAATAATTTACATTCCCGATGTTCACCCTGCTCAAAACATGTTAGTAGAGTCACGCTCCTCCTTTTTACCTTTGAAAGTTTGACAATCACTGAAATTGGTTACTGAATTCACCCCGCGATCTCAACTTTCCCATTCCACTGTCATTCTTTATTTGACAGTAGTTTGGCTTTGTTGTTGCTTGAGCTCGTACAATTCCAATGGATTAGTTGGAATTCAGTTGTGAGTTTTCGTTCGAGTTATATTGTTGTAAATTTTATTCTCGGTTCGAATGCGCGAAATTCGGAAGTAATGTAATAAATATAAATACATATTAAACCTGTTGTAAAAGAGCACGTGATAAAATCGTATTTCACTTCAAATAGGTTTCACGTTAGTAAATGGTGAGAAATACACATTTTTGTGGTAAAGGAAATTTAAATAAATTGAATGGCGACGACGCGGCGCCGTTTTTCTGAAGGTAAAAATCCGTTGCTGCGCTGCAAAATAGTTAATGTTGCGCCGACGCCGACGACCACTTTGCAAGTGTGAAAGAGATGCAGAGATATATGTGTTTCGCAGTTGTTTAACGCGTTAAAATCTGGAATTCCAAAAGAAACGAAAATCTGCAAGGAAAAATAAAACAAACAACGCAAAGGAAATAGCAGAAGTTAATATAATAAATACTAAGCAAACTCAGTGTAATTGCAATACGTATTGAATTTGGAATAATTTTTTTATAAGTGCCAAGTGAAGAATAAATACCCAAGAAACGAGTCGTAATTGGGTGTGGGTTATAAAATTGTTTGTGAAATTTTAAAGAATAAACTGATAGTCCTGAAGTGATCTGAACGCTGATATTTTAATAAATCGGTAATTAAAAGATATTAATGTATTGATATAATTTAATAATTTTTAGTGTACTAATGTCTGGATTTATAACAAGCACATTCAACTTAACTCTTTGTATTAAGTTTATATATGAAAACAATTCACAAAGCGTTTATGAAATTTAATGTATGTATGTTAAGGTATGTTAAATGTATGTTAAAATTAATAAATACTGATCACACACTGAAAGAGTTGAAGTTATCCAAACGTAACTCTAACTTTATGGAGAGGATTTTAAATTTTTAGATTGTTGCAAATGCGGAGGAACAATGTTTTCTTAACTATTTCTCTTTACCTTAACACAATTTTGGCTCCCACATTTGATTCACAATATGTCGTTATTATTGTAAGCAAGTACGTTTATTTACCCTTAAGGGTGTGCCTCTAAAATTTCAATTGAATACCGACGACTTGCCCCGCGTAAGTATAAGTATAAGTATAAGACCTATTTTGCGTTATTTATTTTCTCGCTAACCTTCGTGTTCATAATCACTCCGAAAAGTGTATTTATTTTTTCCTAAGAAATCTGAGCCGCATCTCCACACAACACGCCGAGTAACGACACTAAGCCGTGAGCCGTGATTGTACTTGCATTCGGCTTTATACCTGTCCGTACTAATATTCAAGTTGTAAAACCACAATAAACATCGATTGAGGCAAACGTCGACGCTATGATTTCGTCATCATCAGCTCTGCCAGTTTGTTCATAATGAAGGTGTTCTCGACTGGAAGATCGGAATTTCGGTTGTGTGTTGTGTGTTTTTCTGTTAGTAATGTCACATTGGCTGTTTTATATGGCTCATTGCTATTTTTGTTTTGCTTAGCGTAGTGTAATATTCATCTTGAGTTTGCTTTATCCACTTGTCCACATCTTGACTGTTTTCGGTTATTGCTTTCTTTTTCATTTCGTATTCTTTCGTTAGGTGAGCACCCGCTCCTACCCTGTTTACCTGCCTGAGTTTATAATTGGCTACCTGAATTATTTGATCATTGTTCGAGGGTTTTTGTGGCGGCAATATTTGCCAAGTTATTCCTACGAGTACAAATATGTGAATATTGCCGTCATTGTGCCTCACACTTGCCGTTCTGGGTTAAGTCCGCGGCTCAGTCGACGACATGCGCTGTTGTACTCAAAACCGTCGACTTCAAATCCGACTCTGGCTCTTGCCTGTTGCATTTGTTCTTTATTCTAATCGCTGGTTGTCGGTCATTGGACTCCATTCTGCTTCCAATTTGTTCCTTACGTTCATTTTCTAACCACTTTAAGCATTGGACAGCGCTGGTTTACAACAGGAGTAGAATTACAACTATTAACACATACATACCTACCATATTTTTACTGGACTTTATTTCCATCACTCGTGCCTGCGTAAGAAATTATTTCGACATTATTTTTAAATATAGTAAATCTAATTTTTTATTCAAAAAGAAAATGGAACTACTCACGTCTTTTAATCACATTTGAATATTTAGTCTAAAAAGACACATAATTGAGCTAGAAAATACTGTTTTGTGTTCGTAATGCAAGTTTCCAGTTACGTTATTGAATTTCATTATTGAATTTCATTATTGATCTCTGAAGTAGGTAGCAACAATAACATCACAAGGAGTTCGTATGTTGCACTTTTATTTCAAATTATCAGTTTTGTGGATTTGTTGATATTCCATACCATTTATTACAATAAATGGCTATGCATTTAGTTTGATTACGACTGTACATATAGTTTGAATACCAATATTGAAAAAAAATTATGATCTACTAGTATGGAAGCGCTAATTTAGTTGTTTATATACTTACATATTATTTGTATACGCATTTAGCATCGAATCTCATAAATTGTACTTATATAATGATTTTAATAAATGTTTTACTTGTTTACGAAAGAGAATGTCTTGCTATTAATGTAGATAAAACATAGTTTTTGCATCAATTAATTGATCCTAACTCTAAACTCACTCACAATTTTTTATGCTAATGCTTAATAAAGAACATACATACAACATATTTGCAATCGCGATCAGTTTACTATAGTCAAAGGCATATTTTAAGTGTATTGCTGGATAAAAACGCCGGATTCCAGAATCCCAAGTCTAGCCTTCGTAAATGATTTGTTCTTCTAAATAAATGAATATCTAAATAAATCATTTTAGAAAACCTTGTTTAACACAATAAAAGAACTTTCGTTAAAGGCTTTCAATACAATGCCGTTTTGTTTGTTCTCTAAGTACGCCAAGTAACCAGTTGTCTTTCATCCACTTTTGTTAGTCAAACATTTGAGATTGTGTTACCAAGCAACTTTATTTGCTTTTTTTTAAATTTTATTTACTATTTTGAAGTTACATGTGCATGTCTACATATTTGTAAACAAATGATTGCCGTACTTGAAACAGAGGTACAACAACACTTTGTTACCTTTAATTAGCTCATCATATTTCATATCAAAAAGTAAATACTTTGTGTAAATTATTTCCACATTCCACATACTTATCTGTTACTTCACAACCGAATTTTAATGTCGTCACTTCTTTGTTTTGAAATAACTTCTGCGAATGCAATGTAATATCGGTTGGTGTATATTATTCTACCTTAAATGCCAGTACAGTTATAAATAAAACATTTACATTTTATGTTTATTGTTTCAAGAATTCCTAAATAATCATATAGTAAGTAATTTATAATGAACAGATTTTAAATTACAAAAACATTTCTCTTGTAAAGTGTATATAATAAAAGCTGTCAAACCTTTCGAAATGGCGAGTAGGCTAAAATAATAGTGAAAGTAATTTTACATGACATTAGTGATTGAAAAAGCTGAATATTCATGTTTGTGCCAATAAAAGTTGAGTTATTTGTAAATGCAGTCACAACTATAAATATATATTAATATGTGTATGTTTTAACAATAAGTGTTTTAATAAATATTTATATATGTTATGTTATGCTCGTAAAAGATAAAGGCGCAATAGTGGCACCTGTTGCTGCCATGTTCAACCCTACGAAAGGTATTCAGGAAATGAGTGTTTTGAGTAAATTGGTGGCAACCCTATTTCATGATTTCATGTTGAGCAACTGCTATTGATTGTTAAGAAGTGATAAGTTTTATAAATTTCAATTCACATATTTATATATATTGGTGTGTGTTTATGGTAGTTGTTACTTGGAAGCCTTTCTATGCGTATATAGATAAGTCTATGTACATAAATACGGGCTTTTGTGTATATGTTTCACTACATTGGCAAGTTTCTTGCCTAATAGATTAAAAGGAGTACTTTTAATTAATATCATCTATTACTTTGAAGTAGTAAAACTCATAATGGCCTAATTGATAAAGTTACGGAAGTACGACATTGCTCATCGATATGCCATATATGTAGTTGCGTAGATATATGTATATGCGGTAGCTCCTACATAGCTCATAAATATTTCAACAAATATTTAAGGGCAACCTATGCTCCAAATTGTTACTGTTATGGATTATGGAACAGCTATGGATTTCATTTTCATATTGTTACGAGTACTGAAACCATTGAAAACAACTTTATAAAGAAAATTTAATAACATAATAAAATATAAAATATTCTTATTTTTAGTTACAAGCTAATCTTTTGAAACTTACTATCAGAGATACGTTTAAAATGGTACATATACTCTCATACGAATCTTTTTTGTGATATGTTGGCTTGTATACTTTTATGTTTAATATTTTGGACTTAAGGAAAAGATTTTATCATATGGTGCAATTTTTTTTTTTGGTTTCTAAGTTTATTTATTATATTGTTTATAATAAAGTTTATAATAAGTTTATTATTATGTTTATATATTATAGTCGAAATATACATAATATGAATAATATACAGTTTTATTTCATTTATTTATTTATATTTGGTGTTATTGTGTTATGGTGTTATGGTGTTATGGTGGTGATTACATATGCTATACGCATAGTATTTCGTAATCTATTTCAGAGTTGTCGTTTTCGTAACAATATTATTACCTTTCTTACCTTTACCTTTTCCAAGCAATTTCATTCTCTTTATCTAAGCAATGAAAACATTTTTCGAATTTTGTTCAAATGACAATCATCATTTGACCTTAGAAGTCCTTAGAAATGTTCGCCTACTCGTCCGTCTGAAACCTACTATAATATGTATGATTTTACCAATATATAGAGTGTGATAGTGAATGGGAGATGAAATGAAGTAGTTATTCGTCATCCATGAAAAATGCGAACACAGCTAAAGAACGGAAATAATGGCGCGTACTACATATTTTGTTGTATTTATTTTTGCATTGTGCCCCATTTGTCCACGAGTTCCTCTAGCTACCACCAGCATAGTGTTCGGCTTAATTCAATTGTCTTTTGAATGCCACAATAAAACTTAAAATACTCGCTGGCTGGCTGCCATTACTAGGAAATTACTACTATGTCGTGAGAATTGACCGAGTTGCTAATAAATTAGCAATAGCTGTAGACAGTGAGCGTAAAGTGTAATCATAAACCAACAACCCATGTGAGAAAAGCAATCATTCAACAACTTATTACGGTGTTAATATACCCACTGAGAATTCCCCAAGTACCTTCATTACTTTGCTCTGCAAGAACATTTTGAGGCTCCGGAGCAATCTTAAACCCGAATAGAATTGACTGATGCCCTTAGAACTGTGCAGAAATTTAAATTAAATGAGTGAATTTTCTTTTCTTCAGAAATGCTCATAACATATGTACTTTCCCACATGCAGATGAATATTTTCTTTATAATAACTCACAAGAAATCATGGTCAATCAAGCTAAACATGTTTACTCTTTAGCAATTTCAAAACAAGGCAATAGCAGCGTCTACAACAACTATACATAACAAATGTACAAAAACAAATACCAATTCGAGAAGTGTGTTATACTTGCAAATACTCAAAAGTGAGTGTAAGATACAACAGCGAGAAACTGAATGGATATGACTGGTGGGAGTGGGGAGACAATTTTTGCTTGTAACTTGGGAGTAAAGCGTACTCGTAAAAGCTTTGATAAAGCGACTAACGGCCTGCGATCCGATGGCAACGCATATTTGATTTTCAGTTGTTTTTATACTCTCGCAACATGTTGCTACAGAGTATATTAATTTTGTTCACCTAACGGTTGTTTCTAACACCTAGAACTAAACGAATTAGATATAGACATATATATATATATATATATATATAAATGATCAGGATGAAAAGACGAGTTGAAATCCGAGTGACTGTCTGCCCGTCCGTCAGTCCATCCGCCCGTCCGTCAGTCCCTCCGAGCAAGCGATAACTTGAGTAAAAATTAAGATATTTTGATGGAACTTGGTACACGTGTTCTTTGTCACTGTAAGACGGTTAGTATTGCAGATGGGCGTAATTGGGCATCTGCCACGCCCAGAAATTGCCATTAATCGAAAACAGATAAAAAGCAATAACTAAGCAGTAAATTAAGATATAAACGTGTTGTTTGATATAGAGGATCCTAGTAGGGTTGGTTAACCGTGGGCAAACATTTTTGTAAAAGCGAATACGGCCCCGCCCCCAATATGGGGCATTTATTAATATATATATCTCTGAAACCCTTAAAGCTATATCAATCAGTTTTCTGGCATCTCTTCATATACTGAGAAAATTAGGGAAATCGGATAATAACCACGCCCACCTCCTATACAAAGGTTATGTTGAAAACTACTAAAAGCGCAGTAACTCTTGAAGCAACACGTTAGAAGCATCAAATTTTGCAGCAAATATCAAACGGAAAGGTTGCATAGGGATCCGTGTAAAGTTTTGATTGTGGGCGTTGCAACTCCCACTTTTAGGAGAAATCCCATATCTCAAGAACGCCTTAACCCATTTCAACCAAATTTGGTGCATGTCATTATATTTCCATTCTTATGTCACGCTGTAAAAATGGACGAAATCGGATAAAAACCACGCCTACTTCTCATATAACTTAATTTTAAGTTTCATCTAATCCTTTCACATTAAAGTAAATAAATCGAGTAGCAATTAAGATATGAAAATCAAACTTTGTACGAAAAATAGACGAAATCGGATTATAACTTTTCAAGCCACCAGACACCCAATATTAGGACCTCAGTGCCTACCGGCATATCTGGAAGATATTGTAATGAAATTGTAGGATCTTTTCATGATAATAGTGTGCTCTGGTATTAAAACTGGGGAATGTCGGGTAAATACTTCCCATAGCCCCTATATACCTAACAGACGGATTTTCAACATATCTGTAGACTTTATACCATATGTAACGGTCAATGTATGAGCTATCTCTTTGAAATTCAGAGAGCGTCTCTTTCTGATAACAGTGGGTCCATGTGCTTAAAATTGATTAAATTGGGTGAGCATTCCCCCTAGCCCCCATGTACCTAATATACGGATTTTCAACCTCTGGGTAGACTTTATACCGTATATTTCGGTCAATATGTAAGATATCTTAGCAAAATTAAGTGAACGTATAATATTGGATATACCATAGTTTACTGCCGAAAATGTGGGAAATCGGTTAACGAATTATCCCAGCTCTCATATACTAAATATAATGATTTTCGCTATTCTAGCAGACTTTATGCCGAATATGTCGGTCACTATGTGAGTTCCCTTCACAAAATTGCTTGAAAACATGTTCCCTAATATACTTGAATAATGAAAAGATTTAATGTGATCAGTACAGATCTTCCTCTATACCAAAAATACCCGATATAAGAATTCCCGACTTTCCATCTGACTTTAAACCGTTTGTGTTGGTGGCCAATATGTGTGATATTTTAATGAAATTAAGTGGATAAGGAATCGGTCTAGATCATGGTCTAAGGCGCTTATTCCTAATATAATGATTTCCTTTTCTCTGCTTGACTTTCCTCATGTATCTAATATATTTATTAAACCACTTTGGTTGACTTTATATCGCATATATCACTTTCGAGTTAATTTGGTAGATTTTAATATAAATATCCCTGACACGAAGCAAAATATAACAATGAAAGTACAGGAGTTGATGGCCTGTAATATAAGTTAATAAGATACCAAATATGATTGCAATCCATTGACAATTTCGTCGAATAATGAATGTCGAATTCTTCCGCAACATTTCTTAATATAAAGTTGTACCAGCACCTGAAAGCATATCCCCGCTTCTGCTCCTTGCACATTGCGAGAGTATAAAATGTTCGGTTACACCCGAACTTAGCGCTTTCTTACTTGTTATTTTCATGTTGTTGCAGACGTTTTGACTCGCCAATGTTAGGTGTGTTTGACTCTTTTCTCCAAATTTTTATATAAAGATGTTGAAATAAAATTTAGTTGCTTTGAACTTTAGTTTACATTGCTTGATTGTTTTTCTTTCGTTTTAACCAGTTTTCTCCCATAACAAAGCTTATTAAAAACTTAGGTATTTTCGTTGTAAACCGATGGGAGTCCCTTTGATTGCTATAAATACAATATTTGTAAGTGAAATAAATTTTTTATTCATATTACTTTGTGCACAAATTGGATTTTTTCATGTTCTCTTCAAGCAGCTCTTTCAAATATACATATTCGCATGCATACATCACATAGTAATTCCAACTCGCTGTTTTTATGTAATATTTATTGTGTAACATCACAATACATATACACATACTAATTTGTGTAGGTATGTGAGTTCGCGTTAAGTAACTATACAGGTATGTTTTGAAATACCAAAGAATGGTTAATTCTAGATTACGAGTATAAGCTAAATCCCAATGAGTATACAGTATAGTTTTTTTTTTTTTGTTTTTTGCTTTAAGAACGTGTTTTATTTATTTATTTTTACAGTATACAGTATACAGTATTTAAGCGATTAACGATTGTTTGATTGCTGATAGAATTGTTTTAATATTCGGTGTTTTGCAATAATTGTTGTTGTTTTTGTTGTTGTTTATTTTATTTGCAATGAATAATTTGTTTTTATGTTTTTTAACACTCTCGCAGCATGTTGCAACAGGGTATTATAGTTTTGTTCGCATAACAGTCGTTTGTAACACCTAAAACTAATCGAGAAAGATATACAGATATAAATGATCAGAATGACAAAACGAGTTGAATTCCGAGTGAATGTCTGTCCGTCTGTCCGTGCACGCGATAACTTGAGTAAAAATTGAGATATCGACAAAATTTTATACATATACTCCTTGGTACTCTGACGACGTCGGTATTGCAGATGGACGTAATCGGACCACTTCCGATTCCAGAAAATGATGTTAAACGAAAACCTGTTATATGCTATAACTAAACTCCCAATTAAGATATCAAGCTCAAATTTGGGACAGGCAACCACAGAAGAGAGAGACATCTTTGGGTTAAATATTTAAAAAAATGTACATACCGCAAACCACCCAAGCTATATCAACCAAACTTGCTGAGGACAAATCCCTGCGGCACCTCTTTAGACCGTGTGAAAATGTGCGAAATTGTATTAAAACCACGCCCACTCCCCATATAACGGTTATATTTTAAATCAAAAAGTTAGAAATAAAGTGCGTTAATTCGCTAAAGAAACATGCAAGAAGCATTAAATTTTTCGGCCAGGATGGTACTTAAGAGCTTCAAAGAAATCGGTGTAAAAGTTGGGCAATGGGAGTGGTACCGCCCACTTTCAGGTGATATCCTATATTTCGGGAAGTTTTATACTGATTCAAACAAAATTCGGTGTGTGAGATTGTATCGGAATATAACCGCGCTTATTTCTCATATATCACAACTTTAAATTCCATATGATTCTTTCACCCAGATACCGAATATGTGGACCCTAGCTCCCATATACCCAATATAAAGATTTTCAAACTTCCAGTTCTCTTTATACCGTATATATCGGTCAATGTATGAAATATCCTAATGAAAGCCTGCACAGCATCTTTTCGTAGTAATAATACTTCGTGCTGCCAAAAGTGAATAAAATCGGATCTATTTCTATCTAATATTCTAATTCTATCTAATTTCGATCAAAATACCTTAACCCCCATATACCTAATATAAGAGTTTTAAACTTCCGTTTGGCATTTTACGGTATATATCGGTCGATATGTGTGATATTTTAGGAAACTTAAGTGAACTTATAATATTGGATATGCTAAAAGTTTAATTCCGAAAATGTGTGAAATCGGTCAACAAATTACACCAGCTCCCAAATACTACTTATAATAATTAAGATAGCAAACTTTATGCCCAATAAATATGTCGGTCAGTGTCTGAGGTATCATGCATGGAAACATATTCTCGAGTATACTGTGTTGTTCAAAAAAAGCTCAAAGTTGTTGTAATCAGTCCAAACCTTCCCCTATCTTAAATACACCCGATATAGGGATTTCTTTTTTTAAAGCTGACTTTAAACCCAATGTAGTGATTTTCTCACCTCATTTCTTCTCACCTGACATTAAACCGAGGACATGTTTTCTTAAAGATAATGTGATTTAGCGCAGAATATGAATGAAATCGGTCTAGACCTTGTTCTAAACTCCATATCCCTGATACACTGATTTCTGATTCTCTGGTTGACCTTTTAGTAATATACCCGATATATAATATCAGTTTAGCCCTTTTGGTTGAGTTCATATCACATATGTATATCATTTGAGTTAATTGCAGTAATGAAACTAAGTGAGTCTATGACTTATAATATATGTTAATAAGATATAAGTTTGCAGACTAAACTGAAAGCACATATATGCAAAAAAAAGAATGCTTTTTTAAATTAGCGACGATTTAGTATTTTACATTTGCAAATTACTCGAATCTTTGGTGTTCTTTTCCAAATATAATGTCTGCATTCTTTACTAAAAATTCACAAAATCCTTAATTTTCAAAGTGAAGCAGATGAATATTTGACAAGTCCGCGCTGACTTCATTGAAAAAGAATCATTTAAAGGAGATTCCGGTTAAACAATTTGAGTTCACAGTGCGGAATAACGAAACAAGCCGTCAGACATAAACACCAAAACAAAATATTGTTTTACTTGCGAGTGTTGAAGAAATATCTGCTTAGCAACAGCCAACCGACCAAGAGATTCCCATATTTACAACAGGGAAGATCAGTAGCAATAATTGTAGTCACATAATTGTTTGCAATAAGCATGCGCAATGCGATACAAAACATTGACAAAAATAAAGCAGCGAGGTGGCGAGTGGCAAATGGCGAAGATCAACGATGAAAACATCTCTTCTACACTCAGCCACTAAGTATTGAGGTCTTGTTGCCACGCCATGCATAAGAAGAAGATAAGGCAAAGAATACCTTCAAGTATTCATTATTCGCAAAAATGCTTGGAATGTAGGTAAGAATAATGGAGGAGAATGAATGTCTGACACTGATGACTAAATGTTGAAAGGAGAGTGCTTAGAATCAGTGCTACTCCGCGCCGTCTGAGGGAACCGATCTTCGCGCCAGTAAAATCTAAGGCTTGTTGGGGGTTGATTGTTTACAATAATTGCGTATATTGATGTGTTTAGGGCTGTTAGTCCACATATAAAAAAGATTATTTAAAAATGTATTCGACAAAACTATTAGTCTCATGACGCCAAGGATAAGATAAGGACATTCCTATAATTATTACTGATGGCGGCTCCAATTTTATTGCAATGAACAGGTGTTGAAGTTCGGAACAACTGTGTGGATGGTATAGTATTATTTGGTTTTAAAGCTGGAATGTCGAAAGTAGAAATGGAAATAAAAAAGAGAATATGTGTATAAATAATGGAAAATATGTAGATAATGAATATACAAAATGACAACACAGCGGAAAGAATGTTTATGTAGATATGTATATGTACTCCTAGGCCTATTTAGATGGCATGCACTCAAGTAGAACACTCATGGGTATTCTTACGGATTAATGTACCGGTGGTTGCCTTTTTATTTTGTATTTTCTTTGACTTATTGGTACATATTACATAGAATGGGTTTTGTATTGTATGGAAGTGCAAACACTTCAGCAAACAGACAGAAGTTGTTGGTACAAGGGTGACACGGCATATCTATAACGGTATAGATATCTATATCTATATATACATATAGATATAATGATAGTATATATAATCTATAAATAATATAGATTAATATATATATATATAACGGTAAAGATCTATATCTGTATATATATATCTCTATATATCTGTATATATATATCTCTATATATCTGTATATATATCTCTATATATCTGTATATATATATCTCTATATATATGTATATATATATCTCTATATATCTGTATATATATATCTCTATATATCTGTATATATATATATATATCTATATATCTGTATATATATATATCTCTATATATCTGTATATATATATATCTCTATATATCTGTATATATATATCTCTATATATCTGTCTCTATATGTCTGTATATATATATCTATATATCTGTATATATATATATCTATATATCTGTATATATATATATCTATATATCTGTATATATATATATCTATATATCTGTATATATATATCTCTATATATCTGTATATATATATACCTCTGTATATTTGTATATATATATCTCTATATATCTCTATATATATATATCTCTATATATCTCTATATATCTATATATATATATATATATATCTATATATCTCTATATATCTATATATATATATCTTTATATATTTGTATATATATATACCTCTGTATATTTGTATATATACATCTCCATATATCTGTATATATATATTTGTATATATATATATCTGTATATATATATATCTCTATATATCTGTATATATATATCTCTATATATCTGTATATATATATATCTCTATATATCTGTATATATATCTATCTATATATCTATATACGTAAAATTAATACACTGCAAGGATGTCCTTCGGTGTAATCCAAGTAAATTTAATTTTATTTTATAAAAAAATAACAGGTGAAAAGTAATAAATGACACATTAAAGTAATTACCCTTAAAGGTATTTAGTATGTGTGTATTTTTATTAAAATTAACATAAGAAAATTGCCTAATGATTGAACATGTTGGTCAACCGCTTTCAGGGCAATCTTTCGAAAAGAACAGCGTTCAACATTGTGGAAAATTCTGGTTCTTTTCTCGATCAGTAAGGCTTAGAGTTACCAATGGTGTGACGTAAATGAAAGGGTGAGATGAGGAAACATAACCTTACTTCAACACTTTCTCATTTACATTACACTTTAATTTCTTTTACGTTGAAACAATTTCTTGGAGTGTACAATTGTGTACTCACGTTTAAGGCAATATATGACTTAAGCTTATTGAAGCTTAATAGACAAAAATAGAGGCCTCAGAAGTGGTCTTAAAATGGCCTTAAAATAGGTGAGTGCAGGTTATTATTGTGTAGTCAAGTCGAAGACGCTAATATGGTGTAGTAAAAATGCTTATCTTAGAAGTAGCTAAAAATGGTATGACATGTCCTAATTTTATTAGGGAGTAGAGAGTAGGTGTTTCAATTATTGGATTTCAAGCCCATGTATGTCCTTCTTAAAAGGGATCTTGGAGGTTATATAGTGTGTGTGGTCAATATCTCAGCGAGTAGCCTTCATGACAAACTTTATACACAAAAGAAAGATATGTTGGGTTCTCAATATTGCAATATTGGATGGTCGCCGTAGTATGGAGTTTCTATCATCCGAAGGACCTGAGTTCGATTCCAGTTTCAAACCAATATGAAAAAATCCGCCATAAAAAGTCTTCTTAAAATCATTTCGAAGGCGGCTTATTGGATATCATTGGAACTCGTCCCACAAATATGAGGAGGAATGCTTTTGCTAGTCGTCTGGAAGGGGATTTATGGTTTAAAGATGAAAATTGCTAAAATTTTGGACTATTCGTTTTTATACCTCCGGCATATAAAAAATTGGAAGGTTGTTGAAAAATTACAGGTGCAAAAAATGGAAGAAAAAATCGGCAAGGACAACATTGACTAGGTTTTATATAAAATTAGTATTATCTCGTGTATTTTCTGAGAAATAGTTTATGAGAAATAGTCATAGATCGATTTCGTTCATTGATAGTACTATCTGTATGCTAAATTTTGTATATACGAACTCATCATCGCGAGATCCTATTAAAAAGTCGTAAAATACAGCTAATTGCTCCTGACAATAAAATATTTTAATTAGTCAAGAACTTGTACAAACTCCAGTTTACCGTTATTTTACTAGTACTCTGCATAATACATACATAATTAGGCCAAATTTTTTTTGTATTAGTGTTCTCATATTTCAATGCATGAATTTGTCATCCACGTTTGTATATAAACATGTGTGTAACTGGACGAAAATTAATTGCATTTAAGTTGAATGCTAAAGTAAATAGTTATAACTATTAAAATTTTTTTAGTTTTTGTTGGTACAACGGTACTCAACATCTTAATTACTTCCCTATGCAATTACCAAATGTTTGCGCTAGCCACTTTCTTGAATCAGGGCTCGAAGCTTTCCTATAGAGTTCCCTAAAAAGTGTTTACGAAGCCTAGCCTAGATGCTGAATAATCAAAAAACTACGGCTACTCAACTACAGGCACTTAAATTTATTGTATATGCATATGTATGTATATATGCAAATGTATATGTGCGTTCTATTGTTAGTCAAATTGTACCGCAATTTACTAGCTATCATAAAGCGATTTGCTTTCCACATAACTCTGCTAATACTAGAAAATAACTATCTGTGAGCGTCCCATTTGAAAGAGTTGGAAAAGAAAATTGAAATTTCACTTTATAAATGACGCTTTTGCTTCAGCGGTTTGCCAGTGTCTGGTGGTGGCTAGCTGCTAGCCATCAGCATCGGTGGCCAGGTAACTGCGGTTGATTGAAACCCATTCGAGATTAGTGGACAAAACATTACATTAATGCAACGATATGTGTGTTTGTGTGTGTGTTTGCCAGCAGGTGCATAAATCGGCCATGTTGGATAATTTGACGCACTGGACCAAGCTTGTGTAAAATTTGTTTCACATTTACATACATTTCAATGTGCATATATACTTTTTCTATCAATACATATGTACATATATGTTTACGTAAATATGTGCATATAAATTTCATATATTATTGGTATGCTCATATGTATGTGTGTGTATGCGCGTGTGTTCCGCGGCTTTATTGTGCACGCTTTACATCATTGTACTTCACGAACGTGATGTTTCACTGTTTTCATGTTTTATGTTTCCTTTCAACGTTTCTATTGCTGAGCTTTTAATTATTTCCAGTTGCATACAACGTGAAAGACATATATTGGGTTTGGGTGAACACTTTCGCTACTTTGTTGTTGTTGTTTCATTATGCTTATTTTGCGATGTTATTTTGGTTTCTTCATTTCGTTGTAGCGGCACTTTGCCATGGTAAACTGTTTATTAGCACCACTTTGAGTGGTGCTGTTGTCGTGTTATGGCATTGGAGACTACCGCGAAAATCCGGTAGCGAAATTTTCAACCTTTACTTTAAACTGCTTTATATTTGCATAATTCATGCACATAGGTTACTTGAAAGCTGCCAAACTGTCGAACGTATGAGAGTGTCTAATACACACGAATTCATGAAGTCATTGGTTTTCTTTAAATCGGTCTACCTTTCACTCTCTAATTGAAGTAATCTAAATGTGGACATAACTTTAATACAAAGTTGATGCTATTTTGCATTCACAACAAATCGACTTTAACACTTTCGGTTGCAGACGCAGTTTCCAGTTATAGGCACGTACATATATGTATATATATATGTATATGTATGTATGTGGTTTTGTAATTTATATTTCCTATAGTTTTATCAGTGAAACATGTATAATATAAAGTGAGACAGACCTTACTTTTCTTTGTGAAATTCCAAATTATTGAAGCTTTGATTTATACTCAGTAACCAAAATTAAGCTACAAATATTGAATTTTGTGCAGAGGATCAAAATATAGAGTGCCATTTGTGGTTTATTTATTTAAAAGTGGTTGTCCGCCCACCTTCTAGTTTTAAAATACATTGCTTCGTGGAAATATTTTGTTTATCTATATATCAATACATATGTAGGGTATATAACTATATTCGTGCGTTTTTTTTTCAAAATTTGACTATTAGTTTGACTAGTATTATTCAAAGTATTGCCCATCTGAAGCTATAACATTTTCCCATCTTTCTGCCAATTTGTGGATTCCATCCAATGAATCTTGTTCTAATGTGAACCGTCTTCCAGTGAGGGCGTCCTGCATCGACCGGAACAAATGGTAGTCAGAAGGGACAGGGTCTGGGCTGGGCTGGGCTGTTTTTCAAATAGTCGTTAACCGGTGTTGCAACATGAGGTCGAGAGTTGTCATGAAAGAAAATGATTGCCTATATAGTGTCTAGTCGTAAATTCCGGGGCTCGCATTACCTTGGCGTCATGGATATTTGGCTTTGCCGTTGATTTGGCTGGTTGGCCAGGTTTCACATATGATTTTTTGTGTTTAGATTTTTGTCTTAATGGATCCATTTTTCATCCCCAGTCACAATTCGATGCAAAAACGAATGCTTATTGTAGCGTTCACGCAGCATTTCTGACTTGCAAAATCGTCTATCAACGTCTCTTGGCGTCAATTCATATGGCACCAAATTTCCTCAGTCTTGAATGTATCCGGCAAGGATATGAATGTATCAAAATGTATTTTGAAATGGCTGTTTGAGTGACTCTCAAAGATTCTGCGAGCTTTTCTTGTGTTTGCCAACAATCTTCAACGAGTAGTGCTTCCCGTTCACCATGCTCATTTTCCAAGTTTTTTGGTCACCTAGGACGTTCTTCACCTTCCAAGCCAAAATCACTACTTTTAAATCGTGCAAACCACTTTGGGTTTTTTTGGTTCGCTCAGCTAGAAGAACATGTTCACCATAAACTTCCATCAAAATACGATAACTGATACAACTTTTCTTCATATTAAAGTAATGAAAAAAAATTCCCCGCAAAACACTTTTTCAGGCACAAACTTCGACATATCTGAGTGAAAAAAAAAATTATTGTTCTTTACGCTTCAAATGTATGATACATACTGAAAAAGACGCACAAGAACAGTACCTTTCCAACGCATGTTCGGAATATTGGCACAATGGAATAATAATCAAGTTACGCCATCTCTTGGCAAACCGAATATAGTTAAGGCACCCAAAATGAAGGTTATATTAGAAACTATTTCTCTTTGCCGAGTGTGTTAACTTGTTGAAGAAAAAGCAACAAATTTTATAGTAAAGATGGCAGGGTCGCATTTGAATCGGTGCAAAATTCTCATATCTGAGTAACTGAGTAACCGAATTGAAACAAATTTAATTGATAAATACAAACATAATGTACATCCTTATGTTACAGTTTGAAATCGGAAAACAAACACCACTTTTCTAGCCCACAGATTCCGAATATGAGGAGCTCTGTACCTATGCCTAATTTACACCGAAAATATTAGTCGATTTGTGAGATTTCGTAATGAAATTAAATGGACACCTTTTCCTGATAATAAGTGACTTAGTGCTGATAATGGATAAAATCGATTATATACTTATCTTAGCCCCCATATACATCATATAAGGTTTTTCGTTATTCTGGTTTCCTTTATAGCTTATATGAATATCTATGAGTGTGTAAGACTGAGTGAAGTCGGTCCACGAATTACCCTAGCCCTCATATTCTACACATTATGATTTCGTTATTTCAGTTAACTTTCTATCTTATATGGAATTTTTGGAAGAAATCTTTAGATAATTTATTGGTTATCATTTATAGCTAAAGCTTAAGTTATGCAAAAGTAATAAGACCTAATAAAATCTATCAATAAACTAAAATGAAACTAAGCTTTAATCAGAAGCAAATGTGTGTCGGCTATAAGTTTTATCGATAATAATTTGACAAAGTGTTTCTTTTTGAATCAGAAATTGCTTTCAAAGAACTTTTGATTTTTATATCTTTATAGAAATATCATTCCTAACTTTTTAAATTATATATCTCCCTGACGATAATTATTGTTTGCCTTTCCAGTCAGAGAGAGTTTCCATAGTCGAACAATACACTTCATAATAGCAAATGGGTTGTTGGCAAGTGTGTGCACGCATGCGCCGTAAGAAATCAAGTACCTATGACGCCAGGTTCATATTTGTGGGTTAAATTTTGTTAGACAAGTGTTAATGAAATATTGCAATTTATTTTAAATGCCACACCTTTTAAAAATATACATATGTAACATTTTGTAAGCTTAAGTAATATAAATATGCCACTGAAAATAGGAACAAATGGGAGAATTGTTGTTGTTATCTATGCTATTGTGCACCACATGCCTTTGCAACACGTTTGCTAAATTCTATAACCCTCAACATAAGTATGCAAGTCAACAGAAGTCAATAAGTAAATGAATATTTAATTAAAACATTTACTCAGTGGCCGAAGCGAAACTTCCTCAATTAATTTTTCTATACAAAAATTCGTTGGCACACCAAATCTAGACAGTATGTATTGGAATTTTAAGAAAAGTAAAAAAATACTTCTTATGGCCTCAATCATAAATACTAAGATTGATAATCTACTAAATACCCAAGAGATCCGGAAATGAGTATGAATGGGGTATTTAAAATTTCGATCTCTCGATATTTTTGATTAATATCGAATATTTTCCCTAAAGTTTTTCTCTACTTGTACCATCCGTAATTAAAAAAAGGCATTTTGGAATTATAATAAATAATAATTTGTTGTTATTAAGTAAAGAAATCATATACCACATATTTCCAAGTTATCGAAATAACTTAACCTTCACAATAACCGTCAATTGAAGTTCTAAAAAGCAGACAGTTGTCATCATTTCGGACCCAATAACTCAGCTACTATCAGGTAGTTTGTATAGCATCAACTTTCAGGATGCGCAAAATAACTACCTTCGGATATATATACTCTTATCTCTAAAATTATTTGTAGTATTTATTGTCAGTTCGGTATTTTTTCATTTAAAGTATTAAAAGTGATGTTTTTATTTAACAAAAGAAAACTTGAATGATTATCTCAGATCGTTTGAAATTAATTTAGATCATCTTCAGTTCACCTTACGATGAACACGTGTTGAAACCTTAGAGATGGAATGACTCACAAATTATTCGCATTATTATTAAAGAACAATACACGAGTGTGAACTGACTGAAGATTGTGAAACTTTCTGTCAGGCCTATAACCTTCTTCAAGATAGTGGTCTGCAGGCTGTAGTAAGTTAGTAGAAAATTAATTAGCTTAAGTGTCGGCGCATAACAAATTAAACAAATAAATACATAAACATAAATAAATTTTTTGAAATGTCATTTAACAACTCCACTTATGATTTTCAAAATCGACGTTGCTAAAAACTGACCAGTAGCTTTTATAAGAAAGAATTGAGAAGTTAGAATAATCAAACAATTTGATGAAAATTGAAGTATTGAAGTAGAGTAAACTAAGTTTTACAGTGGTTGACCGAAAGATTTGTGAAGCAAGACATAAAATATTTAAAAACAGTTTGAAAAGATGTCCAAAGAAAATTGATAAAAACTAATTTCTATTATTTCGAAACTATTTTCGAAATCGAACCACAAGTTTTCAATCCCCCGGATACCGAATATGTGGACCTCAGTGCCTAGGCTGATTCTTTACCGCAAATATTTATCTGTCTGTGAGATATCTTTGTTTGTAAAACGTTTCCTCATAATAATGTACCATTGTGTCAAAAATGTGTAAAATCTGGTCACTACTTCTCCAATCCCCGAATAACTAATCTAAGAATTTCCTACTTCCGGTTGACTTTATAAGGTGTATATCGGTAAATTTAAGTGAACGTATACTACTGGTGTTCTATAGTTTGGTTCCGAGAATGGGTGAAATCGGTCCACGGTTAGACCAACTGCTATATGCTGCACATAATGATTTTCATTATTCCAGCAGGCTTTGTGCCAAATATATCGGTCAATGTCTGAGTTAAATTAATAAAATTGTCTGGAAACATGTTTTTAACCTTAATTAGTTTAATGTCGAGAGTTGCTGTAATCAGTCCAGACCTTCCCCAAGCACCAATATACCCGATATATTAATTTTCTAACTCCTTTATTAACACCTGCAAATATATTACCGCCTTAGAGCCTCACGTATTGCGAGAGTGTCTTTTTAACCATCTAAAGACAGTTTAATAAAAAGTCTACAAGAGGAATTCAGCTGAAGTTTATAGACCAAATCATTTTTTTATTATGAATATCCACCATATCCATTTCATAAAATTACATCACTCTTCGTAAATTAATTTTATTCCAAATTTGATATAAACATTGCTCAAATATGTAGCTACTCAAACTAGCATATCGTGAATCATTTTGTACTGTTATACTATTTTCGCTACTTAACAATTATCTACTTGTCTCATATTTTACACTGAATGGCCTATAATTTTAACAATCGCAAAATGACTACCAAAAAGTAGTACATAAATACCAGGAACATGAACTTTAGTATAACTGTGTAGGCACGCAGCGCAAAAACGCCAAGATACGAGCATAAGAGTCAACAACCAGTTTGGTATTTTCGCTTTGAATTATTACACTTGGATTGCGCCAACAATAAGCGAGACACTTAGAATCAAAAACAATAAAGAAAGTTCGAAAAATGTTACTTGCAGAAGGCAGGGCAGTGTTGTGAGACGACCGGAAAGGTTGAAAATAGAGTACGAACGTGTAATGCTTTATTAAGTACATTGCTGTAAAATTGGATTAAAATCTGAAAAGGGGGAAAACAAACTAAACCAACAGCAATGTTAAAAAGCGGTTCACGACGCCATAAGAATGACTAGTTATACTCGCCTTATGTATGCATGCATGTAGGCAGAGACACAGTTGGACGACAAAAAGTCTTTCTGAACTTTAAGTTTTCCGAAGCGTGCGAGGCCGCAAACTGAGAACGAATGGCAAACTATAAACAAAATCGACGATCACGCAACGAAACCATAAAAAAGCAAATGGAAAATCAAAACAGAACAAATAGACCATAAACGTTGGCGGTATCGGTGTGTTGAAGAAAAAGATAACAAAATGTGAAGAAGCGTTTACTGAGAGACACTAATTAAATGACGACGAAAGCATAAAATTTTTTAATAGGAAACTTTAATTGTTTAATTACCGATTATTGACTATTACAATATTAGAAATATCTGCATAGTTTGTGAGAGGCACGATTAAATTGGTGCATGTTTGAAGAGTAAGTTAAGATTTTTGAATTTAGAAGAACAGAAACTAGTCTGGTTAGCAAAGTTATAATATTTTTACGGAAACTTTTATAGTAGAAAATCTTCTCTAGCATGAAGGTTAATTTATAACATCGCCTAAATGATACCCAAACCTCCCTAGTTTTTTTTTATATATATTTCTCTTAATACAGTATAAATGGCACATAATGTGGTGGTGGTAAGTTCTTGTCTGATTTCTGGTTGCGTGGTAGTCTTGTCCAATTTTACTACTGCGCAGCGCAACCTTACCATATTTTGAATAAAGTAAGCTTTTGATCATTCTCTTCTTCCGGCTATACAAGGTTTGATGTAGATGTTTGAGATATTAGTTTATGGTTAAAAAGCCTTCTTATGATTTTCTGGCCAGAAACAATACCTCCTTTAAAAATTACTTAATACGGAGATAATCAAATCTTGTTACTGGAAAAGAAGTTTGCAGACACGAAGCTGTCATTTAATTTTGAAATTATTATTACCGCAATGCAATTTTTTTAACGGCACTGTATGTATAGTACACAGGCATAAATAAACTGAAGTAAATGTCGAGTAAACCGATTTGTGAATGTTGTCTAAACTAAGTTTTTAACAAGAGTGTTAAATAATTGTTTCAATTCATGTAATTACTTTTCAAATTACTTACAATAACAAAATTTAGAAAAGGCAAATACAGTATTGTGGTTAACTAATGCACTTAATTTTCATGTTTATTGTAATATTAATAGTGTGGAAGGACCTTATCACAGAATCCACGACATCTAAAAGTTACTCTGCTATACCCAAATATTTAATGCTACATGTACTGGATGGAGATGCTCCAAAATCTCCAGATACCCTGTTGGCGCTATTTATTAAGCTATACTAAATTTTAGAGACCTTGTATAAGATGTTGTTTAAAAAAATATATAATAAGATAATATGGGTTCAGTATTCAGGATAAAAAACTTAATCTATCTCCATCATTATTAAATTTTTTTGAGTAGAATGATTTTATTCGTGATAAAAATTTTATATTTTTAATGGCATGATTGAATACAAAAAAAAACTTAAATTCATAAACAATAATGATTTAAATAAATTCAACAACATTTTTTAATAAATACGAGGACAATGTTGAACAATGTCTCTCTGGAAGTGCACATGATACAATAGAAAAGCGTAAAATAAAGAGTTGTTTAAAACTACTTTTTTACCTGATATATCGTCTATGAGAATATAAACTAAATATAAATAATTTATATAAATTATAAATTAAATTCTTAAAAACCAAAAATGAGGTGAAATTCAGCTGAAGAAAACTTTGGGGTATTAAGAACATTTTTCCTGAGGTAGCCACATCAGACTACAATAAAGAGAAAATGTATAAATCTAGGAGAAATTGTCTTCTTTTTAGGGTAAACCATATCTACTACAAAACTATTTCGTCGTCACAACAACAATTTTAGAATCATTACTGTGGTATATGCAAATAATATATATATTTATATAAATATATATAATATAAAAGTTTCTCACTTTGTATTAAAGAGGTCAGATACATACGATATATAAATATATATATATTATATATTATTATATATATATATATATATATGTTATGTATATATTTTTAATACAGAGTGAGAAATATAAAATGCCAGTGGTGCTCTTGGCAGCATGCAAGAGCAATTTTACCAGAAATTATGCATGTGCATATTTGTCACATATCCATTTGCATACATACATAGTTTTCAATTCTTACATTACCTTTAAGAAATTCGCAACAACAGCTTTGAGTGCTTAATGGGTGGGTGCGCCTCTGCTCTACCAGCGAGTCAAATATATACAATTGTTGTACAGTCGTCAGTCATAATCGCTCGTTAATATTTGCAGACGCATACTCGGCCGACTAGACGCGGCGTCTTTTGTCGTAAGAAAAAAGGTTTGCAACTAAATCGCCTGTAAAAGTTTCCGCATTAAACGTCAAGAAATAGAATATGTAAGTTGGTTGCTACTTCGTCGCTTTTGCCGTTTGTGATCAACTAAGTGTAACCGTCGACGGTTATTAAACAAACAAACACAACAAAACTAATATTTGAAAAAAGTGCAAAGAAAGTCTGAACCATTTACGGTTAATACAAGTGGCAGAACGAGCAGACAACTAGAGGCCGAGCAATTCAACCCTCTTTCTCGCTATGCCGCATTTGTAGCGACATCAATGAGGTTGGGCTTACATGCAGTCGTAGTGTTTTGCTTTTGAAGAAACTTTCCGATGTGCATGCATGGTTTCATTTGCACTAAAAAGACACAGCACACCCTCAATTTGGTGTATACAATTTTGTGGTAATAACAAAATAGCGAGCAAAATAAAAAGAAGGCTTAAAAGAAATCTTTAGGCCGCGAGAAAATTAAGCTCTAGATAACCAAGTTATGTATTGTAACCTAGTATTAAGTTATGTACCAAGTATTATATGTATTTAAATTAGTCACATTTTTTGTGAAAGTTCCCAAAAATTTGTGAACATTTTAAGTTTAGGTTAAGTTTTAAGTTGAGTTTGAAATTCTAATAATTGAACTCAATTCAATTGTTATTAAATTTAAATTTTATGTTAAGTTAAAATAATAAGTTTAAAACTTTTCTTACTTCTTATAGTAAGACCCAAGTCCTTTTCCAAACGATATCCAAATGCACGGAGCTCATTGGCTCACACGTTTTTAAAAGCTAAGGAGAGAATGACACATGATAGAAAAATGCTTGACCGAGAAGCCGTACGCTCTGTTATCCAGCAATGGAATGCGAATCGTTTGGACCTGTTCGCCTTATCTGAACCTGACGAGGTGAGTGAAAGCTGAATTGAATTGACAATAAGTCACCGACATTCTATTTCTCCACAGAATCTTTTATTTCATGGCGTTATGCGGTTTTATTTCCAAGATGCTGGACAAAAAGTAGCAACTAAGTGTATTCGTGTTGCCTCTGACGCAACAGTCTCGGATGTTATTGGTAAGTATAATGCTGTTTTAGTGAATTAAAACAAAAAAATTTATGAATATACATTTTTGTACTTTTATGTTATTATGTTGATTAATTTTTCGTATCTCTCCTGCAGATACTCTTATCGAGAAATTCCGTCCCGATATGCGTATGCTCTCAGTGCCAAATTACGCTCTCTATGAGGTGCATGCAAATGGCGAAGAGCGACGGTTGAACCCTGACGAAAAGCCATTGCTCGTACAGTTAAATTGGCATATCGATGATCGCGAGGGTCGGTTTTTGCTAAAAAATATCGACCAAAAAACTACGGTAAGCTAAAACTTTTACGTGTGCAAACAGTGTAATATTATAAAAATAGAATATTTTAAATTTCAGAAATTTTATGCAGAAATGTTGATGTGTATTTCACTTGCAAAACTATTTGCTGTTTCCACTAAATATTTATATTAAGTGTTTCTCACGATATCTATAAATATAATGCAATTTTTCCACCCTTCTTTAGCCAATCGAACAGTCAGATATGAACTTTAAGCGGAAACTATCTAAACGTGAGAAGAAGGAACAAAAAAAGAAAGAAAAACTCGCAAAACTAAATTCTGAATCGACAGCTGGCGGCTTTAACTGTGGTATGGCCAACGGCGGCATAGAGGGTGAAACCCAGGTGGCGGGCAAACTTTATACCGAACTGCCGGAGACATCTTTTACACGCTCAATTTCGAATCCCGAAGCTGTTATGCGTCGACGACGACAACAAAAGCTTGAAAAGAAGTTGCAACAATTTCGTTCACGCGACGGCGGACCTGACACCGGCGGCACGTTGAAGATTTACGGCGAGAGTCTATGTCAAGATGTCCCATACAAAACACTGTTGCTATCAATACGCGACTGTGCGCAAGCAGTCGTTAGAGAAATGCTGTCGAAATATGGCTTGGACAAAGCTGATCCCTTACATTATTGTTTGGTGCAGGTTTGACTACCACACACAATAAATTTTGAAAATAAAAACACAAATAGCATTATGTTTTTGCTATAGGTGAACAGTGATGGCACGGAGTATATACTGGACGATGATGAGTGCCCGCTATCTATACTGATGAATCACCCTACATCGCGGGGTAAGTAGCTTTCAAGTGGTGAAAATTTCACAACCTAATTTTAGCAGAAACTTGTGGCGTATGCTGCACTTCCAGCGAAACTCATATACTTGCATAAACAAAAAGCACGATTTGTTGAAAAGTACAAAAATAGATGTATGCAATTGAATTGTAATAGTTTCATTCATAACTCTGTCCATCACTACTCACTTGAAGAAAATAATTTGTCGGTCACAAGCATAAATGCTGACATGTACATATGTACACATATAAGCACATATGTATACAAATTGTTGAACACATACTTGAACACGTGTAGATATGTATTTGTTTCTTTGGTGCATTAATAAGGAGTTGCCTGTAGCTTTATGCTGCGTTACATTTCTATACAATTAAGAAAAGTTTTATCAATAATGGTTGATATCAAATATGGTTGTGCGGGAACAGATGTGTGCTGTCGACATAGAATGCCCATAAAAGTTTTTGGTGTATTGCATTTTTGTTTATATTTTTGGGAGGCCTTTATTGCTGTATGCTTCCGCATATTTTATGTTGGTTGACCTGACTATTGAATTGAAAATATTTGAATGCGCATAATTCAGTAGTCAACGGGAGCGACGAGTTTTGATGTTGTGTAGTTCGCATAAAATAAAATATTCGAGAAAATGTGAAAATTAAATTTTTATGGGAATAAAATTAATTTTTCGGGAATATGAATTATTTTTATGATATTGTAAAAGTTTTAAAAGTACAATGCCCAGGAAAATATCGAAAGAATGTTATAAAAAATTAAGTAAGTTATAAGTCACTGCTCTCTTTCAAAAAGTATTAAAAATAATGCTTTCAAATAAAAAAAAAGAGGCGAAAGTGGTAAACTGGTGTGAAGTTGACCTATTCGTAATATAAAGAGGCTGATATTCATAAATATATATGTACATAATATTAAGTGTAAGAATGCTCTAAATAGTTTCAGCTACTGTCCAAATTCGAAAAAAAATGTAAAATGACATGTGAAAGCATTGAAACATCTATGTGTGTATCGTAAACATTGAATTCAATGAGCATAGGAACAAGTACTATTATTATTATTATTAAAATTAAATTATTATTTTAAATCTTTTTATTTTACTTTAATTTTAATTAAAATTTGTTGAGCATTTTAGGTAATTTTATTCATTAGTTTTATTATATTAGAGTAATTCTATGTATATTATATTATAAATATAGTATACGAAGAAAATATAGGCTTTGATAACTGAAGTGCGATAATAATGAATTTACTTGGTGAATTTGTTTGAAATTAATTCCCTTAAACAATTAAACCATTAAACCCTTGTCAAAAATATCTCCAACAGAAATTTATCATAAACCTTGTTAGATTGATTGTTTATATTGTACTTATTTTATCAATTTAACTGAGTAAAATTATTAAACAAATGGTAACATGTTTAAGCCCTATTTAAAGTCTAGTTAAGTAATATTTAATTTAATTAATTAGTTTTCTTGAATAAATAAAAGAAAGTGGCAATCCTACTCCAAAAAACCGGAACTGTAATCTTTCACAAGCTATTTTTCGGATAAAATTTTTCATATTGCTGGCTACCTTATATTTTTTCGATGGTGTATTTTTACATCATAATCACGTGTTTATGTATTTCACAATTATTATTTTGTTTAAGTAGCTCTCTTAACGTTCCATTCATTTGTACATACTATGGGAACACGAAGAGATGGTGATGTTCGAATAACATATTTTCTGTGCTACGTAATGCTAAATTTGAGCTTATTCCTTTGCTGGATGTTCGGATAATGTTTTTTATTAAAGAAGGTGTGTTACGCAGACTCCTTGGAAGACATCTTTAAACGGATAAATGTTTTTTGAAATAATATTTTTATATTCTCGCAACATGTTTCAACAGAGTATATTAGTTTTGTTCAACTAACGGTTGTTTGTAACACCTAAAGCCAATCGAGATAGCTATAGAGTTATATACAGCTGTGTTCATGAAAATAGTGCAACAGCTTCACAAATATTCAAAGATCTTTTCTAACATGTACTGATATGTCAAGTAAACAAGCGTGATTATTTTAATAGAATACACACTTCAAATTATTGAAATGAAAAAATTCCGTTAGATTTGCTTCGATTGTCTTTTTTATAATGCATTTTTCTATTTTCTGAAGAAACAAGCTGTTCATTAAAATAGTAGTGCTTGTTGTTAGCGGTCGATAAATTAAAAAATCATTAGAAAGTTGCAATAAGTAAATATATTTAGAGAATTTAATAATTTTCTGGTGAAAGTTTTTGGAAATTCCAGTGCTCTTTCCTTCTTAGTGGGTAGAGGAAGACATTGTTCTATCGACAAACGTGAATTGATAGTGAAGCTAAGGAAGCATACTATGGCAGGGTGCAGCCCCACAATTATATGAAATGCTATAAAATACAATGAGAAAATTGGTAATCGTGGGGGAAAACGTAAAACAACAATATTAGACGACAGACAGATTATACGATCTATAAAAACAAACCCTCTGCATCACCAAAAATGATTAGAAATTATGGTACTGACTGGTTACTGGTTACTGAAAATTGGTACAGAGAACTACAGTAGGTAGTAGATAGGTAATATATGGATTGAAAATTTCTGAAAAGAAGGCTTGGCCCGGCCTCTAATAGGTTTAATGTACATATGTAACAACCACTAAAACTATATCGACTTAACTAACTTGCGTACAACAAATTTCTCCGGTACATCCGTAGATGATGTGAATTCGAATTAAACTACTACCGAAAACTACTGAAACTGCGTTAACTCGCTGAAGAAACACGCCAGAAACATAAAACCTTACAGTAAATATGATACGGAACAGATGCATAGAAATTCGTGTAAAAATTGGACAATGGAAATGACACCGCCCACTTTTCGGCGAAACCAAATACCTCAGGAACTACTATACCAATTTCGACCAAATTTGATGCGTAACAGTGTATTAACTCCGATTTTATCAAATCGGAGAAAAACCAGGGTTACTTTCCATATATCACAATTTAAAATTTCATATAATTCATTCACTTTACTACACATAAATCAATTGCCAATCAAGATATCGAAGCAAACAAGGAGATTGCACAAGGAGTGTTTTTGGGGTATGCCACCTCACGTCTAAAAAATGTCGAAATCGGAATTTAACTTTTCAAGTCCCCAGATACCGAATATGTGGACCCAATGCCTATGGCAGACTTTTTACTGAAAATATCGCTAAATTTTTTAGATATGTGTATAGCCCAGCCCCCAAATATTACAAATATTTTTTTTATATAATATATATATTATAATTAAAATACAAATCGTTATTCTATTGGACTCTATGCCGAATATATCTGTCTAATTTTGAGTTAATCAATATTAACTGGAAATGTGTTCTCGAGTATACTATAGTTTAATGCCAAAAATAAATGTTAAATGCTCCAGACCTTCCCCTAGCTCCAATGTGCCCGATGTATTGATTTCCGAATTTTCAGCTTACCTTAAACCGTTTATGTAAGTCAATATGTGTGATATAAAGGAATTAAGTGTTTTCTTAACCATAATATTTTGTAATTTTATATATTTAATTTATTTATTTTATTTATTAATTATATTTTATAATATAATTTAGCTCTGAATATGAATAAAATCGGTGTAGACCTTGCTCTAAACCCCATACCTTCAATTTTATGATTTACGTCCCTCTTGTTGACTTTTTCCTCATATACACAGTATATCAAATTTCCTTCCTTTGGCTGAGTCGCAAATATCTCCATAGAAGATGATAGAAGAAGATAGATAGATAGATTACCATTCGGTAATAAAAAATATGGCAATAGCCACCTTTCCACAGCACTAATATCATGAATTTAGACAATTTGTCTTAGTTAGATTAACTTTATGAGAATACGGCCTAACTAAAAAATTAATATGATGCCAAATATGATTGCAGTCCATTCACAATTGGATCGAATAACAAATGCTGAATCTATTTGCAACATTTTTTGATATAAAGTTTTGACAGCTCCTGAAAATATGCCCCAACTTTGATCTTTGAAAATAAGCCCTTCTTTGCTTGTTATGCACGATTCATGCGGGCAACTGCTAACAAAAATAAGAAGTTTGCATTCCGCTGCTACATGAATTTGAACTTATAGAGTTCCACCAAATTTTTCTAACATAACCTCTATTAATAAGTGAAGAACATTCGATGTTCTTTTCGTTTTGTCTTATAAATGCTTTTAAAACTTTTTGTCACGCTTGAATCTTTTATAGTGTATTCTTATAATCCGAACTAGTTAGCCGAGTGTCTTTTTCTCATAAAAAGCATTGACGCCCTACGAGGGAAATTGAGCAGTCTCATTTCTTTAGAGAAAAGACGAAACAAGTATGATCACGAAGGAAAATAACTGGTCCAATAAAATAACAATTTAGAAAGTCGTTCTATAAATGGTATAAATCTGATATTGTTCTATGTAGTGAGATTTCAAACAGGCATTCAGTTGTAAACTTTTTTTTTCTGACTAGTTTGAAGCTTTACTGCAGACAAAGAGAAATTTTTGAGAATCAGTTTTTTTGTTCGTTTTTTTTTTCATAGAAGAACTCATCTGAAGTATTACAAGAATATTTGTATGAATTCATAAAGCTTTTTACTGTGTACTAAAAAACGTTCACCAGCTGATTAAAGGAATAAGGAAAGTTTAATTCTGCGCATGCGCTGACATAAAGAGCGTCAAGGTCTCTTGTACGTTACAACATTGTTGCTACGCCATCGAAAGAATTTGCTTTCATTTAATTAAATTTTTAAACTTTAATTTAATAAAAAATATTTAAATATTTTGTATGATGATTGCAGCACACCATCGGGAGGAGTAGAACGTTAGAGTAAATTCATCGTAGACCTTTTTGCAATCTATAGCATCGTCATGTTTTTGTTGTATGAATGAGCTGTGGGATTTAAGATGAGATTGCAAATTCCCACATGTTGTCTGCGAGTCTATTCGCTGCAAGAGACTGAGCAAACAGAGGCAAATTGGCACACAATAATGTTTGCATGACAGACGAAAAGGACATAAACAGTTTTGGCATGAAAGAGTACTTACACACACTTCCACTTCCTGTAAGGCGAATGAATGTTGTTGTAATTTTAATGAAAGTGGCGTCATGCGGTTAAAAATGGCTTTTAGCTAACTCTTTATGCGGTTATGTGTTTGCGGTTCAGGATAAATGTCAGCAATATGTGAATAAATATCAACATGTACGACTAAATTGTGACATTTTATGGTCACCTAACGGGACTACACCCCTTGCTATATAATCAAAGTAAAATTTTACTAACGGATGCAAACTTACATATATTTACATTTGAAGTGATAAGACGAAATTCTTATTTGCCCGAAATATGGCGCAATGTTGGTAGGCGGTTTTCACTTTCCTCACCATTTCATAAAATGAATTATTGTCTTTTTAAAAATGCTATTACAAATCGTTTATATTCATATGTATGTGCGTAATCATATCAGTCACCTACATATATTTATTATTGTCTTTCTGATAAGATACTCCTATTACACTTGACTCGTTGTCATATGTCATACATATTTGTCAACATACATTTTCAGGTGTTTTGAGCGCATGTGTACCTTTTTGATGAGCGCTTTGCACCCTTGATAGACGTACGTATGTATGTATGTGGGGTGGAGTATCATACTCATTTTTTTTTGCTTCCATCAGTCGTGATTGTCTCATGCGCTGGTGAGTTACTTGCTGATATGTACTGTTGAGTTTTATTTTCATCAAGGATAAAATTTCCTACATATTGTTATTGTTACTGAAGTACAAGCATACAAGTGTTGTATTTTAGCTATAATGCCTCTGCCGTGGTCGGTATTTTCGTCGTAGGCGCCGCTGTTGGCGCCATTGTGAGTTCTAGCGTAGAAGCATGTGAACCGCGTGTTTAACTCTCCGATTGACATCACCAATCGTCTGGTAATAGTCACAAAGAAACGGTGCTCTTAAACGCACCACCACTTAGTTCGACGGTGTAAAAGTTCCTTTAATTTTTGGAGTTAAAAATTTTCTTCAAGTTCACTGTTATTATTTTGGCAAAAATTTGTTTTTTTTTTTTTGTGGTGTAACTAAAAATTTTATTGACATTTGCATATTTGGGTTTTGTGCTAACTGTTGAGTGATTATTAAAATTTACATCTTTCATCAACAAATCCAAATTTGTATGTGAATGAGCTTGTATTTTGTACAAGTGGAAAGATGCTGGATTATGTTCTGATTGGCAGCGGGGAACGGATGTGCGGTTTATTGGATTTTAATGTGTCTCATTGCTGAGGAGTATCTGCGCAAACAGCTGCAAAATGATGGATTGGGGAATTAGGCGTAAGTGCATAATTTATGAATACTCATTACGGTAATAGTTAAAAGATTTGTCAAAATTACCAAGCTTTTATGATATTCAAAAAATAAGTGCATAAAATCCCAAAATGGAATAATTTCCAAGTGAAATTTAAGAAAACTCGAATGAAAATTGGCTTGATGACAAAAATGATAAGTTTTATTGTGGTATAAATATGAGAAGTTTGTTTGTTGTAAGGACAATGTCGCATTGTAACGATGCTGTTGTTGTTGTGCGGTCGTTAACGTCTCAACATGCCGCTAATAATTTTACTATTTATTTACTATGGTCAAGACGGTTTGTGCAATTTGTGTGAAATCTAACGCCTCGACAGTGGATATTCCATGTTTATATACAGAATGTTGTGCCCAAACTGTCATTAATTATATACTAGTTCATATGTAATAATTGCTTACATATTTAAAACAAAAAGTTTTATATATATTTGTTTATGAGTGCGTAAACACTTAAAGGTATGAATTTATATTAATAAAATATGTTTACTATGTTATATTTTTTAAAGAGTTATAAAAATCATCAAAATTTAATTATTATACTACATTAAAAGTTTAGATGTTTTATAATTAATACATAAAATATACTCGGAAGGCATTTCTATAAAATATTGACAACTTCTTTATTGGAATATATTCAGAATTTCGTTTTTCTTTATTAATGTATACTATGTTTTATCCTGCTATATCTTATTGATTGCATTTAAATTTATACAGATACGTGCATATGTTTATCTACGTTAAATCTGAAATAATGATGCGTGTAAATTATTTACTCTGCTTTGCTAACGTCATAACGAACATGACAATTATTTACTACAAACATTTTATTATTTATGTATATATTATGTAATGCATCACATTGCTCCGTAGGTACTAAAATGCAAGCTTAGAAATATTAAAGGTTACAGCGAAATTTTGTTGAGATATATTTCTATTGTGCGTGTTTTCATGCATATATGAATAATTTACTCAGAAAATAATAGAATTAGTATATTTATTATCATCATTTCATAATATTCTAAAATATGGTTTTAATAGGCAAAGTCGGAATCACTCCTTTAGAAAACATGAAAAATCTAGCTATAAGTTCGATCATGAAAAAAAAAAATTATCCGCGCAATCTTTAGTGAACCAATTCCCTGTCTGACGAGTGCTTTTATTATGTAACCATCACTCTATACTCTGTATAGAGTATATATATACACTCTACTCTATTAATCATCACTCTGGCTTCATATCCTATACTTGGTTCACCATAACAAAGCTCCGGGTAGTCACTCCCCAAATGAAACTGATTCTTAATCTATTTGGCGTTCGAATACTGCTTCTAGGGTTTTAGAGTGAGAGTTTATTTTAAGATATCATAAGTGGTATTCAGTTTCCTCAAAACAATACAAAAATTGCCGAAAAAATTACAAAGTGCCGCTAATATTCGTGTGCGTACCATTTGTTAGAAATAATTACAAGTTATTATCTGCACCCATGACAATATTGATTTGAGACACATGCGTACAGATATGTAATTTAGGAAATTTGGCAGAAAAATTGATTAATTTTTGTTATTTTTCCACAACAAACCCGAATTTTATTATTTCTCTATAAAACAAATGCTGAGGAAAACAAAACAGTCAAATAGTCAAATAAAGCATACTTTCTAGGTACTAGGATGGGCCACATACACATATGCCTTACATGCATACATGTATATATATATAGTCTCAATTGCGAGAAAATTACGCAAATCCACATACGACGTCAAATGTTTGTTCCTCTTCCCGTCTTTCCCGTCGCAATTTTATTATAACGTCGTTGGATTTCATTGTCACAAAAAAGGAAAGGAAGGACACAAAGGAAAGGTGAAACATTTGGGCGAAAATCAAAAATGAAAGCCCAAACGACAGGCTGTTGAATTTAATGATGATCGCTACAAATGTGTCAATTGCCGCGATTTGTGCCAGACATGCTGTGCTCTGCTGGAACTGGAGTGATTTGTAAAAACACTTTATTGTGCATTCTATCCCAACTAATCGAAATGGTGTTTTAAAATTATTGTTAATTTTTATAAGCAAAGGATAATCTGATTTTAATGCCGAAATTAATGTGGTTGAAGACAGTATTTAGATTCATGCCTTGCATTTATATATATATATATATATATATAGTGAGCTGAATTAGTGCCGGCCGTGGTCAGATCTCGATATTTTCAAAAGTATCAATGCTGAGTAATCGCAAGCACAAATAACTTGAAAACACCTGGTCTCAGGGTCGGTTCAAAGCCCTTTATTTTATTCTGCGAACAAAACTTCTTTAAATTCATCATTTCTGCTCATTCTTATCTATTATGTACTAATTAAAACTCACACGCTTAATTAAAATTCCTTCATAAGACCTGGGAATTCGAAAAAATATGGAATATTTTCAAACCATCATAATGTTCCCAACTGCAAATACCATAACGACTTGAAATAAACCAGTACCAAAGAGGTTACATCATTCAATAAATAAATATTTTCGTTTAAAATCTATATAAGGGTCTTAAAAATAAGACATAATACTATTTATGGGATGGAACATTTTTTTAAAACAGATAAATTTTGGAAAGCTTTTTGTCAAAGAAGGTTATGTAGAGATATACTTTTGAATTTTTTTTTTTGCATATTTAATTTGTTATACACATTTTTAGTCGATCATTTCTGCAAATCGTGATATACAAATAAATACCTAAATAATATGATATTTTCTTGCGAAATGAAATCGGAGAAAGATGTTTTCCCGCCAGTCAACCACCTGTGCACCCAACGTTTTTTTTAAATATCAAGAAAGACGAGTTTATCAAATTTTAATTATATGGTTAACAAGATCCCTTTATTGCAATTTTCATTTTATCTTTGTTTTATTTTACATAAATCTTGAAAGTAGATGATTTCTATGTCTTTATCTATTCAAATGGTTTCTTCTTCATAGATATATAAATAGAGATTTCGAGAAGTTAACTTTATAAAACTAGCTTGGGAAAGTGTAGACCTGTATGTATTTTCTTAAATCGAGATCTACGTTCGATTTAACGCACATTCTGTTTTTGACCTTTCGATTATGACGACAGGGATATATTATATGGAATTCCATCCATTCCATGTATCAATAGCTGACGGAATTTAGTTTGCACTGCATTACCATCACATACTGATGATATCTAAGGGAGACATGCTCTCCAAGAAGTGAGGCTCCGGTTGTTTTGAAAGAGATATTTTTATATTGACATCTGGGTTTACATCTTTTGCTTCTTTCTGTAAACATTAGTTAATATGTTTTATCTGAAGATGACCGGTTTTACAAAATCCGTATTTTTTTGTATCAGGAAAAATATTATCCTGAGCATACTATCGTCGTCGCTCTCATGTCTCACACTTTTCGAGGAAATCACTTGATAGTAAGAAATTCGACCTAAAACATTTGGTTTTCCTCGAATTACGCAAAGTGGTCTTTACGATCTTTACCGAAACCCATTAATACCGTGTAAGTTTTGTGGATCACAATTGTCTCCATCACCGATTATTTTATATTTTTAACTGATTTAAAATTCACAGAGTTTGTGTAGTCATACTCAACCAAACATATATATATATACAATATATATACAAGTGGCGGACTTATTTGTTGAGCGGTAGATGATAGAGCATGAAACCGAATGTCAAATGAACAAAAATTGAATACATAAACCTACACTTACACATATAACATATACATAAGTACGGGCTATTGTGCGGACTAGCCGTGTTGAAAGGTAGTGGTGCAACTGGCATTGTGTTAGATCCAAGCTCTGCGTGAATACGCACAGGCGGTGCGCGATAACTTCATTTTGTTGATTGCACTTTTTTACCGATTCTCAATTTCAGTTTTCCCCCAACTTATAGCTGAAGTTCTGAAAGCACATATACATATGTACGAATGTATATGTATGTATCATACATAGGTGATACAACCAAAGTTTTAATGTGGCCCAAACAATACAGCGACAGCCAAGAGCCCCGGAAAACGGTGAGGCAAAACCAATAGAAACATAACACAAACATTCTGCAGCATAATACTGCTTTCGTCTTCGCTTATTAACAATAATTCGTTGAGTTTGTTCAGTAATCATTTCACAGCGAAACGAAACGGTTGCATTGCGTCCTGTGTGAGGATACGCGGCGGGTAGGGTTGGCTTTGTTGAACCCCCAAGGCTCTTTTCTCACTTATCAACGTCTTGATTTAATGGTAGCGGCATTGATAACCAATTGTGTACTACCCTCCAGGTGAGTGGTATCTACATTCAATTCTAGATGTATTTCAAAACACGACGATTAATTTGGTGGCCAAAATTGTTCGCTCTTAGTGTGGTGTGTGGACAGGCATACGTTAAAGCTTCAAAAACAACAACATTAAAAAGATAATAAACTCTTCTTCATATGACAAGTGGTGTCTTCGTTGGGTACTCGCCTTCCAGCACCCTTTTTAAATGTTAGATTTTATTACGAATACCGTAAATTCAAAGCGAAATCGCATTTCACTTTCATAAAAATCAATATCAGCTACGAATACCAGCGGAAGAGTACTTTACCGGTGCCGGTGTGACAATAGCGTCATTGCCTTCTATCCTATGTACACAATAAGTACAAATACATATACATACACACCTGCACATATGTAAATAAAGCACAAAACAGTTAGAAACCCAGTTGTGAAAATTTAATATCACAAAATGACTAACGGTGAGATTTCAGTTGACAAATACATTGAAAAGCCAATATTAGTGATGGTGCTAGAATATAAAAAGTATCAATTTAGTAGTCAAATAAGCGACCCAGCTTTGGTTTCCTTTACGCCAATCTGCAAGCAGTCGCCAAGGCATGAATATGTACCAGTTCCGCGAAATGCGACAAGCACTTAATTGCTCCTCAGCGGCATTACAATTACCAATGTTTGTTTTAAAAGGAGTGGTTATGCTTAGTCTATGAGGCTCTTCCACATCCATTACTTAACAGATATAGAGTGCGCCCTTGTTGCATGTTGGCTAATATCTGCGAGGTGTGGCTATTAATTAATTCCATTCTCGTTATACAGTGACATAGCTTCATACATTTTTCGCAAATCATGGGTGATGATACTCCGAACTGTACATGTTTAGAGAAATTGGAACTCTAATGTCAAGAGAGTGTCTCATGTAAACATATAATTTAAGTTAGTACCAAAAATTGATAAATACAAAAACGAGTAATTACAAGCAAAAATACGTAAATACATACGTGTATATATGAGCCAAAAACCATATACACCACATCAGAAAAGTTTATATATCTATACTATATGTTATTGCGCATATATATATAAATGTTACTGTAATAATTTTAACGGAATAACCAATTGATCTAAGACTGTACCTGAGATCATGATATATTTTTGTAATATCTTAAGAAAATTGACTTCATAAAATTATGATCAAGCACGCCGATAAGGATAAATGAGCTAAGCCTCAAAGAAGAAAAAAAATTCCAAAATATTATAAGATAATATTCTTAAAATATTAATATTCACACAGCTTAGATAACTTAGCTCCCAGTTTCAACATATTATGAACTTATTAAATTCTTCATTCGTATAATTCGAGACTTGAATGCTCAGCCAATAACTCAGTTTCTCTGTTTTAGTAAACATCGCATTATTATTATTATTATTAATATTATTATTGTATTATTACTATTGTTATTATTATTATTATATTATTATTATTATTATTATTATTATTATTATTATTATTATTATCGATTATTATTATTATTATTATTATTATCGATTATTTTTATTATTATAATCATTTATTAGTTCGGTGCTAAATTCTGAATAAAAACTCGAAAATTCGATCATTTTATAACAATACACCTTGACAGATATTTTCCACGTAATCACGCCAGTTATCTACGAAATGAAGTTAACCTATATTTTCTATAACGGTTTTCACTGTTACAAGAGTTAAATCCTTCACTAAAATAAACGACAAAAAAAAAACCAGTTTGATAACTGGTACGTATAACTAAACTCTTTCCATGTTTTTGTTATAGCGGCTTGAAACATCTGCCACACAAGGGAAAGCTGTTGTTAATGGAGAGTTACCAGCTCTCTGAGTATAACATTTGCCTCTTTTGTTTGTTTGTTCTAACCAATCTCGATTTGATTACTTCGTATCTTACTTCTTCGTATGTATGTTACTTCGTATTATATAGTACAATGACTTCACTGAATCAGGAATAACTGAAACGCATCGTCAAAGCATTATCTTTTTGTTGTCGAATAACAGGATTACTGCTTCAAGACTTACTTTTGAACTGTCTATAAAAACGACAATCTCCTACTTTGTACGATTACGATATGTTTGTACATCAAGTCAGGAATATTTTAAAGTCTGTTTTTTTGTAAGCGAGTGACTAAAGAATGATCCACTCAAATAAAATTTCTTGATGGTATTTAACAACACTAGTAACAGATGTAAACGTATGTTCCACATTTTTATTGTTGGTGTTTCGAAAGATTTTCACCGCAGTTGTTTGAAAATTTACACATTTATATTTCAAGTTGCTTATTTTCGACCAACATCGCTGTACTAGGAAAAAAAGATTCGAGTTTATGCTGTTGTTATACTCTCGCAACATGTTGCTACAGAGTATATTAGTTTTGTTCACCTAACTGTTGTTTGTAACACCTAGAAGTAATCGAGTTAGATATATATATATAAATGATCATAGTGAATAAATGATAGGCAAATATATATATATAAATGATCAGGATGAAAAGACGTGTTGATATCCGAGTGACTGTCTGTCTGTCCGTCCGTCCGTGCAAGCGATAACTTGAGTAAAAATTAAGATATTTTGATGAAACTCGGTACACGAGTCTTTTGTCACCGTAAGACGGTTGGTATTGCAGATAGGGGTAATTGGACATCTCCCACGCCCACAAAATGCCATTAATCGAAAACATATAATCTGCTATAACTAAGCAGAAAATTAAGATATAAACATGTTATTTGGTATAGAGGGTCCTAGTGGAGGGGGGGAGCTGTGGGCAAATTTTTTGGAAAAGTGGGCATGGCCCCGCCCCCCAATAGCTTTAATATATGTATCTCGGAAACCGTTAGAGCTCTATCAATCAAACTTTCTCCGGGTAAGTTTTTCCAGCATCTCTTCATATACTGCGAAAATGAGTGAAATCGGTTAATAACCAGGCCCACCTCCCATACCAAGGTTAAAGGTAGGTTGAAAACTACTAAAAGTGCGATAACTCGCTGAAAGAACACGTTAGAAACATTAAATCTTGCAGCGAATATGATACGGAAGGGTTGCATAGGAATCTGTGTAAAGTTTTGGTGATGGGCGTGGTACCGCCCACTTTTAGGAGAAATCCCATATCTCCCCTAAGAACCCCTTAACCGATTTTAACAAAATTTGGTTTATGGCATTATATTTGCATTCGTATGTCATGCTGTGAAAATTCGTAAATCACGTTGTGCATGTCACGCTGACGAAATCGGATAAAAACCACCCCTACTTCTCATATAACACAATCTTAAGTTTCATCTGATACTTCCACTTTAAAGTAGATAAATCGACCACTAATTAAGATATGATAATCAAACTTTTTAAAAATAGTGCTTCCAAGATATGCCATCTTAGGCGTAAAAATAGACGAAATCGGATTATAACTTTTCAAGCCACCAGATACCCAATATTACGACTTCAGTGCCTCTATCTAACTTTTTAACGAAAATATCGTGAAATCTGTAAAATATTGTATTGAAATTGGAAGATTCTCTTTCCATGATAATAGTGTACTCTGATATCAAAAAGGGTGAAAATCGGGTAAATACTACCCATATACCTAATATACGGATTTTCAACCTTCCGGTAGACTTCAAATCATATATAACGGTAAATTTGCAAAATATCGTAATGAAATTGGAGACCTATCTGTCCATGCTAATAATGTGCTTTTGTGTCAAAAATGGGGAAAATCGGGTAAATACTTCCCATAGTCCCCATAGACGGATTTTCTAAGTTCCGGTATACTTTATACCATATATAGCGGTCAATATATTAGTTATCTCTTTGCAATGTAGAGAGCGTCTCTTTCTGATAACAGTGTGTCCATGTGCTTAAAATGTACAAAATCGGCTAAGCACTTCCCCTAGTCCCATCCAGCTAATATACGGATTTTCAATCTCTGGGTAAATTTTATACCATATATTTCAGTCAATATGTAAGATATCTTAGCAAAATTAAGTGAACGTGTAATATCGGATATACCATAGTTTACTGCCGAAAATGTGCGAAATCGCTCAACGAATTTTCCCAGCTCCCATATACTACATATAATGATTTTCGATATTCTAGCAGATTTTATGCCGAATATGTCGGTCACTGGGTGAGTTACCTTCACAAAATTGCGTGAAAACATGTTTCCTAAATACTTGAATAATGAAAAGAGTTAATGTGAGCAGTGATGCAGTGCAGATCTTCCTCTATCCCAAAAATGCCCGATAAAGGAATTCCCGACTTTCCATCTGACTTTAAACCGTTTATGTTGGTCAATATGTATGATATTTTAATAAAATTAAGCAGATATGTTTTCTTAAATACAATGTGATTTCGCGCTAAATATGAATGAAACCGGTCTAGGCAGGGGTCCAAGCCCCTAAATATATATATAATATATTCCTAATATAATGATTTCCTTTTCTCTAGTTAACTTTTTCCTCATGTATCTAATATATTTATTAAACCACTTTGGTTGAGTTTATATCTCACATATCTTATTTGAGTTAATTTGGTAGATTTTAATATAAATATCTTTGCCACGAAGCAAAATATAACAACGAAAGTACATGAGTCTGTAATATATGTTAATAAGATACCAAATATGATTCCAAACCATTGACAATTTCATGGGGTAATGAATGTTGAATTCTTCCGTAAATTTTTTTTTAATATAAAATTATGCCAGCTCCTGAAAACATTTCCCCGCCTCTGATCTTTGCACATTGCGTGAGTATAAAATGTTCGGTTACACCCGAACTTAACCCTTTTTCACTTGTTTTAAATACATTTTGTTATGTATGTCGGTTTTCCCTTTTTGCTCATTTACAAAGAACGAGCTACTGAGATATAATAAGGCCTTTGTAGCGCAATAGCCATTGTGGAAATAAATAGTTCAGTTAATCGTTTAGTTAAATATATTATAGTATGCATATAAAAGAGTTTCCGGATCAAAACCAGGTTAGGTCCTTGACTTTAGCTTATCAATGTGGATAGAAAAAAAAAGCATACATTTTATTATTTTTCAATACATGAAGCTAAATTTATGAATGCCGGTATTTACAAACTAATTGCGTAATATTTAAACAACGAAAAATACCCATTCAGTGGTGATTTTCCATAGACACTGATTTTAAAACTGACTGATTTGTGCTTGCAGAATAAAAAGAAAATATGGTTGAATCATTCAATTAAATCGCTGATGTGCCCATTACTGTAATCGTGTACAATGAGTAAAAGGTGGCAGCAACAGTTATTCACACATACTTTTCATTTAATTTCCTGCTTTTCAACTTCGACAAAAGTTTCGCACGAACTTGTATTCTCTAATTGAATTACTCCACTGTGTTGGGGCTTGTATGCAAACGAGCTTGAATTATTGCCAAAGGACTTACAGGCAAAACTTTTGAATTCATAACCATGGAAATTGCAAGGTGTTGCTGGTGTGTAACAAAATGCTAGAATAACCGTTGCGCTGCACAGTGCTATGTTAGCGTACACAATAACAGACGAGGCACTCATTAAAAGCGAGAAGAAACACTAAAAGCGATAATGAGTGGTGACGACGTCGACATGTCCATCCATTGAAATGTTTTAAATTACACAGTTTTCACCAGCCTTTTGCCAAAATAGTCGGATACCTTTTAATGATAATGACAGTTATACAAGTTAATTATGCGACGAGCAAATCTGAATACAAATATTTCGTTATTTCGTTCATTTTGATAGTTTTTTAAGTTGCCGGGTGATTTTTCTTTTATAATTAGTAAAGTCTTTGTCTTAAGCGAATAATTTACTCCAAAATAATAATAATAAAAAAACAGCTGTCTTAGTTTTATGCTTTTTCGATATTAAGGAAAAAAATGTTTGCTTCCCTCTTAGGCATTGTATTAATTTTTAGTTATATAAGTTGAATTCTTCATTCGCAGAAGGCGTCATTGAATTTATGAAGAGCACGAAAGGAGTTATATTGTGTAAATATCACCGTTATCAGATAAGCTTTGTTACCAGAAATGATATTATTTTTTTTAATATTAAAGCCAGTGATTGAACCGCTTACCGAAAATTTTTTTAATTAAGAGCCATGAGGATGAAAACATGAACATCACGATCTCAATCTGGAATAATTTTGACATTAAAAATTAGTGGCTAAGTGCTGATTTTTGTTTTTATTACTAAAGACAGAGTGGGTCAGTTGACCCAATTTATGGGAGAACTCTGAGTTTACGAATGCTTGTGAACAAAATATATTCCACATATGTATACAATAGCTGTAAAACCCAAAAATTGATGAATTTAAGACCCCCTGCCATATTCGTATTACAATCTAATAAAATAATTGAAGTTTCCACAAAGAAGGGCTACTTAAGTTATCCGAAATGTGGATCAGTTTCCATCTACAAACTTATGTGTTTAAATTTACTAATTTAAGAGGAAAATTAAAATTTATTTTCACATGTGTAAGTTTCTCGTCATTGGTATCTATGTTTGTAATAAAACAGTTTCCACCAGTGACAATATTTCACCAAGTGTATTTATTTATGTAAGACTATAACATTGCTGTTTGCAAAAATGTGGCAGTTGGACAGCAAACTTTGTAAAAACAGGAGCGCCAGTCGCCAACTTTCTTCGGCCACATGAAATGTTCTTTTGATATCCAAATGAAAAATTATCGGTTAAGTATTCAAATTGTGTGATCTAAACAGGGACACTTGTTGCCGTTATTATTTAAGACGCACATATATATTTAAAATCTTCCGGCTTAAGGGTGGACAATCCTTTAATTTAATAATGTACCGAAAGGGCTTTAAAAGCCACTATATTTACATAATAAATTATTATTTTCGTAATGTTAATAATATTTTTTAATTTCAGGAATTTTAAACACATTTGTAGATTTATTGTTATATATAAATATTAACATCTTCATTCCGTCAGACAAGTTCTGAATGTCGATTCTTTAAAACTTGTCGAAATCAAACGAATTTTGTCCTGCTTTTTGAAGCCGCGATTTTTTCTTTTAGTTTCGGAAAACTTTAATTCTATATTAGAAGTACCATTATTGCTTTCATTTTACTTTTCGAGTTCATTTGGAATACAAAACCGGCCTGAATTGGAAAACAACTCAATCTAACGTCGAAAAATTTATTGAATCGAAAATCAGAACATTCCTCTATAGATACATTTTTAATATCTAAAGTGGTTATTACAGACTCTGAGAAATTAACGGGAAATACGATGGGACTTCGATTGAAGATACAGATAAATTATTAGATTGGGATTCTAAAGGGCTTAGTTTTATTTTTATTATTATCGTATATTACTGCCCTTAGCTTAACTCTGCAAAACTGCTCTATAATCCATCAATTAAGTATGTTCTAGTTCTAGTTTCGGAATATAAGTTAGTTAAAAATTTTCTGCAATTTTGTTAGTAATTATTTTCTCTTTTCTCTCTTTTTGGAGAAAAGATACAAGATCACATAATATTTCTTCAGACAAGATGACCCATATAATCAAATGAATGCTAGCCATACACGCAATTGAACTATGAAAATACATGGGTAAACATACATGTACACATTGCTATGTGAATATAGACAAACTCAAGTAAATATTCACCAAATTTGCGAAATTATTGGGCTACCAGCAATGGCACAATGTAAAGAAGCTCAAGACTCACACAAAATGTTCAAATGTTCTCATATTTTCACGGTTTGTTAAACATTTGCTTAAACTGAGAAAAGATGGGAATTCTGGTTATTGTAAAAAATATATTTATTGTCTGGCATTTAACCTGAGTTCATATTCCGCTTCAGTACCCAGTATCCAATGTGCCTATTGCTGTTGACGGCAATCAAAGCTAACGGATATTTTGTAAGCAAGTGAAGTGTAGACGGTTGAAAAGAAAAAGCACTTTTTTCAACAAATACTTCGAATTTTAATGTACTAGATATCTTAAAGTAGCTCACAAAAATTAGTCTGAAGGGCGAGGCTCAACTAAGAATTGAAGTAATGACATGTTATATACAAACAAAGTAAAATATTACCGGAAAGATAAATGAGATATTTTTCACTGAATTGTGATATATCGAGGTTGTTGGAAATATTTTTGTCAGTCTAATTGAAGCTAAATTACGTTTCAGTCAAACAAGCGGAATTCTATAGCACTCGATTTAGTCTTTACAAACAATCAAAGCATAAACTCATCTATTAAGCCCTTGCTCTAATGGGAAATCAATTTAACTCGCAATAAACGCAGTATTATCAAATATATGATACATATGTAATCCTTCTATATTTTTGTTTATTTTAAAGTTATTGATATATGAAACTTATTTAATAAAACACCGTTGTTCCATCTTTACAGGATCGATTATGTTCCACGTGAGGCGACGTCCGGCGGACTCTCAACCACGTCGACGTAAGAAAAAACCGCTAGGTGCTTCAAATGGAACCAACAGCATATCCAGCGAACGAGAGGGTGCAGTCTTGGTAGAAGTAACACATAGCGGAAATGGAGGACGCCGCATTAAATTGGGCAGTGACCCAATCGAGGTGAGTTTCTTGAAACCTGTCGCTTTTACTTTGCTTTAAATATTTTCTCACAACGATTTAATTTTAATTTAAACAGGTTGGTTCCGCAAACACGAACTCGTTGCAGCTGTTTGGGCCATCGATACAAGCGCGCCATTGTCTAATTTCACTGCTGGAGGGCGTTTGTACAGTAACGCCATTGCACACTGATGCGTTAACCTTTGTCAATGGGCACCACATAACTCAGCCCACTATTTTGCATGTGAGTATCACTTGCCATCACAATATATAAATACATGTATGTAGTAGAATTTGTTATACGCGAATAGCTTGCACTAGGCAATACTCTATCTCATCTTGGATTCTACTAATAGCGATAAGAACAACAACAGTTTGAAGAATTTAGTTAGAGAGGTGTAAAAATTTCAATATTTTTATACTTGAATATAATAATATAAAGGGTTTGTTTATCTAACGGCTGATTATAACATAAAACTAATCGAGGTAGATATAGAGGATAGGTTTATCAAAATGATCGAAATGATCAGTCAAATTAGTAGCTCGATGTATATATATACAAAAATACAAAAATCGTCGTGAAGTATTTTGTCGAAATTCGCAATGAATTTAATACTGGTAAATGACCTACTTGACTTCTGACTAACGACAGAAACTTAACTTAAAATAAAATATGCGGAACGAAATATAACCAAATTTGGTACATAGCATGGTTATTCTCATCTAAAATTTGACGATATTGCTTTATACTCTAGCTCCCATATATCGATTATGAGCCCTCGTTAGTGCTGTGTGCATATATGAGATATCATAATGAAATTATCTACTAGTGTTTTCTCAAGAACAATGAAGTTTTTGTGCTATTTTCATAAATTTTTTTTCTCCACAATCCGCACCGTACTGCACCGCACCTTACAAATATAAAGGTATCGCAATAAAAATAGAATAACTATGGTATTGTATGCTTTGAAACAAAAATTGGTGTAATGGATTCATACGTTCCCCGAGTTCTTTAAATAAAAAAGGTTTCTGGAAAGTAAATGTGAATTTTCCAAACATATTTTGAAAATATATACTCAACGAAATAAAGCTCACATTTTGCACTTACTATTGGATATTCAACTAACACAAATAAATCCATTAATAATATACAACTAATTTACAAGTTTGGTTTGGCCGATATTTGAAATTAAATGAATATGTTTTGTAGTTAATGCTAACCTTCAAAAGACACGTGATTAAATTTCATAGCAGTCTGACAATTGGTTCATAATATATACTATTATGACCGACAGAAATGTTAGTGTTGAATGAAATGGTGAAAAACTGCTGTTGACACCAAAAAGTGGATTGATCTGATCAGTGTCAGGTCAGGTCAGGTCAGGTCAGGTGAAGCAACTATTCTTTAGTGGTTTGCTAAATTCCGTACAGATTATATAAGCAATAAAATTTGCGAAATGATTTTGGCTGACAGTAAAGTGTGGTTAATCGAAATAGCTAAATCTCTAAAGATATCAAGAGGAACGTTTGGATTATCAAGGATGTGTCATTCATGAATGTTTGTGCACGCAAAAGCTTTGGTCAAAGTGGGGCGCGAGCTCACTATCGACCGATTAACCTTGTAACAAATCAATGAAAACGACAGCAAATTTCATGAATTAGGCTTCGAATTGTTTTCCCATTCACGGGATTCTTAAGATCTGGCCCCCATGGACTTTTGTCGGCTGAGGGTGAGGCCTGTTTTTAAACAAAAAACCAATCGCACCAAATGGTATCGAAATATTGAAAAATTAAAAGATCACTAAAAGACATCTTATCGATTGATCAATGATCTCGTCATGGGTAGTCTCCACTAAAAAAGCGATTATCCACCGAGTGGCAGCCACTTATAAATTGTGCTCGCAAATCGTCTGCTTTTGAAATTAGGCTGAACTGTTTTGCAATCAATCAAATAATATGTTCAGAAGTGGAAGAAACTCCTCCGTATTTCATAAAGCGTTGGCTGGTTGAAATGGAGTTCCCTCTTATATGCATATGCATATACATATTTACTTCAAGACGTAACGCCTTATAAACTAACAATTTCTTCTCTAAGGGGTGGTGTTTTAATCTTTATCTTGTTTCTTAAGATTTTCGTTAAATTTTAACATATGGCATGCTTCCAAATATGAAAAAGTCATACCCCTAATACTGCACGTGATCACATACTTTCGAGTATATATACTTATATATGCATTTGTCTCATGCCATGTTAAAAAGGTGATGTGAAATTTGTGCTGATTCCTTTATATTTTGGTTTAATATGGGTTGGATAGTAAATTTTCGATTCTTCAGAGGTTTAAAAATACAAACAAATGGAAACCTAGTTACATTTTATAAAACAACACATTAGCATTTGCTTATATTTGCGCATTTGCGAGTGTGTGAGTAAGTAGCAAACTGTTTTATAATTCAAATTAAAAAGCTGATTATGTGGAGCAATTTACTGATTTGTTAAAAAAGTGAATTAAAGGGGCGTTTATTAGCTAGTTTCATTCATGTGCACACATGTGTGTGTGTGACATTCATCACAATGTGTGTTAGTGTGTGCGCGACTGCGTGATTTTACAAGTCAGTGGACCAGCATCAACAATCGTATTCAAATTATGCTTATTCAATTCCGTTTTGTGCTTCGCTTTGCTTTTGTTGACCTGTCGAATTGTTGATGCAACACCACGAGCGGTGAGCGTTCGCGATGATGTTAGTTGGAACGCCCCTCATTCAGTCTGAAATGTGAATTGGTGAATAGTGGAAGCTGTGCGCCATGCAGCCGTACTCATATTTGAATGTAATTAATTTATCCACTTAGTATTTAACCTATTACTTCTATTACTTCGACCCCTAGAGAAAGTATTTAATGGAAATTCTTACTTTTATTTTAGAACGGCTCTGTCGTGATGTTTGGACGCGTGGCCTCATATAGATTTGTGGATTCACCAACCGATGGACGTTACAACCTTGCTTTGTCGCAATCACAGCTAGACTCAGCATGTCTTTACGAAAGGTTAGTGCGTTCTATTTGGTATTTTTCCACCTATTTGTAAAAAGTTTGTGTGAATTCATTATTAATGTTTAATGTTGTGTGCATTACGTGAACATTTAATGAACTTTGCAAGCCTACGAATCATCGCTTTGATTAGTTTTCTTTTTTTATGTTGTTTTATCTGATTTATTTTAAATGTTTTTTAACTTACTTGTGACACCTTTGAAACCTATTTTTTGTATTTTTTTCAACATTGTGTCCCCACTAAACCTCTACGACCTCGCACATTATTTTTAACATCAACTCCCACTTCCTCAATCACTTAAATTAACACAAACACATACACATAACACTCGCTGGTTAAAAAACGTTCGAACAAACGCAAAACAATGCCAACAACAAATGTGCAACAATTGCAATTGACAGTCGCGCACCAACTTCGCCTGGATCCTGGAACGATGAGGACGGCGCATTAAACCCCGTAAGTATGCAAGAATTAAATTTAGAAATCAAAAGATCATATCAAATTTACTCCCAAATCATTTAGGCAAACAAGAACGAAAGTGGTGGCACCAACAACAATAGCGGTAATAGCAGCGGAGGCGGAGGCGGAGGCGGAGGTATCAATGTTACAGAACAATCGTTGGGTGGTATGCGTGATCAAGAGGATAACAAAATGCGCTCGGCTGACCATCTCAGTCACGCTGGCAGCGCGGCCTTCGATGGCCAAAGTATGGAGGGTAACTTGGAAAATGAAACCAAGTCCATTTCAAGTTTGAAGTCGGGAGGCTCCAATAGCCAGGAAAGGTAACTTGATTATTAACTATTTTTGCAAAATTAAGATAAAAGCTTTTCAATTGTTTTTTTTTCAAATTTCGGAATAGCTTGCAAAAACCGGAGTTTATTCAAGCAAAAAAGCTGAAATCGACAGAAATCGATTTTTCATGAGGCATAAAACTAAAGACATGCATACAGTTCTTTTTTTCCAATCAGTAACAGCTAAATTTATATTTACTTACATACATATATATGTTTGTGTTGCTCTTCATAATTTCAGTTCCGTTTTGTTTTCGAAATTGCGAAATTTTTCTTAAACTTAAGTGCTAAAACCACATTCGTTGCCAAATCATAGTTTTAATATACAATCCTTTAGTTTAAATTATATGTGCATAGCATTATACGAAAGAAAAAGTTTAATATTAACAATTATTAATTCTCTCCGCAGGTCGCCGAAAATTGCCAGTGGTTCGGAGAATCAAGGTCAAGAGGCAATTCTACCCGCCGTCTTGGAATTCCCTGAAACACATCAGGAATTATTCCTAAGACACATTATAAGCGAATTGGATGTGAATGCGCCGCATTTCAAACTAGCGCCAGTGTACTCTCTATATTTATGTGCCAGGTAAAACAGTACTTACTTTTTAAGAAGCTTAGAAATTTCTGCATGACTTGACTTTTGAGGGACGCTAATATTAAATGTGCTTTTATATGTACTGTTTGTGCCAAGTGAATGTGTAGCATTTGATAATTATTTGCGTATATGTTCTTTTAAATCAATACTCGCTTAGATTTATTACTTCGTTTGAGCTCACATAATCCTTATTTGGATATACAGTGTTTAAAATCAAAGCACAAAGCACCCGCAATAAAATAGAATTTCCAAAAAATTGCCAAGCATGTTAATCTACAGTAAGTAACAGTATGGAAACCTAGAATGAGATGCGAGAGACTTTACCATTGGAAAGATATATAGAGAGAGTATAGTCAAAGCGTGTACCTAGTTTCATATGACCATAAATTTAAACGTAATTTTTTAGAGCACTAAACCAAAATAGACTTCTCAATAATAATGGCGAAATTGCAATTCCTTTTAGAAGCCTGCAGCATCATATCGGACTTAAAGGAGCAAACTGTTTTTTGTTTAGTGTCATATCAGTTGTGTATATTTTCTGAAAATTATATAAATTTATAAATTAACGTGTAATTAACGACTTATTATTCAATTAGATATCGTGCATCGACTCACTACCGCCCTGAACTGCAACCCACGGAACGCGCCCACAAATTAACCATATTTCTACATCACGTGGCCAATTTGATTTACACCGTCGTTCAAGAACAATATTCCGATCCACGTATTCTGGCTTTCTGGATGGCTAATAGTTCGGAGTTCTTACATTTCCTAAAGTCCGATCGTCACATTAGTGCATTTAGTATGCAAGCTCAAGAAGTACTGGCCGAGAGTGTGCAAACGGCGTTTCGAAATTTAGTGAATTGTTTCCGTTTGGAATTGTCGCAGACTTTAAATCAGTTTCTCTCGGAAACCATCGACCACGACTCGGCTGCGGGTCTAGTACTGACCGTACTTGGTTCCGCAATGGCTTTGCTACGCCGTTGCCGCGTTAATGCAGCACTAACGATTCAATTATTTAGCCAGCTTTTCCATTACATCAACGTGATTTGCTTTAATACGGTGAGCACTGAAAGTTTGTTGATACCGTTTTTATTTACATTAAATCAAAACTTTTTCAATTGTTTTAACTAAGAATCCCGTAAAGTAATTATTGATGGTATGGTTTGTATGCTTTCAGATTGTGGCTAACTCACACATGTGCACTGCGGAATGGGGTAAGGTGATGTCAGAGCGGCTCCAGCTTTTGGAGTTATGGGCGGAACGTCAAGGACTTGAACTAGCAGCCGATTGCCACTTGGCAAAGATAAACCAATGCGCACAGTTTCTCCAAGCGCCCAAATCGTCCGTCGAGGAGATTCAACAACTGGCTTGTTCTTGCTTTCGTTTGAATTCGCTGCAAATGTCCGCATTGCTACAACAAGAGAAGATACCACGGAATTTAGTGGACACTGCAATAAGAATGGCCGAATCGGTAGCGGACGAGCTTACGCGTTCGGATGGTCGGGAGGTGCGTTTGGAAGAATCGCCTGAATTGCATTTGGCTTTGCTATTACCCGATGATGGCTTTAGTTGCGATGTTGTTCGTGGCATTCCGTCCGGTTTGGTGGACTTTTTGAACCCACTTCAACAGCAAGGCATGTGCCGACTGGCTGCGCAGCCAACTTCAATTGGTTTGTGGACTGTTTACATGCACCAATTCAATGTAAGCAATCAATTAATAACAAAAAAGATTCACATCATTAATGAAAATTTCTTGTGTGACCACTTTTAGGCTCGCTCATCAAGCGCCATGTCCAATAAATTGCCGCAACCCGAGGTTCAGGTAATAAAACTGCACAAGAATACAAACGGTATGGGTTTGTCAATAGTCGCAGCAAAAGGCGCAGGCCAGGAGCGTCTAGGCATATATATCAAGAGTGTTGTGCCTGGAGGTGCTGCCGACGCCGACGGTCGATTGCAAGCGGGAGATCAGCTCTTGCGCGTTGACGGCCAGAGTCTGATTGGCATAACTCAAGAGAAGTAAGCGCATTATTTTCGGTTTATTAACTCGTTTCTAATCATCACATTTTCTAGAGCGGCTGACTACCTGGTTCGCACCGGTCCAATAGTCACTTTGGAGGTGGCAAAACAAGGCGCCATTTATCACGGTTTAGCAACTTTACTACAACAACCAAGCCCGGTCATAGCTCGCGGTAAGTCAATCATATGTACCACATGCTTATAATTTAGGCGTAAGTCAGAGGTATACATATAGTTGCGTGGCTTATATACGTAATATTAATGAATTGAGTTAGTAGTTTGCTATGAAATTAGCTGTAAAAACACGCTAGTAATTGCGTAATTTCGTTATAACGTTACTCAATAATAATGAATGCTAATAGCCTTTTTATTAAACTACTCCCTTACATGCTGCCAATTACAAAAAAAAAACAATTTTTGTAACATTTCAACAAAATTAATAATGTCTAACCCAATAAACCACAAATCTAATCAGAGCCGGTAGCTGCCGCATCGGCGGCGTTGTATCAAGACCAGCGCCGCCATTCAATGTACACGAATCGCTACTTTGCCTCAGCTTCTGACGACAGTCTAAATCGCAGTCGACGTGAATCTTTAGTTTATGTGCGTTCATCATCTCCACCAGTGCGCCGTTTGAGCGCATCCTCGATGCAGGAGGAGCTTTGTGCTAGGGGTCACCAACTGCACATCGATCCACGTTATCGCGACACGCGCCCCATTGCACGATCTGTTAGCAGCCTTTATCTCTCTAATGAGAATACTTTGAACAACGTCCAAAACAACAACAATAATTACTTTAATAACAGTCCAGTGTGTCAACGTACCAATAGCACACTAAACACCAGCACACCCCCGCCATCAATATATATTGAGGAGTATACGGACCCCGATCCAGATCCAGAAAACGCTCAAAAACGATCCTCCAACGATTCATTTGCAAATTTATCTTATACTGAGGCTCATCAACCGCTCAATGAAGATGGCATAGCTTCAGTAGCCGATTCAGATGAAATTCCATTTATAGATGACGGCTCACCCACGGAAGATGTGCCCACTTATGTACCAGCTCAAAAGGAAGTTCAACAATCGCAGCTACTTCAACGCATTGAACGGGTACCGAAACCACCGCCTGGTATCATAAGTAATGTACGGCGCAATGCTGCTGGTTACCGAAAGACCGTAAGTTTCGATTTGGAAGAGACGAAAGCACGGAGACGTGATAGCATTTCGCTAGATCGCGGAACGGGCATCAACCGCAAATTCCACACACACGACGCTATAAGTAAATTCGCGCGAGCAGGTATCGATAGTATTCGCGCTTCCTCTGAATCGTTGGATAAAAACGAACGAGAGCGTATGTCTCTAATACAAAAGATAAGACGAGAACTGAACTCACATCGTTCGACCTCCGGTAGCATACCAACCAGCACTAACTCCGACAGCGGTTCCAATAGTAATCGCTCTTCAAATGAGTCCATTGAAAAAATGCCATTGATAACTAAACAAATTTATGACTTAAATATAAATAATGCAACTTCAATAACGCCAACACCAATACCGACATTAAAACGACCTAAGCGAGAATTAAATGCCATTCGTGCCACCTCTGGTGGCGGACTCAGCGGTAACCAACAGCGCGCCAACATAAGCAAAAGGTCTGCTCCACCTCACAATCCCACAAATCTTGTAAATATCACAAGCACTCCTGTTTCGAATTCAAAGCCCGTTTCCGTTTCCCGCACTTCTGCTACACCGTCCCATGTAAGAGCAGCCCGAAATTCAACGACAGCAGCCAAAACCAATACAGTTGTTACTATTAAAGTTCCTAGTGTATGTGAAATTGAAAGTTCCTCTGAAACTGTCCATAACTACTGTCCAGAGCGCTCACTTAGCCATGCAAACATACATTTCCCAAACTGTCCAGACAAAATCGATATAGGTGCATCACCATCTGCAGCCTGCCATACTCACACAACCACACTTACGCTCTCACAAGGTCGTCAATTGCATCCACAAAGGGGAGAGGGGGATCATCTAAAACAATTTAGTAAACCGTTTGGAGAAGGGAAAGTACGTGAGATGACTGAATTCTTCGAGCGTAACCAAACATTTGATGTCACTGGACATCCCAGGGGACCCAATTCTGGTATGTCAAACACTTTTTCGAAGTCAGCGTCATATTTATATCCACCTAAAGCGGCAACATCGCCACACAAAACGAAGAACCTTACACAGCAGGAACAATTGAACATTTTACAGCAGCTGAAGGAATGGAGTTTGCATGGCAGCAGTGGCAAAGATTACCAAATCAATTTAAAAGATAGCAATTTTCGAAATACTTTCGAAAATGAAACCAAACAACGAATTACCCAAACTGTTAATGATAATACTCAAAATAACTCAGAATCTAATGCACCTATAAATGTAATTGCTGCACCAACGTTACTAACACCAGAATCAGAGCTATCAATTAGGACCACTTTTACCTGTGATTGTCCTTGTTGTGCCAATTGTAAGAAAAAAATCGTTACAAATATCTCAGACCCTAACAAAACAACTCCAGAAATTGCCAAATCATCAATAGGCCCAACAACACCTTCTTTCAAATGCTACGACAGTTGCCACAAAACCACTCAGAGCCAATTGAAGCGACAGTACAGCGTTATGTCCACTGCGAAGGGTAACACAGTGCGTAGAGTGAAGCGTAATCAAAAACAACATGGAAGTTCCGACGGAACGAAGCTCACGTTAACTCTAGCCTTGAAATCAGGCGAAAACACCGCTGCAACTTCTTCGACATCTGCAACAACTGAATGCACAGATTGTCCATATTCATCAACCGTGCCAAATGAAGAATTATCAGAAGATGAATTTGATGATGCCGCCGTTGAAAGCTGACCACTTAGCGGCCAAAGGTGGTGACGACAATGACGTATTAGAAACGTAGTTCTTGCTTTCGTACGCACCAAAGTGATGCCTAACTGAATAAAGATCCAAATATATCAAAAAAAAAACTTTACTTCTATTGTTGTTTAAAGCTTGAGTTGAGTTCCATTTGAAGTCATTAAATACTGCAACATACAAAATTTTAAGTGGCAACATTCAAATTGGCATCCCCTTGGTATAAATTACCAGTTTACTTATATCCTATAGAGGTTTCTTAACGATTTATTGATTGATTTATTAGTAGCACATTACTAGTAATCCATTATTATGTAATTTTTTTTTTTGCATTTGAAATTTGAGTAAAAATGTATTAGACGGACGCACATAAATGACTGGCAGAAATATCAAATAAACCAAGTACTTAAGCCACCTCATTACATTATCTATAAATACTTTTGCGTACAATATTGATTTAAACCCCAATTTATTTCCATTATTGTATGTTTTTATTTTTGTAACTCCCGTAAATATTTATTTAATTAGAAATGCCACATTGCACTTTGTGATGTCACATACATGTAACTGTAAACGCACACATGTCATGCTTGTCAATAACAATGTACTAAATTTCAAAAGTCTAATAAACTTTTCGTTTCCTTTTCATATCAAAATTTCGCCCATAACATCATCCACATAACACACCACTCCATGCACCACCAAAATCGTAATTGAAAATGGTTGTTTACTCAATTCGTTCCGATATGCTCTCTGCTCTGACGTTTGCACCTAATAAAACTGTAATGTAATTGTTTGTGCGGAATGTGCATTAAAATCTCGCTATCGTCGTCATCTCAATTGTTCGCCTCATGCAATCACAGGTAACCGCCGCATGTCTGAACGTGACCTTTCAAGAATGGGCGTCACCGATTCCAAAAATGTGGGGCCACTCATACCCAATAACCATTTATCCAATAGTAAATCGGTACCAGCACTACACCATCACACCGGAAGTGGTATTATTTGTAAGTCAAAATTAACACATTTACTAATTTTAACTATCGAATATAAAATTCATTACTTTACTAAATTTTCGAATAATGATTATATATACATTATATATAGACATTATAATGTATAGTGATTATATAGACATTACTAGTCTTAGTTGCAGATTTATAGGATAAGCAAACAATTGATATGTTTTCTTTATCATTTAGCCATGAATGCTTCGAAATCGCGCAGCACTCACAGCCTCATCACCAATCCCAACATAAGCGGCACTATTACTGGCGGCGTCAACAGCATAAACAACAACGAGCAGGGCTTCTATCAGAACTTAAGCGTTTACCGTGCTCAAAATCAAAGTCAACCGATTTTAGCCGAAAGGTGAGATTTACCAATACAACCCCAAAATTATTCTCACTACGCTTTTAAACTTTATTTTGAACCGGAAAAAACTCCAAAAATTATAATCTGAATACAGCAATTACAACTTATTGTAGGTCTGCTAGATTTGAAGTTTATTTTTTGCCTTGTTTTGATGTAAGATCATTGAGTTTAGCATGTATTTAAAAAAGATTAAGTAAAATTGAAAGAATTGGCATTTTTAGTGCAAAATATTTATTACTCATCCAAAGAAAATCATTAAATACACAACGATTGGCGTTTCGCATATACATACATGCGGAAAGAAAAAATAGGAAACGTATAAAAATCGAAATGATTTAAGATATTGAACAAGAGGTGTCTTTAATATATATAAATTAATATAATATTAATATAAATAAAGCAAAGTTATTTATACCGTTTATAACTCAAGAAAGACTATACCGATTTTAATGATTTCTAGTTTGATAAATTTGTCTCTTCTCCGAATAGCAGAATAAATATCGGTAAAATTCACATTAATATCCAAACGTATATTAAATACTCGAATACAATTGTAAACAAAAATAAAAAGGAAATATTCCAACAATTGTCTCAATCGATCGTTGATTAGACAACATAAAATTTGCCGAGTTAGTAGGTAATAATAATATATGCTTATACACGTAAATTTTGTATGTACCTTACAACTACTGATTTAATTGTATTGTATATACTTACGTCCGTATATATGGGTGTATAAATTCAAGTATCACTAAATTAAGAAGCTAGTTCCAACTAACAATAAGTCCCTAAGTCTCTTCTTTATTGATTGTGACACATTTTATTACACTACATGCCCCACAACATTTTTCACACATGGTTAATAGTCGACTGAAGGTTAATAAGGCAACTGATCTCTAACTTCTTCACTCAAGCCTAGAAGCCTAATTGACTCACCAAGTAAACCTTACTAAGCACTCATAAGAAATCCACTAACGAAATTTATATTTTTTTCCACATTTTGTAGGTATAACTTCCCTGACCACTCATATTCAGTTCAATTAATATTTAAGTAAAACCTGAGTCCTGTAGTCCTTGAGAACATAATATATATATTGAAATTAAATAATTCTTTATATTCTATATCCAAATAATCTATATTCTGACATCGTTCCACGCGAGGTGGATGAATAAATCGCTTTTTTTTATAATAATAGGACCAACTTGGAGCCAAAAGCTGTGCTTTTTGGTAATACGTACTTGCTGTAATTCCAGCGTTACCGATACCAGGATTAGTCAGTAGTGTAATTAATAATCGATTTGTTAGATTCGAATGCCTATATTACACATATTTATGTACTTATATATTAATTTACACTATATATATATATATATATATCTATATATGTACTATATATATATAAAATTAATATATATATATATATATATATGTGTGTGTTTGCATTATCAAATTAATTGACCATTAGTACGAACATATAATCTTTACAATTTACAATAAACACTTTGGAATATTTTTTTGTTTTAAATGTATCCCGTTCAGACCATCAATGTCGCTTCATTCCGCAATGAACACACACAATGGAAACTCCTCCCAGAACGGACCGAATCCAATATTGTCACCAACAAATGGAACCCCATCATTGCACCGCCCAGCATTTACATCACAACAGCAACTGCAACACTTATCAATAACTTCCCCAACAGGGTCTAACAACATGCCACCGAACCGTCCCGCATCCGCATATTATCACAATGCCAACACAGTGCCATCGGCAAACAATAATCAACTGCAACAGAGCTTAACGGCACAACAACAACAGCAACTTATGCACCACACATACAACATGAGTGCAAGTAGCAGTAATTTAAATAGTGGCCACCTGGCAGCGGCCACCCTTCAGCAATACCAGCAGCAGCAGCAACAACAACAACAGCATTTGTCACAAATGGCACCACACTCCTCTTTGACCATGGGAAACCGGTCGAGGAGCACCCAGAATTTTAATCGGGATATGCAAAACCAGCATAGTCTGCGTATGCAGCAAATGATGGCGCCTTCAATGCCGAACATAAGCGGTGTATACCAGCAACAACAGATGTCAGCCAGTCAGAGCATGCAAAATGTAAATATGAGCGGAGTGGACACGGGTATTGCATATCAAAATGGCGCCGGAGCTGATACTTATCTGCAACAGCACCAACAGCAACAACAACAACAACAACAACAACAACATTCGCCAGCTGGTCAATCACTGCGCCGAAATCCACGGCACGAGCTGATGTCGCAGACTGGCTGTGAGGGTGCGCAGCACTCGATCAACCCAATGCAACAACAAAACTTTGTGTCGTTGCCGCCGAAGCCGGTTAGCATGCAACAATTACCACCCACGGCACCGAAACCACACCCAAATCGCATCCAACAGCAACAATATATGCAACACCAACTACAACAACAACAACAACAGCAACAAGCACATCAGCAACAGGACCAACAGCACCAACAGCACCAACACCATCTAATATATCAGCAGAGCCTTGAGGATAAACCGCCACTGCCACCGACAACAACCCATCCACTTTTTAAGCCAACGCAGCAAATAACACCGGGTATGAATTACGTTGCCAGCTCCATAGATCCACCAAAAGGTGGTTATGTGCCAGTGTCATCAACAGTAGCGGCACAAAACCAGAAAAACTTCATGGGTACCAATCCATGGGAGCGTGAAGAACGCGAAAAGGAGGTGGAAATGCGACGGGAGCATATGCGCCAGTGGCGAGAGCAACAAATTGCCGAACTTTCGTGCTTGTCACAAAGAACACCGCAACAAGAAGAACAGTTGAAGACATTAATTCTGGAGCGTGATTTCGAAAGGCGGGCGCAGGAAGTTGAAGAACATGAGGATGAAAGTGAGCCCTCTTACGAAAAAGAGAACGTGCAGGAAGCCTACCGCCTACAAACAAGTTCTTTACAAAATCCATCGACGAATTTCCGACAAACGGAGTTAAAAAATGCAACTCTTTCCGACAGTGGGGGTTCTAACAGCGCCACCGGTTCTTTGGACGCATCGCCGTTATCATCAGCGCGCAATTCAGCAGCTGGCGGATCCGATATAGCACCGCTGCAACATCAACAGCAACCACCACCTCTGCCGAATAATCCACCCCCACCCGTTGGAGCCAATGCGACAACTGTGGTGCAACCGAAAAGCATTCTGAAGAACAACCGTTATGATAGCGGTAGCGGTACTGCACCGTCATCGCCATCGAAATCGCAAAAATCAACAAGTTTCGCCGACGATCGACATTTGCAAACCGAGCACCCCATATCAAGTTTGGCCAAGGACCTTTCGCAAATGTCAATAAATAGCTTAGGTTCGACTGGTGGTCTCGCATCTACCACCGGTGCTGGCACCTCTCCACCACACGATGCCAGTGTAGACAATTCAACAGTTCCACCACCTCCACCACCAGAGCGCAACAGTTCGTATCTAATAATGTCACAACAAAAATTGCGCAACTCTTCCATCGGACTTCTAAAGACCGCTACAAGCAATTCCGCTGACTTGCTGAATCAGAATTTAGTGAAGAAAGCTAATATGCTAAATAACAACGCTCTCATTAATAATAATAACAATAACAACAATAGTTTGAATTCGCCCACACCAGCAGCGGCTGCGGATAGCGCAACGGTGAACAACAACAATATGAAGCAAATGCCCACATTGGAACTGTCGGTGTCTGACTATCTGGGCGGAAGCAGCAGTAATATTTTGTTGCGGGATAACAAACGTGTTTCGTTCCATGACGAAGAGAACAACTGCATGGGAGGCTCACAATTGCATGCAGCAAGCGGAACAGGGCCATCTGCTGACATGTACACCACAAATGTTGACAACAAAATGCCTCTAGATCTGGATGCCATACTCGAGGATAGAAACGTAAGTGATTTGGAAAAATTAGCCACGCCGTGCATAATTGCTTTTAATTCGCAACCAAACTATTTTCATTCTAGCATCGTGCGCGTATGTTCGACAACACGGTTTTAGAAACAATGCCAACCACGACGGATTCTGTTCTCTGGAATACTACGGTGCAATCCACGCCAGGTGTTATTGGAGCACAAGAAGTATACAGGTAAGGTTTAAAATCTAAGAATATAACTTTTATAGAAGTTTTAATGATCTCATACCTAAAGGGATCCACGCCAACGACGACTTGCCGAGAAACAGCAACAACAGCAGCAACGAAACACCGACGCTGTCCCTGAGAAATTGTCGTTTAAAGAGAAAATGAAAATGTTTGCCTTAGAATCAGGAGAGGACAACACGCCTAAAGACAAACTGAAAATCTCGCGAGCACAAAGAGACATCGATGCTGTGCACTGACTCACATGCGCTCATAAGCCCCAAACACCAACCATACACCAATAAATGTACACAACGCTAGAATATGCATAAATAAAAGAATACTAACAATAATAATAAAAAACGAATTTGCCAAACAAGGCAAAAGTTTCTAATATTATTTGATAAATATAAAACAAATGAAGAGTGAATATTTAACTGACGAAGAAGACGAATGTGAAATTGAATTCCATTAGAATGAAGAAAGAAACAAAATGTTTATTTAGTTTTAGTTGTTTACCTTATATACAACACACAATTAGTAGTACATAAATAAATAATAAAAACTATAAATGTGCATTAAGTGAAATGTTAAGTATTTTAATTGGATAGTAGATACTAAGAAAAGGTTAATTCGATAACATTTCGTAGGCGTAGTTTATTAGCTTAAGATCAGTGAAGTATGAAATGAGAAAGTAACATATATAAAATGCAAAATGAATTTTCCACTCGAAATACTTACCTACAAACTTTAATTAAAAATAGGCAACATTCGTTACCACATACATATACTAGGATGGCATTCGGTTCGAAACCGAAGCAGTAAATCCTAAACGACAGGCATACTATTTTCATAAACTAAATTTATTAAACAAATTACCTAATTAATACCAAGTTATACACCAATAAACTAGTGTGTCTTATTATACACCGTACATCAAACTTGCTTCAAATAGCAGTATACAAATATAATATAAGTCAACATATACATTCATATCCATTATTGCAAGTATATATTTTCGAAAACTGGAAAACCAGAAATCAGAATATTAGTGTAATTGTAAACGAATCTTTAACAAATACAAAAAAGGAACACAAAACGGGTTTCTTTACAATGAACTATGGCTTTAATGAAGAAATCATGATTGAGGGAACTATTATGAAATTTATTGATTGTAAAAAGAAAATTATAAAAACAAAAACGAAAAAGCACATACATATTTAAGTAATAATGTGTAGAAATTATAATGGCAAATTGCTCGTTCACTGCTCTAAGAAGTTTGTGTAAGGAGCTTTGAAGTCAACTGCAATGCAACACTAATTGATGATTTCGTTTATTGAAATTAAAATGTCCAAACCATTTATGTATACATTTTGTAATAAGTATTTCGGCATGAATTTGTAAGCTTGAAATGTTCGAACATGTACACCATATGTTAATAACAGTAAAATAAATCAAAATATTTAATATTTCACCGAAAATGTTGTAAGCTTTCTTTGTAAAAAAATGTGATCTTTATCAATGCCTAACTAAAAAATCGTTTCGAGAATGAAATAAATAATTTTGGATGATTTTTTAAATAATCTACTGTTTAATACACACAATACATATATACATTGTTATTTGTACAGACGACATTTTCGCTTCATTAATTGAACTGCACTCTAATCTGTGTCTCGTAAGTCTATAAACTGGAAAAGCTCGGTTCAAAAGTTTCAGTCTGACATATCCAATAATTAATTTCTTCATTTCATGTTCCCATAGTAAATATTTATATTATTTCATGAATTTAAATTATTATTTCATAATAAGTTTTTCACATGCATCTACTAGGAAACGAATTCAAAACTTCAATTGGTACAACAAGAAAACCGTAAAATGCTTTAATCATTAAATATAGAAAAATTTAGTGTTTTTAACGTTTTGCTAAAACTTTACATAACCTAATAATTAAGTAAAAATATGATACTTATGGGTGTACATATAGCTTATGTTTCTATTCCTAAACACTTAACTGAGCATATATGTATGTGTAGAACTTTGCGTAAATACGAAGGAATTCAGGCAAAGCCTACTCGTGAATGCTTTAATAAAAACCGAGAGAATTTATCAACAAAAACTAAAATTAACAAAAGTCAGACATTTTAATACAACAAAAATCTGATTCAGCATATATATATATATTTACATCCTTATTTGCAATACTGCATCTTAAAGCAAAAGCAAAAATATCTAACACAACAAGGGAAACGTAAAAAATTATATTAAATAATCCGACTTGAAAATATAAAGAGAGAAAATTGTTGAACTCGCTGAATCTGAAATTAATTAGCTTTAACTAACATGGCGAAGATAATATTGAAATAGCAGTAGAATGTAGTAAATATGTATTTTATCTTTTTCGAACTGTAGTTGAAATATGAAAAATTACTTGAATCTAAGTGTTCCAGCTTAGTTTTAAAAAGCATAACTAAAAGCCAGAATAATTTCTTACTAACATATATATTATTAATAATTATTTTAATTGAACTAATATTGCTCATATTCACATATATCTATATTTACATAAATATTTGATTAAAACATGGTACCTTAACCCACTAAAGTAAGTTAGCATTGCAACACTTGTTTTAAGCACTTTTCACCACCAGGAAAGCACAAAAACCTCAATTTGTTGGTACCGACGTAGACGCTAAACCATAACTAACTAGAATAAAAGAAACTAAATTCACTTCTCTGTGTTTAATATTAATACTTCATTTAACGTCATAAACACAAAGATAACTCGCCAAAATCTACAGATTGCTACGATGGGCTCATCAGTCGGGGCTACATAACCGGAAAGCGAACAAAGTCTCATTGACTTCAGAAACCTAAAGAATTGATACATTCATAACTGTATTTTTCACTTTTGTTTTACCTGAAGACTGTTTGAAAAAGCTAACGCAGTTTTTCTATTAAGCTGAGCGGCGATTAATAAATCCTCAAATATTTTTAACTTCATGCGAAAAGAGAAAACATTATTGCCTACCTCTTAAATGCCTGCTTAATCCCATTCCCTTCAACTTTTTAACAGGAGTATTTCTATTTTGTATTTCAATGTTTTGGGTATACATGTTGGTTCCAATATTTATGAAATATACGTATGAGCCAAGACATGAAAAGATTTCTATTTGAGCTAGCGTTAACAGCATACTGGTCATTAAAAAAAACCTGAAAAGTCGATCAGTATCAAACGGCTCAGAGAAGTCCTTCCGATTCTTATTGCGATGAAAGTGTAGCCAATGTTACAAAACCAAATAAGCTGTGTCTGAGTTCTCAGCTCAGATAAAGCGAAATATATAAACAATTATTTATTATTTATTTATTTAACAATATATTATTGCTGAGGTGGCGTTCTTTCGAAATGTGAAATACCCAGCAGGATCACTACATAAAAACGTAGCTTGACACTATGTAGTGCAGCAACGACACATCTTTCGATAAGAAGTTAAAAATTTTAAGAAGCCCGCTGAAAAACAAATTGTTTTATGAAACTCTGTAAGTAAGGTGAAGGTATTTGACCCAGGCGGTGATTTTACTGCTATCATGTGTTAGTGCTCCACTAAAAGGAAAGCTGTTAGTGAAGAGTAAGCGTTAATAATGACAAAAATAAGAGTTTTTCAGAATATTAGGCATCAGTCAGTTCGTACCTCAGAAGAGACATAAAATATCTTGTCACTCTCACGAAAAAATTCTTAATTCGGCGGTGGAGAGTAATGAAGTGTTCGTTTCCAGGTGTTCGTTTTTTTCTGACTAAAATCGCTACCGTTCTGACTAAATTCTGAATAAATCGCTTTTGAAAGTCTTATATTTTTTGTGGCTTAAAAGAAGTTTAATGTCACAGGTTGTCTTCTGTGGTGTTCTTACAATTTTTGGGTAATGAGTAAAGCGAAACTAAATATATTTTGCATTAGCTTGAGAAATCCGCATTAAAATTTCAACAAAACACTGTCTAAATTCACATTAGAAAATAATAAACTAACCATGATTAAGGATCCACAGAATGATATGTATATTTTTGAAACGGTGTGTAATAAGAAATAATTTTTTCGCGAATATTAGGGATTTATTCTACTTCAGCCTGAATTCAAACAAATAACAATTTGGAAGACAGATTATTAAAAATTTAATGAATTCTTTATATGTTTGATATGATATCTGTGCATTAAAAGAGAGTATATGTTACACTATAATTCGTTTCTTCGTGGTGGCAGCGCCAACATATTTTTTATCGATAGTATATTCAATTCATGTGTTTTTATTTACATTTGATGCCGGCATTAGACTGAAATCGAATTTACTCACTGTTGAAAATTGCAATGCATGATAATAAAATTGCGAAGGAAAAAAAGTGCAAAATAACTTCACAATGTGATGAATTGTGTGAAAATGTCATAAATCCATTGGTCTTGAATAGTGATTGTTGGCTTTTAATTTGTGAATTACTGTCATTCCACGATTTGTTAAATCTGTCCAAAGTGTCACAATCCTACAAAAACGTTGTGCAACTTCCTGTGTTACCATCGAAATTCAGGGAATGGGAAATATATTTTTCTTACGACAAAATCAATCAAGACGACTTTAACTTTATTTTAAGTTCCATTTATACAACCGTTCGAAAACTAGGTATGTTATTCCAACCCGTTCGATATTTTGAATTTTTGAAATCCTACCGATTCCCAAATGTGACAAAAATGCATATTACTTTATCTCGACCCATGGATGAAGCAGATATCTCCACCTTTAGCACCGTGTTTTCAAATTTGCGAGAATTCTCTCCTCATGGAATTTGCAGCAGTAAAGCACTAGAGTTATTCTCAAATGTAGAGAATTTGACACTGACACACTGTAGAAATCTAATTAAAAATGATTTAGGACGACTACTCTTAACACTTAATTTAAGACCGTTGACATTAGATATTTTAAAAAAGTCACTCCTTTCAGCCGGAAGGTGCTCTTGAAATTCAGTAAAATTGAAAGTTTAACTCTTAATCGCTTTGAGTTGGGGTGAATTGTTTTATACGATGATCATAACCCAGTTATATTTGGTAACCTTAAAATTTTAATAATAACAGGTAGTCTTGTTGAAGCAACAGAGGTAGATAAACTATTTGAAAATATTCAGTTGATTGTACGTAAAGATGTGTGCTCTATAGAGATTGCCAATGTTTCTGATTATTTTCTTTATACATATTTGAATCCAGAAAAGTACGATTTTCTAAATCGAGTAAATGTTCTAAAGTTTATAAGTATCACCATCTTAAACGATGTGTTTGGTATGCCTAGTAAGTATCAAGATCTCAGAGAGCTTTATTTTTTTATTGCCACGAAGCAATGAATTTGGATGTTTCAACCATTATATCGAATAGTCAGAAATTAGATGTGATTAGCTTTGAAGAGTGCGATATGCCTCATTTTGTTATAGACAAAGCTTTCATAAAGGAATATTTAAGCATTATGAAAAACGCAACCACATTGAACTGGTATTCGAAAGAAAAGGTAACTGAGAAGGGACCAATGCTGTTCGTACTGAAATATCTAGTTATTACGTTTACATTTATAGAATCCTCAAGTGTATTGCTGTAATGAATATCGGAATTTAATAAAATTAACAAAAGTGTCACACATTTCCAGTAACTTTGACACCATGACAATCGAATTTAGGTAATATTATACATGTACATAATATAATGTAATATTGTGAATATATATGATATAACATTTATATATATGAAAACATGGTAAACAAAATTATTTGCGCATAAAATACATATGAATAATAAGACTATATGATTGTGAATTATATATATACCGTACTTTTTTTCTAATTAGACAACTTTTATGTCATTGGTTTATTTCTTAATATTTGTATTCCTTCCAACTAAGCAAGTATTACAGAAAATTTTTAAATATGTTTTAGTCAGTTTGTAATCAATCTACTAATAGGGGTTTCCACCATGGTATTAAAAGAAAAGTTTAAATTATTATAATCGGTTTCATATGGCTTCAATTTGATAATTTATATTTAAAATCCTGCTTTAAAATATAATGTCATTAACTTTACTTATATATATGTATATACTTAAGTTTATATAATATTATTAGAGCTTAAATGAAACGAATCCTTGCAACTGTTTTATATCACTGTAATGGTTCAATTTTTGTGATACCAAAATTTTGTCTGCGATACATAAATACTGGGGATAGAAAAGGGCGTTTAAATGCTCTTCATTTCGCAAGTCTAATTCTTTTGGAATATCTTCCGAACCTGCCCAGACTAATAGATATTTTTCCAATATCCATTTAGATGCCATATCTCTGTAGTAGTTCTCTCGAAGTATATCAACTTTTTGAAGCTTTTCCAAATATTCCAACGATTTATCATGATATTTTTGAGAATCTATAGCGCGCATCAATAAAGCAGATGTCAGCAATGCCCATTTACTATCTGGCTCGTACTCTAATAAATTTTTGCACGACTCTAGTTGCGTCTGCAGCTCGTTCAGAACACTTTCCGTAAATGCAAAAGACTGATTTGGTGGTTTAAAATAGTATACACTCTGATTGTATGTCTTTAAAGAAACTTGCTTCATATTGATGCCAGTGATGTTTAATTCCAAAAGATATTGATTATTATTATCTTCTAACATTTTATCACCGTTAAGGGAGGTAAACCATGTAGTATCTGAGTTAATACCGTTAATAGATTGCCAATTCGCAATTTTGTGCTTTATATTTCCTTTGGAATCAGTTATTAATACATATTCTTCTGTTAAAATAATTGGGTTAGTAAATGATAGGATTGCACGGTTTCTATCGCAGCGAAAAGCACACACATCTAATTCCTGTCGAGAGTAACCCAGTAACCATCTTTGGTAAAACCAGGCACTACTGTCATTTGGATCTGTAAATGCGGCAGTAAGAACCATTTCCAATTCTTCTTTCAGTTTTTCTTCATTCATTGCGCGCTTTGGTTGCACATCACCTTCGTAAGGATACAATTGCGGTAACAATAAACTGCGATGATGCCACGATGAGTAATTTGAGAAATTAGCTTTTATTTTCTCAGTGCAAAAATCCAGTTCTTTTTGTTTAGATATGTTTGCTTTTTCAACAACGTAGCGGCGATAGTCCCATGTGTGAAAATTTCGCTCATCCATTTTCAAATATTTGCTACATAACTGAACTTCCCGCTCCCAATTAGCATTAGGACTGTGTTCTAAAGTCCAGCACCGGTGATGCCAGCTGTTATACGATTTGGGATTTACTAATAGGCACTGTTCGCTAAAATTTAATTCCGTATCGTAGATTGCTTGCCGCTGATCAACATCATCTTCAATGTTCAGTGATTTTTGTTCGACACATTCACGTCTAATATTCCATAATGTTGAAACATCTGGATTTCTAAGTAGTATTTGAGAAGTAAGCTGCAAAATTTCGTCATCCAGTTGCTGTAAGCGACGTTTCTCCTGTATTTTTACCATTGCGGCTCTATAGGCTTTCACCTTAAGTGTTTGTTCTTTTTTCTTGCGTTCGCGCTCCTCTTCAGTTGTACGAACTTTCAGTCTTCCGTGCATGGTGAAGTGGATGTTATTATTTCATATATTTTACTTGAATTAAGAAATTTTAATCAATTCACTGAGTCACAGATGCTGATAAAATGATATCAAATCCCGAAACGGAAACAGCTGATAGTTTCTTTTAATTACCGAATAATCGATATACTAATATTGCCAGATGGTAATACGCAAATACTTTTGTCAAACGTATTCGCATTATTAGTTCACCAGTTCATTCTGTAATCACGTTCACTTGTTAAAAAGTCATTCAAGACAGATATTTATGTAGAAATTTCAGAGTATCATTTAATTTCTCGGTACAATGTGGAGTAAATAAGAGATATGTGACATCTGTTGGTTTTTTATTTCGTTGAATACATAAATACATTAAAATATATAATGTTTATTTACGGTTGCATATTATTAAAACAAATTTCTAATATAATATAAGAGATTTCAATAATTTTGTTGTTAAAGGTTTACTTTACCGTGTGAATATCCGAAAAGTAGTTCGAAGAAGTCATCTCTCAGTCCAGAATTATGCTTATCCAAATGCTTATGAACTCTTGTCAGACTTTCACTGCAATTATAAACATAAAATGTGTTTACTTTTAAATCAGGAGAGTTAAGATTAAGGATTGTATTTACTCCTTTGCTAACAATAAACACATTTTAATTAATATAGTATTTGTTAAATTTTTATTTATGGAAATGAAATGAAATATTATATATATTTATTAATAATATAATATAATAATATGAGTATTAGGCCATAAAAGTAAGTATTTTGTCCTGGACGAGGTAAAACTGATAGTTGTCGCCTAGTGCAATGTATAAAGAAAGTCAAAAAGGCCGATGTCGAACTCGACCTATTGACTATCCCTATGGGACTAGGTAAAAATATAGACCTATTTCGCTTTGGAGAGGATCAAGCAGAGGACTTTTTTCGGAAGTGTAGTTACGATATTGTCTAAATAAGCTGACATTCTAAAGTGCGTTATATGAGAGATAGGACTGGCTTCGATCCGATTTTGCCTATTTTTCAGCTTTGCAAAGTTGGTGTCAAAGAAAGATTTATACAAAATTTTATTCAAATCGTTCGAGAAGATTGTGAGCTAGGGAAATCCATCAAAAAGTGGATGGAATTTGGATTTTCGAACTAATCTAATAGACCATCCTCTTCATCTTGATATATTGGAAGTAAGTGTGGTTATAATTTTCACGAATTTCACATCTCAATAAGAGGTGACAAACGGGTTGTTTCCGCCAAGTTTGATTAAGGTAGCTTTGGAGTCATTAGATCTTTTATCTACTTATAAAAAATAAAAATATATAATAATATTATATATGTATAATATAAGATAATTCAGAATAATTTCTTTGAATTTTTGACAGTATTTCGGAAATCTTTCCGAACTCCGAACTATTTCTTGTGATAAAGCGAATAAAGCAAAATCTTTGAGAAGAATATATTTAAGATTCAGAATTAAAAATTATTCCAAGATCAGGAAAATGTAAAATTAATTTTTACTCCCACTTTTGTGAATATGGGTCACGAGTTTAATTTTCTAATTCTCAAGAAAAATTAAGAGTTTAATTTTCTAATTCTCAAGAAAATTAAACAAATATAAGAATCAACAGCTCAACAATAACGCTAGCCGATATGAGACATTGGCATTTGAATTTAGGCTTAATCTTACTTCCAAAGATTAATAAATAATTTCGAGAAAAAATGACAAGGATATATGTTTATTTAAGTAATCTAAAAATTTATTGTAAATGATGTGTATTTAATTTTTCATTTAAACTCAGCTTCTTAAATTCTCTTGTTTATTAAAATTTTTGGTATTTGATAGTTCAATGTAAGTTATTACAATTAATAAAGGATGGTGAAAATTCAGATGAAAGTTATTTCACTTTTAATGTTCTATATTAGATTAAATCTATTGTCTCCATCGCAAGGACGCAGAACTGACAGTATTTTGCCAATCAGATCCTAATATTGTGCATGTGATACACTAGTCTGCAGTGACCAATATTTAACGCTGCAAGCTGCCTTAGATTGTCTCTGTTTATATATGTCACAGTGATTATTTGCTTGTATCTTTTGAGATTGTGTCTTCCCAGAAATATCCCGCTTGTCAAGATCTACACATTTACAGCCAGTAACGATCTCTTTTCGCCTTTTCTTCTTTCTGGAGTTCTCTTCTCTAATGATGTATGGACCCACTGCGAAGAAAAGCTTCGGTCTTACTCCGACTTGCTTGCCGCCGTTGGCTTAGCCAGATACCTTCTCGTTTCCCTTAATAACTTTGTTCCTAGGAATCCATACTAACATTACACGATTTCTCGAAGCTTTTGATGGACTATACCAAATCGTCCTTCCAAGAAATTGAAAAATAAAAAAACGTACTGATTTGTTTCAGTATTAAGATGATAATGACTTTCGTGATCGAATATATAGTTGTACAATCAGAGATGCTGCTTGTTATACTCTCGCAACATGATACAACAGAGAATAATAGTTTTGTTCACCTAATGTTTGTAACACCTAAAACTAATTGAGATAGATATGGAATTGTATTTGAAAATGATCAGAATAAAGAAACGTCTGTCCGCTTGTCCGTGCAAGCGATAACTTGATTAAAAATTGAAATGTTTTTGACTTGGTCCGCGTACTCCTTGGCATTCTGGAGGAAGTTGGTATTGTAAATGGACGAAATTGGAACATTCAAATGCTCACAAAATGCCGTTAATCGAATTATTATAAATTGCTATAACTATGCCACCAATTACGATACAAACCTGTAATTTGGTACAGGGCATAAAAGGAAGGAGGGCATCTGTCGTTTAAAAAGTTTTAAAAATTGGGCTTTATCTCGCCCTCTAATAGGTTTAATGTACATTTCCCACAAATCATTACAGCTAAATCAAGCAAACTAGCTGATGCCAAGTTCTTCCAGAAGTACCTCATAAAGTTTGAAAATGGATGATAACCACGACGGCTATGTTGAAAAATACTGAAAGTGTGATTAGTCACTAAATAAAAACGTTAAAAACTTTAAATTTTACAGTAAATATGGAACGGTAAAGCTACAAAGGAATCGGTGATTTACCCAAAATTGGTGCATGCCGTTATCCTGACATTCTTATATTACAGTGTAAAAATGGGCAAATCGGAATACGCACTTACTGCCCATATAACACAATTTTAAATTCCATCTGATTCTTTCACCTACACACTCACAGTATATAATAAAACGCCCTTTCCTGGTAATTATGTGCCTTGCATAAAAAATGGGTAAAATCGGGTCACTACTTCCCCTGGCCCCGGTAAACTTTATATAAAAATTAAAACCGCATGAAATATTCCCAGATGTCTATAAAACTTTATTATGTTGCAACAATATTAGCAGCCCACTTAATTTCAATAAGATAGCTTAAAATAATTGTTAATCAAATAAATCTGATGCGCAGGAATTAGTGTTTATCATATTAGTGGCGGTGAAAGATATGGATATCACATAATAGCTCGAGTCAGTGATAAAATAAATATGTAAATATCAAATAATATAAATATATGTACATAAAATATTGGCCGTGGTCAAACAATCTCTGTGTCAATGGCTATCTGTTTTGTGTTGTGAATTGAATGAATTGGTTAAAGTTATTAAGCGGTCTCACGCGATAAAAGCCTATATATATGCCAAATGTGTGTGGTGAATTTTCCAAATATCCAAACATAAATTATTTCATTTGTTATTAAACTGACATGTCAAAGTTGTATATAGTAGTAAAAAGTAGTAAAAAGGACAGATAATTTCTCTATATTCTTGTCGAAGAATTTGACTTAAACACAACATATGAATGGATTGGCGCATTTGCCGCCAATAACTAAAACGGTAGCACACAGCGTCATCGAATATTTTTTACCGTGAGTAGGAGGATGCACACTCGATGATTCTTTTAGCTTGACTCCATCTATAAATGAATATGCGTTCGACTTCGGTGCCATGTTAGGGATAATTGCACATCGTCTGCATCGTAATACAAAAGTTAAATGTTTAAATACGGAACGAATTTCCGAAAAGTCCTCTATCGCTATTTCAGTCTGTAACCTTTCTTGTTGTGAAGAAACCCACCCGCGGATCAGGATCCAAATGATCTATATAACTTGGTACCAGGACCAATAGAGGTTGCTATTCTGTTTTATTCTTCAAGTCGTTTTTATTTTTACTTTGAAAATGTTACCAATTGCTCGCGCTCCTATTAAAAAATCCAGTAAAGACTTTATAATTATAATGTTAAATATTTTTTATTCTTTAAAATCCTGCAGTTAACTAATAAAAGAAGTAATTTTTAAGTAGCTAGGATATAGCTTCATGGGGATCTGGAGCATAGACCAAGAAGAATATATATAATATATACTTTGCTCATGACGTCTTACAATTTTTTTCCGTATATTTGAACAGTTAAAGTGAGATATATAGTGATATATAGTGTATTAGACCTCTTTTTTTCCTAAACATTTTCCAAAGGTGTACGGATTAGTATAATAACGGCTTTATAAAATGAGTTCTGGGAAAGAAAATGAAGAGTATACATTGTTAACAATAGTGTAATGCGCAAAATCTGAAGAGGGTAGCTACAATATCATTACCAAGCTTATTATATTTCTTCACAGAAAACACACAATTTCTGAAAAATCCAATTAAAATAAACAATATATAAATTAACGTTGAAGAGTGTGTATAATTTTATTTAAAATACCGCTCCGTCCGAACATGTCCCTGCCTATTTGTTATATATATGCAGCAATCTATATATAGATCGATTATTTTAAAGTGTTACAGACATCCACTATGTGAACGGTATAACAGTAGTAGCAAAGCAAGAATATCGGGTTGTCTTCTTTTCGCAAAGATACCTTTTATAGCAAAAGTGTCATTGTTATGACAGTTTAGGTGCCCTTCAAATAATATTCAAGTAATATTTATTTATAATACATATGAAAAAGTACAAGATTCTTTATTTCAACTGTCTCCCTTTTGTTTTTTAAAAATTCTTCATAATGGTTGTAGAATGAAAAACTTATATATGTATGCACTTGTAAAAAGAGCGATTTACAAGAAATTGCAATAATAGACAAAACTATAACTGCCTATCCTGCCTACCTTTTACTTTTGAGACTGACGATAAAATCGGAACAAGCTGCACAAGTGATAGTATATCTGTCGCTTTATTTGTATGGATATCTATGGACGTGGTGTGTTCAAAAAATAACGGGAATGTTCTTCGACTGTGTTCTTCGACTTTAATGGCATAGTACATCATGAATTCTTGCCTCAATGTCAAATGGTCAATAACGAGTACTAACTTCAAGTTCAACGCCGAATTCGAATCCGAAAAGAACGATCGGCACACTTCGTTGCTTGTTCGTGAATTCTTGGCCAAAACCAATACTGTAAGAATACCCCAGCCTCCTTATTCGCCATACATGCCTCAGTGTAATTTTTTCCTCTTTCCAAAAATAAAGCGAACCTTAAAGTGCCGTCGTTTTACAAGTATAGATGACATTAAAAGCGCATCGCTGAAAGAATGAAAGGCTATCCGAAAAATCGAGATATCGAAGTGTTTCATAGTGCATAATATCGAATGGAGATTATTTTGAAGGCTACAACATTAATGTAGGCGAATGAAAAAATATTTTTTTCAAAAAACGAAAATTCCCCTTATTTTTCGAACACACCACGTGTTATATGTAAACACATGAGTTTTTATAGCACAATTTTTTGGCAGCTTAGCGCGGTGCAATGAGTGACACAGGTACTCCGATTGTATGTTGTTGTAGCAACAAAATTTAAGCCCATAGTATCGTGGTAGAATTTGAGGAAACGAAATGTGTTGTCAACACCGCCATTGGCAGCTGCCTTTAAAACTGTCAAAGTGAATATGTTGCAGGGACCTCTGTAGGAAATATATTGTTTTTGGACTAGTTCAGTTCAAGAGCATTTATAAACATTACAAGCAGTTGCTTATTTCTTTTATTATACCAGTTTGAGTACATTGGCATAGCTCATACATACATCTACTTCATCCATAATACCGTCAAGAATTACATTGGCGTATTATACTTTCCAATAAAAAACTCTGGTTCCCGTTTTTATACTCAGAACCGCGTTCCGAGATTGTCGACCATTCATTATATAAGATTCTTACGAGAAATATCTTAATAACATTCGGAAACTATGGCCCAATGGATATGATGTGCAGTGGCCCAAAAAGGAATCACATTTCCTTTCTGAATATACTGATCTCCGTCTTTCCGTGAATATGTGAAACATCGCAAAGTATTATTTGATAATTTTAGATTCAACATATGGACGAATGCCTTTAATTGTATATGGTCACCACAAACTTTCCCGCAATACATATTTGCTATTGGGTGTGTTCTAATATACACATCTCTACATGCATACATATGGGGAATTGTATATTGAAATCAGATTTTAATCAAAAATAAACCAGCTTCATACTATAAAAAAGTATGGAGTGTTCAGAAGTAAATAAAATCTAGTTCAATTATGTTATTATTTTTATATTCAATACTTAATCCAAAATCCAAAACAAAGATAAAATTTTGAGTGACATGTGTACATCCGAATGTTCGAATGTGACCGAATGTTTTATATTCTTGCAATTCGTAAGGATCAAAGGCGAAAATATATTTTTAAGTTTTGATATGAGAGTTTATATATTCGGTATATCGGGCAAAAGTCAACCAGAGGGGAGGTAATCATTATATTAGGAGTATAGCGGTCGGTAACCAAGGTCTATATCGACTTCATTCATATTAAGCGCTAAACCACATTCTGGTTCAGAAAACATGTCCACTCAATTTCAATAAAATGTCATACATATTGCCCATTATAAACTTTATAAAACCAACCGGAAATTTGAAAATCTTTATCTGGCAATCTTTTCTTGGCAATGATTTCGCCAATCCAATCCAATCAATCATACCAATCTCCTATGAATGCTAAGGAATACGTGCACCAAGTATATCTTGATGAAATTGAAATTCGTATTCAAGTTATCGCTTGCACGGACAGTCGTACGGATGTACTGGCAGTCACCCGGAATTCAACCTGTCTCGTCACCCTGATCAACTTGATATGTATAATTCTATATACATCTCCTGCTTCAGGTGTTACATACAGTGCTTGGAACACTTGGTACACGTATTCTCGGTCACTGTAAGAAGGTCGGTATTGCAGAAGAGCGTAATCGGAGTACTACCAAGCCCACAAAATGCCGTTAATCGAAAACCTATAAAGTGCTTAAATTAAGCAACTAATTAAGATATAAAAGTTTTAATTGGTACAGAGAATCATAGTAGGGCGGGGCATCTGTCGGTAAAAAAAATTGTAAAAATTCTCCATAGCCCCGCTCCCCCTAAGTTTAATGCACATATTTCAGGAACCACTTAAGCTACATCAATTAAACTTGCTCAAAACAAGTTCTTCTTCCACCTCTTTATATATTGGAAAAACAAGTGAAATCGGATAATAGCCACATCTACCTCCCATACAAAGCTTATGTTGAAACCTACTAAAAGTGCGTTAACTTGCCGAAGAAAAATGTCAGAAACACTAAATCTTAGGATAGGCTAAATCTTATACGAATCCGTGTAAAAATTTGGTGATAACCAACCAAATTTAGTGCATGACATGCTATTTGCATCCTTATTTTTCTTGCGAAAGTGGGCGGAATCGGATAACAACCACGCCCACTTTTCATATAACACAATTTTAAATTTAATCTGATTCTTTCATTTAAAGTATATAAACCAAGCGCCAATATGTGGACTTCAGTGCTTCTATCTGACTTTTTACCGAAAATATCGGTAAATCTGTAAGATATCGTAATTAAATTTGAGGATTAACTTTCCATCGTAATAACGTGATCTTGTGTCAAAAATGAGGAAAATCGGGTAAATACTTCCCCTAGCCCCATATACTTAATATAAGGATTTTCAACCGTCCGTTGGATTTTATATCATATATTTCGGCTTTATGCCGAATACGTCGGTCAGAGTGTGTTATCTTCATAAAATTGGGTGGAAACATGTTAAAAAAGTTAATGCAATCAGTGTAGACCTTCCCCTAATCCAAATATACCAGATATAATGATTTCCAACTTTCCAGCTGACTTTAAACCTTTTATGTTGGTCAATATGTCTGATCTTTTAATGAAATTAAGTGGATATGTTTTCTTAAACATAATGTGATTTTGTGCTAAATATGAATGTAATCGGTGTAGACCCTAGTGTAACCTGCTTATTCCTAATATAATGATTTCCGTTTCTCTGGTTCACTTTTTCGTCACAAACTTAATATATTTCATTAAGCCACTTTGGTTGAGTTAATATCGCGTGTATCTCATTTTGGTTTTGATAGATTTTAATATAATTATCTCGGACACGAAGCAAAATATAATAATAAAAGTACTTGAGTCTATGACCTATAATATAAGTTAATAAAATACCAAATATGATTCTAATCCAATTACGGTTTCGTCGAATAATGAGTGTTGAATTCCTACGTGTACCCAAGTTCAAAAAAAGGAGAAAGGACCTGAAGGAGAGCTACTCACTTTAATGGCTTATAAAAATAGAATGAATGAATCAGAAATTTCATTTAAAATTTTGGTAAAAAATGTTCAATATTTTTACTAATAATTTATGGAAAAAATCGACTTTTTGAACAGTCTAACCCTATTTCACATTCATACCCTATTTCAATTTATATTCAATTAATATAATTTGCGCTTGAGAAATTAGAGAAAACATGAATATTGAAAATATCGTGTAAATGTATAAGAAATATCGGCCTGAAAAAATACAATTCCTCTCCTCTGCCAACAATGAGATCCACTGGATGAAGTCATAAAATAAAGCAATGTTTGAGAATTATGACTTGTTTGACAAAACAGACATCTTATCTAAAATAGACGTATATCTATTAATAGGAAGGCTACATAATTTTAGTTAGAATTCCTAGTTAAGGTAGAATCAGTACTTGTAACGTAATGTACATGTAGACATAAAATTTTGTTGAAAACTTTTACCTTTTTCGACTACAATTCCAAACATTCCAAGAAAAAATCCTATACTTTCAGTATACAAAAATCAGACTTTTCCTTAATTGTACTATCGTAACAATAATTTTCACTTAATTAATTAGAACTAAAGTCAGCAATGATAATGTAATGTAATGCTAAGCTTATGCATGTCGTGGAGCAAATTGTAGAATATAGAAGAGGAAAGATTGTTGTGAAATTAATTGTGTTCCCTGTGAAAACTTTTTGGGAAATTTAAAAAAAGCAGCGGGTTTCCAATCATTTACCCTACCTTTTTAAGCAAAAAGGGTTCGTAATTCGACTAGATTTGTCTAGAATTTGCGATATTGATAAGTTCTGTTGTGTCATCAAAGACATAAACTATATATTTTTTTATTCACAGCATATCTAAAAATTACATTTGAATACTCATCCTTTGGTTATTTTAATTATTTCTTAACAGTGTTACATCAAAATAAATACATCAGTTTGTTGCTCACCTATAACCTAGTCGTCACAAATGGTTCGTGTATGCAACCAAGTGTTTTATTCTACTTCTAAGTACATACATACATATTTCACATTCATATGTTATGCGGCCAGAACGTCACGCCACGCCAATTGCATTTTCGACCGGTGGTCCAGCCGGTTGACTGTCTAGCACATACAAATATATACGCCTGTAGGAAAATGCACAAGTTCCGAACTGATGTTGGGACTATCCTATTCTTTATATAAGCAATTCAAAAAATTTACCTCGCAAAGACCTTGGGAGTTAAAATTTCCACCCTTTACAAACATTCTGTATACTTTGGAACCATAAGTGAGATATAGGATGAACTGAAGGCAAGTGATTGGCCGATCTTATCCCTCAATTTGTGGTTTGCACCTTCATGTTATTTAAAATATAGAGAGTCCTGCAAATTCTTTGAGAACGGAAATTAATTTAAAGCTTTGGGATTGTCGAAATTGCTCTTATTGTGTAATAAAATTCACCTGACTATATCGCGATTCCCTACAGGAATGGAATTGCAGGCTTTTGAATGCATGTAAGCATGTATGTCAGTCGTAACATGGTAAATCGTGCTTTTGTGTAATTCCGAAGAGCATTTATGTCATTGAAAACCGAAACGCCTCTCGAACGGAATTATTATTACCACTTACGGGCAGACGACAGCGGCAATATCAACAATGTCAAGAGAAACAGCAAGTACAATAACAAGAAAATGTTAAAAGCAGGAAGAGGGCAAACATCGACAGCCAAGTTATTGAATGGCGAATTGAAGGCCCAAATGGAATCGACGAACACAATAGTGTCAGCGCATATGCACTTATTTTCATATGAATGCACATTCTAAGCGACGGAGCATGGAGACACACGCACTTACTAATGAAACACAAGTAATCGGAAATGTGTGTCTATAGCCATTCTTATGCAACCACTCAAAGAACATAAAATATTCCAATAATTGCAAGTAACCCACTTCTTCAACAGCGCAAAAGCCGTAAATTTGAGACCGCAAAAGAAAACGAGTAAATTGTACGTTTTTAGAGTTGTAGTAAATAGTACTCACGCTGACATGGGCTTGCAGTGACTCAGAAAACGAAATATTTTAAAACAGCACCTTGTGTCACTGTATTAAACTAAGTTCATAAATAATATTTGTGGTTTAGATATTTATTTCAAGAATATACAACAATATATTTGTAGTATACTAAGTTACTAGATCCCAATTTTGTACTCTAGCAACATGAGAGTTTTATATACATATATGTAATATGTTTAGAACTTTTCTAAACCCAATATGCCTAATATAGGGATTTCCGGCTGGCTGATTTTTTAGTGAAATTAAGTGTTTTCTTAACCATAATGTCGTCTAGTGCTGAATATGAATGAACTTGGTTTAAACCCCATATCCCTTATATAATGACTTACGTCCTTCTGGTTGACTTTTTCCTCATACACCTAAAATACTAAATTTTGGTTTTTATTTGGTTGAGTTTATGTTGGATATATCTTAGTGAAAGATGTTTCAACAAAATTGAGCGGGAACATTTCAATTAGTATTATGTCATTCGGCAGTAAAAATTATGGCACTAATTTTATGATTTATGTTATATAGTGATTTATGTTAGTTGGATTGATTTTAATATGAATATCTCGGATATGAAGCAAAAATTAGTAATGAAACTGAGGGAGTCCAATAATGAATTTTGAACTCATTTGCAACATTTTCTAATCTAAAGTTTTGCCAACACCTGAAAGTATTGCCCCAGGTTCGATCCTTACAAATTGCGAGAGTATAAAATGTTCGATTGCACCCGAACTTAGCGCTTCCTTACTTTTTTAAATTGCTAATTTCAAAGAAAAAACAATGTTATCTAAGAGTCTTCATAGTATAGATTTCAATTGTAAATATCTACTTATTGAATACTTAACAAAAAATCTATAAATATTACTAGTTTCAGCGTAAGTGAAGTATTTTCTTCTTCGCTCTAATGCATAAATATTATAAATTATTGCTGTAAATTCAAGCATTCCACCGCAATTATAAATACGATTATATGATCGTGTTTAAGTTATGCCTAATTGATTATCTTCAAATCAAATCTTAAAATACGCTAGCGCCACACATTGTGCATTTTTCATTTACTCTCCTTTGTTTGAATTTGCGTCACTACTTGGTAATTTGAAAAGAATCAGATTACCAAAAAGATTCTAGTTAATAATTCCATACATTTTATTCTCCGGGGACGTTTAGACTGTCATTAGAGAGTGGCTATAATTTTCCATATTTTCTTTGACATTAAACAGCATTAAATTCCCATCTACTTGCCCTTGGCAATTCGGTAACTCAGTCGCCCTTAACAAAGTCTAGAACACGGAAAAGTGGAAAAAGCGGAATGGCAGCACGTCGCAGCGGCGTCATAAAATCCAAATTGCCTTTGTATGCGTAAAAACGAAACTTTTTAATTTCAGCTTAATAAAATGTAATTAAATTTCTACTCCACGATGCACGAACCGGCAGTGGCGACATGAGTTGTAACAACAACAAGCCACAACGAACAACAGCTGACTCAACAATCCCAAAGGCAGTGACGGCAGTGGCAGCGTGTCAGCAGGGAGGACAATAACGGAATGCATCAAAATTAAAAAAAAAATTAAAAAAAAAATTAAAAGAAATATATATATTTGGCACAACTTGCATGGATGAAGAAAAAGTAGTGGAATAAGAAGAAAAGTAATATTTGGAATTGTGAAGAGGCCGTGGAAGGATTGCGTTGTAGGCGAGGCGAACCAAAAACGTAAGTCGGACAGACGAACTCACTCAGGCGTCGCTTTAATTGGAAGGGAAAAATTAAGCGAACGAGAAGTGGGCTACATGCTACATGGTTGCAGCTACCCGCACCGCTCGCACCATTACTCGCATTGCGTTACTACATTTCAATATTTTCAATTTAATGCCGAGTACACTGCGGCAAAGAGGACACGCAAACAAGCGGGTAGTCAGCATGCGGACAGGATATTAAAGTATCCTGTTGAGATTACAGCCTGAGGTTGTTGTGTGCTGTCTGTGTGCACACACATGGTTATGTATGGGTGTGCAATTTCAAAGATCATAGAAATAATATTACCAGTGCCACGTTTATGCCATGCATACTTACATATTCAAATATAATATATATAGGTTTATAATTGCGTGCATGCCAAGAGAAATAATCATTTATATATCATATATGTTTGTATAGTTTTGTTGTTGTAAGCGCTCACAGTGGGATAAAATTAAATAGGAATGTGAGTCTACCCTAAATATCTCACCGTATGCCCTGTCGGCAGCGTCTGGTGATGCCAAACGCGTCGTGCTTCCATTGCATAGCACAGCGCAAGGTTCTTGTTATCATTGTTGTTGTGCATGCGGTTCTTGGATCCCAATAGTGCCAATGTATGGCCTCTTTTCATTTGAATACATATTTATCCTCACAATAAAGTTCGGTTGAAGTGGAATGAGAAACAAATGTGAACTGGTAATTCGGTCAACTTTGTATGGTTGCCGCTATTTGAAGTTCGGCTGCAGTTAACTGTAACTAACATGTTTCCAAAGTGTTTTTTACATCTAGAGCCGCTTATAATTTAAAGTAATTCCAACAGAGCCATAGATTTAGGCGTTTAGCAGGGTTTAGTTAAATTTGAAATTTCGGCCACTTTTAGTTAGAAAAGTTTTCTATTTTCTTTATACTTTTTTCTACTTTTTACTTTCTTCTACTTCTCTTGGAGGTAGTCGTAGCAGGAATTATAACTTGATATTCTCATTAATGTGGGATGGCGATTAATTTTAATTCTGCAAAGGTTTTATTTCCATATTCATAAATATAGTAAGAAGCATCTAAATTTAATTGCCAACTTGAATGGATTGTGAGCATTTTTAATGCAATCTTGGGACGAAGATTAAAATCAATTTCACTATTTAAAGACGTATTAATTTCATGCCGAATTCACGCTTTGCCTCAATATTCGAGAAACCGGACTGAATTAATGAAAAGAAGGCAACTACTTCATACATTTGTTCATTTAGTATACTAGATTTTTAAAACTTCCATTCTGTATTATCTATATTGCCAAACACCTAAAGAATTTCTTGTAAATCCTGAAGTTTGATCATGCCGTACAGCTGCTTGTAAAGGAGTTAATCGATAATGAAGTTATCTGCTATCAATCTCAAGTTAATATTTTGAAGAGGGTAGGTGGAAGTTTATTTATTACCAAACGGTTAAATGTTTAACCATTAGGAAGTTTCAACGCGACGGCAATTTTCTAAAATATAAACTACTTAATATGAACCCTATTTTCACTTCTTAAATTTGTGCAGAGGTGCATATACAATCCGTTAGCTCCACTTGGTTACATATCTTGAAGTCAGGACAACGAATTTTCAATAACCATTTATCGAAATCGTGATGTTGCCAGTGCATCGATCAGACTCCGGGAAGAAAATTCCCTTCGTCACAAGGAATTATTTCACTTGTTTCACTCAAAATTCTCTTCACTCAAATAATTGACTATTTTGAGTAGTGTTTAAACTGATAAATTGTAATGTTTTACTTGAAATTATTACGTCGATATATCTCAATGGAGCACTGAAAACCTGAAAATGCAAAAACTACCAATAAAAACGATTGCAAAATTGTAAAATTACCTGAACTCGAATTCGGATTTTCCTGTTCTCACACCTCAATAAAATTTTTGTTGGAGAGAAATTTACGAACCATGAAGAGGTCTAGACTGAAGCAAGCATATCTCATATTATCTTTAAAAATTGTATTGACAAGTTAGAAGATTGCTAAAATCTATGGATTCGTCTAGATAAAAAACGATTATCAATAATAAAAACTACGTTTTCTGTTCGTTTTCGTTCCTGAAACCTACGTACGTAGGTATCTACGTTTTACTTTAATTTTCGTACATTTGTTAACTTTAATTAGTTCTCAACTACCTCAAAATAACTTAGATGAGCCAGCATGTCGCCTACCGGCAGAGAGAATCAAAGTAATTGAAGAAAAATTACCGGCATTACGCTGTACACATTTTGATCGGAATTCGAATAAAAATTGTGTAGAACATGATACTTTAAAGTAAAAATATAATCTGTTATTATTGTAAAGAAAGATAGCTTTCTTGTACAATTGTTAACTTCATTTTACTAATTACCGTTCATTAAAATAGGTGCAAGCAAGACATTGTAGCCTTCGTATAAGAATAAAGGAAAACAACAGAAATGCTGGGACAACAAGAACAGCGAGGTCATTAAAAATCCATACAATAACGTTACCATAGTCCGCCAAATGATTGAAGTTAAAAATTCAGGCCAAGCCCACGTCACTATCCTCGTTTCACAAAAGCGGATGCCAACAATTCTCCAGAGTGCAGATGACACGTCTGCATGCAAAAATACATAAGAACACGCATTGAATTGTTGCTCAGAGAAATACACCACAGGGAACATATTCACAGCCACGAAGCGAGGGGTTGGACGGCAAGTGTATTAAATTATAATTATTTGTGCATGACAAGAGGGCATGAAACATTGAAACATGCCTAATGAAACATTTGCCACACTAAGAGCACTTACATAAGTAGTCTGACATATACACGCTTACATTTGGACAATGAAAAAAACAGGAGCAACGGAAAACCCTCTTTGATAGCAAATGGAAACGTGGCAATATAAATTTAAAGACTCCATTGCTGCATACCGGATGGCTGTGTTCTGAACAATATCTTAATCCCCACTTCAGTATCTATTAGTATAATTAAAAGTTAAAGTTCTCCCATGGCAAATCCAGTTTCAGGGAATCGATTTTATCTAAAAAAACTATATTTTAGTTTGAAATTGTACATGAAATGAAATGTAGTTAAACCGTTTGAAATTTGGCACATTTAGACCCATGAAGGGCTACATCGATGCACTCTTATGTGACCGTTTTTCTGTTTTGGTTATCAAAATTCAGGAATGTCGGAGAAAACATGCTGTTGGCGTTGATTCTGCTAATATCTGTAATAGTTATTCCAGAAATTTTTGGAATACTAGAAGTTTTGTATCACACGTTCGCAGTGACTACGTAAAAAATTTTCTCTGTACTTTATTTATGATTGGTATATGGCAGGAGTATTCTCATTTCTTTTTCTCCGAATGATTAATGTCCCATGATCATGGCTGAAAAAATGTGTATATTTAACTGCTGCATAAAGTATAATAGTTTTCTTCACTAACGATCCTTTGTAACACGTAAAAAGTATCGGGACAGATATGGAGGAGACAGATAAGAGAGAATGACGAGACAATTTGATTTTCTGAGGTCTGTCTGCCTGTCCGCGTCTGTGCAAGCGATAACTTGAGTAAAAATTGAGATGTCTTGATTAAGCGTAGTACTTGTATTCTTTGATACATGAATTGTAAAATCCGACTATTTCCACTCTCAAAAAAATATCGCCAACAGCTGAAAAAGACATCGGTGGTTAAATTTTTTCAATGGGCGTGGCCCCAACCCCGAAAAATTTATTGTATTCCATCAGAAACTACGAAAGCAGTATCAACTAACTGAATGAAAATTGCTAAAAGTGGAAAAATAAAAGTGCAAGTGCAAATAAAAAGCAAAATAGTAAAATCTATTAGATTCCTCCCCTTATCAATATATAATTCCAGTGCGCGTAAAGAAACCGAAAATGAAGAAAATGGTGTCGCACCTTTCATTTAAAAATGATTCGGTAATATAAAACCTGAAAATAGTTCCCCTCTTTGGATCCTTGCACCTTTCGAGAGTATAAAATATTCGTCTGCACCTGAAGTTAGCTCTTCCTTACTTGCTTTTGATTTTTTATACTCTCGCAACATTCACCTAACGGTAGTTTGTAACACCTAATATTAATCAAGATTAATATAGAGATATATATACGTAAATACGTAACATAACATCAGGATGATCAAGATGGATCAGGATCAGGACGAGACCAGCTGAATTCCGAGACTCTGTTCGTCCGTCTGTCCCTGCAAGCGATAACTTGAGTAAAAAATTAGATATATTAATCACATTTGGTACACATATTCCTGGCACTAAGAGGGGGTTGGTATTACAGATGAGCGTAATCGGAGAACTGCCACGCCCACAAAATGGCGTTAAACGAAAAGTTATGAAATGCTTTAACTAAGCTCTCAATTAGGATATAAAACTGGATTTTAGTGCAGGCAATCAAAGTTGGAAGGGGCATCTGTGGTTTAAAAAACTTTAAAAAGTGGACATGGCTACGCCCCTTAATAGGTTTAATAGGTCGCCGCCGGGGACAAATTTTAAAGCATCTCGATTAACACTGTGAAAATAAGAGAAACCAGAAGATAATCACGCCCACCGCTCATATAACGGTTATGTTGAAAACTACTACTGGATAATGGACACTGCCTTTACACTGCCTTTACATGAAATTTCATACCTCAAGAATTGTTATACCGATGTCAACTAAATTTGGTAACTAACATTATATTTGCATGCTTATATTACAGTGTGAAAATGGGCGAATTAGGAATCCAACCACGCTTACTTCTCATTTATCACACTTTTAAATTCGATATGATTCTTTCACTTTACGGTATATAAATCCTTTACCAATAAAGACATCAGGATAAAAATTTGCACAAATAGTGCCAAATCACATATGTGAGTTATCCCTGTGAAATTCTGGGAGGGTCTCTTTCTAATAACAGTGTGCCCGTGTGTTTAAAATTTATAAAATAGGGTAAATACTTCCTCTAACCCCCATATACCAAATATGAGGATTTTCAAACTTCTGGTAAACTTTATACAATATATATCGGTCAATATGTGAGTTATCTTTGTAAAATTCTGGGAGGGTCTCCTTCTGATAATTGTGTGTCCGTGTGCCCAAAATGGATAAATTTGGATAAATATCATCCTTAACTCCCATATACCTAATATAAGAATTTTAAACATAAGTTTGGCTTACTATGCGGTATATATTAGTCAATATGTAAGATATCTTAGCAAAATCAAGTGAACGTAAAATATTGGGCATGCCATAGTTTGTTGCTGAAAATATGCCAGGTCTCATATACTACATATAATAATTGTCGTCAATCTAGCCGAATATGTCGGTGTGTGAGTTATCTTCATAAAATTGTGTGGAAACATGTTCTCTAGTGTACTTGAGTAAAGCCAAAAGTTAATGCAATCAGTCCCGACTTTCCCCTAGCCCAAATATACCCGATGTAATAATTTTGTACTTTCCAGCTGACTTTAAACCTTTTATGTTGGTGTATGTGTGTGATATTTTAATGAAATTAAGTGGATATATTTTCTTAAACATAATGTGGTTTTGTGCTAAATACGAAGGAAACCGGTCTAGACCTTGGAAGCCCATTATTCCTTTTATAATGATTTCCTTTTCTCTGGCTGACTTTTTCCTTATAAATCTGATACATTTAGTTAATCCACTTTGTTTGTGTTTATATAGCATACATATTTAAGTTAATTTGGTTGATTTTAATGTAAAAATCTTGAACAGGAAGCAAAATATAGTAATGAAAGTAGGGGAGTCTGTGACAGATACCAAATATGATTGCAATCCAATCACAATTTCATCGAGTAATGAATTTTGAATTCTTCCGCAACATGTTGCAACAGAGTACATTAGTTTTGTTCACCTAAGGGTTATCCGTCCGTCCGTCCGTGCAAGCGATAACTTGAGTGCTATAACTAAGCGACAAATAAAAATGGAAATGTGTTTTTTGGTATGGAAGATCCTAGTTGGCGCGGCTTCTATTGGTACAAAGTTTGTAAAAGTGGGCATGGCCCCACCCCCCATATGTTTAATGTATATATCTCACAATTTGTCAAAGCTATATCATTCAAACTTCCTCAAAATAAGTTTTTCTAACACGTCCTCGTATACTGGGAAAAAAAAAGTGAAATCGCATAATTACCACTCCCACCTCACATACATAGGTTATGTTGAAGATTTCTAAAAGTGCGTTAACTCGCTAAAGATACACGTCAGAAACATTAAATCTTACGACAAATATGTTACGGAAAGGCTCCGTGTAAAATTTGGACAATGGGTGTGGCACCGCCCACTTTTAGGGAAATCCCATATCTCAAGAACGCCTTAATCAATTTCAACCAAATTTGGAACATGACATTATATTTGCATCTTTATTTCAATTTGGGAAATTGGGTGAATTTGTATAACAATCACGCCTACTTCTCATATAACACAATTTTAAATTAAATCTGATCCTTTCACTTTAAGGTATATAAATCAAGCAGTTTTTGAGATAATAAAATGAAGCTTTGTATAAATAGTGCCTTCAAGATATACCGTCACTTGCGTAAAAATTCTCAAAATCGACATATCACTTTTCAAGTCCTCACATACCCAATATAAGGAGAACAGTGCCTAACGCTGACTTTATATTGAAAGTATCGGTAAATACATATGATATCCTAATGAAATTCGAGTATTATATTTCCCTGATAATAAGTCAAAAACGGGGGAAAACGGGGGAAATCGGGTAAACACTTCACGTAGCCCCCTCATACCTAAATAAGAATTTCATATATCCGGTTGCCTTTATACGCCGTATATCGGTCAATATGTAAGATATTTTAGCAAAATTAGTATGTATTAGCATAGTTTAATGCTGAGAATGTGTGAAATCGGACAACGAATTATCCCAGCTCCCATTACTACATATAACAATTTTCGTTATTCTAGCAGACTTAAAGCCCAATATCTCAGTCATTGTGTGAGTTGTCTTCGTAAAATTGCGTGGAAACATGTTCCCTAGTATACTTGAATAATGAAAAGGTGATCAGTGCAGACCTTCCACTAGCACAAGTATACCTGGTATAAGAATTCTCGACTTTCCAGATATTTACCGTTTATGTTGATCAATATGTGTAATATTTCAATAAGATTAAGTGGATATGTTTTCTGAGGTTTAGTTAATTTGGTAAATTTTAATATGAATATCTCAGACACGAAGCAAAACATAGTAATAAAACTCCGTAAGGCTATTTAATTAAGCCCCTGTGGTTGAGTTTATATCGCATATATCTTATTTGAGTTAATTTGGTAGATTTTAATATAAATAACTCGAACAGAAAGCAAAATATAGCAATGAAAGAATGTGAGGCTATGACCTGTAATATAAGTTAATAAGATGCCAAATATGATTGCAATCCATTTACGGGTTCATCGAATAATGGATGTTGAATTCTTATGGCACATTTTTTATTACAAAGTTTTGCCAGCATCTGAAAGTATTTCCCCTCTTTTGAGCATCGCATATTGCGAAAGTATAAAATGTTCGGTTATACTCGAACTTAGCCTTCCTTACATGTTTTGTCTTTGTTTTGTTTTTTTTTCGTCAAACGTGGACCTGATCTGCATGGTTGGCTTAGAGGTGATAATATTCCAAATGTTCGAGTGCAGTTTACGCGTTGTAGTTCACAATGGATAATATTGCCTTCGTCTCACATAGTTTAAGAAATACCCCAATCTTGGTCAATTCATATTTTCTTGTTTTTGTTGTTTATAGGCCTGTGGGCAGGCGTACTTTGGTAACATATTCCAAAAGTAGATAATTTGTACTAAAGAATGATATAATTAGAGGTTACGGCAGTTTGGTTACGTTATATATTTTTTGAGGTATAAAAATATCTCAAAAAACGACTTGATAACCTCCTTCTACAGGCGACAAAGGATAGTGATCACGACTATGAAAATGAGTTCAACTTTTCCAGAGCTTAACAAACTTAGGAATGAAATTTAAACTTCAATACCTAGTCAAAAGAAAGAAAATGACTGCAACAGAAGCAGCAGGGGTGATGGTGGAATAATAGGAGAAAAGCGAAACAAAACAAAATATGGTTGCAAGAAATTCCCGTGTAATCCTAGCTAAAAGTCAGTGAGCGATAAGTTAATATAGCAAGCAAGTACGCATGTGGTCAAGTTTGTGGGAGTACAACTACAAAATTTACTACACTCCAGCTTCTTCCTGAATTATAAATTTGAATGTATGAATGTTTATTCCCGCGTAGTACTCAGAGCTCTTGTAAGTTGAAACTTTGATTGAATGTTCGGATTGCCTTTGGTTTAAGTAACTAAATATATATAGATACACAGATGCATATCATGCAACGGCATATATACACATATTTTCACATTTCAAATATAAAAACTTAGATATGTAGATAAACAGGTGGGGACACATACATACATAATAATCGTAACATCTCCTAATGGATTCTATGGGAAACTTTTCAATGGAATTTACTCACATGTGTCTTAATTTTGAATTAAATATTAACAGACTTAAATTCAGTCTTAAAAATGTTTGTCTTGATTTAGCTTCTTATTTATGGTCACTTAAAAAACCTGTAAGCACAAAACAATCAAATCCGCGATAATATAAGAATATAATTTTTTTCGACATTTTTTACATTCGATGTTGTCATTCACTCACATCAATCCTCTGAAAGGAAGTAATCCTCGAATGGAATCTTCTCCTATCCATATTACATTAAGTCTTTACTTGTATTAATGGCAATCCCCTTATATTCAACACTCTCGTCAAATCATTCTTGGCTTCGAAGTTCCCAAATCAATTGTTCTCTCTTTTATTTTTATTTCCAAGAAATATTGAACAATTTATCTGGAATAAAAATTAATTGATTTCGGAAGTTAATGAATCCTCTTCCATGCCAGACAAGGAATAACCATAACAATTTTCTGTACCTCATAGATTCCTCTTTTCAGACCATGCTTAGCTTGAAGTCATAATGATGATAACTTTTGCATTCTAGAAAATTTAAGAGAATCAGGGCTTACAATTATTCTAGTGATTAAATTTTTATACTCTCGCAACGTGTTGCTAGAGAGTATATCAGTTTTGTTCACGTAACGGTTATTTGTAACACCTAGAACTAATCGAGTTAGATATAGACATATATATATATATATAAATGATCAGGATGAAAAGACGAGTTGAAATCCGGGTGACTGTCTGCCCGTCCGTCCGTCCGTCCGTTCGCCCGTCCATCAGTCCCACCGAGCAAGCGATAACTTGAGTAAAAATTAAGATATTTTGATGAAACTTGGTACACGCGTTCTTTGTCGCCGTAAGATGGTTGTTATTGCAGATGGGTGTAATTGGACATCTACCACACCCACAAAATGCCATTAATCAAAAACAGACAATGTGCTATAACTAAGAAGAAAATTAATATATAAACGTGTTATTTGGTATAGAGGATGAAGGTGGGGAGGGGCATCTTTGGGCAAATATTTTTGTAAAAGTCGACATGGCCGCGCCCCCCATATAGGTTTAATATATACAGCTCGGAAACCGTTAAAGCTATATCAATCAAACTTCCTCGACTAAGTTTTTCTAGCATCTCCTGATATACTGAGAAAATTAATGAAATCAGATAATAACCACGCCCACCTCGCACACAAAAGTTATGTTGAAAACTACTAAAAGTGCATTAAATTCGTTGGAGGAACGCGTCAGAAGCATTAAATCTTGCAGCAGACATGATACGGAAGGATTGCATATGAACCCGTGTAAAGTTTTCGTGATTGGCGCGGAACCGCCCACTTTTAGGGGAAATCCCATATCTCAAGAACGCCTTAACCGATTTCCACCAAATTTCGAACATGACATTATATTTACATTCTTATGCTACGCTGCGAAAATGGCCAAAATCGAAAAAACCACGCCTACTTCTCATATAACACTAATAGGATTATAACTTTTGAAGCCCCCAGATACCCAATAAATGGACCTCAGTACCTCTATCTGACTTTTTACCGATCGGTAAATCTATAAGATATTGTAATGAAATTGGAGGATTATCTTTCCATGATAATGATGTACTTTGTTATCAAAAATGGGGAAAATCGGGTAAACACTTCCTTCAGCCCAATATATACCTAATATAAGGATTTTCAGCCCTCTTGTAGACTATATACAATATATAATGTCAATATATGAGTTATCTCATTGAAGTTCCGAGAGCGTCTCTTTCTGATAACAGTGTATCCATGTGCTTCAAATGGATAAAATCGGGTAAGCACTTGCCCTAGCCCCTTTGTACCCAATATAAGGATTTTCAACCTCCGGGTAGACTATACCATATATTTCGGTCTATATGTAAGATATCTTAGCAAAATTAAGCGAATGTATAAAATTGGATATAAACTAATTTACTGCCGAAAATGTGTGAAATCGGTCAACGAATTATACCAGCTCCCATATACTACATATAATGATTTTCGCTATTCTAGCAGGCTTTATGCAGAACATGTCGATCACTGTGTAAGTTACATGTAAATTTTGTGAATTGTATGAAAACATGTTCAGTAATATATTTGAATAATGAAAAGAATTAATATGATCAGTGCAGATCTGCCTCTATCCTAAAAATGCCCGATATAAGAATTCCCGTCTTTCCACCTGACTTTAAACCGTTTATGTTGGTCAATATGTGTGTTATTTTAATGAAATTAAGTGGATATGTTTTCTTAAACACAATGTGGTTTCGCGCTAAATATGAACGAAATCGGCCTAGATCATGGGCTAAGCTCCTTATTCCTAATGTAATGATTAGCTTTTCTCTGGTTGACTTTTTCCTCATGTATCTAATATATTCATTAAACCAATTTGGTTGAGTTTGTATCGCATATATCACTTTTGAGTTAATTTGATAGATTTTAATATAAATATCTCTGACACGAAGCAAAATATAGCAATGAAAGTACATGAGTCTATGACCTGTAATATAAGTTAATAAGATACCAAATATGATTGTAATCCATTGCCAATTTCGTTGAATAATGTATGTTGAATTCCGCAACATTTTTTAATATAAAGTTATGCCAGCACCTGGAAGCATATCCCCGCCTCTGATCTTTGCACATGGCGAGAGTATAAAATGTTCGGTTACACCCGAACTTAGCCCTTTCTTACTTGTTGTATTTAGTTTACAAAGAAGCTTCTTTTACATACTGACAAACATTTGTTTAATGGTAAAGGAAAATTAAAAAAAAAAAAATTTAAGAGTAAGTAAGTAAGTAGTAGAGTAGTAAACCAATTTAAATTGACTGCAGCAAACTACAAACATAGGTGTGAATACCTTCGGAAATATAAATAGTTTAAACGCTTAGGTAAAGATTTTGAAATTTTTTTGAATAACAAATGCAAAAATATCTTTGTGGTATCTTAAAGAATTTCAGAAAGTATCTTTACCTGGTAGTATCGTGTCGTGATGTCAAAAACGGATAAAATCGGGTAAATAAACGGGTAAAACTTCCGGTTGGCTTTATACCGTATATATTGGACAATTTATGAGTTATCTTAATAAAATTTAGTCGAAATATATTTTCGAAAATACCCTACTTTAATGCCAAATGTTAATCCAATCGGTCCAGACCTTCCCGTAGCCCTAATATACCCGATAAAGTAATTTCCGACTTTCCACATGACATTAAACGGTCTAAACTCCATATCCCTAATGTAATGATTTCCGATTCTCTGGTTGAATTCCATATTTACTAATTAGGCTGATTTTAATACAAATATTTCGGACACGATGCAAAATATACTAATGAACCGAAGTGAGTCTATGACGTGATGATAGTATAAGTTATTGGGTGTCAAATATGATTTGATTGATACGATGACGGATTAAAACCATGCTTACTTCTCAAGCATTACAATTTTAAATTCCATCTGCTTTTTTCATCTTACAATATATAAATTAAACATCAAGGAAGATATCGAAATAGAGCTCTGCACAAATGGTGTCTTTAAAATGGACACGCTCGTGCTGAAAACGGCCACAATCATAATATGAGGAAACCAGTGCCTATGGCTGACTTTATGCAAATATCGGTCAATCTGTAATCTAAATGAAATTCAAAAGGAGTATTTTCCTTTTAATAACGTGCCCTGGTTCTAAAAATTAATAAAATCGGAATGACCCGGTCATCTAAAATTAGTATTTTTAAACTTCCGGTTGGATTTATACTGAATTATCGGTCAATATGCCAGATACCTTGACAAAATAAAGTGGACGTTGGGATAAGTTTAGCTTATTGGCAAAAATGGGTGAATTCGGTTAATGAATTAACCCAGCCCCATATACTACATATAATGGTTTCTGTTGTTCTGGTTTCCTTTATGCCGAATATATCGATTAATGTGTGAGTTATCTTAATAAAATTACACAGAAACATGTTCTCAAGTGTATTTCAGTCTAATGCCAAGGTAAATGCAATCAGTCCAGATCTTCTCTTAGCTCCACCATGGTGATTTTCGACTTTCCGGTTGATTTTATATCGTTTGTAGTGGTCAATAGGTATGATATTTTAGTGAAATTAAGTGGACATGTTTTCTTAACCATATGTGATTAACCACAATGTGATTTAACATTAAATATAAACCAAATTGATTTAGCCCCCGTACCTCGCTTTGAGAATATGAAATGTTGGGTTACACCGGAACTTAGCCCTTCCTTATTTGATATGATAGCGTTTAGGTTTATATAGACCAAAGACATATGTACGTATAGTAAGTGCTGAGTCTAATTGTGACCTGCAATATAGGGTCGCTAATATTTTCCGTGTTTTTCAAAGAAGTCTTTCAAATATTGAATGGTATATACTTAAATATATGCATGTATAAAATGTCTCACAGTTTAAAATAAATTATATTCGTTTTTTATACTATAATACTATATACATATAATACGACTAATAATGGCCACAATGTTTTCGACCTAAATTTCGTTCATGGACATCGGACAATTATAAATAATAGTGTTCATCTTAGATATTAAACGTTCCTTTTTGTTGTATATGCATTTATGAATGGATTATGTATATATATATATGTATATATGTGTATTATATATATTATGCATATATATTGTATGTATATGTATATATGAATGAATGAATGAATACCAAGAAATTTATAAAGATCTAAATTTTTACATTATTTTTATTATTCACTAATATTGTCACTAAATTTTGTTTTTGAATGTTAGTTGATAATTTCTCAACCTCTCAGTTTGGATTTTCCTCCCTCAAGATTTCAGACTACGTAATAGTCAATCGATTGCTAACTACTTTCGTCATAAATAATCAAATGGAGTGCTGACACATTAAGCAATAAATTGTCTAAATACTCCTGTGTATATATTGTATACATATCATATATATATATGTGCTAATAGATTTGGTTCAAAAAGTTTTGGAATGCTGTAAGTGTTTACTGTGAATGAGAGGAGCTAACCCTACAAAACCATTTATTGTTATCGCTTCAGCTATGCGGTATTACGTATTCATGATTTCGAGTTGTGTTAAATGAAATTGTCAGCAAAAGGGTTTATTTTCTGCACAAAATGCTCAATATGGAAGTGTATTTACTAATTAATTGTATATACATACATATGTGAATAGAAGATATTACAAAAACATACAATTGTATATAAATAATGAATATTAGTACATATGTACGGACATATGTATGTATGTATGTATATACATTTTACTGGCTTATAGTAATAAAGTTAGAGATTTTAATTAGTTTTGTCAAAAACGTACATGATGTCCATCATTAAAAAATCTGGCACATGAAAAGGAAGCCTTTAAAAGTAAAATTTGAAGCCGTTTGGATGTTGTCAAAAAAGATTAGTGGAACGTAATTAAAAATCCGAAAATCTTAGGTTATTTAACAAAATGGCAAATGAAAATAAATGAGAACTTTTTTAGAACAAGAACTAGAACAAAAACAACACGAACAAGTAAGAGAGGGCCAAGTTCGGGTGTAACCGAACATTTTATACTCTCGCAATGTGCAAGGATCAGAGGCGGGGTAATGTTTTCAGGTGCTGGCATAACTTTATACTAAAAACTGTTGCGGAGGAATTCAACATTCATTATCCGACGTAATTGTCATTGGATTGCAATCATATCTGGTATCCTATTAACTTATATTACAGGTCACAGAGTCATGTACTTTCATTGCTATATTTTGCTTCGTGTCAGAGATATTTATATTAAAATCTATCAAATTAACTCAAAAGTGATATATGCGATACAAACTCAACCAAATTGGTTTAATGAATATATTAGATACATGAGGAAAAAGTCAACCAGAGAAAAGCTAATCATTACATTAGGAATAAGGAGCTTATCCCATGATCTAGACCGATTTCGTTCATATTTAGCGCGAAACCACATTGTGTTTAAGAAAACATATCCACTTAATTTCATTAAAATATCACACATATTGACCAAGATAAACGGTTTAAAGTCAGGTGGAAAGTCGGGAATTCTTATATCGGGCATTTTTAGGATAGAGGAAGATCTGCACTGATCACATTAACTCTTTTCATTATGCAAATATATTACTGAACATGTTTTCACACAATTTTGTGAAGGTAACTTACACAGTGATCGACATATTCTGCATAAAGTCTGCTAGAATAGCGAAAATCATTATATGTAGTATATGGGAGCTGGTATAATTCGTTGACCGATTTCACACATTTTCGGCAGTAAACTATGGTATATCCAATATTATACATTCGCTTCATTTTGCTAAGATATTTTACATATAGACCGAAATATACGGTATAAAGTCTACCCAGAGGTTTAAAATCCTTATATTGGGTATATGGGGGATAGGGGAAGTGCTTGGCCGATTTTATCCATTTTAAGTGCATAGACACACTGTTATTAGAAAAGACGCTCTCTGAATTTTAAAGAGATAACTCATATATTGATCATTACATATGGTATAAAGTCTACAGGAAAGTTGAAAATCTTTATAATATGTGTATGGGGGCGATGGGAAGAGATAACTCATATATTGATCATTACATATGGTATAAAGTCTACAGGAAAGTTGAAAATCTTTATAATATGTGTATGGGGGCGATGGGAAGTATTTACCCGATTTTCCCTATAATATCTTTATTGATTCTCGATTCATCTACTTGAAAGTGAAATTATGAGATAGAACTTAAAATTGGGTTATGTCAGAAGAAGGCGTGGTTTCTATGCGATTTCGTCATTTTCATAATATTGCATAAGAGGACAAATATTGTATCACGCGCTAAATTTTGTTGAAATTGGTTGAAGAGTTCTTGAGATATGGGATTTCTCCTAAAAGTGGTCGGTGCCGCGCCTATCACGAAAACTTTACACGGATTCATATGCAACCCTTCCGTATCATAGTTACTGTTTAATGTACTGTTTGTAATGATTTAATGTTTCTGACATGTTCCTTCAGCGAGTTAACGCACTTTCAGTAATTGGCGTAGGCGTAGTAGGCGTGGTTATTATATGATTTCACTCTTTTTCGCATTATATGAGGAGATTCTAGAAAAACTTAGTTGGAGTAAGTTTGATTGATATATGTTTAACGGTTTCTGAGATATATATATTAAATACCATGGGGGGTGGGGTGTTTGGTTAGCGGCATGACTACTTTTACAAATATTTTCGCCCACACATGCCCTACTAGGATCCTCCATACTAAATAACGCGTTTATATCTTGATTTACTGCTTAGTTATAGCACTTTATCTATTTTCGATGAATGGCATTTTGTGGGCGTGGCAGATGTCCAATTACGTCCATCTGCAATACCAACCATCTTCCGGTGACAAAGAACACGTGTGGCAAGCTCCGTAAAAATATCTTAATTTTTACTCAAGTTATCGCTTGCACGGTCGGACGGACGGACGGGCAGACAGTCTCGAATTTCAACTCGTCTTTTCGTCCTGATCATTTATATATATACATGTCTATATCTAGCTCGATTAGTTCTAGGTGTTACAAACAACCGTTAGGTGAACACAACTAATATACTCTGTAGCAACATGCTGCGAGAGTATAATAAAACTATACCGAATATGTCGGTCAGCGTGTGAGTTATATTCATAAACATGTTCTCTAATGTACTTAAGTAATCTTAAGGATTTGCGACTTTCCAGCTGAATTTAAACCTTTTATGTTGGTCAATATGTGTGATATTTTAATAAAATTAAGTGGATTTGTTTTCTTAAACATAATGTGGTTTAGCTTTAAATATGAAAGAAATTGGTCTAGACCGTATTCTAAGCCCCTTGATTTCCGTTCCTCTGGTTGACTTTTCCCTCATATTTAATATACTTAATTTGGTCACTTTGGTTGATTTTAATATAAATATCTCGGATATGGAGAAAAATATAGTAATGAAAATACGTGAGCCTATGACCTGTAATATAAGTTAATAAGATATCAAACATGGGTGTAATTCATTAACGTTTTCGTCGAATAATGAAAGTTAAATTTTTCCGCAACATTTTTTAATATAAAGGTGCTTTACCACCACCTGGAAGTCTTTCGGATTTTATTTTTGAAAATTCCGAGAGTATATGTATATATATACACCCGAACTTAGCCCGCCTTACTTGTTTGGTTATAAATAAGTTTCAAATATATAACTCCACAGCAAAAGTTCACATCGGAAATACAAATGTTGTTATTTTGTAGGTAAACTTGGTTCTTGTTCGCATGTCCGGGAGCATAAAGGAACATTAGATTTCAACGAATCAAAAGTAAAGGAGGAAGATGGAGGGAATAATAAGATAGGTAAGACATAGGAATGCTAATGAGGCTGAATGAAGGGCGACGTATTGATAATTGTGGAACAAAAAATGTAAATGAGAGGATGAATAGACAACAAATCCCGACGGACATTAAAGAGGATAAACTTGAAAAGCTTTGATACATGAGCGAGTTAAATATTAAAACGCCATAAAATAAAAACCATCGAAATAAATCAATAAAGATTAAATCTCAAGCATAATCCATACCTCCAAAGAGCACGCTCGAGCGCTTTTGCATGAACGCCCAGATATCATATCGTACTCTAACACATACATATGTATGTACATGTTCACTTATATATTTACATATGTATATTATATTCTGATATCTGCTCGTGCATTAATGTGCCTCCAGCAAGTACAAATAGTCTGACATAAAAGTAAGCTCATTCAAGTAGGTACCCGCTATTTGAGTATTTAGCGACTTACTGATATTCACTATATACACTATATGCACATGTATGTATGGATTTCCATATGCATTTATATAAATGCGAATCTACATATCAGACAGCATTTTGTCCTTAGCATTGTTGTAAATCAGCATTTACAAATACCAACATATTTATGCCGCATCTTTTATAGAAGTAGATACTTTAATGTAAGTATAACTGCAGATATTTGTACATATATGTAATAGTATATATTTAGAGATATAAATACAAATTGCAGTAGCTTCTATTGGCATATTCGTGCTTGCACATTTATGAGATCCAGGTGAGTCATATGTAAAGTAGGATTCTTAAACACATATGTATGTATATACATCTGTATAAAGCTGATACGTATATTTACACATGTATTTCGTATCGAAGTAACAAGTTTTCATTAAAATGTTGAAATTGTAAAGTTACTCGGGGAATAGCGGGAGATACAAAGCAGATTAAAATAATAGCAGAACTGAATAGAAAAAATATCCAGCCTCGACAACTAAGGGCCCAAGAGATTTCGTAATACAAAGCACCAGCAAACACTCACACGTACTTTGAGGTTGGAGGCAAACTTCGGTTCTGTGTCTCCGGTTCCGAAAACAATACCACAGCTAGTGAAAAAGATCTGAAAACAATGACAAAAGTCATTCAACGATTGATGAAGCGACTGAAATTTACGGGTAGCCAGACGTGCAGCGGGTTCGACTGGCGGGCAGAACGAGAACAAATCACTAAAACAATAACACGTTGAGTTATTCTTCTGTAGTGTTTCCTCTACGAATAAATTGCGAGTAGGCTTAGAAAAAGCGATGCGAAATTAAACTATATGTTTACACAGTTATGATGTACGAGGTGTGTTCATAAGCAAGCTAGCTGACTATTTCGTAGGCTATGTGGATGACTTAAAATTTCGAATTCTGTTTTGGCGAAATGTCTGCATTAAATTCGTCAAATACTGGAGGGTGACAAATCGAACACTCAACTGGTATAAATAGAATATTCTGTCGTAATCAAATAGTAATAGAATAGCAAGAGGATAACGTACTGTAATGAGAGATTATATACATGTTTTAACAGCGTATATTAGATTTATACACCCAACAGTTAATTGTAACACATAAAACTAATCGAGGTAGATTTAGACTTATATATATATATATATATAAGTATATAAGTAGTATATATACATATACATATATAATGATCAGGATGATGAGTCTAGTTGAATTCCGAGCGTTTGTCTGCTCGTCCGTCCATCAGTCTATCAGTGCAAGCGATAACTTGAGTGAAAATTGAGACATGTTAATAAAACTTGGCACAGATGTTCCTTGGCATTCTGAGGTGGTTGGTATTGCACATGGGTGTAATCATAATACTGCCAAGCCTACAAAATGTCGTTGAACAAAATCTAACAAAACACTATATTAAGCTTCCAATTAAGATATTAAACTGGAATTAAGCTGGAACGTACGGGAAATTTTTGGGTTGAAAATTTTTTAAAAGTGGATATAGTTCCGCCGCCTTTTATGTTTAATATATTGTGCATATCTTACAAACCGCTAAAGCTACTGCCGAAAAACTTGCTAAGAGCAAAGGAACACCTCCTTTGACGGTGTGAAAATATGTGAAGTTGGATCATAACCACGCGCTCTCCTCCAATAACGGTTATGTTAAAATCGACTGAAAGTGTAACAACTTACTAAATAAATACGTCAGAAGCATTAAATTACACAACCAAGATTGTAATTACTAAAACAATTTCAACCAAATAGGGTGCATAACAGCATATTTACATCTTTATGTTACAGTGTGAAAATGGGTGAAATCGGAATACAACCACGCCTACTTCCCATATACCACATTTTTAAATTCCATATGATTCTTTTGTTTTACAGAGTGCCTTTAGGGTATGCCATCTTAAAATATGTCAAAATCGGATTATAAATTTTCAAGTCACAGATACAGAATATGTAGATCTAGTGCCTATGGCTCATTCTTTACATTTTACAGAAAATATCTGTCAATCTGTGAGATATATTATTGAAATTCAAAGCAAGTCTTTGTCTGATAATATTATACCTTTGTGTCAAAAGTGGGCAGAATCGGGTAAATATTTCTATTGGCGGTCTTATCCTATTATAAAGATTTTCAAACTCCCGGTTGATTTGTGAGGTATCTTGGCAGAAGTAAGTGGGTGGAATCGATCCACGAAGCACCCCAGCCCCCATGTAATTATCGCTATTCTAGTGTAGTCTGTGATGAATATATCATATACATACGTGTATATTGGGGTATTTTGGTAAAAATAAAGATTTCCGGCTTTCCATTTGACTTTAAATCGCTTATTTAGTTTAATATGTGTGATATTTTAATGAAATTAAGTTTGTGTGATTCATTAGCCCAAATGTGGTTTAGCGCTAAATATGGATGAAATCGGTCCAGAATTTCGGTCTAGCCTCCATACCTCTAATATAGTAAAATTTTACAAGAAAGCAGAAATCAAACATAATGAGAAGAGAAATGGTGAATCGAATACAGATATGGGTATACTCGTCGTAATCATACATTATATCATATTTCCCACTATAGAGTATAGAGAGTAAGAGAACAATACCAATTTTCTAAGAGAGTCAAGGAATACATGTACTTTTAATCAAGATATTTCAAGTTTCACTAAAAGGGTTAGAAGGGTGATTGGTCATTTTCTGCTTTTAAAATATCTGAATCAGAGAATTGGCATTTAATTTCGGCGTCGGTACTATACAACCAATATTTTTCGCCAGTTGAGGCACTTTTGAGCAAATTAGTATCAGTTTTTATGCCATCAGTAACTTCTGCAAAAGTGTTTGATTTTCTAAATTATTTTTTTTTGGGAAGTACTTAGCATAAACCTCACCGGTATTGTATCAATTTAATAGCGGTACTCCTGGACTTGGTAGTTCAGTAATTTCTTATTTGGTTCTTCGTTAAAACTGTGAATTCCCAAAACATGGCTCAGTTAGTTTATGACTTCTGTGGGTTTTAGGGAGAATTTTATCTTAACAACTAAGACAACAAGCTTTCGGGTTTGACTTGTGTCATAATACATAAAAAGTTCTAATTTTGTATTAATTAAAGGAAAAGAACTACTATTCGATGCAAAGTGTTAGAGTGTCTTACGATGGAGGAAAATACTATGTATTTATTCAAATAAATAACTATATTATGGATGATTTGAATTTTCTTAGCAAAATATATTATAGAGAATTTGAGTCTCTCTTGGCGTATAATATTTCGCCATCTCATAACACGATATCAAATTGTCAAAAACCAGTTAATAACCAAGCATACCTCAAATGTAACGGTATTCTTCAAAACTTCTAAAAGTGCGACAGTTTTTTAACGAATAACAGGTAACGTGAATCATAGCAGGCTTATATCCACATCAATTAAATAAAAAGGAATACAGGTGTATCATAATCGTATCAAAGGCGTGGAAATATTTCCGGGCGTCTACAAAACTTTTTAACAAATAAGTAAGGAACTTAGGCTAAACTTTATATTAAAAGTGTTGCGGAGGAATTCAACATTCATTATTCGACGAAACCGTGAATGGATTATAATCGTACTTAGTATCTTATTAACTTATATTACAGGTCATAGCCTCACGTACTTTCATTACTATATTTTGCCTCGTGTCCGAGATGTTTAAAGTAAAATCTACCAAATCAACTCAAATAAAATATATGCGATATAACCTCAACCAAAGGGGCTTAATTAAATATATTGGGTATATGAGGAAAAAGTCAATTAGAGAAAGGACAATCATTAAATTAGGAATGAGGGGCTTACACCACGGTCTTGACCGATTTATTTAGATATTATTTATTTAAATTTACTTCTGGGATAATTCATTTACCAATTTCACACGTTTTCGGCATTAAACTGTAGTATATCCAATATTATACATCCAAAATAATAAACACGTTCACCTAAATGCTCAGATATGTTACATATTGACCGATATATACCGTATGAACCAACCGGATGCTTGAAATTCTATATTAGGTGTATGGTGACTAGAAGAAGTGTTTACTCGATTTTATCCATTTTAGACACAAAGTTATCAGGAAGAGACGCTCTCTGAATTTCATAGAGATAACTCATATATTGACCGATATATATGGTATAAAGTCTACCGGAAGGTTTAAAACCTGTATATTAGATATCTGGAGGCTAGAGAAGTATTTACCCGATTTTCACCCTTTTTGACAAAAGGGCACATTATTATCATGAAAATATTCTTCTCGAATTTCATTACGAAATCTCACAGATTATATGCCAATTATGAAAATATGTAAAAAAGTCATATGTCGAAATATTTCGATCATTTGTACGCTTGAGAAGGCATATCATGGAGGCAGTATTTGTGCAAAGAATCAATCATCAGAATTGAGATATTGAATTGCTGCTTGATTTATGTATACACTTTAAAATCAAATAAGTAATTAACTATATACTTTAAAGTTTAAAATTGTGTTATATGGAAAGCAGGCGTGGTTGTAATCCGATTACGCCCATTTGCAATACCAACCTTCTTATGGTGACAAACACGTGTAGCAAGTTTCTTCAAGATAATTAAATTTTTAATCAAGTATCGCTTGCACGAATGGAAGGACGGACAAACAGTCACCCGCAATTCAACTCGTCTCGTCATCCTGATCATTTATAGATATATAACTCTATCTATCTCAGAAGGATGCGAATCATTCTTTTTAGTATATGTGGGATGTCGCAAGTTATGGACTAAGTTATGTTTACTTAATTTCATTACAATATCTTGTACATTTGCCATATTTCCAGTATAAAATGAGCTATAGTCACTGAGGTCCACATATTCAGTATCTGGCGGCGTGAAAACGAATACTCCGATATCGACCATTTTTAGTTAAGAGTTAACATACACACATACACTAGAAGCACTATTTGTGCTGAGTTTCATTTCGATGTCTTCATTGGTGTTTGATTTAAATATTATAAAGCGGATCAATAAGATGGATAAGATTAATATTGTATTATACCACAACATAAAGATAGCAAAAATTGTGTTATGAATAAAATTTTGTTCAAATGGTCAATGAGATTTCCTTAAAAATGGACAGTGCTCTTTCAGTTGTCCAATTTGAAGATCAATTTGAAACCCGCTGTGCTCTCTTTACGGTTATTATTTAAAGAGTTCTACGTTCATCGAACGACCAGACAGATTTTCGGAAATCAATTCATCTTGTCATCCTGATCATTTTGATATATGTAACTCTATAGCTATTTTGAAAAGTTCTAGGTGTTACAAATAACAGTTAGGTGAACAAAACTATTGTGCTCTATGCAACATATTGCGAGGTTAGAACCCCTACAGCAACTCAACTCTCAATTAATCTAGGTCATCAGGTACTCATATTGCCCTTTTGGAATGGTTTTTAATATCCATTTTAATGAGGTCAACTTTATTGAAACTGCAATAGACTACTAGAGCTTTACGAAGAAGCAAATCTTATTACATATCATGTTCTTTCTTCTCAAAAGTGTTCTTTTACACAAAACCCATGAAATCGGTATCTGGAATAATAGAAGTAATATTGTGACACGTTAAAACCTTGAAACAAAACCTGCTCGGTTTTCGTTATTGACGCATGAACCAATCTAAGTTTCTTTCAAATGCACTTCCAAAAAGGTAACGGGGAGGTGGAATATGTGTTTTCCCAACCCTCACATATTGAATAAAAATAAATAAAAACAATGGAAAGTTATTTCCGGAACGTTTGAAGATATCTTACTAAAATTATGAATGAATCTTTTGCTTAAAGTTATTTCGTCTAAATGCACCGGAAGAGGCAATCACCAGTTATAATTAAAACTATTAGTTATAGTTATGAACCGCAAGCCGAACTAGTAAGTCAGTAGTTCGTTTACAAGTAGTATTTTTGACATAGGATACTCACATATGTCAATTGCCAGATTTTCGTCAGAATTATATACACTAATTCAAAATAATCAAATTAAAAAAAATCGCAAGAAATAAAATTCCGAGTTAAATCTGTATACTAACTGCATTAAAACACAATCAAAAATATATATGTATATAAGCAAAAGTTATTATTGTTTGTTTACCCAATTGTTCCAATTAAATTAAACAACTCAATAAAAAGTCAGCTTATAATTGGTTCAAGTTTGGCCTTTTTCGTACTAGTTTACTTTCAGTTCGAAATTATGGTATTTTGTGACTATTTGAGTTTACTTCAGGAATTTATGGTAGGAAGCAAATATTTTTCCTGATTGGGGTGGTGTTTCGTTGCAGGGACATACTTATTTATGCGAATGTGGATGTAGTTCAATTGTGGAGTTTTGTGTTGATTGGGTTTCGAATACGCTTACGGTATTATACGGGTTGTACGCTTTGTGCTTCATTTTTCATTTCTCTCGAAATTTTTATTGTTCGGGTATTTTATTTAAATTCGCTGCTAGAACGCTTCCCGTGCGACCATTTCCACTTACGAACCCGTTCACTAAGTCGGAAGCCTCCGAGTGTTTTGTGTACTTATCTGTATATTTATAAGAGAATATGTCCATATTAACGTATATATATATTATATATCCATTGGTGTGTGTATGAGCAAGTATTTGAACTCGATGCGGCGACAACCCCCACTTTAGATTGCCAAACGGCAAACGGCAAACGGCAATCGCCAAACGTTGGGCGTGTTTGTAGGCGATATTCGCAAAACAGCAGCAGCAACAACAGCAACAAAAGTAATGACACTACTCGACAGTTACTCGATGGCGGGCTGGAGGGTCGCGTAGTTCAGGAAGCCACCATTCATACATAAATGCATGTGTATGTATGTATTTATCTAACTCTGTGTATGTATGTATGCGCGCATTATACGCACACATTCGCGCATTTCCCGTTGCAGCCCACAATTTAGCATTTTGTTTGCTTGATTTTATGTATTCGCATGCAATCTTCTGCCGCCCCTTTCAGCTCCATTCACTTGATCATTGTTGTTGATATTTTTGCTGCTGCAACTCGCATTCCTATGTATTTTTAATCGCAATTCAAATCAAATGAAAGGAAGTACTTTGACAGCATTTCGAGTACACTGCCACCCCTTGCACATCGCGCGCTGCATGCCGAATGGTACCGTAGTGTGGCATTGCTTTGGGTATCAAATGGAGAATAATTAAATTTTTAAATATCACATTAAAAGGGATTCGCTGCACATCCAGGAAATGCGTCTCGCTCACGAATGGAAATCAAAAGGGAGGTATGGTACATATGTACGTAGATAAGAACATAGTCAGGGAAACTCGAAATGTACGGCAAATCCTGATTCACTTGGAATTCATTCTTAAACCAAAAAGCTTTTGAGTGGAGAGAGCGCACTTATCTGAACTAAATAAAGCGAATGGAATGCATATTTTTAAAGTATGAAGCTTGAATTGAATAAAACATTGGCAGTCGAAAAATGCGAAATTTGTCAGACATTAGATTTGAAATAATCTTCAACAATATTTAGGGAAATACAATTTTCCCTGACCAACAGGGAGAGAGATTATTAATATTTCTAAGAAAGAAATTGCTAAATTCGAAAAATATTAAATATTTGGGAAAGACAGAGAACAAATTTTAATTATATTTCCTTAAATTTTTTTTGTACGTCTGGTTATTTTCTATTTCAGGTTTTACTTGAAAATTATTGAAGATTCTAAACTAGAAAAAAACCAAAAGCCAAAGAATCTGCTCTTGACACAAAAACCTTTATTGATTAAATGGTACTCAAATGCAAAACGCCTCCGTAAGAAAGACAGAAAATTCGTTGAAACCCATTAAGTATTTAATTTCGATTAAAGAGAAATTCTTTGGGTAATGGAATATTTATGAAAGCCCTTGAAAATTAAAATTTTTTTTCGGATTCTGGATACCTTTCAACTGCTTACAATCAAGGAATTAAATACTTAAAGTAAAGTATTCTTCTAACTTCTCTTTAAAAATATTTTAACCGTATATTAAAGGAATTTGATTACCAGTCTCACAGTGCATTTTTCTTTTCGTAATTATGTATTATTTGACTTAAATATAATAATTTTGGTAATATTTTAATATATATTATAATATAATATAATATAATATATTGTCTGTATATGACATTATATTTGCATTCTTATGTCACGCTACGAAAATGGACAAAATCGGATAAAAACCACACCTACTTCTCATATAACACGATTTTAAGTTTCATCTGATACTTTCACTTTAAAGTAGATAAATCGAGCAGCAATTAAGATATGAAAATGAAACTTTGTTCAAATATGGTGCCTCGGTGCCTCTATCTGACTTTTTATCAAAAATATCGGTAAATTTGTAAGATATTGCAATGAAATTAGAGGATTGACTTTCCACTATAATAGTGTGATCTAGTATCAAAAATGGCGAAAATCGGGGAATACTTCTCCAAGTCCCCATGTTCTTAATATACGGATTTTCAACCTTTCTGTAGACTTTATACCATATATAACGGTCAATATATGAGTTATCTCTTTGAAATGTAGAGAGCGTCTCTTTCTGATTGCCGTGCGTCCATGTGCGTAAAATGCATAAAATCGGGTAAACACTTCCCCTAGCCCCCATATACCTAATACAAGGATTTATGACGAATATGTCGGTCACTGTGTGACCTTCACAAAATTGCGTGAAAACATGTTCCCTAATACACTTGAATAATGAAAAAATTCCCGATGTAAGAATTCCCGACTTTCCATCCGACTTTAAACCGTTTATGTTGGTCAATATGTGTGAACTTTTAATGAACTTAAGTGGATATATTTTCTTAAACATAATGTGATTTCGTGCTAAATATGAAAGAAATCCGTCTAGATCATGGTCTAAGCTCCTTATTCATTCAGCTCCTCCTCATTTTTTTCGGTTACACCCGAACCTAGCCCTAGTACCTTACCTAAAACAGGTAAGTTTGGTATAAGGTAACTGCTTCTATATTTATATATTGTAGAGTCCAATCTTCTTGTTGGTATCAAGATGTCAGTTTATAGGAAGCCGGCGGTATTGTGTCTGTACGAAACTTGTCTCATATTGTTCAACGTTTGTTTGAATGCAAATATGGCTTTATTTCTGGACATATTCTTCATCTTCTTCCTTCTCCAACACTTTCCAGATCTTCCAAATATCTTCCCTAATAATATTGCTCCCAGCTTGACCTCTTAATTTGAGACCAATAACTTGACTTGAGAGTATTTTAATTAAGGCTGGTACTCTAAGACAAGATAAAGGTCAGGTCATATATAACAATTTCGAGGTTTCATTATGATAATATATTTAAAGGGAATAAAAACTCAATGAAAGTAAAAAATTCAAGTATTTCAAAGAAGTTGTAATGACAAACAACAACATATAATGTACAGAGAATTTCTCACAAATTCTGTGATTTTTAAATAAATATTTCTGATATTCGGGGAGGAGACGAATCAAGCAGAACAGTGATCTTAAAACCCGGTTCTGTCGTTTCGTCGTTCGTATTATATGGTATAACTATTTCCTTTACAAGAAACTAGTTTGTGTACAACATTTCAATATTGATTTAGTGATGAATTGTAAAATAATAAATAAGCACAGAGTCAGATCTAGAGAGAAATGTATCAAAACTGGAAAATTTAACTATTTTTGAAAGTAAGGAAATACTCGACAAAATTCTTTTTTGTGGTCTACTGTTGTGCTCAGAGCTTTAAATTTAGTTAACAGAACCCGAAATTCGTTCGCTCTCTAGGTAATAATATCACATGTCGGACATGGAATACTTTTCGAGATGCATTGATGAAACTATTGGGTTGTTCGGAAAGTCATTTCGTTTTTTTCCCGCCAGAGGACTTAATTACGTTTTTTCGAACTAACTAACTTCACACTTAAGCCCCATAACCATTATATGTCATGAGAGCTGATATTGCAAGGCTTGTGTGTGAAAAAGTTCTATTAATTCTACCCAGTAGTTTTTGGTTGGTGCCTTTTTAAATATGGAGAGCAATAAGCAGCATTTTCGTCATATTTTACTTTTTAACTTCAGAAAAGGTAAAAATGCTGTCCAAGCGAGAAAAAAATTGACGGATGTGTATGGAGAAGGCGTGTTAACAGTACGCCAGTGCCAGAACTGGTTTGCAAAATTTCGATCCGGCAATTTTGATGTCGAAGATGCACCACGGTCTGAAAGGCCGGTCGAAGCTGACAAAGATGCGATAAAGGCATTAGTTGATGCAAATCGGCGAATCACCACACGAGAGATCGGTGAGAGGTTAAATTTGTCGAATTCAACTGTTTATGGCATTTGAATGGGCCATTATACGAAAACTGTCTTTCATGTTCCCCCAAAAAAAAACGAAATGACTTTCCGAACAACCCAATACTTAATATTTACTAAGTGCACTATTGATTGCGGTTTCAGAAATACAACGCTAGCAATGACACTAGCGCCCCGGTGTTAGAACTTCTTCGCTATGTAAACGCCGATTTTGGGTATTGAAAGTCTTCAAGTTTTTGAGTTTATCTTTGTAAGTGACTAGTATTAGGAAATAGCGTACAGTGAAAATGTTTCCATTTTGAAGAATATCTTTTTAATTTAACCAGGCCAAATACCATACAATGATTCTGCTTATTATAGTAAGTTTCCATTTTAGTCCACTTAACACATACATACATAGATATATGAGCGCATACTTATGTGCATTTAAGTTCGTACTTACTTGCATACGTTCGTAGCTCATTGAGTCCGACGTCGCATTAGTGCATCTACTCTTCAATGGACCTGGGTGAAAAAGTGTTTTTCCGAGAACAATCGAAGCGTAAATTGCTGCACAAATACTTGCTTGCGAGCACGACATCTGATACAAATTTGCGCTCATTCAATTCATGGCAAGAATCTCACGTTCCGGTTGCGCCTCAGCACAAACATCGCCATCGACCCATCGTCATTGGCAACGGCATCACCATAGCCATCGATATCGCCAAAAGCGGCAGCAACAGCAAGACTACCGCCGCCACCACCAACGTCATCATCAGCGGCGCCGTGGTCATTATTATAGAGATCATAATCTGGGGCCTCGTCGAAACTGTCGTCTCACTGTTGCTCGGCACGGCGGCGTGAATGGGTAAACAATCACTTTGTAGTGAAGCATGAAGTGGAAGCCACTTGATGCGCGTTGCTTGCCACGTATGTACAGATGGACGTGTGCATATATGGACGGTAAATAAGTCAGTTCACGTACACACACACACATACATATGCTAAGAAAATTACGCGCCATAAAAACACTCACGTTTGTGTGTGTGTGGACCATACGACATAATTTTGCTATTTTTTGTAAGAATATTAATTTCCATTTTTGTTAATGCAGTTTCATTCAAGTATTTCTTTTCAGTCACGATTTATGCACGCACTCATCGTTTGTTTCGCAAGTATAAAATAATAGCAGCAAAAACACACGTTTTGTTGCTGCCCGTTCACCGTCTCCGCCGTCAGCTTGTTATCTTCATGATTTTAAGGTTCGCATTTGTGGCAAAGTATCTCGCTTCGTTTATCAGAAATGTTGCGACATCAAGATGGATGGTTGATTAGTGGCAGGGGTTCGCTCTGGATATGGCAGCATTCTGTTTGTGACGGCTGAGCTATTGCTGCATATGAAACACGATTTGCCACAAAAACAGTTGGCGTATTAAATGTCTTCAGCATCTGCGTCACAGCCAAGCGACATATCGAATTTACGTAAATCGGTTGCACGTAAACATTTTCTACCGGCGCGTAACTAACGATCTTTTTTTAATAAAATAATCTCAGCGCGCAATGCGGCTTATATACGTAAGTAAGTAGTAGAAAAAAAAATTATAATAATTTTAAGGGGTGGAAGACAGTTGACATTTGCTACTTTTTGAACTTAACGATTACTCTAATTGCCGGACTTAAGGATTCCTTTATTTGTCGCTCAAAAATGCTGCTCCTGTGTAAAGGTAATGCCAAAGATTATAGTGCAAAAAGAAAATACTTTGGAACAACTTTGTCTATTTCGAAAACAAAGATCTTAGACTTTGAGTTGTGGTACTTATATGGAAATCTTATATTTACATGTCCCATTTGCATTTCAATAAAATATACTAAATATGTCGATAGATTTTAGTCTAAATGATACTTTAGCCTTAAATGATAACAAATTTTGTCGCAAAAGCTTTGAAAATTAAATCTCAATGCATATAAACATGAATGTTAGAATAAAAGACTACGACAGCTTCTTCACGTTCCTTCTTATAGAACAGAACATGTTGCCACAGAGTATATTAGTTTTGTTCATCTAACGATTGTTTATAATACCTAAAACTAATCGAGATAGATAGAAAGTTAGATATACACATATAAATGATCAGAATGACTGTCTGTCCATCCGACTGTAGATGCGAGCGATAAATTGAGTAAAAATTAAGATATATTGATAAAACTTTGTACATGTATTCCTTGGCACTCTGAGGAGGGTGGTACTGTAGTGGGAGGAATCGGAACATTCTCACGCGCAAAAATGCTGTTAATGGGAAAACTGTAAAAGGTTGTAACTAAGCTAACAATTAAGGCATAAAACTGTAATTTGGTACAGGGCATCACAGTAGAGAGGGGCGTCTGTGGTTCAAAATTTTTTTAAAATTTGGTATAGTCCCGCCACCTAACAGTTTTAATGCTTATATCTCACAAACTTGTAAAGGCAAATTAACCAAACCATCTGAGAATAAGTCTTTCAAACACAAACTCACGCCGTGCGACAATGAATGAAATCGGATGTTAATAGATGTACTAGAACTACTAGTACGATACGTCACTAAATAAATACGTCAGAAGCATTCAGTTTCACAGTCAAGACGGTATAGGATTACATTGATGCAAAAGAATCGGTATAAAATTTGGACAATGGGTGTGGCACCGTCCTCTTTTAGTCGAAATCCCATATCTCAGGAACCACTTCATTAATTTAAAATAAATTCAGTCATAACATTATCCTGTCATACTTTTTCTACAGTTTGACAATAAGTGATATCAAACTACAACTAAGTCTACTTGCCACATAATACAATTTCAAGTTCATTCATTCACTTATTAAGCAAACATTTTTTTTCACTAATAACGCCTTCGAGGCATGCCACATGTTTCCTAAAAATGGTTGAAGTCATAACGCTTTACGAGCCCCCAGATACCGAATGAGGTCCTCATTGCCTCTGGCTAACTTCATACCGAAAATATCAACATTTGCCACAAATTTTATTTAATGTAAAGTTTTGTCAATACCTGAAAACATTTCATCTCCTTTGAGCATCTCAAACTCCAAGAGTATAAAATGTTCGGTTACATCTGAACTTACTACTACCTACCTTACCTTACTTACTGACCTACCTTACTTGTTTCGATTGCATTTGCAGGCATTGAAATTTGGTAAAATAAAAAGGTTTTGCAGTTCGTTTCGTTAATGACGTTGCGTATTGCAACCGTGTGCCCTTCATTCTAACATTTAAGTGGAACTTTTACTTCCGTTAGGTTGTTAATAAACGGGTTTCATAACGACTTTATAAATTTAACTGGTAAATAGTTTTTTTTTCCAAGTCACTTAAAGCATTGTTGACTCTATTTGAATTTGAACTCAAATAACGTAATGTCTCAATTTTCGGGTGGGAAAAATTCTGACTTTACCATTTATTTTTATAGCAAACGGCAACTAAGGTATGCCTTTGGTAAGTTCCGTATTATTTAAGATGAAAATGTCATTATACATGGTAATAAAGGAGCTGACGAGTTTGACAAAACTGGAACATCTCTGGAAGAATTCAAATAGATGATTACGCAAATTCCGTTTTTCCGTTTCCGAAATTAATAAAAGAAAACTCCACTTGCAACCATAGCAGCTACCGCAAAATAACTGGACTTTGATAAGGAATAAAAGGAATAAAAGAGACAATGAGAGCAAAACGCAAGAATTTATTATCATCAAAAACAGGGGAGTTAATTAAGCATGGAGTTCTAAAGGGACATCCACAAAAAAACGAGTTGCAGAAATTTATCATTATCTTTCTAAAGCAAGGCGCTTTTCATAGTTATTTGTTGAGAAAAGTTAGTAAATTTGTTTATGGTGGGAAAGAGAATCTGATTTATCCGTTGTATTGGAATGAGAGCAGAATCATAATAACTTGCATTTCTCTAGCATTAGCGAGTGTGGGTAGATATATGTATATATACATATGTTTTAAAAGACTTGTAAGAAAGATTTGTAAAAGAATTAAAAGACTGTATATTAACAGTAAGAGCGTTTATAGAGAATCTGTCGGAAATACCCTAAATTGTAAAACTGATTTTGAATATACTTATCAGAATCATATTTCATTATAAATTTATTATCAGGGTTCCGTTCCGCGGAACTGTATTTTAATATTGAACTCACCAACATTATCTAAATTCATCCAATCATCATTTTACAAAGGGAAGAGCACCTTTAGCTTGTCAGGCCGCAATATTAATACCTTATGGAGTTTCTGAAGATATATCAATTGAATCAATTAAAGAAAATTTAAATATACCTAATTGAGCTCAATTACTAATGTAAGAAGAAATTTATTGCATAAGTCTTGGTTGAATAATAGTTGAATGATCAGAAGGAAATGTTGATTGGACATAAGCACAAATGGCTTAAAAGCAGATCAGAGGTATCTAATATCAGCAATATTACAATAGTTGTGAACTCGAAATGAAACAGGAAATAGTTCACAATTTTCTCCGGGAAAGTCCTATTTTTCCACATATCAGACATAAGAAACGTATGCATCGTCAAGTACCAAATCTGACTTTTCTGAAACTGATATTTCCTTGGGAAAATTAAAGAAATAATGCGGAACTGGTACAAAATATTGGTTTGATGAATTTCGTCTTAACCATACCATTCAACATGACGCACCCTGTTCAACAGGTCCTAAAGAGACAGTAACGTCAGAAAACACAGTGAAAATTCGTGAAATTTGTTTGGCTAACCGTAAAATGAAATTGAGTGTGTAAGTTAACGTCATTGGCATCTGAAAGGAACAAATTAGGTCATATATTCTAAGAATTTTTACGAATTAAATATATAGATTAAACATTGATACATAATTACACACCTGAGCCCAATAGGCAGTCCGATAAATGGTTGTTACCTGCTTACAGTCGGACGAATTTTCCAAAGCGCCCGAAAACACAACATTCGGTCGCTAAGGATTTAACCAGTATTTTTTGGGATTCACATGGATTTATTTTAATAAACTACCTCGAACGTGTTGACCGATTTGACGTGGACAACAAAGTTATATCGGTGTAGGCTGTGTTTTTAATTTTAAAATAGGTATGTTCCCTGTAGCTTATTGAAAATTGCAGAATTTTAGGTTAAAAATCGTTGGCAAAATCTAATTGGAGAGAAACCTCCAAAAAACTTAATTGGAAAGGTGATGATAATAATATTGAATAAATAAGTCATGAAGTTAAATTTTTAGCATTCAGATGTGGAGACTCATTTGACAGAACTTCTCCTAATATTTAACTACAAATACAAGAACTAAATTCCTCCGTATACAAATATTTGCCCCAAACTTAACTCTTTCTAATAACTCAACTGAAAGCAACAACAACATTTAAGACATTTCCCTAAGAACTACGGAAGATGTGATTAGGTTAAAGAATAGTCTAGCCTCTGGGGAGATGTGGTTCAATTTGTTCTTTGCAAAAGCATGGACATATTATATGTCTCTGTGGAAGTGTGTCGACCACTCCCATTAATGGGATGTTAAATCAATTTAAGAGAATGATAAATATGTGTGCGCCTACATACTTATATACACATGTGCATGTGTGGTAGTGGAGTGTTATTGCAAATATGTGTTAAATTGAATCTATCGATAAATGTAATTAATATTGATTCGAATGACACGACACTGCTGCAAGCCAGATGCCTGATTGAAGTAAAATGGAATTGCAAAGAGCAGAGTATTGCTCCATAAAAATGTACCTCAACTCTTGCTTACATAAGCACACACACACTGACGTATGTTGCCGGGAATTTAGGACGCTATCTTAACGGCCGTTGGGGGGACATTTCCAGAGATGTTGTCAAAAGATACTGCCTTTGCGCTTACACTTATTGCTTTTGGTTGCCACTTGCCGATGCCAATGTCGATGCTTTTACGCGCCGAACATAAATTTTGTTGTACGATGTTGTTGCATGTTTGCATGTATCTGGCACAGATATTCCTACATATATGTGGTACACACAACCGTGCATGCGAAGCACAACATACTTAGAGCTGATATCGCTAAGTGCGTATACGTTCACCAACTATCCGATACACGTCAGTTATTTGAAATAACATTTGTGATATAATTTTCGTTGCACAAATGTCAAACGAAACCCAGCATGCGAAAGCGGGGCGACGGTGCAGGGCAACGCAACGCTACGGAGCCAAAGGAACCGACTTACAAGCTAAACACAATTCGACAGTTTGTTATAAAAGAAAAAAAAATTGCACGCGCTATTATTGGAAATACTTGTCGACTGCGTTTCCTCTGACCGCAACGCTGCCTGCGTCATACTTGTACTTTGGACGAGACAGTCGGTTCTCCTGTAGCGTGTTTGAAAAAATGTTCCCATGACAGCAACAATTCAAATGAATTGTCAATTGCACAGCACGTACGCGCAAACACAATTGTACGCATTTATGTACGAACAAATGTCGGCTTGTGTACTTAACTATATACTATTGTACAGTTGTGTTCATAAAAATAGCGGCGCTCATTTAGGAAAGAGAAAGTGTGCAGCTTTTCATAAAGGAATGTAATTCAACTGGTTTTCGGATTCTACGATACATACAAATGCCTGCACGTATAAATTATATGATATTTCTTACGTTCTTCGATTTCGCTCTATTATATTAAAAATATTAAAAACATAATAATCGTTAACTAACGGAAATCAACAATTCATTTAGTTAGTCAATAGTGTCCATTAAACCCCCGCTCCTATCACTCGAACTAATTTCCATAAATAGTTTTTCAGAACATATTTTTCAAAAACATATCTCCTCAAACATTTTTGATGGGGTTCAAGTCAAGGACGATTAAGCAGTTTACCCATGTTTTTCATGAATATTGTTGGGTTTAAAAAAAGGATTTGCACATCTTCTAGTATGCTTCAAGTTATTTGTATTCTTGAAAAGCCCATTTTTGCGGCATTTTCCCTCTATACGCTGAGGCATAACTCATTTCATTATTTTCATATATTTTAGTTGGTCCATAATGCATTGCATTTTCTATATTGGTTATCCAACTTTGTACGAAGAGCAGCGCCAAACCATTATTTAAGGTACTGCAACATTCACAAAGATAACAGTGCACTCAAGCCTATAAGAGTAGCTTTGAAGAATAGAGCGTATTGATGGTAACATTTCAAACTGAAGAGCTCTACTTTACCCCATCCATCCATGAAATATATAATCATTTTGATATTGTTGCCTATTAGATTGGGATCTTAAAAATGTCTTCTGATTGTCTTTGCACTCATATTATGATTGAGCTCCTTCTTCACCTTCTGAGACCTAATATTTGGACGCCTTTTAACTAATTTAATAATTTTTCGATCAGTTTATTCGTCTATCTATCATTTTTGGTAACATGAGTTTAATTTATTAAAGCATGTCCTAACACAACTGTGTATATTTATGGGCGAGCGTATTTGCAGCGTATCTGGTGACAATGGAGCCTTGCTATTCCGGCGCGCCTTCAAGCTAACCGCAGCATGTGGGCTTTTTCATTTGAAAGTTAATTTTGCTGCTTAGTTCTGCACACAAACACACATACACACATGCACATGTACGTTTTCTTTCAATTTGCTTTATACGCTTTGCTTAGTGCACAAACAAACGTCAACGGGAATGAACTTACAAAGCCGTGCTTTGTCATTTGTAAAACGCGCGTGTGCACAAATTTGCATATGTATTCATTTATGTATATATACACATATAATCATACGGGCACCTCTATACACACAAGCGTACATAAATACAAATGCTAAGCGCATTTTTCAGGGAAGTCTAGGGGCATCCACGATGAAAAATACAAAAGGGTTTGCGTTGGACATGCAATTCCCGAGGAGAGTGGCGCGGTTAAGCTTATATGCACATTCGCACTTATTATTCATGCTCTACAGCTCAACAATAGCCCAGCTTAGCATTCTCAAGCACATGATTGTTTACTTTCTAATATCAAACACACATACACTGATAATATTCAGTAAGCGAAAACCTTTTCACACCATCCCACAAATGGAGAATCCTATAAGTTTTAACTCGTCTCCGTCTGCCTGATGACTTTTCACGAGAAACCTTTCAAGCCAGAACACACGAACAGCCTCGATAATGCCTGCTGGGGGGTGATCGATATTGAAACCCAAAAACTATTTCAAAATTCTAAATTTTGTCTCGACTGCAATACATGCCTAGCAAACAACGAATGTTATAATCGTGGTAAACTCTAAGTCAGTCAGAAAACATTACGAGCAACCCGTGTTTTGATTATACTCGTGTGTAAGAAGAAACGAGCGCTGTGGCGTAGTCGTCAGAAGTACTGTTGGATTTCATCTCAATTTCTGACCAATATCGACAGTTTTCTTTTGAGTAGCGGCCGCCCCTTGGCAGTCAATGAAAAAAGTCCATAACCCATCAATCTGAAGCAAAGAGAAAGACAACCTCGATCAAGCACCTATCTGACGAGTAAACGTTAATTATAAGTATACATACATTTCTAGATATACGCTAGCAAATATCTTATTATAGTAGTCGGCCAGGTTATAGTGTAATCTGCATGTGTAGTCAAAATGCCCAACATCGATGGAGTAATGATTCGTTCAACGGTTTGATCAAAATACTGCTATAATATTAATGTAAAGATTTATATAGAACAAGGAAGTAAGGGCTACGCTCAGGTGTTACCGAACATTTTATACAATCTCAATATGCAAGGCTCAAAGGAGGGGAAATACTTTCAGGTGCTGGAAAAACTTTATATTAAAAAATGTTGCGGAAAAATTCAACATTCATTATTCGACGAAATTGTCAATGGATTACAATCATATTTGGTATCTTATTAACTTCTATTAAAGGCCATAGACTTATGTACTTTCATTGCTATATTTTGTTTCGTGTCAGAGGTATTTGTATTAAAATCTACCAAATTAACTTAAAAGTGATATATGCGATATAAACTATATATATATATATATATACGATATAAACTATGAGGAAAAAGTCAACCAGAGAAAAGGAAATCATTACATAAGGAATAAGGGGCTTAGACTATGGTCTCGACCGATTTCTTTCATATTTAGCGCGAAATCACATAGTGTTTAAGAAAACGTATCCATTTAATTGCATTAAAATATCACACATATTGACCAACATAAACGGCTTAAAGTTAGATGAAAAGTCGGGAATTCTTACATCAGGCATTTTTGGGATAGAGGAAGATCGGCACTGATCACATTAACTCTTTTCATTATTCAGGTATATTAGGGAACATGTTTTCACGGACTTTTGTGAAGGTAACTCACACATTGACCCTCCGGCATAAAGTCTGCTAGATCAGTGAAAATCATTATATGTAGTATACGAGAGATGTGATAATTCGTTCACCGATTGCACACATTTTCGGCAGTAATCTATGGTAAATTCAATATTACACGTTCACTTAATTTTGCTAAGATATCTTACATATTGACTGAAATATATGGTATAAAGTCCACCCAGAGGTTGAAAATCCTTATATTAGATAGACGGGGGCTAGGGGAAGTGCTTGCCCGATTTAATCCATTTTAAGCACATGGACGCACTGTTACCAGAATGAGACGCTCTCTTAATTTCAAAGAGATAACTCATATATTGACCGTTACATGTGGTATAAAGTCTACAGGAAGGTTAAAAATTCTTATAATAGGTATAGGGGGTTATGTGAAGTATTAACCCGATTTTTCCCATTTTTGGTACCAGAGTACACTATAATAATGGAAAGACAATCCTCCAATTTCATTGGAATATCTTACATATTTACCGAGATATGAAGTATAAAGTCTACCGGAAGGTTGAATATCTTTATATTACGTAAATGGGGGCTAGGGGAAGTATTTATCTCATTATCCCCATTTTCGATACCACAGCACGCTATTATCATGGAAAGATTATCCTCCAATCTCATTACAATATCTTATAGATTTCCCGATATTTTCGATAAAAAGTCAGATAGAGGCACTGAGGTTCTAATGAGGCACCGTGACATAAGAATGCAAAGTTAATGTCAGGTGCTAAAGTTTGTTGAAATCGGTTAAGGCATTCTTGAGATATGGGATTACTCCTAAAAGTGGGCGGTGCCACGCCCTTCACCAAATCTTTACGCGGATTCCTATGAAGGCCTTCCGTATCATGGTCGCTACAAGATTTAGTGTTTCTGACGTGTTCCTTTAGCGATTTATCGCACTTTTAACAGTTTTCAACATATCTTTTGCATGGGAGATGGGCGTGGTTATTATCCGATTTCACTCGTTTTCTCAGTATATGAAGAGGTGCTAGAAAAACATAGTCAGAGCAAGCTTGATTGATATAGCTTTAACGGTTTCTGAGATATATATATTAACCCTATGGGGGAGCGAGGCCATACGCAGTTGTACAAACTTTTTTCCCCACCGATGCCCCACCCTACCAGGATCCTCCATACCAAATAACACGTATATATCTTAATTTTTTGCTTAGTTATAGCACATTATCTGTTTTCGATTTATGGCATTTTGTAGGCGTGGAAAATGTCCAATTACGTCCATCTGCAACACCAACCGTCTTCGGTGACAAAGAAGACGTGTACCAAGTTTCATCAAAATATCTTAATTTTTAATCATGGTATCGCTTGCACGGAGGGACGGACGGACGGACAGGCAGTCACTCGGATTTCAACTCGTCTTTTCATCCTGATTATTTACATATATATATGTCTATATCTAACTCGTTTAGTTCTAGGTGTTACAAACAACCTTTAGGTGAACAAAACTAATATACTCTGTATCAACATGTTGCGAGAGTATAAATATGTTTCGGAAGAATTCAACATTCATTATTCGACGAAATTGTCAATGGATAACAATCATATTTGATATCTTATTAACTTATGTTACAGGTCATAGACTCACGTACTTTCATTACTATATTTTGCTTCGTGTCCGAAATATTCATATTAAAATTTATCAAATTAACAAAAATGAGAAATATGCAATATAAACTCGACCAAAGTGGCTTAATTAAATATGTCGCGTATAAAAGAAAAAAGTCAACAAGAGAAACGGAAATCAGTATATTAGGATATGAGGCTTAGGTCATTTCCATCATGTTTAAGAAAACATATACACTTAATTTCATTAAAATATCACACATTTTGATCCACATAAACGGTTTAAAGTCTTTTAAAGATTTCGGTATTAAACTATGTTACATCCAATATTACACATTCACTTAATTTTGCTAAGATATCTTACATATTAACCGCTATATACCATATAAACCGGATATGTGAAACTCTTTTATTAGGCATATGGGCGCAAGGTGTAGTATTGATCCGATTTTATTCACTTTCGCAATCGTATGTTTTTACCATGAAAAGATGCTGTCTTATCTTCATTAAGAAACCTCGCAGTTTGGCCGATATATGCCGCATAAAGCCCACTGGATGTTTGAAATGCTTATATTAAGTATATTAGGCGACGTGAAGTGTTTGCCCGATTTTCCCCATTTTTAACACAAGGCCACATTATTTACAGATATTTTACAGATTTACCGAAATATATGGTATAAAGTCTACCGGAAGGTTTTAAATCCTTATATTAGGTATATGGAGCCTACGGGAAATATTTACCCGATTTCCTCCATTTTTAACATATTTCCCAGATTGACAAATACTTTCGGTATAGAATCAGCCATAGGGATTGAAGTTTATATATTGGGTGTCTGGGGACTTGAAAACTTGTATGCCGATTTCGACCATTTTTTTGCATGAGATGGTATTTCCTGAAGACACTCTTTGTAAAGCGAAGAATCAACTGAAATTTAAAATTGCACCAAATTTAGCTGAAATCAACTTGAAGTGGGCGGTGCCATGCCCATTGTTCAAATTTTACACCGGTTACTTTGAAGCCCTTAGGTATCATCTTGCTTATAAATTTTAATGCTTCTGACCTATTTATTTACTGAGTTACATCACTTTTACTAGTTTCCAGCGTAGCCTTTGTATAGAAAGGGGGCGTGGTGATCTTCCGATTTCACTCATTTATACAATGCATGAGGACATGTCTATATATAAGTATAGCTTTAACGGTTTGTTAGATATGTACATTAAACCTATTTGGGGCACGGGCCATACCCATTTTAAAAAACTTTTTAACCACAAATGCCCCTCCTTATTGCGATTTCCGGTACCAAATTACACAGTTGTATCTTAATTCGTTGCTTAGTTATAATATTTTATAGGTTTTCGATTAACATTACTTTGTGGGTGTGGTAGTAGTCCACTTACGCCTATCTGTAATACCAGCCTTCTTATCGTACCAAGGAACACGTGTACCAAGTTTCATCAAAATATTTTACTTTTTACTCAAGCTCGCACTGACGGACGGACAGACAGTCATCCGTAATTCAACTCGTCTCGTCATATATCTATATCGAATAGTTTTAGGTGTTACAAACAAAATTTAGATGAACAAAACTATAATACTCTGGGTAAATTGCAAGAGCTCTAGTGAGATCCTTGCTTTAAGCAAATTTCGCCGTTCCATAGAAAAATCTTTATAAATAAATAAATTAATTTTTTATTTTTACCACCCTAGTGTGCAGAAGAGATAGCTATGTTTTATAATATTATTAGGTACTATCTTATCTGTATGTGCGTACATACATACTTATGTACATATGTGAGGTAGATAGTCAATTGGCATGTACCACAATTTGTGGCATCGGCCGGGTCGGTATTGGCAAGGCATTGATGACGACAGCAACTGCAAAAACAACAACAACGGCAAAGGCAACCGCGACTATGGTGATTTATGGCAGGAAACCGAAATATATTTACTTACTGTAACATGGTCGCAAAAGTCGCTATAAATCAATAATGAAATTTACGTGCGCATTTCGGCAAAGGATTTCGAAATTTATTAGATTCGCGTGGCACATTGCATATTCGAAGGATAAATGGCTCATATCGATATCTACATATATACATACAAACAAAAATAGGTATTTGTGTTTGATATGTAAGCGTGTGTGTGTATATGTCTGCATATGTTTAAGATATTGTTTTAGTGAAGACACTTGTGTGGTAAATTGCTCAGCGCGGCACTAAAGTGCAAAAATCCACTCATTTCTAATTTGCGCTTTCGGTTATCAACAGTTGAGATTTATGAGGGCATCTCTTCAGAATGCAATTATTGCAGAGTAATCCATGTATCCATGTATGCATAAGAACACCCTATGGTATTAATTGAATGCCGCAAAGTACTTACGTATATGCCTTTTAAATCGAATGCTTAAGATGTGGTGATGTTGTTGCGCATTAATATACTGGAAGTTTTAGTTAAAACAATATCTAACGCATTATATACTTAGAATGAAAGTTATTGTTGTCCTAACATCCGGAGAGCATCAAATTATCAAACTTTTCTTGAATCATTATATTTTGCGTAAATTATTGACCTTTTGGATCCAAAGTTCCTAAAAATAGTCACTTCAGTAAAATTTGAAACCACTTCTAAATATCTTGATGGTTTCTTGTTACAATTCTTTTGAAGTTGAATGCAATTAAAATTCAGGTCGTTGGAATGCCTTTTTTTTGATTTACTTGATACATCCATCTCAAAAAAAGTAGTAATGGCATTATACCCACCCTTATGGTAAATATCTGAATAAAACTGATAGCTCTCGCAACCAATGAGGTTGTGTACGGTAGTGTACGGTATTTCACCTAATAACAATGCTTATTACGCCTGTAACGGTTTTATAACGTAACGATTATAAAGATGTGAATCAAATTAAATAATTATTAATAATTATATTAATAAATTATTATATTAAAAGTTATTATATATTTATATGTTTTTATATTATATTTTTATTATTATAATTAATTAATAATTAATAATTATTAATGATTCAGTATGTTCGTAGCAGCAGTTCGAACCATGTTTGCATCTTTGGATTGGTCCGTGAAGGGGTTTTCGTTTTGCCTCTGAACTAGGGATTCAGTTTAGAGCGACGGTGCGCTTGAAAGAGTTATAGAATAGAATTAGCCAATAGTTAATCACAAGTAAGAGAAGATAAAGTTTAGGAAGGAAAATGTCTTCTCTGCTGCAAATTGGGTTGTTGAAACAACCGAAATAATCCAAATCAAGACAGATAATACTAAAGTTAAAGTAATTACTAAAAAGTTCTTCAAAAATTCTTCGAAAAGTTCTTCAAAAAGTTCAAAACATCTGTATTATTCAAAAAATTCTTAGCATTACCAAACAATTTTATTTTATTTGCTTAAAATCTATTTTCAGTTTTTGTCCCATTCCGCCCTATTTTTCTCAAATTTTCATAAATTTCAAGTTCTTTCACTTTTGAAGATCATAAAGGTCTTGATGATCTTTAAATAAGCTGCATAACCAAAAACACTGGAAAAAATATGGAAATTAATGGAATCTTTTTCAAAATTAGCTTGCTCTGCTTATTATAAATAAAAATGCTTTAAAGTTAAAGATTAGAAACAAAAAAATGTCAATGTCAATTTAGGTAAACCTATTTATCTATCTGTACATGAAAATTAATCCACACAGTTAAATTATCATTGCATAATTTAGTACTTTGTGTACTCAATTTAAAATGTACATGAAACATCTCCCTACTTCATATACTTCATTTTGTTTTAAATATTTCCTCGACTAAATGCAAGCTAACACTCTCGCGCGATTGGCACGCGCCTCCAGAGAAATGCAATAAGTCTTTGCTATTTTACGAACGTCATAAAATGCTGAAGCAGAAGTATTTCGTTATGCACATATGTATGTAACACACATAGCGCTTTATAAGTATCGCGGCATATCCGCATGCTCTAAAACCCCACATTAAAAGATAGTCATGTGGTCGTACAATCGCGGATACAAAGTTCCACATTTCAAGGCATTTCGCTGTGGCTCCATTATCATCGACTTTTGAATTCTTTGTAGCGTCGGCCTCGTGGTGGGCGCAGCAATTACTCGTTCACTTGGCGCTTCTGCATGTGCTGCTATTCCTTCCAACTTGAAGCGGCAATGTTCCCGCACGCACAGCCATTCATCCATTTAGAGCGTGAGTAGGCGCGTCTGCTCTTCACGCTTTGTCGCAGCCATTCGCCGAAGTTGGTCGTAAAACGAAACTCACTGGCCGCCCGGTGGAGACGCCGCACCTTGCCCCTTCATGAAAGGACGGGTAGACACACATATTTCTATGCATGTAGATATATAGGTCCTGTTCGACATGTCCATTGTTGTTGTTATACCCATTCAATGGTGACTGTTGACTCCTGTTGCCTCAATCACTGACACACACACACACAGCCACACAAGTGCTGTTGCTGACGACAAGGCTATCATCGGCAGCTATGACTGTTAGTCACTTGTTGAAAGTGCTGGGAGTGTCCGATGTTGTTGTTTTCATCGTTGTCATCAATGAGTTACAAGTTTATTGTTTTCATTTTAGGATTATTGCAGCATTTGGTTTCGTTGTAATTCGTTTTATGTCCTCACAGCAATTTTTATTGAAATAAATGGTTTTCTATTTGCGTCGCCTGCAGCCGTGCTGTGAACGAAATGTGTACCAACTGGCAAAAAAAAAACATTAAAGATATATATATATATATAACAGTTCATTTTTTTTTCTGAAATGACCTAACTAATTCGTTTGTTCGATGGCGTCAGATAACCGAATGATGATGTGAGAAGGTCAGTTGGTTATATGTTGGTTCGAATCCCCACTCGAGTAGAAACAGGGTTAATAATTATATTACTTAATTTATATTAATATTAATAACAGGGTTAAATCAAGGTCAACAAGATTAATATTTCCGTTTTAATTTATTACAAGGAAGGGTGAAAAGTTCGTATGTTTTTGTATCGTACTATAACTTCACCATCTAACCGCTACGTCTTTCCCCGTTAGTTGGGCTTGTCGCGTGCATTCTCGTATGCATACTCATATGGGCTATATTTCATTCATTGTCGCATATCGAGGCGAAAACTCGGGTGTTTTAGATCGAACAGCTTCTTGATTGAGTAACAGCTTCTCTTGGACGTTCGCTGGGTTTATTGTTTTCGGGGCTCAGATGAGCTATACAGAATTAAACGAGCCACTTACTTAAGCTGCTTTGCTTGACGCGGAGCCCGAATAATACTCATCAAGCCACTTTTCTGATATTAATCATTCACGAAAAATAATGTTTTATTAACACGAAATCCCCTATTATCCCGTTTTTGCAAAATACCAAAACTTATGTCACTCAGAAAGGTTCTATCTCACGAAGCATTTATTTGACAACTGTCAATTGCAAACACCTAAGTTAAGGGTTAAGTCTAACACAAAACAAACTTTTCACTGTTTTCGATGCTATAGGTATCCGCAGTAATGTCCGCTGCAGTAACATAGACTTAGCTATTATATAATATAATACTCACTGGTTAATTTCAGATTTATTATCACGGTTAAAATTCCAATAATTTGGTACATGCAAATGCAAATGTTACCCACTTACCAACAACATATATTACATTATAGCAACATAAGTATAAACGTTTTTAGAAAATTGAAAAAATTTTGTGACATTTGTGTTTACCTGCAAAGCTTGAAAATATTTTGTAAAAACTAACACGAAATGTGTCTAATTCCCGATGGGATAAGCAACGATAAAACTGATTAACTCAAACCCACGTTCATCGCTCAAACTTAGTTACTTCTAATTGCAAAATTAGAAACTTTATTAAGTAAACTTTAATGTAAGCATATAAGGTAGGCAGTTCGCGAGAGTTTCTCCTTCTCCGTTCCGGTTCATAGGAAAAACCCCGGAGGATTCTTATATACTACGCTATTCAAAGTATATTTATTTGACATATTTGTAAGTTTTTTTTTTTAATTAATGCAGCATGGCTGGCGGAAAATGCAAACAAAATTTTTATTTTAAATTTGAGATACAAATTCGGCTTGCCCAGATAAATATCGCAGGGTTTAGAGGAGAATTTTGTCAGGAGTCTAATCTCTATTAAATCTCTAATGAACAATTTGAATCGAAAAAAAATTTTCCTCCCCTAATTTAGTTCGACTTTAACTGTTGAAAATGTATATTTATTTGCATGTTTGTGATATTTACAATTAGTTTGATGACTCGGCAACAAATTTTCCTTTAGAACACTCGGCTCAGTTGCGTCAGTTCCTCCTCCAAAACAACCGATTCTGTCCTATTTTAGATATTTGTGTATGCAATAAGTGTGTATATAGGTATGTATGTTAGTTCATGAAAGCGTGTATGCATATTTGGGTGTACATTTTAATGACACCCGTGGGGCAGCAGACAATTGATAGGATTTTCGTTTTAATAGTATTTGCGCAGGCATTATGCGGTCCCTTATGTTGCCTTGGAAATTAAGTGTGTGTATGTTATGTACAAACACATGTAGACATTTGTGCACATGCAGTTAACTGCCATTGTTATTATAATGATAATGGCAAACTCGTATAGTGATATCACCAGCGATTATCATGGCAATGGGGATGGTGATGGTGATGGGGAAGTTGGCAATGATGAAGATAATGTTATGATAAAGGCAATTGGATCACTTAGCCGATGACTGAGCCGTTTGCTTCCCCTAGTTAACCGTTCTCCTGGTCGGCACGACCATATTGTTATTTCAATAATGGACACATCTTTGGCGGCCGAAGCAGATTATATTATATAATCTACTTACATATGCAACATTTGCGCAAACATAAAATATAAAATACATTGTTCAATTAATTTATATTAGTTTCACAAGCCTCATTACTTACATACATGCCAATCTGTGGACTGAGATGTGTGACCGGGATTCTCCTCCTCTTTTGCTAAATGTTCTAATCCCATTACATTTGAATTGTGGCACTAAAGAATTTTGTTTTTGGAATTTATAATTTTGTCTGTATATGGACCTACGACCAATCATTTGGTGGTCAAGCACTAAACCCACTCGGCTATTGCGACTATTCATCTCCTCGAACAATGCGGGATTTTCGCACAATGGGACATTATGCATAAAGAATACTTCTCCTTCTCCTATTTGAATTTCTGCGAGATTTTTATGCGACATTCATTATTGTAACGAATTTATTGTAACACTTGTATGGCTTAATTATACTCTCGCAATACGATGCATTGAGTACGTGGTGTGTTCAAAAAATAACGAGAATTTTCGTTTTTTGAAAGAAATATTTATTCATTCGTCAACATTAATGTTGTCGCCTTCAAGAAAGTATCCATTGTATATTAAGCACTTTTACCAGGCTTCTTTAAATCGTGGAAACACTTCTCAAACTCGATTTTTGGGATGGCCTTTAGCTCTTTCAGCGAAGCGTTTTCAATGTCATCTATACTTGTAAAACGACGACCATTTAAGGTTCTTTTTATTTTTGAAAATAAGAAAAAGTCACACGGAGCTATGTCCGGCGAATATGTAGGCTGGGGCATCGTTACAGTATGGTTTTTGGTCAAGAATTCACGAACAAGCAACGAAATGTGAGCAGAATTGAGCAAAAGTAAACAATAGCCATGAAAATTTTTTCCACAAATCCAGGCGTTTTTTCGGATTGCTTCACTCAAATAGTGTTGAACTTGTAGGTAGTACTCCTTATTGGCCGTTTCACCTTGTGGTAAGAATTCGTGATGCACTATGCCATCCAAGTCGAAGAACACTCCCGTAATTTTTTGAACACACCACGTATAACATTTTAGTTCAGTTAGGTTTTTGTGTAACATCTAAAACAAAACGAGCTAGATATAGAGGTATATATATCAAAATGATAAGGATGACGAGACGAGTAGAAATCCGGATGTATATCCGTCCCTCTATGATGCCCTTGATGAAATTTGGTATACGTGTTCCTTGGCTCTCACAATATGCTGGTATTGCAGATGGGCGTAATCGGACCATTGCTAAGCGCATAAAATTCCGCTACTAGAAATACTTAAAAAACCAACCAAACTCTCTCAGAACGTGTCTTTCTATCATCCCCTCATACAGTGTGAAAATGGATGAAATCGGATAACAACCATGCCCACCCCCAATATAACCGATATGTTGAAATCTACTAAAAGTGGGATAATACACTAAATAAATAGATCAGAAGCATTGAACTTCACAGTGACAGTCACAATACGGCATTCATCTTAATTTTTAATTGCATCTACTATTTTCATCTTACAAAATATAAATCAAGCTTCAATAAATATATCAGTATAAAATTTGCATATATAGGGCCTTTAAGGTATTCCGTCTCACATCCAAAATACCAAATTTATGGACCTCAGTGCCTACGACTGACCCGTTAGCGAAAATATCGGTCAATCTTTGAGATGTAATATATCTATATTAAAATTTGAGATGTAATATATCTATGAAAGCAAATCATTTCCTGGTGATAATGTGCTCTTGAGTCAAAAATAGGTAAAATCGGGCCAACAATTTCCATCTACCAATAAAAAGACTTTGCAACTTCCGGTTGACTCTATACCATATATACCGGTCAATCTGTGAGGTATTTTAATGAAATTCAAAGGGCTTCTTTTCCTGGTATTGTGTTCTTGTTTAATATAAATTTTTGCCAACATTTGAAAGCATTTCTTCACCTTTAATCCTTGCAAATTGGAGAACATAAAATGTTCGGTTACACCCTTTACTTAGCTTTTCCTTACTTGTTAATATTCAGTTTTGTCAACACCTGGAAATATTACATTTCACCCCCATTGAGCCTAACAGATTGCGAGAGTATAAAATGTTCGCTTACACCCGAACTTCGCCCTTCCTTTCTTGTTTTTACATGCTCCTGCACTTGTTTTACTTGTTTAATTGTTATTTAATTTTTATTAATATGATAGTCAAAATCTGATAGTTGGTACTTCCAAAGACAATTTGAGATATCATTTTAATGTTCGACTCGAAGATTTTATAGGCAATTGTCGTCAGTACGTGACAAGATGGATGAACACACTCCGAAGCAGAACATTACAATAACTTGGGTTGAAGAAGACGACAGCACCCCCACTAAATACCTTTTCACACGATAATAAAAAGATCTATTAAATCTTATAATCTTTATATAACCTTTCCCTGATGATTTTATATTTTTTTTAAAAAGCTATATTTATAAACTTAAAGGTGTCGCAGTAAAAACAGAAAAGTAAAGTGCTTATCACCTTAACCTTCTACAGAAAAATAAAAAATATTACATTTTTTAACACATTAGAGTCGCGTACTTATTCCAGTCCTCCTAGGCTACTCAACAAGAGACAAGCCGCTCTAAGTGAGATAATCTAAAGGTATCAACGTGTAATTGAAAGGTGTAAATATACCTTTACACAGGAGAGCTTTCAGGGCTTTCAGTGAAAAATTTGCTCGTGGGATCCCATATATTATCCAGTCTTCTTTTAAGCGTGTCCACAGCTTGCTCATGTCTTCTAGTAGATTAATCCACGACACTATTACACCAAAGATCAGAATGTCATTAATTTATTGGAAATGGTGCAATATTTTTCGGGTCTCGAGAACATTAAAATATTGGTAAACATTTGTGTTGTAACTTTGTGTGTTGGTGGAACATAGACCTCTGCTTATGTCTGTCATCCATTTAAAGTGTCTTTTGTAAACACGGTTGCTTAAAGGCATGCTTCCAAATTTAAATTTAATACCGGTTTTAATTCGCATTACATTGATATTTGGACTTTCAGTGAAACGAGATTCCCGCAGCGTTATGTCTACAATATTCCGTGGGCATTCCATAGTACCATCTTAAGACATGTTTGCATAATGACGCCGTAATCATTCATACTCATCATCCACGACATCGTCGTTCATAATGAACTGTATATGTATGCAAGTAGTGAATGTAGGTAGGTGAGGACGCACATTAATTTAATCTCATCCATCTACATAAACACAAGCTTACGCACATACGTATATACTTACATACATACATACACACATACTCGTATGCATATACATTCACAATAAAAGCCAATATATAATATTATACGCTAACTATAAATTTGGTGAGCATAAGCCGAGTTAATCCATAAACGCGATTGCTCTATAGCACGGCAACGTCACGGCAACGATACAACAAGGTGAGGTGAGGCGTAGCGACAGACGGAAAAACAACAGTCAGTAAGTATAGCAACAATAACAAACACTTTCGCAATAAACAGTAACAAAATTGCCAAGTGTAGAAAAACAATGATTAAATGGCATCTGTAATAACAACAACAAGAATGGCAGCAACACCAATTTGGTGAATCCAAGGATAAAATAACAATCAGAAGGATTTAGAGTTTTGCCCACAGAAGGAAACCAAACGGAATCGGCCGCAGGGCATTATTGCGAACGTGAAACAGAACAAAAGATAAAATAACATATCTGTAAAAAGTAGGAAAACGGCAAGTGGGATACTCATGTGGCACACTACCGCAGATTCACAGCGGTATGTATGGCAAACAAAGCACTTTGTCCACACAAGGAAAATCGAATAACTCACGGGCTGAGCGAAAACAAAGATTTTAAATGCATTGCAAAGTATTGCAAATGAATAGGCATCGCATATGTGTTAACATATTAATACACGCATACAAGGCACTGGGCTATATTGGTTTATATGTATATTTATTTAACTAGTTGGAAGGTAAGCAGCTGCTGCTATGGGTGCTGGAAGCAATATGAAACCTGATTTAGTGAAATAAAATTTCAATTAAAAACTATTGAAATTCGTACGAATGCAAACTTGTCTCAAGATTGAACCATCTTCTTTGGTCGAAAGACTGAAATTGTACGCGTAAATATGCTTTTACGGTCGAAGCAACTGCATTTATCTAGAAGAATATCCGCTACGAATTTGGCCACGATCAATTAAAATTGGTAAAATAAATCTAAATACTCAGTTGATTTTACTTTACAATCCGCTTATAATACTTACAAATTTTAATTCTTAATAATACGCAAAGATTTTCACTCGTAAACCTCTTAAAATTTAGGTAGGTAGGTAGGTAATTTAGCATTTTTGTGCAAATTTCGTTAGAAGAACACACAGGTCTGGTACAGATCGTTTGCTCTCAATTAACACCTAATTGTCAAAGCACCGCCAAACGCATTGAAGCCCGCGAATTGCCTGAAGACTCTAGAAGGATCCTTGTGCAGTTACATTCTGGTTATTGTTGTACGTTAAATTCCTACTTACATTGACATCCGTAATATACATATGTCCTACATCCATTGAGTCCTCGTTGGATTAAAATCAATCCATTTAAACCGACTCATCTAACACGTCTTTTCTTACGTCTAACCAGCTTGTTTTACCTAGACAACCTTACACCAAACAGAGCTTAGGTAGCCTTTATAACAAAAACAATATTAGATAAAATGAAAACATTTACGAAGTTCGATTTCGCTGTAACCATAAGATCTAAATTTAAAATTTAATTAACTTTCTGATGACATCTTAACATAGTTTGAAAATGTGCGAAATCCGTCTACAGCTCGTGCCGTCGTATAACAAAAACATCAATAAATTCGAAGCAAAGAATACGTATATGGTAAATTTTCGTTCAAAAACCTTTGAAAGGCCTATTCTGGCTTTCTAACTTTCATTAAGGAAACAAACTTCGGGTTACGTCATGAATTATGAATTGTCTCCAACCACAAAAATATTTACTGGAAATATAGTAATGAAAAAGAGCTCTAATAAGGTGATCAATGTTGAAAGTACTACCTACAAGTTCAACACCGTTTGCGTGAAGCAATCCGAAAAAAACGCCCTGATTTGTGGGAAAACAATTCATGGCTTTTGCTCAATTCTGCCCACACTTCCTTGCTTGTTCGTGAATTCTTGGCCAATACTGTAACGATGCCCCAGCCTCCATATTCCAAATTATTGCTAATTTCCAAAAATAAAGAGAACCTTAAAGGCCATCGTTTTACAATTATAGATGGCATTGAAAGCGCTTCGCTGAAAGGGCTATAGGCTATTCCAAAAATCGAGTTTGAGAAGTGTATCGACGATTGGATGAAGCGCCGGCATGAGTGCATAATATCGAATGGAGACTATTTTGAAGCCGAAAACGTGTAGACGAAATACGTAGACGATTAAATAAATATTATTTTCGAAAAACGAAAATTCTCGTTATTTTTTGAACACACCACGTATGTATCGGTTCTATGTATTCTACGTATGTTCCCACATACTTCTTTGGCGACACTAATTTTCGCATCGGATCAATCGGTTGTAAACCTATGATCTATGGTACGCCTGGTTTCGATAATTGAAGAACTTTTTATGAAATTTCAATCAAATATCCCTCACTCTCCGCCACCAACTTCAAATAGACGACAGCCGGAAATTTTTGTATATTAGTTGAGAGATCTATTCCTTCTCCCTCGCCAAATTTCATATCCAAGTCAAAACTCATATTTATAGAAGTACTACTTGACCTGTGAATTTTGTACACGTATAGTCTAGCAAAGGTATAATTGAGACAAAGCGATTTGGCAATTTTGTATTTTCCCTTTTTATTTGTGCTTACATTTATATTCAAGTATTCACTATGTATTCGGCTATTTTTCTATAATACTGATTCTTTAGGCGAATTCTTCCAATATTTCAAGAGTTATTTTGTTTTCGGGGGCGGAGATGAATTCAAATAAAACTAACATCATACAAATCGGTCTAATCGTTATTGAGTCATATATGGCGTAATAGAGTATATCTTCGCATATTTTGAGGTTAAGAAATTAAATTCTTAAAACTTTATCGATTTTATAATAATTTAGTAAAAGTTTGATTTAAACGTTAAATTGATAATAGTGGTGGTATTCTATAAAATTTTTTTAATTGTAGAATTTAATATATTCATATAAGTATGGATATGTTTATACTTATGTCGAGTTTATATTGTTTGGTATAATAATTTTGACACTGGTTTCGATTCTTAATAGTTGCCCACAAACTCACATGCTCACAGATTATCACAAACTTAAGCCGAAATGAAGAAAAGGGATCCATAAAAAAAATTTGTTACTAAATAGTTCCAAATTTTAGGGGTAAATATGTGTACATAAGTATAAATATATGTATGTGGAAACGTACTTATTTGATAAGAAGAGCTCACTCATTTATGTAAGTAAATAAGTACGCATATACAGCACAAAGGCAGAAAACCGTAAAGCCAGAAGGAAGAGCACCTTCGCCAAAGTATCTTGTGCATTCACTATGGATGCAAGGCTTGCGAAGTAGTGCGACCGCACAACCCTCCAGGGTTAATTTGCAACAAAAGTAGCACAATTTGGCATTAAAAAGCAGACGCCCAACTCCAATCCAACAGAGGCAACCGCCAAGAGCCAATGTGTGCGGTATTACTTACCGATACATACATACACACGCACATTCATTACAAATGCGATTGCCAAATAGAAATGCCAACGCGGAACGACACGAAAATATGTCCATCTACGCAAGTAACTGCCGAACTGATTCGTTCCATTTTTAGTTAGAGCATAGTTGGAGATTTTTTACCAAAGGTAGAGAATTGGCGGAGGCTTGACTACTTTAATGCGAGGCCAATTCGTGCCTGCCGCAACGCTTTTCGTGACGATCAAAGGCCATCAGCTGGCGAATGAAAGAAATAATGTGCTTTTAGTGCAAAATCATCATCCTTTCCCAAAGCGGGTTTTTGTTATTGTTTAATCCGTCTTTTGCCATGATGTCACGCAGGAGCTTCTGCTGCTGTCTGCTGCTTCTACCGCCATTGATGTCCCACTGAGTTGCTCAGCAAACTGGCTGACTGACTCGCTCTCTAAGAGGCTGACTGAGCAGCTGTGAACAGCGAGTGCTGGAATGTCGATGCCCAGGAGCAGGGCCAGGGGCATGGTGAGATGAGTGCACGACCATTGAAATCAGACGCATTTAAGTGCGAATAAATTTCAAAATGATTTGATTTATTTCTTCAACTCAGCTACACAAAGGGTCTCATGTTGAAAGGAAGCAAAGAGCTAAAGAAAATATACATAATAGGAGTAAGAGTAAGAGCAGGAGTAGTAAGAAGTAAGTCACACCAACAATAAGTTTGTAAAAAGTAGTCGAAGGACGTCACATTTTTGTTTAAGCATAGAATGCTTGCTGTTGTTGCTATTCGTCTAAGTACCAAGAGACCAGCTGAGGGCTTGATTTAGCGAAATACAATATCACTCAAGTATTGAAATGCTTGAGGGGAGATGGGGAAATGTTCAAGCAAATGCGCACCAAAACATACAAGCAATATCTAAGCTCACCTCTAGACACTCACACACACACAGGCATATGTGGCTCTACACGAATTCGTATATTCGGTTGAATAAGTTGCACAAGGACAAAAGCACACTCGACCGACCACATTAATAACATCGCACAAGAACAAATACAAACAAATTTAAATGAAAACTCAAAGCGGGTTCCCCTCGTCCTCCTTAGTCGCCTAATTTATCCCTTTTATGGCTGCGTTTTTTTTCGTGCTACCAGTCGAGGATATCAAAACAAAGTTGAAGGCATTGTTTAAGCACAAAAAACGATAAAAAGCTAAGCCCCAGAAATGCTTGCGAAAAATACGGAAAATAAAAACTTTACAATTGCAAACAAAGGAAACAAAAAGTGCTGTATACAATTGCGCACATTTAAAACAGATGCAGACATACATTTAAACACATGCAGACATACTATATATCTCGCTATACATATATATATATATGATATAATTATATATGCTCGACATATATTATATATATACATATGTATATGAAATCCTATAAAGTAATTCTACTGTTTTAAAGTAGAATCTCATCCCTGCAAACCGATCGTGATCGTGTAACCATCAGTGTTGATGACAAGTCAGTTATTCAGTTTTTCCAGCGGTTTTATAAAGTGATTTCTGCATATGTAGTAAATACGTGTTTGTAGACATATGTCATACGCTTTGACAGACCATTACGGCACCAAATAGGAACTTAGTAGGACATTGTATTTAAAAAGTAATCCAACGGCATTCTTAAAGACTCGTTTTCTAGAATATCTGCTAATCTCAATTAGAGTAAAATAACCAAACAACTTGAATATTTCATGCAATCGTAGGCAAATATAGTTAAGTATATACTAGATACCGGCTTAAGGGGACCATCATCTGCTCTATGCTATTGACTTATAATGTTGGCATATAAATTTTGAAATTTTTGATCTCAAAGCGGGTAAGAAAGAAAAACGCTTCAAATTTCTTGATATCATTTTTATTAACTCCCTTCAATATCCTTTCTGATATTATCCATACATATTTAAATTAGGATTTAGTCGATACGACCTTCCCTTATAAAACTATAAGCATTGCAGTAGTATAATCTTTCACTTATTCCAGCTATTTAGGTCGAGTTTCTCCTAAATTACAGGGCTGAAACCTAGTTGTTAGTTCTGCTTTTTCAAAATTGTATAAAGATTGAAGGCGAGTAGCTTTTGTGGGGAATGAAAATTATAACAAATATCTATTGTTATGAAATAAAAAGTTGTTACAATCATGTTTTGTTCACACTTCACTGTTGACATATATAAATATAGAGTTGTATCCAATCTCAACTTTGAATGATGAATCCATCTTGCTAACAAAAATTTAAAAAAAAATCTCTTGATGAACATAGTTAATATTTCGATATTGATGTTGATTTCTCTTAATAATGCTAATTGTTTAAGGCAAAAATACATAATGCTGTTCTAAAATTGTGAAAAATTCTTGCATATACATGGAAATGTTCCACGAAGAGTTCACGAACTAGGGATGAAAGTTTCTAGCTTAAATCTTAGACATTGAAAAAATTAAGAAGCAACTGAAGGATACAAGGGACCTAAGTTTGCACATCTGCAATTCAGGAAATGGATTTTAAGTTTCATTATAAAATTAATTAACATCTTCATTGCCTTAGATTTAGCATTAGCCATTTACCTTGAATTTGAGGAGAAAAGAAAAAATCCATCAGCGCATTGTATATATAAAATCTTAATCGTCAGTCGGATAAAAAAAACCCGTTCTTGAACTTGACAAAAGTTTTATAAAGCATAAATTGATCGAATATTGGTCAACGGATTGCGGTTTGACATACTGACAAACCATGTAGCGTTTTATGTTTAATTAAGCCAAAGTGACCTCCTTTAACGGAGAAGTTTGATATGTGTTTTTATTGCCAGTTTTCTTATATTTGACTTGCTATTAAAACGATAAATCGATATCGTATATAAATATAACGGTATATAAATATACAATTAACCTTCAGACTAATGATTGTGGCTTAACTGAAGATAACGGTGTATTTATACTTTCATCGTTATTACCTTTTTCGTATTTATGAAATAAATTGGTAATTCGATTACATGGACTCGCTTTTTATTATTAGCATAGCAGAGTATTAGATAATAAAACAAAATTTTATGTGCTTCTAAAGCTTGCTACATTCGCCATTTGATATTCCATGCTCATTGAAACGCGCTGCCTGCTCATTGAAATGCGACCAAGGTCACACCCACTTTATTCGACTTGCAGCCGTTGCCATAAAATATTGCTCCTTGATTTCATTTCGGTCGGAATTTATGGTGCATAAAAGTATAAAATTAATACAAGAGACAGCATATCGCAGCGGCATGAGACCTATATGAAACCTAGTATATATACAAATTAACATTTGGTTTTTGTTTTTTTTTTTTTCTGCGCCGGAAATTGTTGCCCTTGAGGCCGTTTTTTATGCTAAATACCTCGAAACAATTGCCTTTGTTGTTGTTTTTAATAACCCGAATTTCGACAGGGGATGTGCACTGAGATAAGAACGCTGCAAAGCAACGCGCTCGACGAGGGGAAGAGTGCGAAAGAGAGGGGAAAGACGAGGGGAAGAGTGCTTCCGAATCTGATTATTCTGACATTATTTCGGTTTGTGCTTCTTCAACTTGTTTCCAACGCGGTGTGTGCAGAGCGGTCAGGGAAGCTTCGCACCACACCAGATACGAAAGTCTTAATGCTCCTCTGCACATAAAAGCTATCAACTTTTCGAGGTACAAATACACATATATATCTTCATATGCATAAGTATATGTGTATTAACCTTAAGAAACTTACGAAAGCTACGAGTGGAAACTAACATTCATTCGGTGAATGGGATGAGTCAACAGCAGCCACGAGCAAAGGATGTGTTCTCACTGTAGACGACTGCGTGCAGACAACTAGAATAATAATAATAAGAAAAGGTACAATAACAAATAAAATTATAGAAATGGAAACAAAAGCGCAGTAAGAAAATACATTTTTGCATAGAGCAGAGCAATAAAGGCTGAACGTGAGTCGACAACAAAAAGCGTTTTATTATGTAAAGGTTGAAGAAGAAAGCGGGAGGGAAGTGGCGGACGAAGCACATACAAAGGAGCGACAAGTAAAGTTTGCATGAGAAAGCAAAAAGTTTTATTTTTTTTTAACAATAGAGCCTGGTCCGTATGAGAACTGAGTAAAGAGACGTGCGTCAGCTGCCTTATCCACATCAATTACGCCATACAAGAAGTCAACCGGTTCGACAGTCGGTCCTACAGTTTAAAACATATATATTTCCACGCGTGTGCGTGATGCTAAGAAAGCATGTGCGAAGGCAGAATATAGCGGGCATTATTGGTTTAAGCACGAGAAATGTGGCACGAATCGAATTGGTTGCATAAATGGGTATGAAAGTATTTTATGGCTTTAAGATATCAATTTCGTTGACGGGTACAACGCCTTTGATGCTTGGTGCGTTTTAACTGCTACATGTTTGCTTTTAATTTAAAATTCAAATTCCAAAAGTGAAGAATATATAAGAATACATTTAACCACAAATAAAAATAAATTAATAAACTATATGTAGTAATGTATACATCTTTATACATTAACTGATAAAATTGCTTGCTACTCCAAAATAAACTGCAGGGATTAGAGTTTTAAGCGAGACTAAAAGAAACCTAAAAACATAAGAGTAGTACTCAGTAGTAGTAGTAATAAAGAGTGAACTACACAACGGTGTTCGCATGAAATTACGAGTATGTTTTTTCGGTTTAATTTCTGCTACCTTTTGGCGCGCTATTTGTTGGATATTTGCGCGAGTTTCCAAGTCATATTCATAATATAGCGTCTCATTGCCAATAATGATGTGTTTGTTGAATTCATAAGAGTTTAAGTATTTCATAGATTCGTACAAGCCGAACGGGGACGAGATTTATTCCCAAAGCTCTAAAGGCGAGTCTAAGTCTTAAAAAAATTAAAACCCTTTTTAGTTAAGCTGCAAAGTAAAGGTGCAAAGACATTACTCAATTGGTAGAATAGTGAAAAATTTTGTTTCTATGTCTACTCCGCTGCAATGTCGAAGCGTTCAACTCAATCAGCTTCGGTACGTAAAAATTTAAAGTATTTTTTCTCGAAACTTCAATATTCAAATCGGGCGACGATAGTATTCGGATTTTATCGCCCGTATTCGCTTGAAATTAACTGTAACATCACAGAAACATTATCTGCTAAACTAATTAAGAATTGTTTTGTTTTTATCGTAAATTTTATTCCAAACAACTTAGTGCTAATCTTTAAATATTTTTTATAAGTCCGCCATTTTGCGAAAAACTGATTACAAACTAAAAACGTAAGCAGTTTTCTAACAAGTCTTAAGTAGATTAAGATCTCCTTCTTTATTTGCTTCAGTTAGCACGAGTTCCTAGAATCACCGTCGCTCCTCGAGTCCCTCTTGAAAGAGAAAAGTTTGCATCAAAAAGTCAGCAAACACTTTTTTTTATTCTCCAATATGTGCTCGATAAAGCCTGGAAGAGAGATATTCGATTCCTTTTTCCTTACTCCCAGAATAAATTTTCAAAATTACTCCCTTTTCGAGGACTCTAAACAGGTTCTAACCCTCAATCAAACTGTTTGATCTAACTAACTCTAGTGAAAGTCTCCATTTTCAATGTATAAATCTTCACTAAATAGATTTAGCCCATAATTTTCTTAATATGACCTCCAAGCATAGTTTGAGAAGTGATTCAATTGGACCGAAATTACGCCTTCCTCCCAGATATTGCCATTTGGAGTCCAAAAAGCTCGTTTGTCTTTACAAAGGATTGTTGATAGAATAAGAAAGATATCGTAATAAGTGTCAGTTTACGTGGTACCCTCGAAATGCATATATTAGTGTTTTGGACACTTATAGTAAGACCTAATAACTTCCAATAGACCACACAATATTACAACTATTATATACTGTAACATTTTCCCTAGCTGGAACAAGAGCACAATTTTTAAAAAGTGAAGCAATTATTATACACAATAACAGATTGGAGACATGTAGTTAAACAATCCTCTTTAACGAGCTCTTATTTTAAATTTACACAGTAAGCTTTAGTAAACATTACATATTTATGCAAACATATATACCTGTACAAGTGAAACTAATATAGAAAATCTCAATCTACTTTTATAATATAAAGACTTAAATAATATCGCGACAATTAAACTTGTACATTAATCTTTATATGTATGCGTAACAATAGCCAATTTATTGAACGTTTATATAACTTTAATATGCAAATTATAAACAATAATATTTTAAATTATATGTAATAGTTCGGTAACTTTTATTTAATTGGCCTCAGTAATATTATATTTGCGGAAATTCCAAAAACAAACAAGTAAGAAGGGTTAAGTTCGGGTGTAACCGAACATTTTATAGTCTTGCAATGTGAGAGGATCAAAGGTATGAGAATGCTTTCAGGTGGTGGCATAACTTTATAATAAAAACGGTTGCGGAAGAATTCAGCATTTATCATTCGACGAAATTGTGAATGGATTGCAATTATATTTGGTGTCTTATTAACTTATATTACAGGTCATAGGCTCACGTACTTTCATTACTATATTTCACTTCGTGTCCGAGATATTTAAATTAAAATCTACCAAATTAACCAAAAGTGATATATGCAATATATACTCAACCAAAGTGGTTTAATGAATATATTAGATATATGAAGAAAAACTCAACCAGAGAAAAGGAAATTATTATATTAGGAATAAGGGGCTTAGACCATGGTGTAGACCGATTTCTTTCATATTAGCGCGAAACCACATTATATTTAAGAAAAAAGTTATGTTATGAAAACATTCACTTAATTTCATTAAAATATCACACATATAGACCCACATAAACGGTTTAAAGTCAGCTGGAAAGAAGAAAATCATTATATCAGATATCTACATTTCGGTGAAATTCTGTATCTCAAGAACGCTCCACTTATTTGAAAAAAATTTGTTATGTGGCATTATATTTGCATTCTTATGTCACATTGTGAAAATGGACGAAATCGGCTTATATCCGTAGGCGTCTCATATAACGCAATTTTACATTTCATCTGATTCTTTCACTTTACAGGATATAAATCCAGCACCAATTAAGATATTGAAATGAAAATTTAAAGAAAAAGTGCCTTAAGGGTATTGAACGATGTGCTTTACGTGGGTACCTGCCGTTTGTACAGCCTTACTCCACGGTGTTCAAAAACACAACGGATCAATACAATGCGTTGATCAGCGTCCCGTCAGTGATAGGTTTTTGCTAAAACCAAACGGTATTGACCAAACGGCCCATACCTTCGTAGGGCTCGAGTCCCATAAAACCTCTGCCGTACTTTAGGTTCAATTCCCGGTTTTTAATCCAACACCACATTGAGCTGTACCGCCCAACAGTTCTACCCGAATTCAGGTATTAAACCACAGCCACCACCATACTGCCCGAAGAGCCTACCGCATTGAGCAGGTTGGGCTCTTGCTCCCCGTGGTACCAGATTAAAGTCTCCGGCCAGACCTCATAGCCGGTACTACTTCAAGTAGAGCTACCCATTCAACCTGTAGCTTGAACTCAAATGCCTCTCTAAGTGTTTGCATAATACATTTAAAGTGTTATAAACTCAGTTCAAGCTAAGTACTATAGCATTATTTCTGACATGACTAAGCCTATGTTATAACATAGTCTATTTCAAATGCAATTTATGGATTTTTGTCATATTGAGGGTATGCCATATTATGCGTAAAAATTGTCGAAATCGGAATATAGGTTTTCAAGCTTCGAGATATCCAATATTTCGACTTCAGTGCATATGGCTGAATATTATGTCCTTGTGTCAGAAATGGGCAAATCGTGTAAATACATAATTAATGCCCCCAGAGACATAATATAAGAATTTCAAACTTCCACTTGGCTTTATACGGTATATGTCGGTCAATATGTAAGATATCTTAGCAAAATGAATTAAACGGGTAATATTTGATATACCACAGTTTGATACCGAAAATGTGTGAAATCAGTGAACGAATTAACGTATTATCCCAGCTCCCATCTACTGTACCAATATACAATACCAATAGAATTGAATTCACATTGTAGTTAAAACTAGCCTTCAAAGGGCATGTGTGTAAATTTTAAATCTGCCGTACAATTCGTTCGTTAGTAATAACATATTAAGTAACGTAAGCCTTAGTAGATTCAAAAAGATAAATAAAAACGATATTGCGTCAGTTAATCAAACACTATTTACTGGAAAAGCCCATATGAACACCGAAAATGACGAACTCAATTAATGTCCGAAAGAGACTGTTTTCGACGAAAATCTCAAAAAGATCCACCGAATGATTTTGTATGGCCGTAAAATGAAACCGAGATAGCTGACCTAACTGACCCTCTAAAGATATCAAAGGAAGGCGAAGACAAGACACTGTTTCACAAATGACTGAAAACCATGACAAAATGGCTTTGAATTGCTTACGTTTCCAACGCATTTTCCGATACTGACCTCCAGCAAATTTTTCCTGTTACATACCTAAAGAAAATGTTCGTTGGGAAGTAATTTAGCTACAATGAAGAGGTAATTGTCGATACTGAGGCCTGTTTTGCAGCACAGTACCAAGCTTACATAATATTAACTTACTTAAGTAAATATTCGCATTACCATCAGGAGGCAACACTATGCATACGAAAGGTAATGTCTATGCAAATTTACCAGTTTACTAATAAATATTTATTTATGTGTACACATATGAACATTTATGGAAAAGTTCACTGCAATTATGGCGTTGTGAGTCAAAGGTTGCCAAAGTAATTTAAATACATATGGAGTAGATTTTTACAACTATGTACATATATTTATATATGTGTGTGTATGTATGATAGTACATAAGTGCTTCGGGTACTCTTTCAAAAACATTTTGCAAGTAGTGAACTACTAAAAAGACTGAAAACCAACCTGCTGACACAAAAAAGAGTTACCAAAGCACACACTTAAGGTAAATGTAGATATGTTTCGCTGTGCTTAAGTGTATACGCAAGTGTAATAAAAGGGTAACTTGCGCCTTTATAAAGGTTTAACCAGCAGAAAGTCACCTGAATTGCGCAATCAAAATAGTAAATTTGACTTTAATGACAGTTGGGCGCGTTTATTAGCTGTCGGAGTCCCAAAGCGACAAATCGCGCCGTCGAACAGATTGCATGAATTAGTTAAGCACACACCGATACACGTACGCACATAAGTTCAGCCAGATGCAAACACATACAATTATAAACAGTTAAAGCTAGCATTATTTGTAAGAGCTAACGGGAAACCGGAAGTGAATATTAAATGGTTTGTAAATATATATATATATATATATATTTATATATATTTTATATATATATATATATATGTGCGTACACAAGTCCATTCATAAGTGCTTAAGCTAGCAAAGGCGCTTAAACCGCAAGTACTTGTATAAACATAAATTGGTAATACAATAGTTCTCCCAGTAATATATTTGATATGAAACTAATGGCAGTTAGCCACAAACAGTTACTCTTTGAAATTGACGCAGTGGATCGAATATGTACATATGTGCGTTGCACGGGACGTGAAACACTACGCTTTGGCGAGTCCACAAAATTGCATAATTTCGAAGCCAAAACGAAACAAAGCAAAACAAGTAAGAAAGGCTAAGTTCGGGTGTAACCGAACATTTGATACTCTCGCATTGTGCTTTCAGGTGCTTGCACAACTTTATATTAAAAGATGTTGCAGAAGAATTCAACATTCATTATTCGAAGAAATTGGCAATGGATTGCAATCATATTTGGTATCTTATTAACTTATATTACAGGCCATCGACTCCTGTACTTTCATTGCTATATTTCGCCTCGTGCCAGAGATATTTATATTAAAATCTATAAAATTAACTCAAAAGTGATATATGCGATGTAAACTCAACCAAAGTGGTGTAATGAATATATTAGATATATGAGGAAAAAGTCAACCAGAGAAAAGCAAATAATTACATTAGGAATAAGGGGCTTAGACCCTGGTCTAGACTGATTTCTTTCATATTTAGCGCGAATTCACATTGTGTTTAAGAAAACACATCCACTTAATTTCATTAAAATGTCACACATATTGGCCAACATAAACGGTTTCAAGTAAGGTGGAAAGCCGGCTTTTTATATAACGGGCATTTTTGGGATAGGTGAAGATCTGTACTGATCATTTTAACTCCTTTCATTATTCAAGTATATTACGGAACATGTTTTCACCCAATATTGTGAATGTAACTTACCCGATTTTCCCATATTTGACACAAGAGGACATTGTTATCATATAAAGGTAATCCTTCAATTTCATTAAGATATCTCACAGATATATAATATAAAGTCTACTGGAACTTTGCTTATCCGTCTATTAGGTATATGGGGGCTAGAGGTAGTATGTACCCGTTTTTCACCATTTTTGGTACCAGAGTACACTATTATAATGGAAAGACAATCCTCCAACTTCATTCCAATATCTTACAAATTTACCGATATTTTCGGTAAAAACCTGGTGGATTGAAAAGTTTCAATCCGATTTCGTCTATTTTTCCGCATGAGATGGCATATCTTGGAAGCACTATTTGAACAAAGTTTCATTTTCATATCTTAATTGCTGCTCGATTTATGTACTTTAAAGTGAAAGTATGAGATGAAACTTAAAATCGTGTTATATGAGAAGAAGGTGTGGTTTTTATCCGATTTCGTCCATTTTCGCAGCGTGACTTAAGAATGCAAATATAATGTCATATGCCGAATTTTGTTGAAATCGGTGAAGGGGTTCTTAGGGGGTATTGGGATTTCTCCTAAAAGTGGTCGGTGCCACGCCCACCACCAAAACTTTCCACGGATTCCTATACAGCCCTCCTGTATCATGTTCGCTGCAAGATTTAATATTTATGACGTGTTTCTTCAGCGATTTATCGCACTTTTAGTTTTTTTCAACGTAACTTTCGTATGGGAGGTGGGCGTGGTTATTATCCGATTGCACTCATTTTCTCAGTATGTGAAGAAATGCTAGAAAAACGTAGTCGGAGCAAGCTTGATTGATATATCTTTAACGGTTTCCGAGATATATATTAAGCTTATTGGGGGGCGGGGCCGTGCCTGCTTTTACCAAATTTTTGGCCACAGATGCCCCACCCTACTGGTATCCTCTATACCAAATAACACGTTTATATCTTAATTTTCTGCTTAGATTAATTAGATTAGATTAGATTAGATTAGATTAATGGCATTTGGTGGGCGTGGCAAATATCCAATGACGCCCTTCTGCAATACCAACATTCTTCCGATGACAAAGAACACGTGTACTAAGTTTCATCAAAATATCTTAATTTTTACTCAAGTTAGCGTTTCAAGGGACGGACGGACAGACAGTCACTCGGATTCCAACTCGTCTTTTAATCCTGATCATTTACATATATATATGTCTATATATAACTCGATTAGTTCTAGGTGTTACAAACAACTGTTAGGTGAACAAAGCTAATAAACTCTGTAGCAACACGTTGCGAGAGTATAAAAAAGAGTGACTTGTGGTAAATGCTTGAGCATATTTTGTTGTAATTTCCTTAATTCATTTGCATACAAAAAGACATCCACACAGTGATACATATATACACTTGAATGTCAGATAAAATAAGCACTATGTGTATGTTTATGTGTGTATGTTCGATAATTGTTAGCGTTCGTTCTGTTTCCCTAACCAGCAACATTATTTGGCTGCGCTGTTCGTCATGCTTTGACTCGATTGACTCTCGGCCCACAACAAAGGGTTGCACAAGTTAGCAGCGTACGCTTCATTGGCTATTTACTGTTTTGATGTTTTTGTTGTATTTATATTTCACTTAAGGGTCGGTGTAAGGGCAAAGTCATTAAGTTTTTCCCAATGTAAACAGAAGTTTCTTATAAGTTCAGAGCACGTAGTTAATCAAAAATCTAAAAACAGCAATAACAACAACAACAGCATTATAATAAATGAATGAATAAAAAATGTGAAACAAATCGAAAAAATTTAAATGTGAATAAATAAGCATGGCAAATCGCATGAACGGGGCAGGCTAGCCGGCAAACTGTCGACTGCTTAAATTATTTTTGCCGCCGTTGCCTTTGTGGTTATTAAAATATATATTTCTTTAGCTGGCTGTTAGCTACGAATCGAGTTGGGAATTATCGAAGGCATATCGGAAAAGCACGTCAATGCACAGCCGTCCCATGGTTCAGGCAACAGACGCGCGGCCACAATGTGGCGTGACCGACTACCTGATTGGCTCCTGCGCGCTGCGCTTCCGCTGCGTCGAAGCCAACACAAAAATGCTGACTTTGCCGTTTTGTGGTGTGTATTGGAGCGGAGTGGTGGTGGCCCTCACCCAACCCATACCAAGCTTGGTTCATAAAAATTGCAGTAATCGTATGCAATTTGGCAAGTAGTCATGCCGAACAGCAACTGCGGCTGCCGTCAAAAATAAACACACTGATACACACCCACAGGCCAACTTGCCTCACATTACCTGACTCGAGACATTAATAAGTAATAAGAAATAACAACTCAGACAAAAAGGAAATGCTCGCATTGCATGAGGCCAACGGCGATTGAAGAAGAAGAAGCAGCATAAGAGGCAAGGAAGCGCGGGCAAAAAATACCGAAAAATCAAAATTTTGTAATTAATTTTACAATTGCGGTTTTTTCCCGCTGGGCTTTTATCTATTCATCTAGAGGAGCATACACCCATGCGCATATACACTCACACAGGCATGCATAAGCACATATCCTGGCCTTTAATGGAGCGTGACGGGATGACAACGCTTTTGTGCTATTGCACTTTCATCGTATTTATATGTGTATACATGCATATGTGTATATATATATGTGTGTGTGCGCACCCCTCCCTGAGAATCTGCTGCCTCTGCGCCCAGTGAAAATGTGACACCCGTCATTTGGACTGCCGAGCGTTTTTGATTTAACTTGTTTGCCGTTAATTGCTCGACGCGCTGTCATTCTCATTTCTTAAACTCTGCTACCGTACCACTGAACCCTGATAACGAAGCCACTCGTTAGTCCTTAAAAAAAGCAATAGCAGTAACAAGTCGAATAGTTTTTGATTTCAAGGGCACTCTTATAATTTTCTACCAGTTCGAAAAACTCAAAAGGATGGGTGCAAACGTGCCGGCGTTTATGCACACAGGCAGCCATACACACAAAACAATCTTATATATATAATACATACACACAGTTACATAAATATATTATTAGAGTTATTAAATTGTACTGTCAATTCGGCGCTGCGTTCCAACCCTAAAATTAAGGGTTTCGAAAAAGGTTTAATTAAATGGTACTGTAATTTTTGAATGCGTGTCTGAGCTTTTTCTGCAGAAGCTGATGTTGTAACGAATGAGCGGTACACTCTGCAGCCAGATTTGAAGGCGACAGTTAATACTAAACGAAACCCCTAACCAGATAATATTCTGAGCCTATTATTCTCCAATCTCGATGAGCTAAAGGCAAAAATACAAAATTCCTCTTCAGTCTTATGGCCATGTGTAACTACAATCTCCATTTTGTGTAGTATTATTCTACCAAAATCATTTCTTAATTTCAGAGCTGGATTGTAGCCTGAATTCGCAGTAGTTGACGGTGCTTGTCTACGTAATATATTTATGCTTCCCACCTGACCTCTTAACAATTCAATGACACTTTCGGCTTGATTGAACTTTAGCTGCAATAATTCTATAATTATCTCACGACAGACAGGATCTAAATTGCATCATATCGGAAAGTTCTTTGTTGTCTAGCAGTTGTGATTTGTGGTGAAACCTGACGTTGCTAAAATTGATATTTCGAATGATGAGCAGAAATTTGCGAAACTGCAAACCATAACCTTAAAAATTATCAACAACAAAATCAGATTTCAATAAGAGAAAAAAACCCAAGCGGAACATACTTGTTAGGCCCGGCATCTACGAAAATAAGATGAAACGAACGACACCACCCAAGAAATACAAATATGGTCATCTCTAGAAGGGCCAAAGAGTGAAAATGCCTTGCAGAAACTTGGCGAAAGCATATCCCGGAGAAATGAAGAAATGTTCTTTCTACAAAAGAGCATGCAAAAAGGTCAAAAGAGTCTCACAAGAGTTGCTGATGTGTACCCTGTTTAAGCAAAAAGTGGAAGTTGCAGTGTACAGATTTGGTAACGCCGAAGCTGGAGGGAGAACTTGTTGGCATTCTAAACAAAGTCCTAAATATTGATTTAAAACATAATACTGGTCTGTTCATAGAATTGTTTACTCAGTGCCTATGAGAAACGGTGAAACGACGCTGTTTATAAGCATGAACAACTAAGAAAGGGGTTAAATTCGCTGTTACTAAACATTTTATACTTACGAAATTTTCAAAAATTTTAGCCAGGTGCATATTTTCGGGTGTTGACAAAACTTTGTATTAAATAAAGGGCTAAAGGGGTTAAAAGGAGACCCCCTTAGGGGGCTAAGTTCGGTAACCGAACATTCTATACTCTCGGAATTTGCAAGGATCAAATGTTCAGCCTTCAAAATGTTTTCAGGTGCTCAACAATTCAACATTCATTATTCGAAGAAATTGTCAATGGATTAGAATCATATTTGATATCTTAATAACTTATATTACAGGTCATAGGCTCACGTACTTTCATTACTATATTTTGTATATATATGATGTATGTGATATAAACTCAACCAAAGTGGCTTAATTAATTATGTTAGGTATATGAGGAAAAAGTCAACCAAAGAAACGGAAGTTGTTATTTTAGGAATAAAGGTTTCAGACCACGGTATAAACAAATTCCATTCATATTCAGCGCTAAACTATGTTATAGTTAAGAAAACACTTAATTTCATTCAAATCTCGTACATATTGACCTATATAAATGGTTTAAAGTCAGTTGAAAATTAGGAAAAAAAACTATATTGGGCTAGGAGAAGGTCTAACCTCATAACATTTAATTTTGGTATTAAACTGAAGTATGCTCGGGCACATATTTCCACTAAATTTTATTAAGACAACTCAAAATTAAAAAAAATAAAATCCAAGATATAATGGGATTTCCACCATTTTTGTAAATTCCGCAAGTCGTTCCTGCGACGTGGATTTTCTCCGAAAAGTGGCCACACCCATTATCCAATTTTTACACGGATTCCCATGCACCTCTTCCCCACCATATTTACTGTAGGAGTTAATGTTTTTGACGACTTCCTTCAGCGAGTTAACGCACTTTTAATAGTTTTCTGCATAACCTTTGAAAACTGGGCCAATTTATAATCTGATTTGACGCATTTTCCAAGTGTAGAAGTTAACACTGCCTTGCCTTGCCAAAGACCTGTTCTGAGAAAGTTTGATTGATATAGCTTTAGTAGTTCATCAGAGATTTTGAACATAAAATATTAAATTGCAGATACATTAAAGATATTATGAGCAGAACCAATCCTACTTTTTACTATTATTTATTCCCATTTTTATTATTTCTATTATTCTCTGTTGCAACATGGTGCGAGAGCATAAAAAGCTAAAGATTGTTACAATTGTGGCAAGAAGCCACATTTAGACACATTTCTCAGGAAAAGAGGGTAAATAGAAAGCATAGCGAGCATAGCATAGCATAGAATGCCAAGATAAATACGAGAATGACGGTGATTCTTATATTCGTGTCCGTAGAATGAAGTTAGATTAGGAAGTGGAGCTATGGGACTTCTGTTAGAACTGTTGAAGTCCACAAAATATTTACACATATGTGAAATTGTGTGAGGCAATGGCCCACAATAGTTCTTAAGAACTAAGAAGATAGGCGTGGCAACGCATCAGCGAGAAGTAAACAATAATAAGAATTAGACCAGAAAGGTGTGTGCTCTACAGCTTGTTGAATAGACTTGGCTTTGTGACGAAATGACTAGCGGCAGGCTAGCAAAGTAGGTTAAAAGGTGTGGGCGACGGAGTTAGGGGTTTAGTCCGTTGGCGTTCTATTTCCATCATCTATCATTCATCAGAGGTAGAAAGATGTCTGGACGTGATCCCAAATGGGTATCTTTCGAAGACTGCCCCTCCGACAATAAAAACAAGTTAGATTCGATAAGATTTCGATTACCTGGGGTTGGTGAAAAGTCATTAGAACAATAAAATTCTCGTCACAATGACAACATTCGCGTTCACTGTGCGTAATGCAATTGTAATTATTATACATTTCTACTCATCCATATGCTGCAAATGAAACTCACGAAATGAACTGATGGTGATTGTAGGGCTTGACCCGTCGGAACGAAAATGGCCATTAAGTGGAGCGTAAGTCCGATTAGCCATTACAGATAATTTGCACGTATAAATACCATGAAACTACGAATTTGTTCTGCACAGTGAACCGACATACACATGCACAGATGCCCGTCAATTATGAACAGCAACTTTAGTTTTATTGCCAAATGCGTAATTGACTTGCTCACATATCTACATACATAAATAAGTGCATCGGCCGGCGTGAACGCTTTGTCTGCTCCCCACCTGTCTGAAATAGCCCCCTGGCCATCCCTAACTGATAATATTCCTCTGTAGGATGCTCTCCCGCGAAAAACGCTGAATTCGAAAGCCACCAAAGGTGGACAGGCCAATAGTCAGACTAACTATACGATTGCAATGCTCATATACATGTACGAGTATATATGTATATAGAAAGTACGAGATGTTTGGCCGGCCGCGTGACCTTTTCTCGCTGGATGGTCGAGTGACATTGCGTTGCCATGAAATATCCTCGCATGGAAAGATTCTACAACAACAAACTGTGGAACAACGAAATTTAACATAGAGAATAAATGCGATTACGATGATTCCATAAGATGGAGACCCACACACAAGCGCAATAGCTTATTCACAATGGGGTATGTGTATATATATGTATATATGTCTGTATGCATGCCTGTGTGTATGAAAGAGTGGACGATTGCTAACAAGTTGGTCAGTTAGTTGATCCGTACTTTCGCAAGTAATTACGTTTGTATCGATGTGTGTGCGCTAACGCTTTGTGCTGTTCGTTGGTTGTTTAGTTGGCTTGTTGATTGCGCGCAGCCGCATCAGTAGTAGAATGTTTGCGCCTGATGTTAATATGCACCAATTGAAGTTGATGGGTTGAATTGTTGCCATCGCCAACATTATTATTACCTTTTGCTATGCCCAGTCATTGTTATCGTTTTCCAAGTTTGTCTTTGTTATTTGTAAGCTGGCTGGCCGGTGCATAATCCACCATAGATAATTGTGGTGGTGGCAACGCTGATAATAGAGGAGAGTCGTTGCCGCAATCAACATCAACATCAACGGCCGCGCTGAAGCAACACAAGTGAATTTAATGGGGCAGTCCCAAAAAAAGAACAGACATAGATAATCAGCCCAAACAATCAAGAAAGGAATGTATTAGAAAAGCAACAATCGGTGGCATCTAAAAGGAAAACAATGAAATCGCTTTTCGTTCCTTCAAGTACAACGGTTCTGAGTAATTTTCGTATATGAAGGGATATCGTGTAATTATTATTATGCAGACATTTTATCATTTGATGTCTATTATGAAAAAATGAATTGATGGGAAATACTATCATTAAAAGAAAATTTCGAAACTTTATTTTTTAATCTTTTAAACACACGACACAAAATTTAGATGCAAGTATTTAAAATTACAAAAGCTTAATCAAACCTTTTTTATACTCTCGGAACATATTGCAACAAAGTATAGTAGTTTTGTTAGTTTCACATATCAGTCGTTTGTAACAGCTAAAACTAATCGCGATAGATATAGAATTATATATCTATAAATGATCAGGATGACGAGAGGAGTTGTCCATCCGTCTGTCCGTGCAAGCGATAACTTGGGTGAAAATTGAGATATCTTAATAAAATTTAGTAAGTAGGCAATTAGGTAGGCAGTGCAGATGAGCGGAAACGGAATACTGCCACGTTCACAAAAAGTCGTCAAATGAAAACCTATAAAAAGCTATAACTAAGTTCTCAATTAAAGTTTAAAACTGAAATTTGGCACAGAGAATCACATTAGGTAGGGGCATATGTGGGTTGAAAGTTCCTGAAAAGTAGGCATGGCCCCGCCACCATAAATAGGTTTAATGTACATATCTCACATATTGAATATGTATCAACCAAACTTTCTGAGAACAAATTTCTCCAGTTCCTCCTCAGATGGTGTAAAAATGGGTGAAATCGGATTTAAACCACGCCAACTCCTCATATAAATAGTTATATTGTGATGTTATATTAATAGTTATATTGAAATCAAATAAAACTGTGTTAACTCGCTGAAGAAACACGTCAGAAGCATCAACTTTCTCTTCCAGGATAGCATTTGAAGGTTTCAAATGTAGCGGTGTAAAAATATAAAATTCGAACTGCAACGCTCACCTTCAGGTGAAATGCTATATCCCAGGATCTGGTAGTTATCAATAAAATTTTGTGCGAGATATTATATTTGAATCCTTATATTACAGTGGGCTTGCTCCCCATATAAACCATTTTTAAATTCTACATGATGCTTTCACTTTACGGTATATAAATCAAGTACCTATAAAGGATATTAAGATATTGGAGTAAAACTTTTTGCTTATACTGCCTTCAAAATATGCCATCACATGCGTAAACATGATCGAAACCGGCAAATAAAAATTCAAGCTAACGGTAAGGCAGCACAATTCACGTAATTCACGAACTGACGAGACGCAAAACGGTTGATTAGCTATAGACAGAACGAGAGCCGATCAACAAGAATCGTCATAGGTCAGAATAGTCATACATAGTAGATAACAGAGCGAATTTTTTCATTCTCAAAATTTAAAGTGTAAAAAGTATATTTAACACAACTAATTATAAATTAACAATAAATACAAAAATCCTCGACTTCTTTTTAACATCTTAAAAAATCCACTCTACCCCATCGCGCACTACGTATGCATAAGGCAAAGGAAAGTATAATGTGGAGTAATAATTCTGAGGTATCTGCTGCACCTGCTAATTTCTTCCTTGGATCTAATTTCGCTGCAGCCACCAATCTCACTACTTCCACAAGCTTTCCAATAGTGAATAACCAGGAAGAAAATAGTGTTACTGATGTAGCTGCGAATCAGGGAATCCTTGAGACGCACATTGAGAATTCGAACGCAGGCACATCAAATGGAGCTCCTTCAAGAGTCATTAGGGTATATGCGGTATCACCCCAACAAATACAATTTCATGAAAACCAGCTCTCGTAAGTCCTGTTCACTCCGTAAATTCTGTTGGTTCGCTAGGGCGTCGCCCGGTCGGAAGCGTTGTTAAGGGCTTTCTGCATCGCATAGGCGCAATGGACTTCGATGACCTTGATGAAAGTAATATAAGGTATAGGGTATAGGTAGGTATAGGTAGGTATAGGTAGAATAAGGATTTCAACTAAGATAAGGGATCAGGCGCCTCTCCCATCTCAGATATTGCAGCAAATTGAGTAACTAATAGTGGGCCTTCACTTCACACCATTATTCCAGCAGCAACATTAACTGGTCAACAAGGTGAAAACGGTCCTTCAATCCTTGTTGGGCCACAGTCGGTTAAACAGCAGTTACGACAGAACTCGACGCTCTATCAACTTTGTCGACAGCTGGACACGTTAACAACTTGTCCTTTGGTGCTTCAGCATATCGCCAATTGACACGGGATCAAGTTGCTCTCGTAACAGCCTTGCTAAAGTGTTGGCCAAATATGGTGGTAAATCCAGCGAGTGGCCATGGTTTTATACTTTGCGCATTCTTTGACGAAGAGAATCTGTTAAGATTGCGACAGGCATTGCTGTTAAACAAAGGCTGTTAAAATTCTGTTAGGGTACTCCTCATGATTAAATTAAGTTATGGTTATATATTTACTTACACTTCAAATGAGATTTCGGAGACCAAAATTAATCATCAGTGTTCTTCAGCGCCAATTTATGAATTACCGTCTCTATCAGAGGAACATCTGGAATCGATGGTAGATTTTGCTGTGGAGGTGCAAAACATCCGTGCAACGCTGTCATCATCAGACTTGACTAGTCATTTGAACAATCCCGAATTTGAACAGTGGTTGGTTTCGAAATTGCCTGGGCGTTTACCAGCATATTGGGGAATGCATAAGCGGAGCTTGACAGTATGTAAATTATAAAACTTCAGCTATTGGCTTTTCCAGTTAGTTTTCCATTCAAAAGTTTAAAGCTTAAAACTGGTACCGGCATTGTACACCACGTCTACCACATTTGTGACTGTTCTGCCTAAGCTGCTTGAAATTACCAAA